>JAZHRO010000022.1:99940000-101140000 GCA_037157565.1 Thalassia testudinum
CCTGAGTGCGTGCACAGATCCCTTCCGCGTGACCTGGGCTGCAGACCTGGAGCTGAAGAGGCTTGGAGTTGCTCGCAAGCTTGCTCCAAGCTTCCCATCAATGGCGACGAGGGTGCGAGACCTGAAACCACTAGCATGGCCTCGCGGCCACGTCAGAATACTTAGTGAGCTTCGCCAGAGCACGACAAAGACAGTGAGGGGGTCGGTGCGGCGTGGGGAGGCCGAAGTGCGTGTACCTAGGTCACACTGTGTGCGTGAGAGTGGGTGTGTTCGGGGGGTGTTCTGGAGGTGCGGCGTGGTGAATGGAGGGCAGATTTAGTGTCAGAGAGGTGTCGCGGTGCTTAAGGGGTGGTTGGCGAGGCGGATGGAGGCGTGGAGCTGCGGGAACGCTTCGCTGGAGGGCGGCCGGAGATGGGGAAGGTGGCGATGGACAGTGGTGGTGGTTGGTGGATTGAAATAGCAAATTAAGAAGGGGGAAATAACAGAGAGAGTAAGGGGAAGAGTTTCACCTATTTTAACTGACGAAAGGGAGGAAGGAGGCGCTCGGCACGTGCCTGTCGACGCCGGAGACGAAGGTGCCCAGAGGGGGGTAATGGGCGCCAGCTGGTGCGGCCTGGCGCGGGAGGTGATGTAAACATATTTACACTACTTAAGATGTCTATTTATGCATGTTCTTAAGCATAGGATTGCATTGCATGCTATAAATATTGCATAACATGCATCATCTTGCATTTAGAGTAGTTTGAATAAAATGGAGGTTAATTGTCTCCTTTTATGTGCTTGGACAGGACAAACATTTTATCGGGGCCTCAGATCGAAGATCCAATCGTATGGATGTGATCAGGGCGACGATTGGAGTTCAACGACTCCAAGATCGCCTTAATCAGGCATCCGTAGCATCAGATAGTGACCGGGGAACCCTAGAAGATCAAGGGCCAGGATGGTGTAAATCCATACTTCAAATGACAAATCCAACAGCACGGATGAATTCGGATCGACGATCGCAGCCTAACAACGCAAAAATTGAGTCAATCCGACATCCGTGGCACCATCTACAACACTCAGAAGATAGACGGCCAAGATGGTGCCATGTGGTGCCATCTCGGCCGCCCAAACGGGCGCATGCAATCACTGAAGTCCCCGCATCCTCTCCCTCTCCACCGTTGGATCTCGATCCAACGGTTGTGGGCAGCCACGCCTAAAAGCATTCGCTCGACCATCCGCGCCTCGTAGCGCAGCGGTCGAAGGCCGCGGGCGTGCGTTGGATAGTCATTGGGTGGCTCAGATCTTCCAATAGCGGCCACGCGCTATCTCACCCGAGGCGGGAACGCAGCATTGTACGCGTTGGGCGGGCGCGTAGCAGCGAGGTCAGGCGCATTCACAGCCGTCCGATCTCGCGATTGGATGGCTGTGGATGAATGAACGTGGGCGGGCGTTGAGCGTAGGCAGCTGAGGAGGCGCACGTGGGGAGCGCCCACTACACCCACGTTGGGGCTTTAGCGACGGTTTTATCCGTCACTAAAGACCCCTCATTTAATGTTTTAAAGATGTAATGACTAATTTGCCCCCACTCCTTGCAACTATAAAAGGAGACCCCATCCATACGAAATTCTCATCTCTTCCTTCTCTTCTCTACCTCTCTAAAGCTCAAGAGAAGCTTGTCCCACACCTGAGATGCTCCTCGCGAGATAAAGTCCAAATTTTCGTCCTCCTTCAGAAGTGGATCCCGCGACGACGACGGCGTGCTGCTCCGTTCCCGTTCTTCTGCTTCGTCCTCCTTCGTCCTGCTCCGTCCTCCTTCGTCCAGGCGTTGTCCCGTCCGGTTCGTCCTCCAAGCGATCGTCGAGGAGGATAACTTCTCTCTCCCATTTTTCTTTACAGCTTTTCTAGTGTAGAATTTTCATGCTTTCTAGTGTAGCTGATTTCCCGCTTTCTAGTGTAACTTTTGGTTTGATTGTATAAACATTTTGGAAAGATTAAATGCATCTTCTCTCTCTCTCTCTCTTCCTTTTAGTCTGATAGCTTCATTGTAATTATATCGCCTCGCTTTTCAAAAATTCTAAAAAAATATAATTGCGAATATAGATCGACGTAGCCTCCCTGTATTCGACCCGGAATTCAAACTTCTGTATAAATTTTATTTGTTGAACACGAATTCTTCGCTTTCAAGCTACAACGACAGGTTTTCCAAAACCAAACACGTTAGCGTAGCAATTCGATCGTTCAACAGGAGGACGAGGCGGAGTGAACTCTGCTGTAGGTATGGCAGCAGAGCGACGAAGGGGTGGGAAGGCCACCAGAGCCTATGGGCATTTGACCGTAGGAGGAGACGAAGTTGGGGGGGAAATCCTCAGCCAAATCAGGCTTGCCCTGACCGGAGAGCCCTGTCGAACCTTTTATAGCAGCTGGCGGGAGGAGATTCTCGAGGATAGATCGTGGAGAGCATGCCGGAGATGGAGACCCATTCCTCTCGCGCGTTCGCACGAGAGGAGTGGGCACTGGCAGGCCATGGCAGGGGGTCCCTATGAAAGAGGACGACGTAGGGAACCCCCCTTTCGTTCCTGAGAGCGGCTCCCATACCCTGCGTGGCGCCATCCTTCGTGCAAGGTCGCCGAAGGTATGGGCGCTTGCGTGGGGTGGCAGAGGGGTCGTTCAGGAAAGAACGAAAGAGAATATGGGGGGCTAGATGCAAGGGTTCAAAAAGATAAGGGTCAAAAAGTAATTCAAGAGGACCAATTTGTAAAGTAGGTCAAGATGGCCTTCCCTTAAGTCCAAATTCTAGTATAAACCTAATTTGGACCTAAGGAATCTAATGGTGAGGTTTGATTTTATGTTTGACCACGTTTGATTGGTCAATTTGCATAAAAACCCAAATTAGGTCAAAAATTGGGTATGGTTATCAATTTAGGTCAAGACAGGTTCCACTGGCCAAATTGAAGGTTCTAAACCCTAGAAGATGTTTTTCCAGAAATTTTAGAGGGTTTATTTGACTTTTATCTTGCCAGGAACTTTATGAATTGAAGCAGGTTTATTTTTAGGGTTACAGAATGCCATTTAATTCCTAGAAGTTGCTATAACCCTTTTCGGATCAGGTTATCCCACTTTCTTTCTTATTAAGCCCATTTGACCTGTGTTCAGACCCTTAGACACCCTGTTTGTGTACTGCTTTGGTAAAATTACAGTTTTACCCCTTGTGAAGTGTTTTATTCTTAAATTTGGAATTCTTTGAGTTAGACTTTTCCTTAGGTTTTGTAGGAGCTTTTGCACACTTATTTAGATCAAATTATGCTAGTTAGGTTTCATGATGAGGCTCTCATCAGTATTATTCAATGACTTTGCCATTGGTACTAAAAGTGGTGCCCACTGCTACAGTGGATACATATATGGTTAAAATATCATGAGCTATGCGTGAGAGGATTTGATACTTAGTGGAGTTCACATCTCATTATTTCAAAATGTCAAACTGATCATTGATGAGGGGCAAAAACTGCCCTTGGATCCAAAACTTTGCACATGACCCAATAGAGGATTCAGTTACTCGATTACCAAGTAAAGCGGGCGGGACCGGTACCACCCATCCTGCCTGATACTAGCCAGACTGTTAAGCTAGAAACCAGGTTAAACACTATACAATTAACACAAGAAATGTGTTAAGTGTGGGAATTAGCAAAAATGACCTAAAGCATCCAATTTATGTTAAAAATGTAAAATTAGGTTATAAAATGAGATATTCTATTAAAAAATGTAAATTGATAATCTATTTGCAAATTTAACACATGTTTGGGTTCAAAACTTCAAATCAAAATTGAAATCAACTTCTAAAATGTTAAAATGGGCTTGAATAAAAACTTGGTAGCATTTGAACAATATTAGAACCTCGCATTAGTGACATTACATTTAGTTCCTTAGTTCATGTACATTTATATACATTTAAACATCTAAGGACTCTTTTGTGAACTGCTGGGGACCTATTTGCAAATCCTAGAGATTGCTCTACAAGACTATTCCACCACTTATGGGTTTCCTATTAAATTCTCCATCATTTCACTTTGAAGGCACCTTTGCAAAATCACCTTTAGACTTGCGGGCGAGAGCACTGTAGCAGTGCATGAACTCATGAGATTTAGGTCGTCGCTTCCATGCATCCTTTGATCCAACTATTGCTCCAAATTGATTCTTCCCGCTTCTTTGCGTGTGTGATCACCACCTTAGCTAGATCTATTCCTATAGTGGGTTTTTTATATTGAGCTTCCCGTGCTCCTTGCAACCACATCCCACCGCCCAAATCCTACCCACTTAATCTCACTCAGCGGCATCTTGATTCACTCCCTAAGCCTACTTAAGCACCATCACTAAGCTTGTGCACGCCTAACCAGCTCCCTCCCCTTGAGTGGTTCCTTTCGATCTATTCCCTTAGCCTTCCACCCCCTTTCATCGCTCACAGTGACAGAGTGGGTTGCTCTCCCTCTGTCGATTGCCTCTAGCTGTCGACTGTTGGCTCTTGGACACCTCCCTCGTCAGCTGAAGGGTCTTCTCCCCTTTCTTCGTCATCGGTCACCGGCTAGTGACCTTGGACATCACCTTCTTCCCTTAGATAGATTTATTGCTTTCCTAGTGTAATTTTTCCTATTTTCTAGATTAATTGTAGTGTTAGCTAGTGTAATTTAGGTTTGTAGATGTAGTTAGAGATCAAATTTTGATGATGGATTGGTGTAGCTTAGGAGTAGAATAGCTTATATTCGATCTCGCCCTCTTTGATCAATTCAAATCAGAGAGATGTTTTCATTGCATTTCGCACGATCCAAACAGCTTCCCCTTCACTCCATGATCACAATTCATGTTCACCCTTTTCCCTCGATATTTTAATCGCAGTTCACCCCATTCACTTGAGTCATTCTAGATTTGAATCTTCCTAGCTCCCAGATCTAGAATGTGCTTGAATTTCACAAGGGAAGACCTCCCATTTATTTCATGTAAACACAAAGGCCCTCCATGTGTGCTGAATTGCACTGATTTGGTTGTTTAACTCTGATTTGGTTTGAGGACGTGAATGAAGGATTTATAGCAATTTGATTCCAATCAATGTTTAATCGACTGAATCCAATATGTTTTTGCATAAATCAGGTTCCTTATAATGGTTTTGAACTGCTTGGTACATGTTTTCAAGGATTGGATCAGTTTTGATCAAATTTGATTGAGATCGTATTTTCTTCCTACCATATAGTGAGAATAAGTCAATGAAATTAGTAACACTAATTGGAGACCTACTCAATGATCTGGGTTATTTTAAAGTAATGTAAGGAAGATCTGATAACAAGGATTGAGTAAATTCTGAATGTGATTTTTTATTTGGTATGGATTCAAAATGATTTTCAAGCACCTTTAAGATTATCTGCGAGAAAAGAGGTGTATTTTTATGATTTTATTGGCATTCGAAGGTGTTACAACCCGATTCTGGCTCCCTACAAGACTGGAGACCAGCTTGCCTCGACTATATCCCAAGACCCAGTTGTCTAATAAGAAATAACCAAAAGCAGAAAATATTCTACAACCACACATTATTACATGCCATCATAACAACAACAGCGAAAAGTAGAACGGAAATGTAACAGAAACAATATTACATATATCAAAGTACCCACTACAATAACAGAAAGAACGCTCTAGAACAGAAAGGTAACAACGGCTAAGGCTGGGCTCGACTGGGCCCAACTCCCTCTGCAGTCGGTGGTACTAGTTGCTTAACTCCCTGACCTGAATAAGGTTACAAAATCCGTGGTCAGCTAACTTGATTCCGGTTCCCTATAGAATTCGAGACCGACTCGCCTTGACTAGATCCCAAGACCCAGTTGTCCAACGAGAAATAATCAAAAGCAGAAAATATTCCACAACTACACATGCAATGTAACTAAGTAGAACATAACTAAGCGACAGTAAAGGAAACATAATGAAATGTCTCACAATATTACATGCCATCACAACTACAACAGTGGAAAGTAGAATGGAAAAGTAACAGAAACGGTATGACATATATCAAAGTACTCATTACAACAACAAAAAGAATGCTCTGGAACAGAAAGGTAACAATGGCTAAGGTTGGGCTCGACTGGGCCCAGCTCCCTCTACAGTCGATGGCACTGGCTGCTCAACTCCCTGACCTGAACAAGGTTATAAAATCCATGATCAGCTAGTGTTGAGTAGAGTGGTGGTTAAGCCATTTACATACAATTTACATAAGAACAAACAAGTATTTAACAATTCATTTCTATTTATCTCAACAGGTGTTTCTAATTCGTTTACTCTATTAAGGATTCATACATTTCTTGATCTTGCCTGTTCCTCAAGGGAACGATCTTGATTGCAATTCTTCCCATGGGGGATGTACACATGGTGCTCTCCTGGCCGAGAGAGTCCCCCGTGGTAATCCTACACCCGGTCTACCACCCCGAGATCACGGTTACAACATAGCAGTGACTACGGCACGCAGATAAGCTCACGTGTACCTATCCCGCACTGGCACGTGGTCATCGTTTCCGCTAGCGGGTCCGCCCAAATGTACAACATGGAACAACACAGGGCCTTGCCCTCTCAGAACATGGGTCTTGCTCCTCCACAGTCCACGTACCCTCGCTCGATTATGGGTGTAGGGTGGCTAGTCCTAACCTCGGGTCCCGTGGGGCGGCTAGCTCCCTCCCTACACTAAGTAGCTCACCTCGATACCACGAACACGAGGGCCAAACAAGAGTCGGTGTAGAGTGACTAGTCTTAACCCTAGGTTTCAACCCAAAGAGCGGCTAGCTCCCCTCTACCCTAAAGGGACAATCGCTCTCCTTGGTACCGTGTACACAAGGACCAGCTCACTTCCCGTTTACATACGAGATTCTTTCTATATATAAGAGTTCTTCTCTTAGTTCCCTGTAGAGCTTATGCACTATATTCATTTCATTTCGTTTCTTAATACTCATATCTCATTGTTTGCATCCCGATTTTCACTTATATAATAGGCAGCTCATGTTTTAATAACTGAAAAAGCATCACATCAAGTATCTATACACTTGCTAGCAATTAGGGTTTAACATGCATATCAATGTAAACAATGTACCTTAAGTCACGTTCATCCATTTCTACCCGAGGGTTCATTCCACATCTTAGAGTTCAATCAAATTATTCTAAACATGCACTTTACTTATTTAAATCTTAGCATTAAAGTAAACCACTCTACCAGAAAATACGGGAGGAATGAGGGCTAGAACCGTAGATCCTGTCGTTTCCGTAGACCCCGAACACGCTACAGGATGGAGACCTATACCAGTGACTAAATCACATCAGACGAGTTCAGAACAATATATAATTGTTGAGAGCATTGAATCGGTGTTTAAGAGTGTTGCATTGTAGTACAGCCGAAAAAGCGTTCAAAACAAATACAATTTTATTACTCGAAAATATTTCCGATGTCGAACACAAGGAGCAAATTGGTCTTTAGAAATCAAGATCACAATTTATACTGAAAGAAATTACAATAATAGCAGTATCAGAGTGCAAAAATATGGGAGTAAAATGGTGATGTAGATCACCAAATACTCCTACAATATCACTAAATGATTCAATGTAAAAAATATGCAATAAGGCTAAAATTTGTCGTCTGATTCCTTAATCGAACGACTTAAATGTCTGATTGCTTTTCTCTTTCTCTGCCTTTGTCTTCTCCTTCCTTCTTCTTTCTTTGGCTTTCTGTGATCCTTCTCTTTTCTCTTTAGCTTTCTATGTCTTCTTCCTTTCTCTTATGCCTTGGCTTCTCCTTCTTCAGCTCCTTCCTTCTTTTCTTTCTTTGTTGTCTACCTTCTCTTTCTCTTCTTTGCCTTGCCTTAAGCCCTGCAATCCTCCTCTCCTTCTTCTTCAGCTTCTTCCTTCAGCATTGCTCTTTCTCTGAATTCGACTAAGTGTCAACTCCTCATAGCAAAACCCCCCTTCCCCTGCGTAGCTCTCTTCTCTTGTTCCCTCTTTTCTATTTAAGAGCTTCTCTCCCAGAGCCTTTTAGCTGGTCGGGTATTCAGACCTAACGGAGACCCGGGTCCAAGCTCACCGGCGTGTGTGGTGAGCAAGGAGTGAACAGGTCAGGTAGTCGGGTCGTGGCTAGGTCCGCGGGCTATATCGCGGACGAGTTCGTGAGAGGTGGGGAGGAGGACCTCACCCTCAGTGTTGGAGGCGATAAGCCTCTAACACTTTTTCCTTTTATGCGTACGCGGGCGCTTTTCCACTTCCGATGTGGGACTAAATGTCTCACCTCCCTTCGTGCATCTGCCGTAGAGAGTTCTTTACCAAATTGAAGGGCTACAGTTGCTGGAGTCTTCGCGTGAGGGTTGCGACACATGCGAGCTTCGATTACGCACAACCTAGGGGTCTCTCCTAGAGCAGAGCGCAACCTGGAGCGGTTTGAAGCTTGCTTCAAGCTTGGCAGTAATGGCGGGAGGCGTCCTGAACCTGAAATCAATAGCACGGCCTCGCGGCCACGTCAAAATGTTCAGAAGGGGTCGCCGGAGCACGACGAAGATGCTGGGGTGGTTGGCTTGGCGTGGGGGTACCTGTGCAAGCGTGCCTAGGGCACTGTGTGCGAAGGTGTGGGTGTGTTCGGTGAGGGGCGTGAGCGAGTGGTGCCGTGCGTGGAGTGAGGGGAAAGGATCAATGAAGTGCGGGGAAGCTTATGGGCTTGTCAACAAGGGTTGGGATGGCCTGTGGAGGTGGAGTGGCCTCGTCGGAGTTGGTGGTCAGAGATGGAAGGGATGGAGGTGATGGAGGTCGGCAGTGGTCGGTTTGGAAGAACAAAGGGTGGAGAAGAAAGTAGAGGGGAGAGGAAGCTTATTTGGGAGGTGAAGAGACGAAGGGGGTGAGTGGAGGCGTCGGGTCTGGTGTGGCCGACGCCAGAGACGAAGAGTGGCTCCGGTGAGTGGAGATCAGCTAGGACGAAGAGAAAGAGACACCTGCAAGTACGGCGAGGAGTGGACAAAGTGAAGGAGGAGGAATCCGCCGCAGGTATGGCGGTCGAACGACGAGGAGGAGCGAGGGAGGTTGCCGAACGTTGAGGAACCTACGGCCATGAGGAGAAGAGAGGAATCAGAGGTGTTCATGGCCGCATTCGAGCGTGAGGAGATCGGAGAGGTTTGGGCTCCTTTAAATAGAGCTCTGAAGGGGGATTTGTGCTTGGAAGCCAAGCATCCAAGCAAGGCAGGGTCGCCAGAGTTGAAAGCCGTTAGGATACCCATGTCTCTCATGCGTTCGCATGAGAAATTGGGAAAGAATCTGGGATCAAAGATGGGTTCAGACGAGAGAGAATTTCTCACCGAATCTCCCTTCCAATTTTGGAAGAAATTCTCTGAGCAATCAGGGAGAACTCTCCTTCCAAAGCTCGCCAGAGTAGGATTCTTCCGCTATAATGGCGGAGGGACCTAATTGCAAAAATGATGAACAAGCTAAAGGGTAGTTTGTAAGGATTTTTGAAAGATAGGGGTAGAAATGTAATCAGGCTGGACCTTTTTGCAAACTAGGTCAAGCCAAACTCAACTTGGGTCTAAATTTTGGAACAAACCTAATTTGGACCTAACGAATTTAATGATTAAGTTGGATTTTGGGTTTGACCATGTTTGATTGAAAAATTTATGTAAAAAATCCAATTTAGGTCAAATATCTGTTTGAGACCCCTTTCTAGGTCAAGATGGGTTCTAATGGCCAAATTAAAGGTTATGGGTCCTAGAGAATATTTTTCTATGATTTTTAGAGGGTTTAGGTGAATTTTATCCTGGCCAGAGCCTTGGTTAATCAGTTGGGTCTGTTTTAGGGTTTCAAGAAGTCATTTAATTCACAGGATACACACAAACCCTTTTCTGTCTAATCCAACCCACTTGTTATCTTATTAAGAACTTTTGACCCTTGTTTAGCCCTTGAGAAAGCCCATTGTTGTACTGCATTGGTAAAATTACAGTTTTATCCCTAGTCTCTTGTTTCACTCTCAGAAAGGTTATGCAGTGAATTAGGACCTTCAGTTGGTTATGTAGGAGCTTTTATTCTCTTCATTGGGTCAAAATGAGCTAGTTAGGGCTCATGATGGTGTTCCCATCATACCCCCATGCGTAGCTTTTGCTAGTCTCTTAGCAAAATTTTAAGGTTTTAACTTTGATTTTAGACCACGTAATCTTTTTGATGCTCAAAATTGTGATGTGAGATTTCTTCTGTAGATTAGGTTAGAATGCCGATGGTAGGCCTAGAGGTACTCAAGTAACAACCAAGATTCAGACCTGACCAGCTCTAGCCTCAGTCTGCCGCGAAGGTTTTTAAGGCCCACATGAACTATCCTAAGGTTCATTGAACTCCGCGGTTAAAGCACCCGTTCTTGTAACATATTTTAGTTTCGGTTCAGTTTGCAGTGCATTTTTGTTAGAGAGAGACAGAGGAATTTTCTTTGTTTGGAGAGTTTTCTTTCTCTTTTCTTTTTATTTCTATCTTCGGATTGGCTTCACAACATGGTATATATAGGATTCCTAGTCCCCATCATCAATCCTCGAAGGGTCCTTGTCAATCGATACTTCGAGATAGCACCGCCCATGGCAACCCCCAGAACCCTGGCTTTCGAGATAATCCCGCCCATGGCGTTCTGTAGCTAAATCTAGACCCTGACAATCGACATTTCGTGATAATGCCACCCATAGCATCTGAACCAGCACGGGTGCTTACATGCCCCCAATAGGATATGTAGATATCCTAGGAGACAAGCACCGAGGAGACGATATGTTATTGTGCATCTTTGAGGGGAATTCCCGCCTCTCCATGCCGGGAACTCGTCCAAATCAACTTGTGTCGATTAGCCACTCCTAATCTAGGCGACTTTTTTATAATGATTTAAATGCATTTGCGTGATTTTTGATACTTATGCGCACTGAACCAGACTGTGTGTGGATTGGGGTGCTTAGATTACCGAGTCCCACAAACTAGAGGTCAGTTAACGGGGTCGAATACTCCCTAAGCCTTAGACCTAATACTTAAGCTTCGCATTTTCCCCAACCTCTTGAGGACTATTCAGATCTTAACGGATACTTGAATTTTTAAGCCTACGAGCATAGCCCAAGAGGCCTAAACTCAGCATTCCTACTAATCTCTTCTATGTTTTGTTAACACTTTTTGCCTTTCATTTTCTTTTTCTTGATATAGTCTAGAACTTAGTTAATTCCTTAATTTCTTACTAATGATTATCTTTTTTCTTTTTCTTTTCAGCTTGTGCTCCTTTTTGACATTTTTAACTTCTCCCTTTTTCTCCTCAAGATTTGTATGGCCTCAAAATTTTCTCTCCTCTCATTTTTTTATTCTTTTTGAAGAATATTTTCATTTTTTTGATATTTTTGGAATATATGATTTTTTTGATGAAACATTTTCTTTGTGAGATGATTTTCATGGCGTTTTGCACTTTCATACCCTCCTATGCCTACGATTTGCAATGTCTCCATTATAAATTAGTTAGATTCGAGTTCAGCTTAGATCAGTCATTAGAACAGGTTCTGGGTGGGCGAACGGGTCGGGATGACTGTTTGCGAACGATTTCAAGCTCGGGTACGAGTACCTGAGGTGGGGTCGGTTGTTCTAATGGATGAACCCTAAAGTGCAATATGAATTCAGCATAGGAATGTCAAGAAAGATTTCAGATTTTTCAAAAATGATGGGTTGCCGCCCGTTAAGCACTGAGTTTTACTCCATCGGTTGGGCGCAATGAGCTCAGGGAGAATGGAGGGTAAAGGATGTCTCAGCCAAATTTGTATCAGTAAGGTCAATGAACGGTTTGAGTCTCTGACCATTCATGACAAAAGGTTCTGAATCATGGCTGATTGGACAGATCTCAATGGCTCCATTTCAAAAGATTCATTGAACGAGGTTAGGTCCGATCCATTTTGATCTTAGTTTTCTTGGAAACAGTTTGAGTTTAGCATCAAAGAGTAGGACTTTTTGACCAGGGTGAAAGATCTTTCTGGATATGTGCTTGTCGTCAAAAGCCTTGACCCGCTCTTTGTAAATTCGCGAGTTCTTATACGCGTCGTGGTGTAGTTCATCGATCTTGCTCATTTGAAGCTTTCTGTGGGTTCCAACCTTAGAAAGATCTAGATTGCAGTTTCGTACTGCCTAATAGGCTTTGTGCTTCAATTCGACGAGGAGGTGACATGCCTTCCTGTACACCAATCTGAAGGGAGACATACCTAATTGGGTTTTGTGGGTGGTCCTATAAGCCCACAAAACTTCCAAAAGTCGGGATGACTAATCTTTCCTGTTAGGTCGAACAGTAACCTCGAGGATTTTCTTGATCTCCCAATTTGATAGCTCAGCTAGACCATTAGTTTGGGGGTGGTAAGGAGTAGAGGTTCGTGCCTAAGGTCTAGCAACGAGTGCATGCCTTACAGTGATTGTATGTGTCTTTGAAAATAGTGGGCCAATAGAAGCTTCACTGGAGGACTTTCGCTGTGGTTTTATGACCTGAGAAGTGTCCACCGCCTGCCTGGTCATGGCAGAAGGATAAGATGCCCTGAATTTCTGCTTTTGAGACACATCGTTGTATGATTTGATCAGCAAAGATGCGAAAAAGATATAGGTCTTCCCAAAAGTAATACTTGGCATCGGAAAATAATTTGTCCTTCTTGGCCTTCGGCTAATTGGATGGGATCTAATTTGATGCCATGTAGTTTACTAGATCAGCAAACCATGGAAGCCCTGTACTGATAGTCAGGAGGTGCTCATCAGGAAAATGTTCCATAATGGGTCCAGAAGGGTCGATAATATCAGAAGGAAGGTGGGACAAGTGATCAGCTACCATGTTCTATTTTCCTTCCTTGTCGCAAATCTCGAGGTCAAATTCTTGCAACAGCAAGATCCAGCGGATTAGTTGAGGTTTTGCGCCCTTCTTCGCAAGGAGATGCCTCACAGCTGTGTGATCAAAGTAAATGATAACACAGGAACCTAGAAGATATGATCTGAACCTTTCCAGGGCAAATACTACGGCTAGTAGCTCTTTCTCAATAACTGTGTAGTTACGCTGAGACTCGTTAAGTGTCTTGCTAGCATAGTAGATGACCACGGGTTTCCCGTCAATTTTCTGCCAAAGTACCGCTCCTATAGCGAAATCAGATGCATCGCACATGATCTCAAAGGGTTGAGACCAATCAGGGGACTGTAGGATCGAAGCTTGGGTAACTCGATCATGCAGGATCTCAAATGCTTGAGTGCATTCCTTGGAGATTTCAAAAGGAACATCCTTAGATAGTAGAGTAGTCAGGGGGCACGCGATCTTTGAGAAATCAGGAATGAATCGACGGTAAAAATCGATATGCCCCAAGAAAGATTGGATGTCCTTGATCGAGTTAGGCATAGGGAGTTTGAAAATCATAGTCACCTTGGCTCGATCAACCTGGATGCCTTTTTCTGATGTAAGATGTCCTAGGACAATTCCTTTAAGCACCATGAAATGGCTCTTTTCTCAGGAAAGAACCAGCTTCACGTCAATGCACCGCCTGAGGATCTGGACCAAGTGCATGAGGTAATCGTCAAATGATTCGCCAAACACTGAAAAGTCATCAATGAAGAGATCCAGATAATCGCCTACCATATCTGAGAATATGGCAATCATGCACTGCTGAAAAGTAGCGGGTGCATTACAGAGACCGAACGACATCCTTCGGAATGCGTACGTCCTGAAGGGGCAAGTGAAAGTGGTCTTTTCTTGGTCCTCAGGATGGATTGCCACTTGGTTATAACCAGAGTACCCGTCCAAAAAGCAGAAGAATCTATTTCCCGCTAGTTTCTCGAGGATTTGATCAATAAACAGTAGTGGGAAATGATCATTCTTTGTGGAGGCATTAAGTTTTCTATAATCAATGCAAACTCTCCACGAATTTGCCACATGGGTCGGTATGATTTCTCCAGTTTCAGTCGTGATCACAGCGAGTCCTTCATTCTTAGGCACAACCTGGATTGGACTCACCCATCGACTGTCGGAGATCGGGTAGATGATCCCATCATCTAACCACTTGATGATCTTCTTTTTCATGACATCCTGCATATTAGGATTCAGACGTCTTTGCAATTCACGGGAAGGTCGTGTGCCCTCTTCAGTATAGATGTGGTGTGTGGAGTAAGAGGGGCTGATGCCAGTCAAATCATCGAGAGTTCATCCAATGGCTCTTCGATGCTGCTGGAGAACAGCAATCAGACGAGATTCCAGATCAGGTGTGAGTCTGGAGTTGATAATCATAGGAAACGTTTGATTGGAACCCAAAAGGATGTACTTCAAATGCTCGGGAAGAGGCTTAAGTTCCAGGATAGGGTTATCAGCAGCAGCGGGTAGTTCCAGGTGTGTGTCAGGAGCAAGGGAGGGAGTTATGGGTGTGTCTAGGTCAAGTTCAAGCTCCTCTAATTGCAGGTTTTAATCCTCTTGTGGTTGATCAGAAGTAGTCAGGTTTTCCTAAATATATAGATCGTCAACCACAGCCTTGATGTCACATATTTATTCTATAACACTGCAATTAATCCCTTGTTGGGCCTTAAAAATGTGAATCTTTAATGTCTGGTTCCCAAATTTCAGTTCAATTTGGCCCTCCTCACAATTTATGTTGGCCCTAGCAGTGACCAGAAAGGGTCTCCCTAATATAATTGGTGTATTCCTCGGGTTTTCTGGAGCATCCATATCCAAGACTACGAAGTCCACCAGGAAATAGAAATCCCAAACCCTAACAATGACATCCTCAAGAACTCCTTTAGGTGACTTAATAGATTGATCTGCCAACTGTAATGTCACCTCTGTCAGTTTGAGCTCAGATTCCTCAAGATGGTCATGTAGGGATGTAGGTATTAGGTTTATGGAGGCTCCTAGATCCAATAAAGCTCTATCAAATTGGATATCACCAATTGTATAGGAAATCAGGGGAGTACTTGGGTCTTTTGCCTTAGGTGGGAGTTTGCTTAAAATTACAGAGCTAGCTTGCTCTGATAATACGATTGGACTCCCACTTTTGGTTCGCGGCTTATGCTTAGGTGTACACACGTCTTTCAGAAATCATGCGTAAGCCGGTACGTGGCGAATTACATCCATCAGAGGGATGTTTATCTGGACCTGTTAAAAGAGCTTGACCAGGTCCTCAGGTGCCACGGGTTTGTTTGTCCTCTTTCCCTTGGTCAAGGCCTCGGGAAATGGAACCCTTGATGGTTCCTCTATAATAGGTCCAGGTTCTTGATCTGGGACAGGGATGTCCTGGATAACTATCCTAGGGCTTGGGTTAGCACTACCAGGCTGAAAGTGATTTGGGTAAGGTGGGTCTTGTGTTGTTTTACCACTATGGGTTGTTACTGAATTTAGTTCTGCTTGGTTCTGGTTCAGTGTCGGTAAAACAGGTGGCTGCTGCTGAAATCCCGGATATGATGTCAAAGCTTCCATCCCATCAGGCGATGGAGCAGAAGGGGCCTGATAAATCATGTGGGCTTGGCTTGGATTTGGGTTCATAACGCGCCTCTGGTTTGGCACGTTATTCAGATTCGGTAGAGGTTGCGAAGGGAGTGTGCCAGGTTGGCAGGAATTTGCCATCTAGGCGAGTTGATTGCAAACCTCTGTGATCTTATCTTTGTGTTGTTTCTGCATAGCCACATTCATCTTTTGAATGTCAACCAGAGTTTGAAGGATAAGAGTCATTTGATCTGTTTGAGTTGGCCCAAATTAATAGGTAGGGTTGAGCCGAGGCTAAGGCGGCTGATATGGACGAGGAGCTTGTGGACGGGGTTGATATGGTGGTCTTTGATTTTGATTATTTCTCGCCCACAAGAAATTTGGATGATTTTGCCATCTAGGGTTATAGATATTAGAGAATGGGTCATTCTAGATGGCGTTGAGGTCCTCGCAAGTCTGAGGAACCTCATAAAAGTTCGAGTACAAGGGTTCAGAGTTCCCCCAACTAGAGTAGGCAGGATCGAAGTTTCCTCCAATCCTAGAGTCAGACGGGGGTGGATACGAGTCCATCCCTTGAGAAGATCGGTGATAGATGTTATGCACAGCCACCCCACGCGACCCGGGGTTCAACTAGCCACCCTACACCGACTTTGTTAGGCCCTTTGGGCAAACCGGGGTAGTCGGACGAGGGTGCACGGACTGTGGAGAGGCGGGACCCCTGTTTGGTTTTGAGGGGCAAGACCCATGTTCTGAGAGGGCAAGGTCCTATACTGTTCCGTGCTGTACTTTGGGCGTACCTGCTAGCGTAAACGACTAACCGCGTGTCAATGCGGGGTAGCCACCTGTGTGCTTATCACGCGTGCCGTAGTCACTACTACGTCTCGACAGTGATCTCGGGGTGGTTGACTAGGTGTAGGACTACCACGAGGGACTCTCCCGGCTAAGAGAGCACTGCGTATACCTTCTACTCTACGGAAAAGACTACACTCAAGATCATTCCCACGAAGAACATGCAAGATCAAGAAATACCTGATTTATGCATGTCTATTTATTACATAAAATGTCTATTTATGCATGTTCTTAAGCATAGAATTGCATTACATACTATAAATATTGCATAACATGCATCATCTTTCATTTAGATTAGTTTTAATAAAATGGAGGTTAATTATCTCCTTTTATGTTCAGGGACGACAACTTTCTATCGGGGCCTCGGATCGAAGATCCAACCGTACAGATCTGATCAGGGCGACGATTGGAGTTTAACGACTCCAAGCGATTGTCGAGGAGGATATCTCTCTCTCCATTCTTTTTATTGCTTCTAGAGTAGATTTACTGCTTTCTAATGTAATCATTTCATGCTTTCTAGTCATAATGAGTAGTGTAACAAACAACTTTTTGATAATGAAATCCATGTTTATTCTATGTCCCTTTTACTTTTATTTGTAATATTCTCTCTCTCTTCTATTTATTATTTGTTAAATAGTTTTCAACCAGTTATTTTGTTTCGTGACAAATAAAACAAATGCGTGTTTTTAATCAAACGTCTGCCTCCCTGAGTTCGACCCGGAATTTCTATTTTAGTATAAATTTTATTTGTTGAACACGAGTTCTTCGCTTTCAAACTACGATGACAAGTTTTTCAAAATCAAATATGATAGCGTAGTAACCCGTAGCTTCAACAGTAGGGATCCAGGAATCGGGATGTAACACCATCAATAATTGTTATGAACATGTAGAAAAACTCAAACAGAAAACAATGGTACTTCGTTTGCGTAAATCTGACTCTGTTTGGGCCTTGAACGGGCCAAAAACGTGCACACAGACCAAAATCAGATGTTTGGGAATAAGCTTAGACGTCTTAAATAGCATTAGTAACTCACCTTGTGTTCCTGCGTTACTAGCGGACGTCTGGAACCCCTTTACAGTTGTCCTGGGGTCTTTCCAGATGTTTGTTAGTGCGTCCAGACGTCTGATAAGTCTATCAGATGGCTGTGGAGACGTCCAGACATCCTAAAGCACCTTAAAGAGTGTGCCTACGCGCCTTTCCAAGGTCTATACTTGTGCATGCGTTCGAAAGTTTAAAACGACGATAGCGCATTGTTAACGTACTTCACGTACGCGCATGCATGAGCGTACATAACTCATACCTCATCACTCCGCATATTTTCAAACGTCCGGCTTCAGCTCCGGACGTCTCGCTGTTGCTCCCGAAGTCTAGTAGATTCTCCAGACGTCTGATACTGGAAAATCCAGTATGCAACACTCCTTCACAACGTTCGTCTTCCCGCGAGCTTCGCCCGCAGAGTCCACAGCAACTGCTCCAGCAGCTACAGGAGGTTGCAGGACCTCCTCCTGCGACCTCATCTCCTCTCGCACGAGCTCCCTCGTCTCATCCATCCACGGCTCCTCTCCTCGCACCTCCGAGCTCCTCAGAGGTCCTCACACCTCCAAGCTCCTCGCTGTTGTAACCGCAACGAGGGTAGCTCCCACATGCAAGCTCTCTTGCTCGAGCTCCTCCGGCTGTGCATGCTCGAGCTCCTTCGAGCTCTCTCCTCTCTCCCATGCTCTCCCCTTCCTCGCTCACACTCTCTCCCTCTCCTCCGCTTGCGAGCTCCTCTCCTCCACACGTGGCTGCAAGTGGAGACGGGAGGGCTGTGGCTCACCGGCAGGAGGTGGTGATGTGAAGGTGTGAAGGTGGAGAGGGGTGTAGGGTTTAAATATGAGTGGGTTAGGGTTTGAGGAAGGAAGTGTGGTGTGTGTGCGTGTGTGTGTGCGTTGGTGTGTGCGTGGGTGTGTGAGTGGGAAGAGAGAGGGGGAGGGAAAAATTATGTGTGACCCCCTCGAAATTCCCTCTTTTCCCATAAGCCCCACATGCCTAAACCCAAGGAGTTTAGAATGTTACTCACGTCCCTACCTTTCCGGAAAAACTCCGAATGGTCCTTGGAAAGGGTCATTTCAGAAGGTGTTCTGTTTTCAAACTTAGAATTTCAGATATTGTTTGTTTTGATTTCTCAGATTAATGTTTGAGTAAAAACAGATTAAAAGGACTAATCTAAGTGTATTGGTCCAACATTGAGGCAAATTCTAACTGCAGCAGCTCAGTTCTAGTTGCTGAATTTTTGGTTGAGCAGCTAATGCCGCTACAGAAGTTGTAGAATTTGTGCTTTTAAGCTGTCTGAGCATTTGCTCCAATGCCTGATCTAAAATGCAGCAGCAATAGCTGTTGAATTTGACAACAGTAGCTGTTGCAATCAATGTTTTGGCTGGATAAGGACCTGAGCTAGGATTGGAACTAGGTTTTTGAGTGTTAAGTGAGCCAACATTGTTGCATAATGTTATAATTTCAAATGGCAAGCATTCATGTACTTGGAATGAATTTTGATTTAGTTTGAAATGCTTGTTTATATTCATTGTAATCATTGTCAGCTAGTGTTCATGATGCCCTAACTGCCCATATGAGAATTTAATGCAAATCATGATTAAATTCATGTTTAAATGTTTGAGCATCCTCTATGTGCTATGCTGAATATTTTTGAATGCTTAACTAGCTGCTCAACCCATTAGAACCCCTTTTTAGGCCCTAGGATTCACTTAAAACACCTTTCAAGGCCACATTTTGAATCAACTTGTAATATAGATAAAAATATTAAAAAAACCTTAAAAAAATAAAATAAATGTACCTTGAGCAGGATTAGGTTTTTTTTTGTGTATGCCAAGTTTTAAGGTATTCTGAACCCCCATCTTGGTAGAACATACCAGTCGACAGTTCAGTATACCTTAGAGCTTAATAAAAGATAAAAACTTGAAAAATACCAAAAAAGACTCTTGTTTCTCATCTCACTCTTCTCTTTCATCCCCTATCTCCCCTAAATATATAAAAACCCTAAAAATCAGAAAAAAAAACCCCAAAAATAATCAAAAATACCTTATATACTCTGTATATACTTGTATATATAATTTAAAGCTAAGCTAAATGTATATAATGTATAATATGTGTATAATGAGTGTAAATAACTTATAGATGTATTCTATATATTAAATTAAGTACTTAAAATAATTTAGTGTATATATACTTTATTATATAACTATCTATTAATTTATATAACTTGAATGTATAATAATCTAAGTAATTATATAAATCTATCTATATGTACATAATTAAATCTAATATTTTACACATGTATTTATATATGTATTATGTATTATACAGTATTTTAAATTTAATTTAATTATATATTTACAGTAAATAATTAAGCTATTAAGTTAACTAAGTAATTTATTAACTTAAAATAAAATAAATTAGTAATTTAATGTAATACTGAAGTAAGTTATATTGTATACATGTATAATGATATATTAAGTATTTTGAATGTATTTATACTATATTTATACTGTACTATACTATTTATAGATTATTTATATGTAAAATTATCTAAAACGTGTATTTAATTGTATATAAATTAAAATAAAGTTTCTAAAATATATTAAAAATGTATAATAAATAATTTATCATGTATATTAACTCTATATAAAGTCAATTGTATCATTAATTAACTAATTTATACTTTACTTAATAGATTAACCTATAATTCAACTTGTACAAACAGCCACCTTCAACTAATTTTATTATATATGTAAATAACTTATTTATGTAAACTAATTACATAATTATGTAGCCTTATATAAGGGATTTACAATGATATAATTTAATTTTAATCTATACTAATTTATGGCTCTCAAACTAAGAGCCAAAAACCTAGATTGCATACGCTATGCAGCGCTGGCAGCGGTCAATTGCGTTGAAACAAAGTGCCACATTATGGTTGGTAGAGCACGTGATGCAGTTTATAAGGAATTCGTGCACAGCCCCTTTTGGTTGTCAAGTGCTGGGCACCAAACAAACTCATATGCTACTGGTTCTCGGGATGTGTCCCACGTGCACCTGCGGGGGTGCGTGGGTGTGGGCCCAGTAATGGGCCTAAAATTGGATAAAATGTACAATTAAAGAACAAGAACCAAGTTTAGTAGTGGTTTGATCCTACTCAATAGGGTGCTGTGTATCCCACGAAAGATCGATTCACTAATTAAAAACCTAATTTTTGGTTGAGTGGTTGAACCGATCTGAGTGTTAAGGCCCTAAAGAAATTAAGTGCTGAAGAGTGAAAAGAGGAGGAGGAGAAGAGGAGAGTTGGAGCAGTACTTGTGTGCTTGTGTTTGCTTGCGTCTGTGTGTTGTGTGTATATATGTATATATATATAAGCATATAGTATAATAAGTATATGTATATCAATAATGTAATTAAATGTAAATAAATAAGTATACGTATGTATAATATATATATATAGTAAGTATATATGTGTAATATAAGTAGAGTATAGTATGTTTGAGCACTTTTATGTATATAAATAACTAGAGCTTTAGTGACAAATTCATCCGTCACTATATATATGCATATACGCTAGTGTAAATAACAATTTTTACTTTAGGTTATGTAAATATGTTACTAATGTTTTAGTAATGTATATATATGTCACTATACATAGCTATATACATCAGTATAAACAACCATTTTGCCTTATATTTTGTATATAATTTTACTAAGGCTTTAGCGACGCTTATATATGATACTGTATATATAATATATGTTACTATAGATATTAGTATGTTAATATAATTTAGTATAGTAGATAGTATTATATATTTTTTGTACATATGCTTAAGTATTCTTTGTAGTAGTTGTATATAACTAGTATAGAGTAATTATATATAGTTTTTGATGCATGTTTATTGTACTTATGTTTTAGGCATTGTGATGTATATTAACTGATTATTTTGTAAATAATTAACCCATTTATTTATTATTTGATTTATTCACTCATTTTGTAAATAAAATCAACATTTTTGAAATAAAATAATATTTTTAGACTTAAAGAGTGATGTATATCAATAACTGTCTCCCAATGAATGACTTGAAAATAAACCAGTAAAAATTGTAAATAAATAAAATTGATGCGACATTAGTTTGCATTTCATGTCATATATATTATAATTAAATGACATTTAAACATTATTTTTATTGCAAATCGAAAGTCCACAATCATATTTTTGGCACTAATAGTACTTTCTTATGATTGTTGACGTTTTGTCCCATCATACTTTTGACCCAAATCGAGCTTGCCCAACAAACCAAAAGATTTGGCGCAACCAAGGCTAAAGATATGATAAGATGGAAGTGACCACCTATATCCTAACAATGGACGAGCATTCTAACAGAAAGGGTGCTAAAGGCCACCAGGCTAGAGGTCTTTCCATGTTATTGTTTTTTGCTCTGAAACAAGTTTCAAAATTGTAGCATTGTAGTTGATGAAAACCTCATCATGAATCCTAACTAGTACAATCTAACCTGGATTAGCGAGAAAAAGCTCCTACATAACTTATAGAAAGGCTTGACTCAGAGAATTCTGAGTTTGTGAAGAAAATAGGTCATAAGGGGTAAAAATGCAATTTCACCAACACAATCAGTAAACAGGGAAACTCAGGGTCCAAACATAGGTCAAACTAACCTAATAAAAAGGAAAGTGGGATGATTTGATCCAACAAGGGCTATAGCAACTCCAAGGAATTAAATGACATCCTGTAATCCTAAAATAAATCCACTTCAATTCACGACGTTCGAGGCAAAGAAAAAATCAAATAAATCCTCTAAAATTTATAGAAAAATAATCTCTAGGGTTTAGAACCTTCAATTTGGCCTTGGGAACCCATTTTGACCTACATTGAGAACCATGCCCAATTAATGATTTAATTTAGGTTTTTACGTAAATTGACTGGTCAAATAAGGTCTGATCTAGAAATAAAATTCACCATTAGAATCCTTAGGTCCTATTTAGTCATGCATAAAAACTTGAGCCTAAGAAGAGACCTACTTGACCGACTTTTCATTTTGGTCCTCATCTATTACTTTTTGACCCTCAACCTTCGAAACCCTTGCATTTTGGCCCCTAGGTTTTTCATCATTTTTGCACTTAGGTCCTCCCTGCAAAACTCTGAGCAGCTCCATGCTCCAGCGACCTTGCGCGGAGCATGGTGCCGCGCAGGGTGAGGGAGGCCCTCTGCCCATTCAACCGGGTGTTCCCTGCAACGTCTGCTGTCACATGGACACCTCCATGATCTCTGCCATAGCCCACACCTTCCGTGCGAACGCGCGGAAGGTATGGGTTGCTGCTCCGGCCATCCTCCGGCGAGGGAGGCACGTCGCCTCCCTGCGCCCACCCCTCCGCCTTCGCCTTTATAAAGACCGCCGTCGCCAGCAGAAGAGGATAAGCTGTCTCTGACGGAGAATACCCCCCCCCCCCCCCCCCCCCCCCCCCCCCCCCCCCCCCCACTTCCTCCTCTCCAGCTCCGACAGACGGCCTGCAGCTTCCGGTGACCAACTCCTCCTCCTCCCCGTCGCTCTGTTGTCTTACCTGCAGCAGGGTTCCCCTAA
Organism: Thalassia testudinum; assembly: GCA_037157565.1. Taxonomy (NCBI): domain Eukaryota; kingdom Viridiplantae; phylum Streptophyta; class Magnoliopsida; order Alismatales; family Hydrocharitaceae; genus Thalassia; species Thalassia testudinum. The sequence goes on from JAZHRO010000022.1 coordinate 99,962,953, forward strand.
CCCTTTTGTCTGTGTCGTGTTGCACCCGCTGACACCCTCCGCCTGCCTCCTCATCGCTGTTCTCCCCTTCCAGGGCCTCTTCTTCCTCAGCTCCGGCAGGCACGAGCCGGTGGCTACGCCCTTCCCCCTTCGTCCAAAACTTAGGTAAAAGCTTCTTCTCCTTCTCTAAATTTCCCCCCGTCAATTTGTATTTTCGCGCCCCCACACACAACTTCCACCTTGACCTGCTCCGTCTCCGACCACCCACTCCGGCGAGCCCATTCCACCTCCACAAACCCCCTCACTCCTCGCCGATCACTTCAGAAGCTTCCCCTCATTCCACTCAACAGCTTCCCCCTTTCCATTCCCTGCTACACGCCACCTAACGACTCCCCGAACAAACCCATTCCTCCGACCACAGTCCGACCTAAGGCTGCCACCATAGGCCACCTCACGACTTGCCACCACCTGCACTGGCTTCGCCGCACTCTAGCGAAGCTCCCTGCATCCTCTGACTGGGTCGAGAGGCCGTATGCTTGATTTCAGGTCACGCCCTCTACGCCGCCATTGCTGAGCAGGTGGAGCTTATTCACCTGCAGCTGAAGCTTCGACCTTGCCCAGGCACTGGTCCCAGGTTGCGCGGAGTGTCTCCGCGAAGCGTTCCAGGCCTGCAGCTGGGGCGAAAGCCTCGCGTGCTGCTGCGAATTGCCTGCAGCTTCCTCAGCTGTAGGCGCCAATTTGGGTGGGACATTTAGTCCCACCTCGGAAGCGCTCGGCTCAGCGCCCGCGCATAAATTGAAAAAGTGTTCGAGGCTATTTGCCTTCGAACACAGGGGTCAGGTCCCTTACGCACGAGCGCCCCACTCGCTTGCCCTCGCCCGCGCTCACGCCCCGCGGGTCTGGGCTGGATCCGGATACTCGACACCGCGCACACCTCACCCACCACCGCATGCCGGTGGGCCTGGTCCCGGGCGCGAAACCCGTACCCGAATACCCGGCTCTGGGAGAGCGATCCTATGCGAGAAATCTGAGAAAGAGAGAGACGCGGGGGAGGGTAGGGGTAGGTTTTGCTCTAACCAGATGTGTGAGTGTGCAGGCAGAGAAGAAGAAGAAAGAAGAAGAAGACCGCAGGAGAGAGAAGAAGGAAAAAGAAAGAAGAAGAAGCACAAGGGAAGCGCTGTAGCAGATGCCACTTAAGTCGTCTGATTGAGAAATTAGACGACAGAAGAAGTTCTGCAGACAAAGAAGAAGAAGAGAAGAAAAGGTGCCGCAGCTGAAAGCAAAGGGAAGAAGGAAGAAAAGAGAAGGAAGGAAGAAAAGAGAAGGAAGGAAGAAAAGAGAAGAAAGAAAGAGAAGAGAAGATAAAGAAGAAGAATTGAGGAAGATCAAGCAAAGAGAAGAAAGAAAGAGAAGAGAAGAGAAAGAAGACGATCAAGCAAAGAGAAGAGAAGAGAAAGAAGAAGTCAAGGCAAGAGAGAAAGAAGAGAAGAAGAAAAAGCCAAGAGACCAATCTCTCTCTCTCTCTCTCTCTCTCTCTCTCTCTCTCTCTCTCTCTCTCTCCCTCTTATTTTTGTAATAGAAACATTGTACTTCTAGAATTCTAGTAGCTCCCTGAGTTCGACCTCGGGAATACAACTTCCGAGTAAAAAATCTTTTTTAATGATAACCGTAGCTGTGTTGCCTTATACTATAACGATTGTACTACAATAAACATAAAACGGAAAAAGTGACGGTTACCACTATTAGTAGTATAGATCAAATCAGCGTGAAAAATAAATAATATTTATTACTCGAATATCAGAAATGAAGTCCGAGGTCGAGAACATGGAGCAAATAGGAATTCACACACTAATCTCAAATAATATGTAACTGAGCACAAGAATTTAAACCAAATAATGATATTCAATAAATAATAATCTATCACATTAGATATTCAATGAACTCTCATGTATCTTGAGGCAATAAAAGAGTAGAGAAGCTAAAACAATCATGATTTAAATCACCAATTATTCTCTAAGCATATACATCAAGCATTCAATCAATTTAAATATCTCAACACTAATTCTAAAGTATCAAGCCTCAAATTAGTCGTCGGGTCTAATGACTAAACCACTTAACCAACAGATGCTACAGTGCTTCCCTAGCACTGTTCTTCTTCTTTTCTTTCTCTTCTTTACGCACGAGCCTTCTTCCTTCTGTTCTTCTCAAGTTCTTCTTCTGTGCCTTCTCCTTAGCCTCTTCTTCTCTTCTTTCTCCTTTCTTTTGATTTGCAGGCCTTCTTCCTTTCCTCCTCTTCTACGAAGGCTTTCTTCTCTTCTTCCTTATTTCTTCACGCACAGAGGGCAGCCATCCCTTTAGATTTGGCTAAGTGTCGCACAAGGCAAAACCTTCCCCTACCCCACGCTCTCTTTCTTTCTCTATTCCCCTTAGGTTTCACCCTCTCTCGGCCATAGTCAGGGTAATCGGGTTATCGGGCACGCGCGCACCCGGGACCAGGGTTGCCCGCAGTTAGTGGCAACCGAGTGCTTGGCTAGGTGGGTAATTGGATCGGCCAGACCCATGTGTAAGGTGTCGCAGGCGAGGTGTGTGAGGGGCGCGGGGACCTCACCCCCTGTGAGTACTTGAGGCGATAAGTTGTAGGCAAAAAAACCTTATATGCGCCTCTACACGTCCTTCTGTGCTCGATGTGGGACTAATCCCATAGTTGTTTTCCTCGTGCAGCCGACAGCAGCAGCAGTTGCTTCATTGCTCAATCGAAGGTGAAGAGGATGTAGCCTCCTCCAATTAACTGCCTGGAAGTGAACCTGAAAGGGTTCTGCGTCGTCAGGAGATTACACCTGGAACCATCAAGCGCTGGAGCAAGCTTCAAGCAAGCTCAAAACTTGCACATTAATGGCGACTGGAGGTGAAAACTTGAAACACAATAATATGGCCTTGCGGTCACATCAAAAGAGCTCAGGAGGATCGTTGGTCGTCGACGAATGCAATGGTGGTGGTGGCGTGCTATAAGAAGGTGTATGTGAGTGTGGCGAATTCAGCGAAGGTGGAGCGAGGGTGGGTTGATCGGTGGAGAGATGGAGAGGGGTGAATGCCCTAATTGATAGAGGGCTTTTGTTGGATACGTTGTGGCGATGCTGATGGGGGCGATAGCGGCGAGGTTCGTGCGGTAGAGCGGTGATTGAGCATTGCCGGAGCTTCGCCGAAGCGGAAGAAGATGGAGGGGGAGACGTATGGTCGGTGGTCGTTTTGAGAGATAGAAATAGGGAAAAAGGAGGGAAGTAGAGGAAGCTAAAGAACCTAATCTAATGGTCGAAGGAGGTAGAAAGCCCACGTCGGTGTGATGGACGGACGTGGGGAAGATGAATCCTCTAGGAGGGGGATGACGGCGAAGAAAGGGATCTGGATGCCCTAGCTTTGGCCCACTAGGTGTAGACGAAGATGAGGAAGGAGGATAGGCCAATTTGGCCGTTGGCCATTCGTAGGAAGACAGGGGATGTAACGACCCGATTCCCGAGTCCCTACGAGACACGAGAACTGGACCGACTCGACTAATCCCAAGACCTAGTCGTCCAACGAGGAAGTAACCAAAAGAGTAGTAAAATAAACCACATTCAGCATGAATATAACTAACCGTAAGAAAATACAGCAGTAAGGAAAGAAACCACTACAGTATATACCACCACAATAGTAGAACAACATTCATAACATAATATGAATTGCAGGTAAAGAAAAGTACAGAGGTAACAAGAACTACTCACTACAGTGGAACCAAAAAGAGGTACAAGAGAACAGTGGTAACTCTACTGGACCTACTCGGCCCAGCGTCCTCTGCAGCCGCTGACCCTGGCTGCTCAACACCTGGTCCTGAAAGGTAACGAGTGTAACACGTCAGCAAAACGCTGAGTAGAGTGGCAGCTAAATTAAAGAAACAGTAAAGTATACAGTAGCTGTTTTAATTTTCTTTCTTCCTTTATTTACATCTTTCTATTGTTTCAAAATTTATCTATTTCTCAGATCCTTCACTTGATCTCGAATGTTCCTCGTGGGAACGATCTTGATTGCAGTCTTTTCCAAAAAGTAGAAGTAGCACGTGGTGCTCTCTTGGCCGGGAGAGTCCCCCGTGGTGATCCTACTCTCAGTCAACCACCCCAAGGTCACGGACAGGCGTAACGGTGACTACGGCACGCACGATAAACGCACAGGTAGCTAACCCGCATTGGCACGCGGTCAGCCGTTTCTGTTAACGGGTGCGTCCAAAGCACAGCACGGAACCAGTACAGGGAAGAGCCCTCTCAGTAACAGGGGTCCAACCCCTCCACAGTAACCAAACAGGGGCCTTGCCCCTCCACAGTCCGCGCACCCTCGCCTGACTACCCTGGTTTGCCCAGTGGGCCTAACAAGTCGGTGTAGGAGGCTAGCAGAACCCCGGGGCCCGTGGGGTAGCTAGTACCTCCCTACACTAGTAGCTCTCCTCGGTACTACGTACACGAGGGCCAGCAAGTTGGTACAAAGTGGCCAGTCCTAACCCCGGGTCCCTGGGGCGGTTGGCTCCGCTCTGCACTAAACAGGTACAGGTACTTCCCTTGGTACTACGTACCCAAGAGACAGCACACTACCACGTCTTTCTTTCTCAGTTCCATTCCTTTCTCTTTCCAGGAGATCCACTCCTAATTCCCCGTAGGGTTCCAGCTCTTTTAACTCAGATCATCTAGGTCTCACTTTCCAGTTTCACGTTCTTACAATCCATGTTCACGTTTATTTATTCATATCAGGCAGCTGTTAATTCAATTTACAGGCAGCTATTTGTTCCTTTCCATTTTTTTTCCAAGACTGCAGTATTCATACATTCCACTAGTTTTCTCGTCCTAGGATTCATGCCATATCCTAGGATCTATCATACAATCTAGTTTTCCAGCCCTAGGATTCATGCAACACCTAGGATCTATCATTCAATCTATTTCTCATTCCTAGGATTCATGCAATGCCCTAGGTTCTATTTATGGTTCCATAATTTAATAGATTATACTAGTAAACTTAAAAGCCACTCTACCGGTTACAACAGGCGTACTGGGGGCGTGGTCGGGAATCCCGCGTACCTCCGCAACCCCCGAGACTGCAACGGAACGGGGTCCTATCACAAGGATAAAAAACAAGGAGTTTCTCAAAATAGTATACAACTACTATAGACGGGTAGAGGATTTAATTCCGAAAAGCACGCAACTCGAAACACGGAAAACGGACTCCGAACTCCGAACGGGCCCTAAACGGGTCGAAAACGACGAAACAGTGCAAAATTAGACGTCTGGAAACTCTTCCAGACGTCTTAAAAAGTGGATCAGAGGTTACCTTTGCTCTGCGTGGTCTCTCCGACGTCCAGAAGCCTGCAGGGGCGTCTGGCCTAGTTCCCAGACGTCCGATGGTCACCCCGGACGTCTAGAAGTCGCTCCCGTCGTCTAGCACCACTTCCAGACGTTTGATTCGCGTTGGATGCGAATCTCAGAACCTGTGCATACCCATTCCTCGTGCTCAATACGGACGGTCGAAGGAAAGAAGAAGGTACGAAAATAACTTACTTACCAGATGTCTGGACAGTCCTCCAGACATCTTCCCCGTCATCTGGTTGGAAGCCCAGACGTCTGATTCTGGAAAAATTTCCAGAACCAGGGCGCGACTCGCCCTCCGCTCGCGACACTCGGCCGTGCCGCGTCTCGTCCGCCTGCTGCTCGAGCTGCAGCAGGCCTCCCGCGTCACTCCGTGCCCGCTGCGCCCCCCGCCGGCCGGCTCCTGCTGCCCCGGCAGGCTCGAGCCCTCACGGCCGACGCCTCCTCCCTCGGCAGCACCTCCTCTCGCACTCACCGTGGCTGTCGCCGCCGCCGCTCGCTCACGCTCGCACTCGCGCACCGGTTGGAAGGAGAAGAGGAAGGGAGCAGAGGTGATGAGAGTGAGGGAGAGGGCGTGGCTTTTTAAAGCCGCGCGGGGAGAGAGAGAGAGCGAGACGGAGGGGGCAGTGCCTGCGGAGGAGAGGGAAAAAGAGCATCTGCAGGTCTGCGCGCACAGGCGCGCAGATGAAACCGCGCGTGCCACCGAAACCGAATCCCAGACGTCTGGAAGGGGTTCCAGACGTCTGGTCCGACGTCTGGGTCTCCTCCCAGACGTCTTAAAAGACGTCTGAAGCCGCGCGCTCGTAACAGGGGAGGAGCTCACCGGAGCTAAGTTGGGGGAGGGCCGGAGGGAGAGTTAGGAAGGTGTTTTTGGCCCTAAAACTAGCTGGAGAGCACGACCATACATTGGACATGCTTAAATAGGGCTTAGGAGGGGTTCCAAGCTTGGAAACAAGCTTGGGACCCTTGGAGCTTACGCAAAAATAGGATACCCATTCCTTCAAAGCGTTCGCACGAGATTTTGGGAAGAAGTTGGGATCCAAGGTTGGTTCCATTGGAATGAGGATTTCCTAAAAAGTCTCCGGTTTGATTTTGGGAAGGTTTTATCAATCAATCAAGGAGATCTCTCCAAATGAAGCTCGCCAGAGTAGAATTCATGAGCGATAATGGCGGAGGGACCTTTTTGTGAAGAAGAAGACAAAATTGGGGGTCTATTTGCAAATAATTCAAAAAGCTAAGGGTCTGAAGGAGATAGAAAGAGTCTGATTGGACCAAAATGCAAACTTGGTCAAGATGATCTCAGATTGGGCCCAAATTTTGGTACAAACCTAATTTGGACCCAAGAAATCCAATGATGAAGTTATATTTAGGTTTTGACCTCGTTTGAATGGGTAATTTATGCAAAAATCTAAATTAGGGCAATTATTAGTCTGAAACTCTATTTTGGGTCAAGACGGGTTCTGATAGTCAAATTAAAGGTACCAAACCCTAGAAAATATTTTTATATAAATTTTAGAGGGTTTAAGTGAATTTTATCCTGACCATAACCTTAGTTAATCAAGCGAGTATGTTTTTAGGGTTTCAAAAATCATTTAATTCTCAAAACACATGAAAATCCTTTTCTGTCTATAGTACCCACTTATTGGACATTTAAAGTCATTTGACACTTAAATAACCATTAAGAAAACCCACGGTTATTCTGCATTCAAGATATGATGGTAAAATTATAGTTTTAACCCTATTTTCTTGTATTTTCTCTTAGAATGGATTTGCAGTGACTTAGGGCTCTCTAACGGTTATGTAGGAGCATTTATTCCTTGATAATGACTAAATTGTGCTAGTTATGGCTCATGATGGTGTCCCATCAGTTATAAATAGAGAGAGAGGCCCCCATGTAGAGGAGGTCGAGAGGGAGAGAAAATCTTGTAACCTCACAAGCTCTAGTGCATAGTTGGGAGTTTCATCCTCTATCCCGACGTACACCTCTTACGGTGGAACTAGGTCACCAAATCCCTTTGCCTCTCTTGTGATTGTTTGATGTTCGACGGTCGAGCCCTCCCACATTGTGGGAGGCTCGACTGCTCCCCCTTAGCGATGGATGTTGCAGGCTATGTAACGCTCTGTACCTCCACAAATCTTTTGGTGGCCACCTGAGACCCATCAATCATCATTCTCATTTTCAGCATAAGTGTCATCCAAATAAATGTCAAGTTATGATTTTCCATAATCTGGAAAACCTATCTCCGTTTTTTACCTTCTAAATTGACTCCTGAAATCATCTTCTCTTTTGTTGAGTTGTAAAGGGGTATTTACTATTTTCCTTTTTCTTATGGGGCACTCATGTAATTTGTCCAAATCTCTTTTATATAAAAGAGAGCTAGGGTTCCTTTTGGAGGCTAATGCATTCCTTTAGATCTCACATGGTATTAGAGCGGTGATCTTAGGCCAGTGCTCCGATATCCCACAAAAAAATATCTACCACAACACGATTGGATTACCAACATGGCGGTGATATGATGGAAAATGGCTTCCACACTGCCACCACCACCGCCACCACTAGTTGTTGCGCCAACTAAGGAGGCATCATCAGCAGTAGTACCATTGTCGGACAGCCTGCTGTTTGCACAACTAAAATACACCAGTAAATATGCCATCTTATGTTATTTCCTAGCACTGCCATTGCATTTTATGTAGCTGTAGTTGCATTTGTAAATAGACGCCTGCATGCATTTATAAAGAGGGGAGGAGAGTGTGAATAATTGGCCATCTATTAATTAACATCTTCCTCAAGTGCAGCATTGCAATTTCACCATTTTCTTTTTTTTTATTTACTTTGAATTCTTCTCTCTCGCGCGGCAGCAGGGCATGGGGCATGTGTGCCTCTTCGCGCCTCTCCTCCTGCCAACAACATGGCAGGAGGTGCGCTGCCAGCAGCATGGCTGTGGCATGCCCTTGCCTCTTTAAAATGCCTTGCTCTCTCCCTTGTGTGGGGGGAGACGGGGGATGCACTTACACATACCTTCAGACACCTTCAGCTCCACCGTCACCCTGGGCCAACCTCCTCCCCTCTCCCCCTCCATACACAGTATCTCTTCTCACTGAGAAGAGACACACTGTGGGCAGGAGAAAACCCACAGTGGTCCCACAACCACCACAGTGAGTTCCACCACCGCCCAGCTCTTTCGTAAGCAGGTGGGCGTGGTGGATTCACCTTTCGTTTTTACTGCCATCGTCCTCTCCGCCATTGCCAGAGCTTCAAGCTCAGAAGCTTCGCACGCCAGCCTGCAGCCCAGCCAGCCACCACGCGCGCACCTGCAAGCCCTGCGCAGCTTCTTCTCGTGCGTGCAGGCGCTCCACAGCGCGCCCAGTACGCGAAACCGGCTGCTACCGGTCTCGAGACCGCACGCGCACAGTAGCGTGTGGTCTGCGCGATACTGTAGCCACCGGCTTGTTTCTCACATAGCTGGTGGCATCATGCTCTCTCTCTTCAACGCTACCCGCTCCAGCCGGTTGCCCACACTCGCCCGCACCAGCTTGCAGCACTGCACGTTGCACTGCGCAGTGTGCTGCGCCGTGCCTCACCTCACCCTCCCACGCACAAAGAGAGCATTGCGCTCCCCAGCGCATCGCTCGCGCTCTCTCCTGTGCCCACGCAACTGCGCGCATCAGATGACGGGGCAGCGTAGCAGACGGCTTATCTGCTGCACTCCCCTCCTCCTCCATCACACACACACATCCACTTGTACACACACACTCGTACACTCTCACACACTGGTACACACACACACCCCCTTACACTCAGACACACACACACTTATATATATATATCCACTCACATATATACATAAATAAATATATATATATATATACACACACACATACATATACATCCACCTACCCATATCCATATGTAAACTTCACCACCCATACTCTCGTGCACTAGTCCCTCCATCGCGCATCATATCGCGAGAATATTTGCACCAGTTGCTGATATTCCCCGATATCCGCGCAAAGCAAGTGCTTCCACACACACTCCCACACATCCGCTCACACTCCACGCGGCACTCCGCCGAGTTGGTTGCGTCTTGCTAGACGTGGACCAACTTGACACTGTGCTACATTCCATTTCCACTTCCACCTCCACCCCTATATATAATATATACATATATATATTGTATCTACTATATATCTATACATATACTAAGCTAAGTATTTCTTTCTTTTCTAGCAACCTACCTTGTTTTCAGTTATCTTTTATTTCTTGCTATTAAAAAGATAAAAAAAGTAAAAGAGAAAAGATAATTCTTGTCTTGCAGGTACTCGATCTTGCGAATAACAAGACCAATTTTTGGAAACCCCAAGTTGGCTACAAGCCAAGAACCATTTGGCTCAAGGCCAAGGACTTGATTTTGAGGTGTACCTCAAGGACAACATTATCACCAACAGAAAATCTTAAAAATAGAAAAAAACCAAAAACATAATAAACGCAAGGAAGAGATATGTTTTAGGAAAGGCGTAGAAACTCCTTGACCTTTAAATTCCCGCCTCCCTGAGATCGACCCTGGGCTTAAAAGTGATCAAGATAAAATTAAGTATGCCAGGTTAAAAATTTTGTGAAGCTGGTTAGACTCGATTTAGGTTAAACCACCTATAATAACTTCAACGATAATTTTACCATATTAACACAACCTATTCGAGTCGCATCATCTGCCAGTGTTGACAGCACCACCGTTGGGCTGTCTGTTGCCAGTAGCACTGCCGTTGGTGGGTTGTGGCTGCTGGAAACAGTTGTTGTTGCTAGTGGTGGCTGCCAATCCCTCGTTGTTCGTGTTATACCTTGTGTGATGAGTCTTATCTCACACCTAGTTTGGATGGTGATGAGCCTTCTCTCGCCTATGTTGGAGAAAGTTGATCCAAGAAGATCAACCTCAGTTTCTACCAGGTTAGCATGTGCAGCCCAAGAAGTTGTAAAAAAGAAGAGGGTTAGGAGCGCATGAGTAATTGACTCCGACGCCTTTATTCATTTCACCGGAGATAGAGACCATTTGCATGACCCTGTGGTTCCACGGGGAATTCGAGATGTGAGGGTAGCCAATGGTGCTACCACTCCTATTACTACAGTGGGGCGTGTAGGTGTAACATCCAAGATGAAATAGAGAAGGTATATTACGTTTCCGAATTTCTTATGAATCTATTGACTATGAGCTACATTTGCAAGGATCTTGGGTGTCGTGTTGTGTTTGATAAAAATCATTGCTATTTCCAAGATCGTCTGACATGAGAGATTGTTGGCAATGGCATAAAAAGAGATGGACTATAATACCTTGACAAGCCCACCTTATTTGCAGGGGTCATGTCAATCACTCGCGATTAATTATTGTGGCACCGAAGACTTGGGCATCCTTCCATGAAGAAGATGCATCAAATGTATCTTGAATTATTAGATTCACCGACTCTGGAGTGAGAGGACTACCAGTTGAGGAAGCATCACAAGAGTGGTTACCCTCGGAGAGATGATGGAGTCAAGTGCAATGCCCTTTGCCTCGGTACATTGTGATATCTAGGGACCTTCTAGAGTTGCCACTCCTGGTTGACATAGAGATTTTGTGGTATTTGTGGATGATCATAGTCGCCTTACTTGGGTTTTTCTGATAAAGGCTCACAGCAAGATCCCCATTATTGTCCAGTAATTTCTTTTTGAGGAGCAGACACAGTATGACACTACAATCTGAATTTTCCGTAGTAATAATGCACTATAATTTATGTACAGAGATTTACAGGAGGTCTTCTAGTCCAGAGGGATTATTCACCAGACATTATGCGCTCATACTTTCCAACAGAATGGGATTGCTAAGTGCAAGCTGTGACATCTTCTTGATATTAGTTGTTCAAACCTTGATGTCCCATATAAAGGTTCCTAGGCAGTTTTTGGGTGATGCCGTACTCATTATTGCATATTTGATCAATCAGATGCCATCGTCTATGCTTCAAGGCCAGATTCCATACCAGATTATATACCTTGAATGTAGAAGGTCGTTTCCTTTTACCATTGCGAATGTTGGGGCACATATGTTTTGTTCAAAATCATAGTATTCAGGATAAATTTGCACCCCATGCCATGATGTGTGTCTTCCTTGGTTACTCCAAGACCTAGAAGGGCTACAGATGCTACGATCCAACTCACAGGAGACATGTTGTCACTGCAAATGTGACCTTCTTTGAGAAGATTCCCTACTTCTCAGAAGAATGATCATTTATAGAGGCTACCATACATGAGACACAGACGTATCACAGGAGATCACATGTAGATGATTCCCCAGATGATGAGCTACCTTGTCTTGTTACCTCTTCAAATAGGAGTGACTCGGATAGGGAGGAGGAGCTCATATAGAGGAGATCTACTACCACATGTACTCTTCATCCTATTTCATACTACACTATGATCTCTCATCTCTAGAAGAGAGACAAATAGTTTGCATCACCTATTACTACTGTTGTTGTTCCTAGAAATTTTCTCCAGGCCTCCCAATTCCAATTGGAAAGCAACTATGGATAAGTAGATGCATGCTCTACAGACCAAGAAAACATGGGATCTTGTTCCATGTCCCGAGGGTACCACTATTGTTGGTTGCCGAGAGGTGTATACCATCAAATACAGATCTGATGAGATAGCAAAGAGATATAAGGCCAGACTTGTTGCCAAAGGGTTCACCCAAACATATGGGGTGGATTACCTTTAGACTTTCTCACCAATTGCCTGCATTACTTCTATCAAGATTATTTTGTTTGTTACAGTGGTTTAGCAGCGGCCTTTATACCTACTTGATATTAAAAATACTTTCTTATAAGGAGATCTTGCTAAGGAGGTATATATGAGACAACCACCAAGATATAATAGTCAGGGGAGCTTGCATGTTGCTTACGAAAGGCCATTTATGGCCTAAAGTAGAGCACACGAGCTTAGTTTGAGAGGTTCAATTTGGAGGTTAGGAAGATGGAGTTCCAACGGTCTACCACTAATCATTCTACCTTTGTTAGGTGATGTGACGACTACCGATTCGCACAAAAGAGTTGTTGTAGTATATGTCACAAATACAAATTGTTGCCGCATCAATTTTATGTATTTACTTAATTTTTATTGGTTTATTCTAGGTCGTTCGTTAGGAGACAGTTATTGATATACATCACTCTTTAAGTCTAAAAACATTCTTTAATTCCAAAAAGATTGATTTTATGTACAATAATAAATGAATGATTCAAATAATAAAAGAATGCATCAATTATATAAAAAAGAATGTATTACAATACTTGCAGACACTTATTTACAAACAAGCATAAAAACTATAATTAAATACTTTATATTATTTATTTACAATGTATAATACTAATACTTAGATATATGTACAATAATAAGTAATAATATATACTATACTAACTTAAGTTAACTTAATAACATTTACAGTAACACATAATGTATGTACAACGACTTATATAAGTGTCACTAAACCTTAGAAAAAAACTATATACACAAACTAAGGTAAAAATATGATTTATACTAATGTTTATTCTATCTACAGTAACGGATACATATGTCACCAAAGCTCTGATGTTATTTATATACAAAATTATTTAGTTTATTTACAAAAATAATTATATTTACTATATAAATAAATTAGCTAAAGATTGTGATTTATATACACTGATTTTTTAGTTTATTTCTTAATTACAGTATAAATTAGTTAATTAATGGTCTAATTGACCCTATACAAAGTTAGTATATATATTAAAGTATTTATTATAGATTTTTATTATATTTTAGAGGTTTTATTTTAATTTATATACATTTAAATATCTATTTTCAAGCTATTATACAAATAAATTATGTATAAATAGTATAATACATTATAAATATAGTTAAATTACTTAAAATATATAGTGCGAATATATAATATAAGTTAGTTCAGTAATAACTTAAGTTACTAATTTAATTTAATAACTTAACTAATAACTTAATAAATTAATTATTTATTGTATATATATAATTAAATTAAGTTACAGGTCTTATAATGTACATTATACATATATAAATATTTATGTATAGTATCATCTATAAATAAGATTAGTTATAGGGTTTTATTAATTTATATAACTCATAGTACATATAAGTTAATTAAATTAATAGATAAGTATACAAATAAGTTATATACATTTTAAGTTATCTTAAATATTTAATTTACATTGTAGAATATGTACATAAGTTATATATATAGTTTATATACATTAAACACGATATACATATCTTTAGCTTAGTAGATAGCTTATATATACATGTATTTACATAATATACATAGTGTTTTTATTTTTTTTGAAGTTTTTCTTCTTTTTATGATTTTTATGGGTTTTATAGAGGTAGGAGGTGAGAGAGAAAGAGAGAGATGAGGGAAATAGACTTGTTTTTGGTGTTTTTGATTTTGAGTTCTTTTATTAAATTCCAAGGTATATTGAACCGTCGGTCGGTATGTTTTACCAAGTCAGGGGTTCAAATAACCTTGAAACTTGATATATACCTAGAACTATACCTAATCTTGACCAAGACATGTTTATTTTATTATTTTTTATTTTTTATAGTATTTTTATTTATTTACAAAGCGAGCACATTCTAGGCCTAAAAGGGATGTTTCGTGTGAATCCTAAGGCATTAGAATTTGATTTAAGGGTTGGATATGCTATGCAAACACTCAAATATGCTCTAAAGAGTCTATGAAAGATGTTCCAGCCAATAAACATGATTTTCATTTAGTTTTCCCCTTAATTTTCCATGTTGGACAATTAGTCACAACTGTATAGTTGAAAATGGATGATTAAATAAGGTTACAAACAATCCAAATGAGATTTAAAGATCATTTCAGCTACAAGAAAGCTTGTACACAATATATACAAAGTACAAAACATACCAACCGTTTAAAACTTAAATTCCTAGCCTACTACCTTATATTTCAGTCCACTAAACTTCTAATGACAGCAACAACAATAGATGCAACAGCAGCAACTGCAGCAATAGTTGCAACTGTAGCAGTGGTAGTTGCAGCTTGGACAATAACTCACATCAGTCTCTTAGCAGTCCAAGGAACTGCCCAAACATCTTAAGTGATTCAAGGTTGCTGCTGTAGTGCTTCTTTTCTTTAATTTCAGTAGACCAATTGTCAATTCAGTACACACATATCCTAGATCAGACTTGAGAAAGTCTAATCAGAGATCAAAAGTGTCCAAATTTTAGAGTGATTCTCATCCCAATAACACCAAGTTGTACCAAATTTAGGGTTGGAAAGTCCTAGGAAATGTAGCTGCCAATGTTGCACTTTACTTTACTCATTTGGGATTCAAAACACTCACATCAATAAGCACTTCAAATAATTTGACAAGGTCTGAAAATCACACTAAACCCGGATTGAAGTGTCAAACTTTTCATAAAAAATCTTTAAACCATAATCTTCATCATCAAATCAAGTAAAATACTGTGATCTAACACCTTCCTAATGCTATAGACAACATTAATGAGGGTCTTAGATTAGTCCAATAAACTCAACCTACTTAAATCCCAATTCCTCCAAAAACCTTAAGGAATACTGAAAATTCCTTAGGTTGGAAATCAGAATCTCAGACCAAACAACTCAGAAATACTTGGTAGAGCCTCAAATCAACAAAATTGATTCTCCTTGGCTCTACTACTCTCTTTAAAACCATGAAATCCCCAATTTATATCCAATTCAGACATGGCTCATCTGAGGGAAAATCCTTCATTATGAGCATCTCAGATTCACGACCATGAACTGATCTACACAAAACAACTCACTTGATCAAAACCCTTCAACACTCAATTGGATCAAAATCTCACGATCTTACATTGAAAACCACGTTAAAAATCGATCAACCAAACCGATTCAATCTAAAACTATATCAGGGGTCTTTGTAAAAAAATGACATGAGTGAAGAAACCCCTAGGTGGTTTTCGAGCTCAAATCTTCATCTCAAAGCTCGAAATCATTGGGATGAGATTTGACTCTAATGAGTGGGTGGATTGCGAAATAAAAATCGAGGGAAATCATAATGCAAAATGGAAATGTGAAGAGGGAGATCATTGACCAGCGAGTGAGATGAAATCATCTCCTCTGATCTGAAGTGATTAGAGGAGGTGGAGGTGATTTTTTACATTAATATACTCCTAACTAAACTACAATCACACATCAGATTAGATAATTCTACATCTAATTTCTACTCCTAAATTGCTCTAACTATCACTACAACTAATCTAAAAAGCAGTACATCCTAATTTAATTAGAGGAATGGAACCTTTGGATCTAGAGCCGGCGGCTAAGGAGGAAGAATGGGGGGAGATCTCCAGCAAAGGAAAAGCCCACTAGAGGAGCTTAAGGGTCGTCCTCAGGCATAAGTTATCTCTAGCAGCAAGGAGGAAATGGTGGTGAAAAACCACACCACTATCACTAATGTGGCGAGTGACAGATAAGGGGAACTGGAGGGGACGAAGGGATCGGCCTCAAGGAAGTAGGGGAGGAGGTCGATCCTTTGCGCGTGAGGCTAGTGAGGTGCTTAAGTAGAGCTTGGCACTGATTCCACTCACCGCATTGGTGAGATTAGTTAATTAGGTCATGGGCCGTGGAGATGAGAGGAGAGGAGCGCGAGAGGTTTTCAAATCAAATCACGGCCGCAAGATCATATATGGGGGTAGAGGTGACCACACGCGATGATTCACGTGAAGGTTCAATTGAGGAGCAGCCGCAGATTAAGGATATGAAGGAATGAACAGCCCTAATGGGTTATGTTCTTGCGATGAACAGTGCACCAAGAGGTGCACCGTACACGCAGGTTCTATTGGTGCTTTTGCATCAACAGCCCTCGGGTGAAGGGGTGTGAAAACTGCAGTAAGGCCCATAACTGGTATAAAATGGTTACAAATCTGTCCCTAAAGCCTTATAAAAGGGTCCTTACGACTATCAAAACAGTTCCTAGAAGGTTTTCTCATGCATAAAATGTGATGTATGAATGACCTAATTGTGAAACTCTAATTGCAAGGCCCTAATGATGTCCAAATGCAATCAAGATTTTATGGGAGCTTAATTGAACATATTAGAAGTTAATTTCACTTTTGATTTGAACTTTTGAACTCAATTGTGTATTCAATTTTCAATTGGATCATCATTTTCCATTATTTAATATAATATCTCAATAAATGACCTAATTATGCATTTTTAGCACAAATTTGGTGTTTTAGGCATTTTTCTCTACTTCCCACACTTAAGCTTTTTCATGTGTTAATTTGATAGTGTTTAACTAAGTTTCTAGTTTAATTTGGGCATTTTAGCTATGATGAGTCACAACTCATCATCAGGACACAAAATGGTGGGATATGGAGAGTCGTTATCTTGGTAGCGTATGTTGATGATATGATTCTGACTAGTGATAATGCATATGGGATAGTGTAGACGAAAGCCTTTCTTCAGTCCACTTTTGTCACCAAGGATTTAGGTGATCTTCATTATTTCTTAAGAATAGAAGCAATTCGTTAGGAAATTGGCTTACCCTTATCACAGAGGCAGTATATTGACGGAGAGAGTTTCACTTATTTATGATAACACTAGAAGGATATGTCGTTGTAATTAATGTGGTGGAAATCTCTCAATCAAATATTAACATAGATATGAAATTAAACCACAGTAAAGGATGTCGTATCCACAGGGAGGAACAGATTACTAAGTTCACAAAATATTTTTTCCCTTTGTACTTATTCAATCACATGCGCAATCTGTGTTCAAATCTGATGCGAAACAAGGTAAAAGAAGGAACATATAATTATTTAGAAATGCAGGGATTTGGATATAATTTTCCTTTCATGAAATAACTTGTAATGGCATGTAAAATAGTTGTACTTCAAAACATGGGGCTTTCTCTTTTAGGTCATGTGAGTGTATGGATGAGATCTTATGCATTTATCACATCACCATTTAAAAGTTAAGTGCATGAAAGAAATAATATAACATGTAAGGGCATGCATGCAATTTCACTCAAATATATTAATCCACTAAATAATGCAATAGTGTTTGGCAATGGCACAAATGGTAATTTTTAATTTCACCAAGAACAGAGGAAAATTCCTCTCTCCTTGCTCACGTGAAGAGGCTCGGCTGGCTGCGAGGATCTTAGGGAAGGTACGTCAGAGTGAGGGTTTCACGTTGGTGATCTCGACGTGGGTCGAGGTGGCCGAAGGTAGAGGATGGCTGGCGGCGGAGCTTGCTGCAGGTTGGTTGTCGCTGCTGCTACTGGCGTTGGAGAGCGCTGTGGTGTCTGTAGGCAGTGCAGTGCGAGCGGCTGCTACCTGCTGAGGGTTGGCGAGCAAGGGTGCTGTTGCAGGGCGTGGTGAAAGCATTGTGCAGGTGTAGGGAGGCATGCACCTGCAGAGGGAGCGCAAGGGCGCTGTCGTGGGCGCTTGCGGTGGAAGGCGATGGCGCGGTGTGGGCGTGCGAAGGTGCTGGAGGGGCGCGGTGACATCTACAGGTAGTGCGGTGGAGGCGGCTGCTGCCTGCGGTGGGGGAAGGCTCTTATGCTGCTAGGAGCGCTGGTGGCTGCGCAGGGCTGCTGGGTGCGCAAGAGCGCTGGAGGGTGTAGTGCTTGCATGATGCGCAAGGGGGGCGCGCAAGGGCTCTTGGCGAGGGCGCTGGAGGGTGCAGTGCCTACGAGCGCCTGGTAGTAGCGGGTGAGGGTGATGGCATGGCTCGAGGAAGGCTGGAAGGGCGCTTGCAGTGGGAGGCTTGGGTGCAGGCTGCCTGCAGGCAGTGCGGAGAAGGGTGATGGCTTGGTGCAGGTTGGCCTGCGCGGGTGCAGGCGGTGGGTGCGGTGTTGGTGCACAATGCAAGCACGGTTGCACAAGGCATGTGGCCTTCAATGGATAGCCCTCCCCAATCCCCTCCACCTCTCCTCCATATCTCTTCTCTTCCGCCTCCTAAGGGATTTTCAAAATCTTTTCTAAATATGGCCAACACCATTTGCATTTGTTGAGGGAAGTATTGAGGCCGATCGAAGGATGAGATAATTGTGGGAAGGTGTTGCAGCTGGCCGTTTGTTGGGGCAAATTTACCCCCCCCCCCCCTCCTTGTTCTTTCCAATATCATTCCTGCAACAAAACATAAAATAATTACATACTAAATTATAAAATGCGATAAAATAGATAAAAACTCAAGTAATGATGCATGCACTTATTTAATGATCTAATGTGATTATTAACAAACATACTATGTTAGAATTGAAGTACTTAGGCGTAACAATAGTCCATTAAAATGGACTCATCAAATACCTCCATGCCTAAGATTTGCTAGTCCCTAGCAAAAATGAAAAATAATAGAAATAATCAGAAGATTTCTTCTTTTCTTATTTCAAAACTTTAGAGATCCAGACAAATGTGAAGTGATGATAGCCTAGGTAACAGATCCATGTGAAAAGCCAATTTACATTGGGAGTTCGTACTTCACCCTTGGTAAATATTTCTGTCAGGATAGGCAACTACTTCCCTAAGGGATAAAGCAGAAGATAATCTGTAATTTGACCCTAACTTTTGGCTTAGGTAGGAGATATCGAGTTGAATGGATTTGTATTTGGTGGCACACACTCATCTGATGCTACATGTAATCTAGTACTACAGACTTTAGATCTCTACACTATTAGAAAAGTCAACTCGGAGAGAGGCTTAACAACTGTGCTCTCTTGATGTTTCTGGGCGCTCACTCTTTTCTTTCTTTTCTTTCTGAGATCACAAATCTCGCCAGATTCAGTAATTATACTCACTGTTTGGTGGCCTCACATGGCATCCACACTTCAATTAAAGTCCCAATAACTCTACAACTAAGTTAGAGTCCTCAACCAGTATTCGGGCAATCAGAAATACTGAAAGGTAGGTATGGGTCATATTTGGTGGAACGTGATAAGTGTTTTGTTGCCTCAGAAACAATGTTACAACAATAACCCTGGACTCTTTTCTTTTTCTTTTCTCTCTTTTCTTTTCTTTTTCTCTTTTTTTTCACTTTTTTTTCTTCTTTTTCTTCTCTTTCTCTTTCTCTTTCTTTTTCTTTTTCTTTTTCTTTCTTTATTAATCAACACAACATGATGCAAACTTTTATTTATGAGGCATTATTAGGGATGATGATGGTCAAGAGGATATTGTGTGGCTTATTTGGTAGAAGTGCATATTCTCAGCACCGGGAAGGAATGGATAGGATATGCGTATTTCTGACCTTTGACATTATTAACCTCCTTCAGCCGAAGACTCTATGAAGAACGGTTGTAACCATCCACCATAGTCATAGCTTTATTAAGACTCTATCTCTGTGTATCTGCCTTATTTGGTGACTCTCAGGAATTCACACAAAGTACGCACACAGGAACAAAGAGCGAAACCTATGCCTAACTCTAAAGTATCATCATCTAATTGTCCAAAACTTAAAACTCCTTATACTATACTTAGTGCACCAGTAATCTCTCTATTTTCTTCTTACAAATATGAGGTGGATCTACTAGAAGATAGTATGTCTGACTCCCTATGAACTGTCCAAGGGTTCAGTAGATTATAAATGCTTATTGGTTTTCTTCAAGGATCCATTACCCAGTCTACGTGCACTTGAAATAAATGTATTGGATTCTAAACTTAAGAAATAATTCAAGAAGAAAAACCTCCAATGACAAAGGTATTTTGCTAGGGACTAACCCACTCAGCTCAAGAAAATAAGATTATATATATATATATATATATATATATATATGTATGTATGTATGTATGTATGTATGCATGCAAATATTTATAAATGCTATAAACATTCTCAAGTTATACACTCCCATGCCTAAGACTAACAATGTCCTAATTGGAAAAATGCAGACATAGAAGAATATCACCTGAGGAGGAGAGTGGGATGAGCTAAAGCTCCTCAAGCCGAAGTGCGTCCAAAACCTGGCCATCTGAAAGAGTAATATAAGGTTTAAGTTACTGACCATTTACCTTAAAGCTCACACCTGAAATAGGGTTCCGAATTTTTACAGCTCCATGAGGGAAAGTATTGATAACAACGTATGGCCCATCCCAGCGGGACTTGAGCTTTCCAGGGAATAATTTAAGTCTAGAATTGAAAAGCTAGACCCACTGGTTGGGCTTAAAAGTCTTTCTAATGATGTGCTTATTACGAAGCTCCTCAAACTTGTAAGCTTGAGAAGTTTCATAAGCTTCATTACGAAGCTCCTCAAGCTCACTTAATTCTAACATATGTGCCTTTCCTGCTTTATCCAGATTCAAGTTAACGTTTTTAATAGCCCAATAAGCTTTATGGTGGATTTCAACGGGAAGGTGGCATGCTTTTCCGTAGACAAGACAGAAAGGAGACATGCCCAAGGGAGTCTTATACGTAGTTCTGTAGGCCCAAAGAGCATCATTTAGTTTTTTAGACCAATCCTTCCGATCAGGCTTGACAGTTTTTTTTAAAATTCGCTTAATCTCCCTATTAGACACTTCAACTTGTCCACTCGTTTGGGGATGATAAGGTGTGGCTATCATGTGGTTGACTCTCAAATTTTGTAGTCTTGTGAAGTATACGTTCTTGAAGTGAGGTCCTCCATCACTTATGATCGTCCTTGGGCACCCATACCGAGAAATGATATTAGCCTTAACAAAGCCTAAGACCACGGAATGGTCATTGGTTCGCGTGGGTATGGCTTCTATCCATTTTGATACATAGTCTACAGCCACAAGGATGTATTCATATCCGAAGGACACAGGAAAGGGACCCATGAAGTCAATGCCCCAAATATCAAAGATCTCAACAGGGAGGATAGGTTGTTGGAGCATCTCATCCCTTTTTCCAATGGTTCCCGTCTGTTGGCAACGTAGACATGCGCCCACATACGTATGTGCATCTTGGAATAATGTGGGCCACCAAAAGCCAGACCGAAGAACCTTATGGGCAGTCTTCTTCCCACTAAAATGTCCCCCACAATGGAGGTCATGGCAGAAACTCAGAACAATTCTTTTTTCTTCATTAGGGACGCAACGACGAAAAAACTGGTCAGGGCCTACTCTAAAAAGCTCGGGTTCCTCCCAGTGATAAAATTTAGCATTAGCAAGAAACCTGTGTCGCTTCTGCTTGTCCCAAGTACTGGGGGTAATACCTGTGACCAGATAGTTCACTACGTCAGCGAACCAAGGAGTTTTAGCTTTCACTGCCATCAGAGACTCATCAAGGAAAGTCTCTTGAATACCGCCAGCAGGGTTTGATGCCTCAATAGGGATCTCAGACAGATGATCAACTACCACATTCTCAACTCCTTTCTTGTCTTTAATTTCCAGGTCAAATTCCTGGAGTAGCAGAATCCAACGAAATTAGGCGAGGTTTGTTGTCCTTTTTAGCAAGAAGATGCTTTAGGGCAGAATGATCAGTGAACACTACAACCTTGGATCTCAAAAGATAAGACCGAAACTTTTCCAAAGCAAATACTACAGCAAATAGTTCCTTTTCAGTGACCGTGTAGTTTTGCTGAGGATCCGTAAGGGTCTTGCTGGCATAATGCAGCATATGAGGTTTGCCATCAACCCTTTGACCTAAGACCGCTCCCACTGCAAAATCAGAAGCATCGCACATAAGCTCAAATGGGAGGGTCCAATCTGGTGTTTGGAGAATCGGTGCGGTAATAAGGGCTTTCTTCAAGACTTGGAAAGCCTCGCCACATCTATCATCAAAATCGAAGGAGACATCCTTCGTTAACAGGTCGCAGAGTGGCTTAGAGATTTTACTGAAATCTCTAATCAAGCGCCTATAAAATCCAGCATGGCCAAGGAAAGATCTAACCTGACGAACATTGGCGGGCAATGGAAGCTTAGAGATGGAATCGATTTTTGCGGTGTCCACCTCTAATCCTCTCTCGAAAACTATATGCCCTAACACAATGCCCTGCTGGACCATAAAGTGGCTTTTCTCCCAGCTAAGCACCAGCTTTGCCTCTTCGCAACGGGTTAAGACTTTATCAAGGTGCGAAACGCATAGGTCAAACGATGAGCCATAAATAGAGAAGTCATCCATGAAAATTTCAATGAACTCGTCGATCATATCAGAAAAGATAGCCATCATACAATGTTGGAAAGTGGCAGGAGCATTATATAACTCGAATGGCATTCGACGAAACGCAAATGTGCCATACGGACTCGTGAAGGTGGTACGCTCCTGATTGTTAGGAAAAATGGCTATTTGATTATATCCAGAGTACTCGTCAAGAAAACAGAAGTACTTGTTCCCCGCCAATCGTTCCAAAATTTGATCGATAAACGGTAAGGGGAAATGGTCTTTCTGGGTAGCTGTGTTTAAACGGCGGTAATCAATGCAGACCCTCCAACCAGTTGAGGGTCTAGTGGTCACCAACTCTCCTTGGTCATTCTCCTCCATAGTGATTCCTGCCTTTTTGGGAACTACATGAATATGACTGACCCATTTACTAACTAAAATGGGATAGATAATCCCTGCATCTAGCCATTTCAGAATCTCTTTTTTAACAACCTCTCGCATGTTTGGATTGAGCCTTCTCTGCATGTCTCGGAAAGGCTTCACGGACTCGTCCGCGTATATATGATGCATGCAAAGAGAGGGATCAACACCCTTAATATCAGTAATTGACCAGGCAATTGCTTCCTTGTGCCTTTGTAAACACTCAAACAGAGCTACCTCCTGCAATTCAGATAATGCAGACGAAATAATAACGGGGAGTGTGTTATTAGGGCCAAGGAAAGCATATTTCAATGTGCTCGGGAGGGGTTTCAACTCCAACTCAGGAGCCTTTTGGATTGAGGGTTTTAGTTGAGATGCCCCTGCCTCAGGTAGAGGATCTACCTTCACAGTCCTGGGTGGGGACAGAGACTCAGTGTGTATCCCCAGCAACTCTTCTAATTCGAGCATTTCCCTTTCAGTTTCTTTAATAATCGAGGGATGGTCCTTAGATATGACCTTCTGAAGGGGATCTTTACATAAGAGTGCTGGAGTAGTCTCTTCAATTATTTCATCAACAACCTCAATCCGAGAACAATCTTCAGATCCGGATTGCTTGTAAGTATAAAAAATATTCAACCGGATCTTCTTGTTCCCAAAGCCCATTTTAAGTGCCCCAGATCTACAATTTATAGAGGCATTGGCTGTGGCCAAGAAGGGGCATCCCAGAATAATGGACGGCTTTGTGGGCTTATTTGATGGGTCAGTATCAAGCACCAAAAAGCCAACAGGGAAGAAGAAATCCTCCACTCTCACAAGGACATCTTCCAACAATCCCCGCGGTGTCTTAAGTGATCTGTATGCAACCTAGAGGATTACTGGACTAGGCTTTAGCTTGCCTCCTCCCAAAAGGTCATAGACAGAGCTCGGTAGAATGTTCACCCCCGCACCTAGATCGAGCAGAGCCTCGTCAATGTGTTGGTTACCTATAACCACTGAAATATACGGGGCCCCTGGGTCTTTCATTTTGGGGGGTGTTCCATGCTGGAGAATCGAGCTAACATGGTCAGACAGGATGACCTTGGCTTGGACTTGTTTCCTAGATTGACGCTTCTGGGTGCACAAGTCCTTCAAAAACTTGGCATAGGACGGGATCTGTTTAATAGCTTCCAATAGAGGCAAGTTAATCTAGACTTTCCTAAAAGTATCCATAATCTCTTTCGTCCTATCCTTAGCTCTAGACGAGCCAACAGAAGATTTTCCAGGAGCAGATAGGCGCTTTAGATAGGGCACCCTCGGCTTCTGGGTAGAGGGGTCGTCATGGCAGGAAAGGGGTGGTGGAAGGACGACATCCTCATTGTGGGTGATTTTGTGCGAGGAAGAGCAGTGTGTCTCTTCCTCGGTGGAGATGGAAGTCGGGTCAAGTGTGGAAGGGGAATTCTGAGACGTAATCGTAGGAGTGTTATCAGGCTTGTCAATCTTTTTTCCACTCCTCAACATGGTCACTACTTGGGCGTGCTCCCTGAATACAACCCCCTTGCCCTTAGGGTTCTCCTCAGAAGAGCTAGGCAGCTTCCTCGAATCACGTTGCCTAACTGCCTCAGTAAGATGACCAATTTGGGATTGCATATCAGTAATCATCTTATTCTGAGATTGGATGACCATATTCTGATGCTCTTGCATTGCTTTCATCATGGCCTTCAGTTCATCTATCTCAGAGGGCTTATTCTGAGGAGGGTTTTCATAAGATGGTTGGTATATGGGTTGGGGAGGTAAGGGTCTTATATTCCCTGAGTTAGAAGCATCACCTTGCTTCCAAGAGAAGTTTGGATGGTTCTGCCACCTTGGATTATAGGTATTGGAGTAAGGGTTATTGAGAAGGGGGTGGAAACCTTGGGCCGCATTCAAGTCTACCTGAATCAACTCAGGGAATTGATTTGCCTGATGGCACTCCGCAGTGGTGTGCGTTGTGCTTTGGCAAATGGAGCATTCTCTTGAAGCCTGACAAACAGAGGCTGCTTGTGGGTTCATGCCGGGGTTTGCTAAAAGCCTATCAAAGTTTTTATTCAATAGTTGAATCTGATAGGCCAAATCCTAAGAAGCCTCGGCTTCATGGGCCTCTATCTTCCTCTGTAAGATTGATGATTTTCTTTCTTGATAGGCAGAGGATAGATGTATGGAGTTGTCACTGAATGTTTCAAATAATGCCCAGGCTTCATCCTTAGTTGTGGTCATGAAGGTTCCTGCACAGGCTGCATCGATGGTTTGCCTATGCCTTTCAGATAATCTGTTATAGAACCTTTCGACCAACTGCCATCTTGACACCTGATGGTGGGGGCATAACCTAAGAAGGTCATTAAAGCGCTCCCAAGTCTCATGAAATTGCTCCCCTTCCTGTTGAGTAAAACCCATAATCTCTCTTCTGTAATGGTTGGTTTTACTCATAGGAAAATACTTTTTCAAAAATTCTCCGTTAAGGGTGGCCTTATCATTTACCCTTGCATCGAGGCTATGATACCAGTGCTTGGCCTTATCCTTTAGGGAGAAAGGAAATAGAGTCCTCATCAGGACTTCATCAGTAAAGCCCTGGAGCTTCACCGTGGAACAGACCTCGATGAATTCCTCTAAATGCTGGTAGGGGTCCTCCCTAGTAGTACCATAAAAAGAGGGCAATAAAGATATGGTACTGCTCTTGATCTCATATGGATTATCCCCTGCCGGTCGTCTTAGTGCTTGTGCGGGTTGGTTAGTTGGAATAAAATAGTCCCTTAGGGTCCTTTGTTGATTTTCTCTTTGATCAACCATTCCTTCTCTTTTCTCTCTTAGGTGAGCTCTCCTAAGAATTCTCTCGGGCTCAGGATCAAACACTAGACTACTCTCAAGAGAGCGTCTACCAAGCATACAAAACACAATTCAGGTTCTTATTAAGTGAAACCTCCACTCCAAAGATAAGTCAAAAGGTCAAGACTTATCCCTCCGTTCCCACATAAGTGGTATAAGAGGGGTGTGGACTTGAAATCTTAACCTTCTTTGTTGCGGAGGTCGAATTAGTTAATATAAATGGCCAGACAAGTTTTTCACTGCAATTACGTGCCTTAATTCAACCCTCGAGTGCCCTAGGACCTATACTTTGCTTGGATGATACTCCCAGGTGATCAAGTGAGAAGTTACTCCAAGGACGAACAAAGGGATGCAAGTAGGGTGAACCCTTCCTTTGAGGTGATGCGTATGCGGTGCCCCTTAACTACCCTTTTGTTCCTTTAAGGGGTGTCCCCCTCCGTGGAGTATCAAAACACTTGGTCAAAAGATAGTATCACCACCACCACAAAGAACAATAGGGGGTTTGCACCGATAAAGAGATCGGTGCCTATAGCCTTAAGGGATCGAGCCTTAGTGCGGTGCCTAATGTGCGTGCTCAGTGTCAGAAGTGTGCAACACACCGCAAATATTTGTAATTTCTTTTGAAATCTCAAACAAGTCCCTTAGAATCAAATCAAATGTGAATTGATTTTTGGGTTGAATCTGATTATCAGTCCCACTTTTAGTTATGTGACCACTGAATTAGTAAATTCAAACAACTTGGTGGTCTTGAATTTTAATTTGAATGCAAATGCGTGAATAGGAGATGGATGCAAAAGTTAGAAAGGTGTACCTGTCTCCAGCAATCTTCGTGCTAATATGCTTGCAATGCAATAATAAGATCTAATGTACTGCTCAATCACCCCTAAATGCGCGTACTTAAGGGCATGTAACTTCTAAACAAGCAGCTTGATATTTTCTTTTGTTGGTTTTAAAGGCAAGCAAGCAGAAAATAGAATCACGCATGCGAAATGTAAACCCTAGTAGCTAAAGAATGTGGGGACAGACCCCCAAAAATTCAACCCTAATTACTACAAGGGCGAAAAGACAGAAGTAAATTTTGTGATGACGGAGAATCCCTTGTGAAACCGGGATCCAGGTCTCCTACGTCTTTTCCTCGTGTGGCTTAGCTCGTGATTGATGTCGCTGCTCTGTTGCGCCTCGTTGCCTTGTCAGATTCCTCGCACAATAAAAAAATGGATCAAATAATTGCGCAACTCAAAATATTCAAAAAATAATAACGTGAATCTATTGCATCTGTTGCCTCCTCGGCAACGGCGCCAATTTGACGGAGAGAGTTTCGCTTATTTATGATAACACTAGAAGGATATGTCGTTGTAATTAATGTGGTGGAAATCTCTCAATCAAAGATTAACATAGATATGAATTTAAACTACAATAAAGGATGTCGTATCCACAGGGAGGAACAGATTAATAAGTTCACGTAATATTTTTTCCCTTTGTACTTATTCAATCACGTGTGCAATCCGTGTTCAAATCTGATGCGAAACAAGGCAAAAAGAAGGAACACGTAATTATTTAGAAATGCAGGGATTTGGATATAATTTTCCTTTCATCAAATAACTTGTAATGGCATGTAAAATAGTTGTATTTCAAAACATGGGGCTTTCTCTTTTAGGTCATGTGAGTGTATGGATGAGATCTTATACATTTATCACATCACCATTTAAAAGTTAAGTGCATGAAAGAAATACTATAACATGTAAGGGCATGCATGCAATTTCACTCAAATATATTAATCCACTAAATAATGCAATAGTGTTTGGCAATGGCACAAATGGTAATTTTAATTTCACCAAGAACATAGGAAAATTCCTCTCTCCTCCTTGTGCGCGTGAAGAGGCTCGGTTGGCTGCGAGGATCTTGGGGAAGGTGCGTCAGAGTGAGGG
This sequence comes from Thalassia testudinum, assembly GCA_037157565.1. Classification (NCBI taxonomy): domain Eukaryota; kingdom Viridiplantae; phylum Streptophyta; class Magnoliopsida; order Alismatales; family Hydrocharitaceae; genus Thalassia; species Thalassia testudinum. The sequence continues at coordinate 99,990,604 of JAZHRO010000022.1, forward strand.
CTTCACGTTGGTGATCTCGACGTGGGTCGAGGTGGCTGGAGGCAGAGGATGGCCGGCGGCGGAGCTTGCTACAGGTTGGTTGTCGACGCTGCTACTGGCGCTGGAGAGTGCTGTGGTGTCTGCAGGCAGTGTAGTGCGAGCGGCTGCTGCCTGCTAAGGGTTGGCGTGTAAGGGCGCTGTAGCGAGGTGCGGTGAGAGCGCCGGAGGGGGTGCGGTGAAAGCACTGTGCAGGTGCAAGGAGGCGTGTGCCTGCAGAGGGTGCGCAAGGGCGTTGTCGCGGGCGCTTGAAGTGGAAGGCGATGGCGCGATGTGGGCACGCGAAGGTGCTGGAGGGGCACGATGACGTCTGCAGGCAGTGCGGTGGAGGCAGCTGCTGCCTGCGATGGGGGAAGGCTCTGATGCTGTTAGGAGCGCTGGTGGCTGCATGGGGCCGCTAGGTGCGCAAGAGCTCTAGAGGGTGTAGTGCTTGCAGGATGAGCAAGGGCGCTGGAGGGTGCAGTGCCTGCGAGCGCCTGGCAGTAGTGGGTGAGGGTGATGGCGTGGCTCGGTGTAGGCTGGAAGGGCGCTTGCGATGGGAGGCTTAGGTGCAGGCTACCTGCAGGCAGTGCGGAGAAGGGTGATGGCTTGGTGCAGGTTGGCCTGCGCAGGTGCGGGAGGTGGGTGTGGCGTTGGTGCACAGTGTAAGCACGATTGCACAGGGCATGCGGCCTTCAATGGATAGCCCTCCCTAATCCCCTCCGCCTCTCTTCTATATCTCTTCTCTTCCGTCTCCCAAGGGATTTTCAAAATCTTTTCTAAATATGGCCAACACCGTTTGGAAATTTACCCCCCTCCCTCATTGTTCTTTCCAATATCATTCCTGCAACAAAACATAAAATAATTACATACTAAATTATAAAATGCGATAAAATAGATAAAAACTCAAGTAATGATGCATGCACTTATTTAATGACCTAATGTGATTATTAACAAACATACTATGTTAGAATTGAAGTATTTAGGCGTAACAATAGTCCATTAAAATGGACTCATCATATATGTTACAAATTTTAGAGGAAGCTAGGCTTCTTGGGTCCAAACCATTTGGGATATCAGTAGATTCATCTTCTAGTCATAGCACTAATGAGATAGATCCCTTGTTTGAGGATGTCACTAGGTATCGTAGTACTGTTGGTTGTTTATTATATCTGACTATTACACAACTAGATATTAGTTTTGTTGTGAGTAGAGCTAGTTAGTTTATGTAGAGTCCCAAATATAGTCATTGGAGAGAAGTTTGTCTCATTCTAAGAAACTTGAAGGGCACCCTAAGGAGAGGTTTGTATTATAGTGTGAGTGGCTTTCTTGACCTTCTAGCATACTCAGATGTAGATTATGCACAATCTATTGAGGATAGATGATCTATATTAAGCTTTGTTGTTTATCTGAGAGGTAATTGACGAGGAACTCATTATAGCTCTTAATTCACGTAAATTAGCTAGTTTCCTTAGTTAATTAATGATGAATAACATTACTTAAGAGTTAATTATTTAATTAAGATAAAATAACAAGGACCTTGAAAATAAGTTAAAATCACTAAATTAAGCCTTAATTAATGTTAACTTAGGTTTAATTAATTAATAGGACTCAAATAAAATCCTATAGCTATATATAAAGCCTTATATATATAACCTAAGATTATCAATTAACATAATAATGTATTTACTTTAATAAATATATCTTAAAAGGACAACCATGCAAGTTCATGGCATAAATATGTTATTTACTGTATTTATAATTATATATAAAAATTTAAAAATAAATAATTTAAAATAAACTCTTAAAGTCATTGTCTGCATTTTAGTCCTCATCATTCATGACATTGGAGTCCTTTCCATTACACATAGGTCCCTCCATATTTGCACAAAGGTCCCTGTGTATACCTTCTTCACCTCTCTTCTTCTCCACGGATGGCCGACGTTAGTCAGTGACTAGACCTTTAGATCACCACCAAATCAACGTCACATCACATCTACCATTGTCGTTCAAGTCCCTCTCACCTTCCTCTTCAAATCCAACGGTCTAGATGGACCTTTAATCCTATTTTCTTTAGGCAGATAACCTCACCGTTGCCAGAGACGATGATGGTGGCTACATTGAACCTAAACAACCTCTAGACTAGATACACTCCTCTAGGCCTCCACCTACACCTATAAATACCCGTTGACCCCTCCGATTTCAGGGGTCGGTTCGCTATCCCTCTTCCTCAATAGTGATCGACGATAAGCTATTGTTCTAGGCTCCAACGACCTCTCAACCCCCTATCGGAGCTTCTCTGGCGGAGACGCTTGTCTCCCTCACCTTCTCTTCCTCTCCAGAAGCTATGACAGGGCTCAGGAGCGTCACTTCTCCAGCCTCATCACTTTCCCTTCTTGTCGGAAGTCATCAACTCTTCTTCCTGTTCTCGCCCTGCAACAGGTGAGTTCCCTCATCCCTTTCGTCAGGTAAGTGGCTTAAGATCCTTAGCTTAGCTTCTAGTTTAGTTTTAGGTCTTCAATTCCTAAGAGTAAGTCGTAGGTAGTTATGATTCCTCATCTCCTTCTCTGACTTCCACAAGCCAAGTCTGGCTCGCTGAACTCCCATTCGCTTACCTAATCATCTGATCACTTTCTCCACCACTTCATGAATCCATTCCACCTTCTTTCCACTTGAATTAATTACCTAAATCGCCTAAACCAGTTCACAACCACCTGAGTACCTCTGTTGTCCATGGTGGAGGCTCAGATGTATTATCACCTTCAATTAGGGCTCTCCATCACTTCTACTCATCACTAAGACCTCGTTTGAGTCCCTAATTAACTCAATTATCACCTAATTGTAAAACACCTAATTTCATCTTCAACCACTGAGCTCGTTGTCAATGACGACCTCAGAGGAGTATTTACACCCAATTAGACACTCATATACCTTCACATACATACATTGAATATTTTTCCCCACTCAATTGGGTGAGGTGAAATCTTCTAAGTTTTGTCGAACTCAGGAGATATTTCATGAAGAATTTGAAGTTGAATCCTTATTCCAGACTACAATAGAGTTAATTGAGATATCTCTGATGATTCGGAGATCATCAGGAACATTTTAAAACATTTCTTGAGCCATTCTATGGAGATTTGATCTCCAATGTATAATTCTAGCTATCATCAGAGCTCCGGTGAGCTTCGACGATACTAAACTTGAGCTAAAGACTCTGAAACTTCTTATAGAGCTCCAGATCAATGTTTAATGACCTACTTATCATGTTTCACATCTATATTAGTTGTTTAATTGATTGTATCAACCTATTGGTCTTCATCTTCCTTAGCTTCGACAGAGCTGAAGATGATGATACACTGAATCTTAGACATCTGCAATAGGTCAGTAAGCATCAGTAACACTTAGGGAGTCTAGAGAAGTCCTTGGATTCATGATTAATTCTCTGGTGTATTATGTTGAACAACACCTCATTTGAGTTCAAGTGGAAGGGTTTGATGATGGGTCCTGATTAGTCAAAACATAATTTTTATGTGTTGAATGTATTCATGACGTTGATTAGAGTGAATCTAGATAGTTTCTTTGTTCTGAAATTTGTTAGAACAAAGTCAACTTTAGGTTTCAAATGGTCAACCTAGGTCTTCTCTTGGAGTTTTTCTCTTCATAACTTAATTTTAATTGTTGATTTGAACTCATGGGATCAATGTGAATATTTTAGAGTCAATTTGAGTATAATTTAGTGATGTTTATGGTAGTTTCAAGTTTCTACAAAGTTTGGGTTCCAATTGTACCTCATTGGAGTTCATAGGCTTTCTGATGAGATTTCAAGCCCATTTCAACCAAGATCAGTTCGTTTGGAATCTCTAGATTGATCTAGATATACTCCTGAGGTCCTAATCTATCTGTCAGGCTATTTGACTTGATACTTTGTCTGTTCTTTACTTCAATTCGAAGCTTTGGAAGTTCAGTGAGCTTCTTGTGCTCTCTAGATCTCTGAACCTATTCTTAGCTGTGCGGAAAGGTCATTAGTACTGAGTAGAACCTTTAATTGAAGGAGAGAGAGATTTGATTAGTGATTTGAATGAACCTCTTCTGCTGGTCTGTAGCAGAGTGTACATGGCATGAAGCTAATTTTAGAGCCTGATTCAAATGATCAATCATGATCCTTTGATCCAATTGAGATCTACAATCGGGAGACGAATCAGAGAACTTTTGATCAAGCCCTTATTTGCTTGATTTGGATCTCTAAGGTGCAAGTAATAAATCGTTGAAGTTGGTGCTGGAAATAATCTTGCGCAGAAGAGAAGAGGACATACATAGTCCCACCTTGGAAATAATGGAGCACTCGTTGCAATATATAATGAATCACTTCATTTACTGGCCAGTTGTTACGAGCACTAGGCGCTTTAATGAGCATGTGTGTGTGCATGTAGCGTATGCCTGTGCGTAGGCTAAAACACAACCCTGCGGGGTGGCCTCTGGGTGCCAGGTGGGGATGGTGCCACGTCATGAGTAGCGATACTGATCTAATGAGAGTCGTTGATCCTTCGAAAGGTTGTGGCCCATTCCTACCTTTTGACATAAAGACAACTTAATGAGGCTTTATTAAGCCTAAGTGCTGGGAAAGATGAGTAAGTGTTGATGAAGGCTTAAGAAGCCTTAGTGAAGGTTGTGTTCGCGAGAAAGGTTGAAATATTAAGTGTGAATAAATGAGGCATGAGCTTAGTTTCAAATTGAAATGTGCTTAAGTGTTAAATAAATATTGAGCTTAATTTATGTTCTAAAATAATATTTTTGTTGTAATATTCTTTTTATAATTCAATATAAATCATTTCTTTTTCTTATGGGATGATTGCTTGCCATTTATTGTATATTTCTTTACAATTATCCGTGTTGTTAATATATTGTGGTAATTAATAAGTAATTAAGCCATTAATTAAGTAGTTAGTCTCATTAAGTATCTATTAGTGTAGTAATCTATATGTTAGAGTAATATATGTTATATTAGCTAAGCAATAAGAGTATTAGTATAATATAAGTGGTATAACTTAAGTAGTAATTTAAGTAATAATTAACTTAGTAATTAAGTATTAGCTTTAGTCTAATTAAGTAATGTAGTATCTATTAAGTTAAGTAGTAATTAATCTTTATATTACGTAGGTATATATGCTAAGTATATTAGAATAAAGATAAACTTAAAATAAATGATGAATGATTAGGATAATTTAATCTCCCAGTAATTGACTTGGACTTAATTAGTAAAAATTTATAAAATGTGATGATTACCTGACTCCCTATACTATAACTTAACAATGATTAATTAACAATGTAAGGTAGTTGTACACCAATAATCTCGTTTCATAGAGAAGCAAGAAACATAATATGGTAGCTTGTTCTAGTGTAGGGCCAGAGTACATATCTATGGCTTAAGCAACTTGTGAGATCATGTGGATGGTTGGCTTTCTACAAGATTTAAAGATAGAGGTTGATATTCTTGTCCCACTCTATTGTGACAATAAGTGGACACCCTATATTGCATCAAATTTGATCTTTCATGAGAGTACCAAATATATTAAAGTTGATTGCCATTTTATATGGGATGCAGTTTTGGAAGGAAAGATAAGTACTCCTTATATATCCTCTGAGCTTTAGCTTGCATACATTTTCACTAAGCCATTGAAGAAGTGTCATGATTTTCTAAGTAGCAAATTTGGCCTCATTGACATATACGTTTCGACTTAAGGGAGAGTGTTAAGTTGTAAGGGAGTATTTACTATTTTCATTTTTCTTATAGGGCACTCATGTAATTTGCCCAACTCTTTTTTATATAAAAGAGAATTAGGGTTTCTTTTGGATGTTAATGCATTTCTTTAGATCTCACATCTTTAACAAATTAGTGCTTTCTTATTCAGAGGACAAAGATCTTACACATTGTTTATTCTTGTAAGCTAATGTATATTCATTAAAGAGTATTTGAAAAGTGTGATCTACATGAGACATGTAATTATCAACTTTATCCTTGCTATAAAGCTTTGAATAGGAAAAATACAAAAAATCAAATTTATAGCAAGGATCTAAAACTGCTGCAATTGCCAGAGGCACCATTGATTATCATTTCAATACTTCTCAAACTTTGAATGCATCTTAAGAGCCATGTTCCTTTAAAAGCCATTTTCATTATTTTTGAGTTGTTGAAGTTATTTTTCAATTTCAAAAATTAAACTAAAAAATAAATTCAAAATCAAATATTCCTAACCAAACATTTGTTGCATTGTAAAAGGTTTCTAAAACCTCACAAATATTTTTAACTCTTTCATTTTCATTCACCAATTGAAGGAGTATAAAAAATGTGAGGATCCCAAGCCTTTAGAGGATTGGAGACTTTTTGGAAAATCAAAGTAGAATAGAGTACTAAAAACGTAGAATTTCATTGATTATTCACATTAGGAGACAATCCATTACTACTTGTGATGCCTTGTTGCTTTTCAATATCTTGGAATTCTTGAAACCTTCTAGTAGAGGATTTCAATTGTTTCATCACATTATGAATTTTGTAAGTGATATCTTTAGTATTAGACAAAGTCATTTTGAATAATCAAATTTAAAATACGTACCCAACATCCAACACCAAAAAAACATTCTTTTAATAAAAGTGATTCATTGTAGTGATTCATTAGTAGATGCATTATCAATAATTGTACATAACCTTTTAATATTCTATTCATTTAACCGATTAACAAGCATATTAGCAATGTTGTCCCTAATATGCTGATAATCTTTTCTAGCAACTTTCATTCAATTCATTGTTTATGAAACGTGAAATGATAGACATGTATCCTAAATTTTGGGCTAAAGTCCACATGTATGTGGTAATGGAAACCCTTTGAAGTGTTTTCAATAGCTCCATCATTTTTTACTTTCAATGTTATAAATCTTCATGCAATATCTTTTTAATGTGAATTGAGAGAAAAATTTGAACTTAGGTTTCATATTATTAACCCAGGTACGAAAGTAGAAGTCATATAAAATTCTAAATGATGACTTAGTAAAAACAATTGCTTTGCCAAGATCCTTTCTACTTTTATCCTAATCAAATTTCAAAAAATTCAATGCATTATCTTGCTCAAAAGTAACAATGTTTATAAGGCTTTAAGACTTTAATTTCTTGTTAAAATATGTGCACTTTAATTTTAAATGTTGATCAATATGTTTAGTACCATATGTAGACATGCAACAAATATTTGTTTTACAATGTTTGCATTCACATCATTTTTTTTATCTATGATTCCAAATTCATTTACTTTAACCCAAATCCATAAAGATTTTCGACGCTTGCATTTGATAAGAGATCTAGGTTCATTTTCTAATGGTTACCCTTACTTATCAACATCTTCTTTATCAATTATGGTTGGATCAATTATTTCTTCATTGTTAGCATATGACACATGTGTTTAAAGAAAGTTATTTGTATTATATAATCATAACTCATATCTAAATATTAAACAAAAATATATAGCAAAGTGTGCCTTTAATGTTTCTATTATTATCTCTCCTCCACTTGCATTTTTCTTCAATAATAAGAAGTGCCTATGAACTTGTGAAAGTTTTGCATGAAACAAAAAAAAAAGGAAGGCAGGTCATGAGAACCATACATAAGTTGATATTACTTCACTGTCACAAATTTTAGCATAAAAATGTCCAGATTTATGTCACAACCAAGATTCTCGCAAAAAAAGGGATAAAATTAATAACAAAAATAAAAATAACAAACATAAGTAGGAAATCAATACATTAATCTCCATTTACTAACATGCTTGTGCAATTAACCCTATACTGGATGGTATTTCAATACCACTATATTTCCTACTTATTATGAGGGTGCGAGCTAGGGGAGGAGCCACGTGAGGGTGTTACCATGTGAGCAAGAGGTGGATTTTGTGGAGTTGCATTGAGGGTACAAGCAAGGGGTTAAGCTGCAAAGGGTTGGAGACTTGAAGCAAGTTGCGATGTATTGGAGTAAGGTTGTGACACATTGGCACTGCCATTGAGGGTGGTAGCAGCAGTTTGCATCAAAGGTGGAAAGTGATGTGTTAGGGATAGGGTTTTAAGTTGCATGCAACGTGGGGCTTTGTTTGTGGGACTGGGAGTGAGCAAGTGGCTATGGTATGCGTGTGTCAGGAGTGGGGATGGGTCACAAGAATGGAAACATTTAATAGTAATAGTAAATGAATAATAGTATTAAGGGTGAGGCCTTAGGTGCGTGTATAATTCTCACATCATTGATGAAGAGTGGGGAGGTGACTCACGGGAATTGGTAGGAGAGGTGTGTTTTTGAATTATGAATGAAGAGTGAGGGGAGAGTTGTGTTATTTATTATTTTTAATTTTGAATACATTATGCACATAGGTTATATATATATATGTGTGTGTGTGTGTGGATCCTAAATAAGTCGAGTTGGCTTAAGTTAACCTACTCCTTAATTCTAACTCATTTAATTAATAGGGTAAAAGTCTTGGTCCAAAGTTGAATCTTAAAATTATGAGCTTCAACCTACATCAGGCCTGAATTTGCTCCAAGGTGACTTGATTCGATAGTCGGCCATAGGTCTAAAGGAGGTCAAAAGTAACATGAAGGACATAGATGGGGGAGGAAGAAAAAGGTTGAAGAGGAAGGAAGTGGGTCGGAGGAGGTGGAGGAAAGGAAAAAAATAAGAATAATTAAGAAAGTAAAAAAAAAAGTTGCAAGAATCCCTTATTAAAAAAATATGCATAATTCAAATCAGATGTATTAAAGTTATCAATACGTGGGAGGGGCATGGCGTGTAAATTATTTGAAAGGATTTACATAAATATAGAAAACTATAGGAATACAAGTGTAATTTTAAAAAATTACATAAATATTTATGTAAAAACCTCAAAAAAAAAAGGTTAAAGAGCAGGAATCGGACACACCTGCGCACGGTTGTGTCCACGAAAAGTTTACCTCCCACTTTCCCACACAAAAGAGCACACTCCCCATCTGCATGTTATCTCCCTTCAGGACCTCCACTCCACTCCCTCCTCCACTCTCCCGTTTCACATCCCTTCCCCCTTCGTCCACCTCTCATCACCATCGATGTCCGCGTTAGGGTTCCAATCTCCACCTCTCAGAACCGTCCAGTTCCCTCTGCCCTTCCGGCCCTCCCCTCCTCTCACCCGCTCCCTCCCGTTCCCGAGGTGGCGCCGCTGCGCTCCCCTCGCGAGGGCGGCGGTGACCGTGGGGAGGGAGGAGGTGGGGGCAACCCGGCGGGGCAGGGGGGAATTCGACGCGATCGTGGTGGGTTCGGGAATTGGGGGCCTCGTGGCGGCCACGCAGCTCGCGGTGAAGGGGGCGAGGGTCCTCGTGCTCGAGAAGTACGTCATACCCGGGGGAAGCTCCGGGTACTACGAGAGAGAAGGGTTCACCTTCGACGTTGGCTCCTCCGTTATGTTCGGCTTCAGCGACAAGGTTGTAGTTTGATTGCCTTCTCGAATTCTGTTATTTGTTTCATGTCGAGATGAGTTTTGATGTGTGCTTTTGTCGCGATATCTTGCTTGCCGATTGAAACTCAGGGTGATGTAGAATTAGCGTGTGGGCTGTGGTGAAATTCAGCAAATTTGGTATTTTGCTTGAAGTATTTTAACTGTGGGTTGAATTTCTAGGTAGATATGGCGGACTTTGAGAACAACTTTTGTGAAAGACTCGATCTTTTTCTTACTTTGATGTACAGTAATGAAAAATGGTGGCGAATTGCCTGTATTAGTTGGAACCAACCAACTGTAGAGTCAGAGGTGGAACCGGGAATTCGGGTTGGGTGGTGTTAGAGACCCACTTCTCGAGGAGGCAAGCAGAGCAGCGGAAATGTTGAGATGGCTGGTGATTGTGTGGGTTCTTGGATCTCTCTCGGGAGGCTGTCCTACCTTAAGAAGCACTCAAGGGAATTTTTGTGCACAGGAAAATGGTTTTGGGGTCAAAGGGGAAAATAAAAGAAATGAAATCATATTTTCCTTTGTTTTCTCTTAAATTTTCCTTGACCAACTTTTGTGTTTGTGCATACATTGGGAAATATAAAAAATCGGTTTCCTTCCAAAATTCCACCCCTTGTGGTAGGGATACATGATAGGATCCAAGGAAAGTGAGGGAAAGTGCACAAACATTAGGAAAATGCTAGAAAATTTTAGGTCAAACTGAAAATGGTTTACTTTCCTTCATTTTCCAAGTGCACCCCCCTTCCCCACCCACACACACACACAAAAGGATGGAGGGTGAGATAAATAGAGGATAACTAAAGGTTTTAAGTGTCGATTTTAACTTCGTTTCGATAAATTTTTCTAAAGTGCTCATTTCGGAAGCATGTTGTGAAAATACTCGTATTTTGATGATCTCGATGCCTTAAAAATAGTCCATTTTAGAAAAATGACAAAAATAGTCAAAATGGTTAGAATTTCAAGGAAATCACAAGTTTAAATATGTTTATGTAAGAATAATAATGTTATATCATAATATTCATATGCAACATATAATTTACCGTGTGCAAGTTTAAATATTAAATATCAAATAATTATAGTTTGAATTGAATTTAGGCATGCAAAGATAAATGATTTAAATATAATAGTTTGCAAAGTTCACATGATCATTCCTATTTCCTGATTGCCATGTAGTGATGCCATGGTCCGAAGGTTCTAGGTATCATTCACAATTGTAGTAAACAATTCCAATCATAGTTGAAATGGGTCATGTAGTGAAAAAATGTCACAACCATATTGACGTGGCATATGGTTAATGTAGTAATGTCATTTCTTTTATTTATGCATGGATGCTTATGTAGCACCTACAACTACTTAATATAGTTTCTACGTTATTGAATATGTCGTATCCTTTCATGGTGTACCTTAAAGGTAGGTTAATTATATCTCTAAGTGTTATTAACGTAGAACAATAGATGCAATTTAATTGCTTGAAAATCTCCAACAAGCAAATGATCTACTAACTTAAAAAAAAATTCAAATGATTTGCCAACGAAAGCTACTTGAAACCATTGACCCGATTTAAACAAGCATACATCTTATTAGCCTTTACAAAACCTAACCACATGACATCTAATTCGACAAATGTAAACCTCATAATTCCTTGAAAATTCACATGCTATTGCATCCAATCCATGAGGAGCATAATCATTAAGTGAAATAGTCAAAATTTCATTTGTGTACATGTAAGTCGATGCCTGCATCATGTTAAAATGATCTTATGTCCAAAATGCGACATTTTACGAGCGTACTGATGGCATTTCAATCATTGGGATAAATGTGGTTTTTCTTCTATATTAGAAGGGGGTGGCTAAACATGAAGATAAAGGAGTAAACTTGAAGGTTCCAGTATGTAATTCTTTGAGAAATTAGAAGGTTAGGGGAGTTGCTTGTCCCCCCTAGCTCAACCCTATTTAGGGTTTAGGTTTTATAAATGAAACACTGAAATCTATCTAATTGGATTGAGGTTTGAATGAACATGTGGTCTAGAAATTTCACCTCAAGGCCTAGTTTACTTGAGATGTTAACCCCTCAAAAGGGGGGCTAACCCTCCTTTACTTGACTATTTAACCCCCAATTTGCTAACTCGAGTGGCCACTTTAACACGGGTTTGTCTAACACTAGTTTCAGCTAGTGTTAGCTAAACTCGTGTTAAAATCGTGTACTACTCGTGTCTTTGACACCCATTATGTTTTATATGCCTAACACCATTGATAAGGGGAAAAAATTGTTCTCGGATCCAAAACTCTGCACATGACCCAACAGAGGATCCGGTTACCCGGTTACAGGATAAACAGGGAGGATCGGTACCACCCGTCCCGCATACGACTAGCCGAACCCAAACCAGGATCCACCCAACCTACCAAAAGATCTAGCACAATCAATACCAAAGATACAACAAGATGGAAGTGACCTCCTATATCCTAACAGCAGACGTGCAGTCTGACAGAAAGGGCACTAGAGGCCCCTAGGCTAGAGGTCTTTCCATGTTATAAATAGAAAGAGACTTCCCTAAGTAAAGGGGGCTGCGAGGGAGAGAAACCCTGTAATCTTATGAGCTATAGTGCATAGTTGGGAGCTTCATACCCCCCCCCCCCCCCCCCCCGATGTACACCCCTTGCGGTGGAATTGGGTCACCAAATCTCTTGTACATCCCTTGCGATTGCTTGAGATTTATTAGGTTGAGCCCTCCCATCACGAAGGAGGTTCGACCACGTCCTCCCCAATGATGGATGTCTTGTGGCTACGCAACGCTTCCTCCATTTATAAATCCTTCGATGGCCGAAGGAAACTTCTAAAGGCCCATTAAATGGCCCTGTCTATAGGAAACGTCAACAAAAACACCATCGCTATTCTAAGCATCCAGTTGCTGGGAGGATGCCCCTCTGGCGCCCTACCTCGACCTCCTTGAGCAGGAACTCTTGCGATGGTCTTAACCATTCGCGACCCCACTTGTGGCTCCTCCCTCCTAAGAGGGGTCGGGTCGGGATTCGGCGTCTACATGCCTCGATGACACCCTTACCATGATAGCTTTGATAAGGGGAAGTGGGTACATTCCGGTCGGTTGCCCAAGGCCCCGAAGCTAACCTCCCCCTCGAGGCACGGACTGGGAAGAAAGGAGATGTGGAGCTGAGGCCGACGACGCTCCCGTCCGTATCGTCTGCCTACTCTTAAGGAAGATAGTGGCAGCCTTCTGATTGAAGAGCTCAAAGAGCCAGTCGAGGCCTGGTGTGGAGGACGGCGGACCCCAGCGGTGTCCTTCGGAGTCGCCCCTGGATGGTGTGGGGGCACGATCGCCCCGTCGGAAGACCCCGCCAGGCTCTCTCGATCGCGCTTGTTCGGTATGGCCCACCAATGGTCTGTCGACCAGTCGGCCAGCCAAGTTACCAGCTCCACGACCCTGAGTGAGTGAGTCCTAGAGGCATTTTGCAAAGCGACGAAGGGCTGGAGACGACCCTAATAGGTCGTCGGGAGCTAAACAGCTGGAGACCGAGCCCTTTCGATCCTACCTGGATCAGTTCAAGGCTTAATACTTTAGAGGCGGTGGGCTCCGTGAGGCAACGGCCGCTCAACACCCTGAGCCGGGTCATCTGACTTGAAGGCCCGGGCACAGCACCAGCAATCATGCTCCAGAGCACCCAGCGGAGCTTCGAGCAAAGCCATGAGGATCGCGAAGCAAGGCAACTCCCGTTCCTTCGGTCGATTGGCCGAGAGACATGACAGCAACGTCAGTCTCAAAGGAGGTGAGAGGGCCCCTGGCAAGCATGCCCCTACCTTCGTCTACGCTGCCTTCCCCAACATAGCGGTCGGTCCATTGAGGAGTGCCATTAAGGACCCTGCTTGGCAAGAAGGGAGTTCTATGGGAAATACTCTACCTTGGTCATGAACCAGGCGAATGTGCTTAAGGGGAGTTGGCCCACGAGTGACGGCATACCGTCCCCGAATTCCACAAAGAAAGGGAAGCTACCTCCAGGCCCTGCCATGGGCGCCTCAAGGCTTGGAACTACATACCTTGAGCCTGCCTCATATTCCCAGAACTGGCGTAGGAACCTGGCTCACCTCTTCAGGCAAATCTATAGCGGAAAAGACGTAGCGGGCCCTTGGAAGGCTCGGAAGACCACCCTAAGGAAAAGTCCCGATGTCAGCGGGCAGCGGACATGCTCTTCCCAGTGGATTGAGGGCCGGCTTGGCTGATGCCCTGGGCTAAGTGCTGTCACCCCAGCTCCCCCTTTGATGGAACATCACCATCAAGTCCCGGCAGCGGCACGCGCGTCACCCGAAGTCCTTGCCCCTTGTCGCATGAACATATCAACATCGAAGCTAGGGAAATCTTCGGGGTCGACGCCACCCCAGGTCGGCGACCCTTTCCTCCTGGGGCGACACTCTTGAGCGCCTTCCCCCAACCCTTAGTGGGACGAGGAGGGCACAACCAAGCAAGCAGCGTTCCAGTCAGTCGCCTCCCCGTACGATCCGACGGAGCCCCTAGGCTTGCTTCCACGATGGCCCCCGCAGTAGGGCAGCTCCAGTCCAAGCCCTTCAAGGAATACGCTCCCCGGGCCGTTGATCCGGTGGACGTGTCGTAAGTGCCGTAGGGCCTGCAGCTACATCGTTGATAAACGCCCTGACCTACAAGACAGGACCCGGGGTGGAAGCGCAGATCGCCTTGTCAGGCAAAACAAGGACCAAGGTCGAAGGCCTATCAACGACCAGACAGTACCCCTACTGGTAGATTGGTTAAGGCCTTAAAGTAATGCTCATCCCTTCATCGGTAGCTTCGATCGTGAACCTTTGATGACCGCGGAGCAAGGCCAAAGGGAGGAATCAACCCTCCTCCATCCGACCACGACAAGGACGGGCACCTCAACTGAGTGGCTACATTCACAATGGCTGGGCTAACGGTAGTGCTGGACAGCCTTGTAGGCTAACCATCAATACATGCCTACTGCCAAAGTCCTTTCAACGCATTCCTGATCTCCCCAAGAGTCAGGCGACCTGGCGAAAACTCCTAGGGGTCGAACTAAATCAACCTAAGAGGGAAATCGAATCCGGGCAATCCTGCAAAGGGCTAGCTCGGCCAACTCGTCGATGACTCCGGGGTTGTGCCTGGGCTCTTTAGCTATAGCCACGCTTCTTTTCCCCTCGCAATGCTACCGAGCTCATCTCGATCGGAGGAAATATTGTTACCCTCAAAGGCCCATGGATTGTCACCCCTGCTCAGGATAGGGCGAGCATGCCTAGAAGCGGTGGCCCAAAGTCAAGGTGCACTGAGGCACTCCCCCTGCGGTCCTATGAGAGCAGGGCCACCTCCTAAGGTTGGTAGGCATTAAATGTCCTTGCCGTGGAGAAGGCAACCCCATCGGCGCTGGTGACATCAATCAACGTCCGGTCTTGTCATAAACTCAAGACTTGCTCCCCACAATAACTGGCTATCACTTGTGGAGGGTGGCATTCATGCCACAGCATTAATCGGGTAATCGCCCCTTAGGGTCGACGAGCCGCTTCTTAAGGCTGGTGAAGACCAAGTATCGGTTTACCCTTGTACCCTTCGCAAGCTGCCTCTTGAGGCCAGCAAGCCACCTCTTAAGGTTGGTTAGAACTCGGATGGACATGCTCGACGTTCCCTTATGTAGCCGCCTCTTAAGGTCGGCAAGCCATCTCTTAAGGTCGGTTAGAACTCGGACGAACGCATCCGATGTTCCCTTATATAGTTGCCTCTTGAAGCTGGCAAGCTACCTGTTAAGGTTGGCTAGAACTCGGATGGACGTGTCCGACGTTCCCTTATATAGTTGCTTGTTGAGGCTGGCAAGCCACCTCTTAAGGTTAACTAGACCTTAGACGGATGCGCCTGACGTTCCCCTATATAGTCGGGCCGGCAAGCCACCTCTTAAGGTCGGTTAGAACTCGGATGGACGTGCCCGACGTTCCCCCATATAACTCTTCTTCAGGTCGACAAGACATCTCTTAAGGTCAACTAGAACTTAGATGGACGCGTCCGACGTTCCTTTATATTGCCACCTCTTAAAGTCGGCAAGTCACCTCTTAAGGCTGGCATGAATTCAAACAAAGGTGCTCATGCCCCTTTTATCGATAAATATAATGCCTCTCAAGAATGGTAGGGACTAGAGCTCCCATGCCCCATGTTCCATCGAATATGATGCCAGCTCCCCAGGCTAGTAGGAACTTAGGCCCATACACCTTAAAGTTTTGCACGTGCTAATACCGCCCACTGACAAAATTTTAGTCGTTTCACTCTCAGTAGCATCTGTTAACTAGAACAGATGGTGAGAATCTAGGCCACCTTGCCCAATGCTATTATACCGACCACCAAGGCTGGTAGGAACTGTGGCTTTAGCACCCCTTGTTTTGGACAACACAACGTCGCATTACGATGACACTAGCTTGGGCTCCTATGCCCCAAGTTTCGCCGAGTGCATACTTGGACTTCTGACAAAGAGAATTTGAGCGTCGGCACCTGGCTTTCAACGTCGCCTCCTAAGGCTTGCACGAGCTAGGGCTCATACGCCTCAGGCTCAACGAATGTCGTCGCGTGGTAGGGCTCATACGCCCTAGACTCAACGAACGCCGCCTCCTAAGGTCGGTGGGAGTTAGGGCTCATATGCCCTAGACTCAGTGAACGTCGCCTCCTAAGGTCGGCGTGAGCTAGGGCTCATACGCCCCAGGCTCAACAAATGCCGCCGCCTAAGGTTGGCGCAAGCTTAGGCTCATATGTCCCAGGCTCAATGAACGTTGCCTCCCAAGGCCAGCATGAGCTAGGGCTCATATGCTCCACGCCCAACGAGCGTCGCCTCCTAACGTTGGCGCAAACTTGGGCTCATGCGCCCCAGGCTCTATGAACATTGCCTCCTAAGGCCGGCACGAATTAGGGCTCATACGCCTCAGCCTCAACGAACGTTGCTTTGTAAGGTCGGCGGGAGCTAGGGCTTATACGCCCCAGGCTCAACGAATGTCGC
This sequence comes from Thalassia testudinum, assembly GCA_037157565.1. Classification (NCBI taxonomy): domain Eukaryota; kingdom Viridiplantae; phylum Streptophyta; class Magnoliopsida; order Alismatales; family Hydrocharitaceae; genus Thalassia; species Thalassia testudinum. Next base: position 100,007,132 of record JAZHRO010000022.1, read on the forward strand.
CTCCTAAGGCCGGCGGGAGCTAGGGCTCATACGCCCTAGGCTCAACGAACGCCGCCTCCTAAGGCCAGCGTGAGCTCGGGCTCATCAGCCCAACGTTCAATTTCGGCGAAATGCCGCATCCTAAGGTCGGGACAAACTCGGGCTCATACACCTCTACCACACATAAACATGGATCTCTTGCAAGTGATAGGAAACAAGGGCAAATCACCCAATTCCTCCGTCACAAATATTCTCCCTGCTTCATCTCAACCAGCAAAACATCTGGGGACATTATCCACAGTGGAATTTTGAATACTCTCACTACTCTCTCAGTAGCTCACAATTAGCCAGAGAGTGGGGGTATATGATGAGAGGCAAAAATCTCCCTCAGATTCAAAACACCGCACATGACCCAACAGAGGATCTGGTTACCTGGTTACAGGGTAAGTAGGTGGGATTGGTTCCACCTGTCTTGCCTGCGACTAACTGGACCCAAATCGGGATCCACTCAACCTGCCAAAAGATCCAGCGCAGTCAAGGCCAAAGATACGATAAGATGGAAGTGACCACCTATATCTTGACAACAGAACTAGAGGCCCTTACGCTAGAGGTCTCTCCATGTTATAAATAGAGAGAGACACCCCTAAGTAAAAGGGCCACGAGGGAGAGAAACCCTGTAATCTTATGAGCTATAGTGCATAGTTGGGAGCTTCATCTTCCCCCCAGATATACACCCCTTGTGGTGGAACTGGGTCACAAAATCTCTTGTGCCTCCCTTGCGATTGCTTGAGATTTGTTGGGTCGAGCCCTCCCAACATGAAGGATGTTCGACCACGTCCTCCCCAACGATGGATGTCTTATGGCTACGCAACGTTCCCTCCATTTATAAGTCACTTGATAGTCGAAGGAAGCCTCCAGAGGCACATCAACCACTAGCAAGTAAATGTCATAAGAATTAACACCACAGTTTAACACCAATTCAAGTAAATACAAACTGGTGTTAACACCACTTTGCAAGTAAACATAATTGTGGATTAACATTAGTTTCACATTTCTTAACACCATTTTCCTAACCCCTCAAGTGAACTTGCTCTAAGTGGCTTGAGTTTCATGATTCCTTGTTGGAGGTAACCACATGGAGTGCTCCATGTGCATGTGTTTGCAACATTGTGCCCACAGAGGGCTTGTCATGCTTAGGTGTCATCATTCTCTAGAATGTGCCTTGAATGGAAGAAGATGGTTTTGGTGTACACAGCTGAAAAGGGATGTGTATGCTTCCATAGATGTAAATTGTAAATAGAAGTGTTTGTACCTTTAAGGATGGGACTGTGAGCATGATTTTTTAGTATCCACGCATGTATCATTCAAAATACATAGAGAAGTGAAAGGTCAATCTGCACTATGCGAGCAAGCTAGGTAATGTATTCTATAAGTACAATTAAGTACCTATTTACAATTCACACACGGTGTGTGAGCTTGATTGGATAGATATTCACATCATAGTAGTTGGTAAGATCCATAGCCTATCTATGATTTATTATTGAGATTTGAGAATGTTATTTACAGTTTTATATGCGGAGTATGACCTATCCAGAGAAACTGTTATGGCTATGCTGGTGCCCACATCTGGCTTATATTGTCTTTTTCGCACCTGTCAATGTATATGAGGGAATCTTCTGTACATAAATGGTTTTGTTGATGTTCAGTGTAGTCCTTTGATTTCATGCATAATTTGTTGCTAATGCCTGAATCAAATTTCGTCCCAAGAGTATGGAGAATGAGCTTGTCTTTTTCTTTTTCCTCTTTTATGCCATTAATCGTTTCACTGGCTGTAGCTGTTATCTTGTAATTAACATATGGAAAAAAATGCCAAACTTTCATGAAAAAATGCTTCCTGAAATGTTGCTTGGTGTCTATTTAGAAATTGATCAGGTAATGAATGCATTAATACTTGTAATGTTATGCATGTAGTGGTTCTTTGACATGATTCTGCATTTACTCCTACAGATTTTCAAACTGTTGCTATGGGCTTTGTTAAAAGTTAATTTGAGTGCACTGGAATAGCTGTGCTTGGAATTGTATGTATGCACTGCTTGCTGCCTCTTAAATAACCTTTTTTTTGTTGACAATTAGGGAAACCTGAATTTGATTACACAAGCATTGGCTGCAGTTGGTCGCAAGATGGATGTTGTACCTGATCCTACGACTGTCCATTTCCATCTCCCTGATGGTCTTTCTGTTCGAGTACACCGTGAGTATACAGATTTTGCTAATGAGCTTATCAGCAAATTCCCTCATGAGAAGGAGGCAATTCTTAAATTCTATGGTGAATGCTGGAAGGTATGTAAGCTTTGGTTGGTATTTATCTATTTGAATAAATAAATTCTATGAATGACGGTGGGAATGCTTCTAGTTTTTTTAGCATACTTATCCAGATGGTTAGTGGCAAGAATTTTCTGTGGATAGATTTTCAATGCATTGAACTCTTTGGAACTGAAGTCCCTGGAGGAGCCACTTTACCTTTTTGGGCAGTTCTTTAAGAAGCCTCTAGAATGCTTAACCCTAGGTAACATCTATTAATTAATTGATGATGTATTTTGTAAAGCACAGCCCTGAAGTTGATTTTGTTTTGTACCTCTAGTCGTAGCATTCTTATTTACAAACTTGCTTGTTCCTTCCACTCAGTTAATATCTTGTTATTTTTAGTCCATGTTACTTTGCATAAGACCTGCTTTGATGAACATGGCAATGCCATTTGACAGCCTATTATCTACCACAAAATGCTGGAGACATTGCTCGGAAATACATACAAGATTCCCGTTTGTTGTCCTTCATAGATGCAGAGGTACTACTATTTTGTTTTAATATTGCAGCTTACACAACTTCCATGATGAATTTGTATCTGTTTGCTTAATTGTTTTTCTAATTTGGTTTATTTTGTCCCCCTTAGTGCTTCATTGTCAGCACTGTTAATGCTTTACAGACACCAATGATCAATGCAGGAATGGTAGGTTCAGGTATAACATGATGTATCAGTTATGTAGGTTGTCAAGGATCTTTTGTGATATTCCATGCTTTATGATGGCACAGGTTTTGTGCGACAGACATTTTGGAGGAATAAACTACCCCATTGGGGGTGTCGGTGGTATTGCAAAGTCGTTGGCAGAAGGGTTGATAGACCTTGGAAGTGAGATCCATTATAAAGCAAATGTCAAAGAAATTTTACTCGATAATGGGAGAGCTGTAGGTGTCACTTGTGTCCCTTGCTAATTATGCCATGTTTTCTTCTCATTTTTGAATCTTGAAGGCCATAAGTGTACTTCTCATTGTATATATAATATGCTGATAGGTTGGTGTCAGGCTTTCGGATGGAAGAGAGTTTTTTGCTAGAACTGTCATATCAAATGCTACTAGATGGGATACTTTTGGTATGCTCTTGAAACAGTTTTTGATTCTATACGATGAACAGATCTCTTGTGTTCTTCTGAGCACACATGCATGTATATAAACACACATACCTACTTGAGCTTCCGTGTACATTTTTTACTGATTAGCTACTTTTTTTTTTTTCAAATTTCTTGCATTTACTGATCTATTTATACAAAAAATCATTGAATAAAACAATCAGTAAGCAGCAAAATACGTTGACATTGCAGTGTATACCCTTTCATAAAAAAAAGACCTTGCATTGTTTAAAATAACTTTTTGTATTCTTCAAAGATAGTACCATGGCATTTTCTTCCCAAAGTATATGCACATCTCGAAGCCCAATTGTCACTGTAGAAAAAAGGGTACAGATCTTCAACAGGACAGGTGCAGGCTGTTTATTTCCTATGCTCCTTTTTTCCTTAGGTCATCAAACTTGGTCAGTTTTGACTTTTAACTCTCTATGCCAACAATCTTTGCACTTGGGACAATGATGCAGCTAATGAGGTTGTAACCTAGGTGTATCAATTTCTGGTTGAAAACTCTGTACACCAACATTTGTTCTGTGTCTATAGGCTCAAAATAAAATTCAAACATACATAAGGGTGTTGGACCAGCATTTTAAAATTTATTTATGCAGTTTGATATATCTCTTAATTTTTTTTCCAAAGCATGCAGACATCAAATCTTGCTTTAACTATCTATCCTTCAGTTGCAATTTCATGTTATCTTATTGCCGGAAATGATGCATGTGCACACACAATTCTTGTAAATGATACTATATGAAACCTGAAGCTTCTTTTGTAATTACATATATATGGTTGCTACTGCTTGTCTTAGATAGACATTACCTTGAAATCTTATTTCATTTCCTATGTTTTTGAGCATGTGGTCACCATTCTGTTGGATTTCCATTTCATATTTTTGAACTTGTTTCTTTTATATGCGCTTACAGAAAAACTGGTCAAAGCAGAACTTCCTGAAGAGGAAAGAAATTTCCAAAGAGTTTATGTTAAGGCCCCTTCATTCCTTTCTATTCATATGGGAGTTAAAGCCACTGTATTACCACCCGATACTGATTGCCATCATTTCATCCTCGAGGTATGCGAGCATTATATTTGCGTAATATGGAACTTCCAGGAGGTATATGGCATTACAAAGATTATAATTTTTCTCTATCTTTAAAGATGACCTGCTGATAAATGCAGGATGACTGGGCAAGGTTAGAAAAACCATATGGGAGCATTTTTTTAAGCATACCTACTGTTTTGGATTCATCATTGGCTCCCAATGGACATCACATTCTTCACATTTTTACAACCTCATCCATTGATGATTGGAAGGTACTTCCAGCTTAAATTATTCAATCTTTTCACTGTGGTTCCTTACCTGTTGCTTTTGACAACTTTCATTTTCACACCTTTCAAGTCTTATAGATCTGGAAATCCTCTTTTCAAAGATAGTTCTAGTAAATTATAATTCTGTGGACCATTTTTCTGGTCAATGAGAAGTATATACTGTAATTCTTGGTCCAGGGCCTCTCTCTAAAAGACTACGAAGAGAAAAAGGAAGAAATTGCTGCTGAAATTATAAGAAGACTTGAAAATAAACTATTCCCAGGGCTTAAAAGTTCCATTGTGTTTAAAGAGGTAATTAGTTGATTCCATATTGTACAAAAGATTTGTGCCCTCACATATTTTTCACAGGGATTGATCCATCAACGTTTGCAGCTTTGTGCTCTGTTTTCTTAATTAGTATATGATATATGTAGGTTGGTTCTCCAAAGACACACAGGCGTTTCCTTGCTCGAGATGATGGTACTTATGGACCAATGCCCCGAAAGGTCCCTAAAGGGCTGTTAGGGATGCCCTTTAATACCACAGTAATAATATGATAACATCCTTTCATGTTTCTTTTTGCCCAAAAAACATCCCTGCTCTTTTGCCTTTGGTTAGTTTTGTGCCATCGACATGTGTAGTTAAAATAGTTGAATGGTATGTCTTGCAGGCTATAGGTGGACTTTACTGTGTTGGTGATAGTTGTTTTCCTGGACAAGGAGTTATAGCTGTTTCCTTTTCAGGAGTCATGTGTGCTCACCGTGTTGCTGCAGATATTGGTAAGTGAGCGGGATCCAAGGATCTGGTCGAAATAATATATAGAAAATGTAGAAAGAGTGCAAATCAAACAAAGACAGGGCAGTTAGTAACCCAGTTACACCACTAGGGTGTACATTTAGGGAGGAGATCTCACCCTTAACAGTGCACTATGAGAGCTGCTTTTTTTTTTTTGTCTTTTGTTTTTTGTGTACAATATGGATGATTACCCTTTTCTTGAATGCATGGTTTCCCTTTTACCCAGGGTTTAGGGTATAATTAAAGTAGTAATTATTTGTCCCTTGAGGAGAGTTACTGTTTTCTATGTTGCTTCACCTTCCGAATTGTTCTCATTACTGGTGTTGACACCTCATTCCCTATGTCGTTGCCTCGTATTCCATTTAATGCTGCCAGGCGCAGCTGGATGGTTGAGCGACTATTTGTGTTCTTCCTTGCGGACCATGCTGCTCAAGTACTAGGCGGATCAGGTGAGGATGCCGCTTGGGCGATCTTGGTGAGTCAGGCAAGGTGCTTTCCTGGGTGACTCTGGCAGACCAGGTGGGTGTCTCCTGGGTGATCTTGACAGTTTGTGCAGTTTGCCTGAGGTGGTGGAGGGATGCCTTTGATTGGCACCACTGACATTCCCTCTCTTGACCCTGGGTTGGTTCTTTTCCTTGACCCAATTTTGGGACTTGTTTGGGTCTCATGGGCCTCTCTTGATGGGTCGGACTTTTCCTCCCTCATCAATTAGATAAGTAAAGGAACATGTGAAGTGGTTTAATTGGTGGATGATTGCTTCGTGGGCATCTTCTCGGAGCTGCTTTTATTAAATTCCAATGTACAAAGTCCCTACATCTCCCTTCCTCTCCAAAAGGGGAGAGGGGAAGGAAAGAAGGGAGGGGTGGTGGTTGGAAGAAAGGAAAAATATCACAACCCATTACGACTAAATAAAACTAGGATGGATTGGAAACTGATGCTGTAAAGCATGGGTTCCTATTTATATAGATATCTAGTTCTCCCCTTTATCTCTTAAAAATATCTCAATCAAAAATCTAGATAGTATTTCTACATATCGATTTATTCCTTTCTAAACATTATCAGTTTAATTGTTCGTGTAAGGTACCTTATGGATATCTGGTGGGATAAATTCTACATTTGGGTTTCAAAGAAAACACAACTTATCTCCACTTAGCCTATTACACTGTCGCTCATATTTCATTATACCACTCACCTTTACATCAGATGCTCTCACTTATCCCACCATACAACCAAACACCTTAGCCCTACTTATTCCACCCACCAACTTACTCTAGTTACAACTTATCTTGTTGCTAGACACACCTGATAGAACTTGATATAATCTTTACCAAAGGGGCTTGAAGAAAATCTCAAGTGAAAAAAGATCCCCATTTTGAGTTAACTGGAGTCATCATATAATTTTCAGGAAAAAAAATCATCATATTTCATTGTATAAATGCCAATATTTTTCATGTTGATGCATCTTGTGAGTTAAGTGGGATTCTCATTTCTCCTGTAGGGCTCGAAAAAAGATCACCATTGTTGGACACCGCACTTCTCCAACTGCTACGCTGGTTAAGGACAATTGCATGAAATATTCATGTTGTCCTTGAAATAGCTCTTTCTGCCTGCAATCACTACTGTACACTCGTGTATATAGATGTTCATGCAGGTTAACTTTTGGAAGCAGTGCCAGGGGGAACTGTTGTATATGGAAATTAGCATCCTTGAAGCTGTGCTTCCCATGAAAGTCGTAATACTTTGCTCAGTTGAATAAGGTACTCCATCTTTGGTTCTCAACTATCTACATGATTATTTATTTGGGGTTCTCCTTGATTCTAAATCAAACTTGCTTTGAAGGACCTACAGTCATGATAGCTTGTCACATGCATTTAGCAACCATATGTTGATTGATCCATTGACATACAGATGGGTTCCATATTACAGCCTGAATCTTGGATAGCTATGACCTCACAGCCTAGTTTAGCAGAATGCACGGGATAACCGAGCAAGTCACAGAAGACGTGTATTTCATACATCCTCACTGTGCTACATATTGATACTTGGAAAAAGACAGACTTCTTCATGGTTAACATCAACTCTAATTGGTATTGATTCTGGAGAAACCAACATCAGGCTTTGATGAGGACATGTTCTTCAATTTAGTGGGTCTACTCCCCATCCATGAATTGTGGCGACTAGTAAGCCAACATGATAAGTGTTTGGTTGGATTGGCCTGCTAATTTGTGAGACTCATGGTTGATCTTCCCCTGATAATACAAGAATTCCAAGGTTAAGCTAGATCGCTGCATCTTGTGATTTAAGAAACCAGCAAGTCCAATTTCCACATGCTATATTCAGTAGAGTTTAAATAGGGACCTGTCAATGCAGATTTTCCCACAAATTTGAAAAATGCATCCCTAAGTTTAGATTTTACATTTTGCTTGCAATGAGCTGTCAGCAAAGTTGCCCCATTTCTGTCACCGGGTATGGTATTTCATAATTGTGCAGGATTCTGTAAAATTATTTCATGACCGTGTGGGATGCAATAATAGATGACAGAACATTAAGCTACAATCGGTCCTTTCCATGTGCACCTCTTTATCTGACTTTTACGACTTACGTTGCTTTTAAATGCTTAAATTTGAACTTTTTATTGGTTTGGATCCAGGGTAAATATTAGCAATCTTTCAACCGAGAAGTCACGAGTTTTGAAGCTACTTGCACGTAAAGGAATCCGCTGAGATATATTTTGGCCTTCCACATCTGTTGAAGTACCTGCCATCCAGCAATCGGTCGAAGCAGATGCTGGCTTGAGATCTCGAGAGATTCATCCTCAGGCTTTAGAAAACTATTCACTTATTATAGTGCTCCAATCTGCCTCTTCTTTATGTTTGCTTCTTGTAATGATTCGATGGAATATCTTGTATACCGATAATTCATCTATTAATTTATGCCTGCTTGATTGTGGATCGAGTTGGTATTAGCTAATGTCATCTCAGAACAGCCTTCAATCTTACGTAGTACTGTTTTTATATCCTGGTTTCCATTAGGATTAAATCACGAGCTGCTTGCAGTTGCTTTGAGCGGCTTATTGGGAAATTTTGCTTCGACTACGTTTTTAATAGGCAAAGCAGCTATTCCAGTCGCTGCTTTCCGGTCACTGAAACAAACTTGCGCAGGTAAAGGTTGATGAGACCAATCGCTAAACCCACATCTTTGCTATCCTGTGCTTGTATGCTGAGCAATCGTGCTTCTTCTTCGTAAAGAATCATCATGCCGATAAAATTGCAGTTAGAACAGCACTTCGTTAGCTTTGTCTCTTAGTTTAGCTGGTCGACTGCTTTTAAACCAAAGGGCCCTCCATATTTAGATCATTGCCTTTATAAGGATGGGCTTTCACTTTGGTGTACTGTGGTTAATTTACGGCACCAAATCGGAAATATCAAGATCAGGATCTTCAGTTCACCCTGCAAACTTGTGATAATTATTAATAGAAAGTGAATAAAACCCATCATGATAAAGTTACAAATTTCTATTTCTGTTTCATTGACTTTATTTGAAAGGAAGATGCGATTAAATAAGGATATGGATATGAAAGTGTGTGTTGCAAAGTGTTTTGCAAAGTATAGTTACAATTAATTGATTGAAAATCAAAATTAATTAGTTGAAAATAAAAATTAACTTATTGAAAATAGAAATCTACTTATTGAAAATCAAGTAGATTAAAATAAGTTGGTTGAAAATGATTTTCAATTGATTAAAAGTTAAAATATATTGATTGAAAATAAAAATATATTGGTACATTTTATCTTTCTATGATAATTAACTTTTTATTTAAAAAGTAATTTTTTCATTTATAGGAAGTGATTTTTATCGATTAAAAATTAAAATATATTATTATTCTTACTTTGTGTATTGTAAAGTACGTAGTTTTTTTATTTATTTTTTAATAAATTATTAACAAAAGATCATTTGTGGTTTGCGTAGACTATAAAAGTTGGAAAAACCCCTTCTATTTGAAAAATCGACGGTAAAATTCTTTCCATTTGCATCGAAGATATACCCAGTATTAAGGCTTTAAACTATATTTACCCCAATCTATCTCAGATGGAAATTTGAGGTTTATCTCCTTTTTTCCCTACAGAGGTTGATAGATCTCTCTCCTAGAAGGTAACTGTGGTGGGCGTGATAATGGATCCCATGATCCGTTTGGTAAGAGATCTCATTTTTTGTATACACAAAAAGAGCATAGCTCTTATTCTCCACAAACATGTGATAATTGGAGCTTGCTACCCTACACCGTAAACTAACTCTAAAATTAGTGACGAAGAGGGGATGGATTAGGCTAAAGGAAGTTGCATCCCAATCAATATTCTTACCAAAGTACTCTCCCCATCGATCTGCTTTGCAAGCTTTCCTTCTGCTACCGCTTTGTGGACCCGTATCCATTCCCCTTATCCTGTTGTTTGGTAACTTTTCTTGGGACATTTGATGCCTGTAGCGTTGGCCTTGCGACTCGAATCTCTCTTTTGATGGTATGCTCACCTACTACCTGTACTGAGTTCCATGACAAGCCTCATTCCAAGCCTTCTATCTTAGCTTTTGGATCAACAACAAATGTGTCATTCTGGATAATACATATACTGTTTGGGATGTGTGCTCTTCTTTGATAAGGTGAGGATTTGAAAAAAATCTTCCATAGTGACATAGGTAAGTTTGATTCTCATTAATTATCTTGCCGTCTAGGAACGCACAGCGCAAAGAGGAAGGACACGATTTGATGGCATCTAACGTAACTTCCGTCCTTAGTCCAAGCTTGGGAGATAAGACCACCTAAGCACAAAATCATGCCATGTGTGGTGCCAGTCCTGCCATCATGCGATTGTAGTCATTAATGATGTATCCTTGCCAAGCCCATTCTTCCTCTAGACATACGTTTTTCCTAAGAATGTGACAAATGAACGCAGATGTAAAATACCAATGTTCAATCCATTTACAAATGTTATTTTACGGCTACAACAGGAATAGTGGAGTGGTGTAAATCATCATGAGTTTTATCCATGTGTCCCAAGTTACCACCCAATAACACCTCAATGTACATTCTCTTTCATAGAAAACAAAAAACTCTGCTCACCTTCCTCGCAACCAGTACACGCCTTCCTCTAACATTCTTACGTTAATGAGGCTTCTTTTTAGTTTTGAGGGGCCAAGTGGTCAATTACATCAAGCAAAGAGTGATACATAACATGGCAGTAATTCCCAAAATTGGGTTGCCACCACAGGAAGGAAGAGAAGAAAGAAAGACGATATTATATATAATAGCGCAAAGCCTAACATAAGCCACGAACTGTAGTAAACCCTCACGTCAAGGGTGACGAAATGGCTAGAGATGAGTAGATAAGCTCCACTGACACCTGAATCATAACGACCTCACAGATGGCAAACGAATTCACTTTTGCATAACATTATATGCGTTCCTGCTTATACATAATGTTTACCTTCTCAAAAAACGAATATACGTCGCTCACCACATTTATCTTCTCAAAAGAAAAAAAATTGCAGCAAACCCACCAAAAGACTAATTAAGCAACCAGCCTTATTAACTTGGAATGGACAAAACATCAGAAAACAAAGGGGATAAGAGCCTTGACCTCCTTGGGGAAATCCTCAAACTTGGATAGGTACCACTTCCTCGTAGCAACACTCCTTCCTGAAAGGTAGAAGGTGGTTGCCACAGCATATGCTAGCGAAGTCCACGTCTGTGCGATGAAGGCCATGCCGTAGAAGCCTAGAATCTCGAAGAGGTAATGTGGGCAGACCACCATGCTGAAGAGACCTCCCTTGGGGATCTTGTATTCCTTGCCATTCTCTCCCCTTAACTTAGAGAGGAGGTAGTGGTGATAGAAGTTGCCCAGCATTCCGATCAGGAAGAGGACTGCCCCTACGTATTTCAGATTGATGGATGGTTCTGACATGCCAGTGGTGAGATGCTGGCCATAGATCATAAGCAGGACGAAGAGAAAATAATGCAATGCAATTGTGGTAACAGAACCAAGGGTCATGTATCCACTGTACCGGTGAACGAACAGTACCTAGAAGAAGATAAGCTTAAGCTTTAGATACCGAGACATATAGGAAAATGCAGACTTGATAAGAATTACGAAAAGTTTCTAGATTGAAGGCTGCAAAAGGCAGATGATTTGCACAGAATTTATGGGTGCTTTTGCTCCACTCTCGTCTTTGTATAATTAACCACCAAATGCAATGTGGGTTCAGCTGCAATTTCTTCTTTTCATCTTTTACTGGTTGAATACCTGTTAGGACTAAGAAATTTTGGGCTCCTATGTATCCGTGAATAGAGGCTCAAAGGCTTCAATGTTCTTCAATTTATTTGGTGATCGAATGAAACTCCAGGCTTTTGTTCAAATTCAGCTTTTTGTTGACTAGTGTTATGTCATTCTTTGCAAAAAAGACAACATAAGAGATAACGGAACTTCGTCAAATAGAGCACCAAACATGATTTTCTTTAACAGCAGAAACAGTGAACCAGATGGAGGCTATGCCCATTGTCCAAAACCTGAAAAAGAGTGTCATGTTTCGGTGTAGGTGTTATGGTCTTAGACAATAAAAGGATCAAATGTGTTGACTTTCAGATGGATGAAATATAATTGAGGGAATGAAGTGATGCAAAATAATACACAGAGGTTGTTGACTGACAGGAGGTTGTTGACTACTCTTTTAATCCTGTAATCGATCGTTATAAGCAACTATATTGGCTGCCCCACTCAATGGAGTCCTTTTAATGGTATAAATTTTCTGAAAGGTTTTTCACAGTACACAAGATGAGGTGATGTTGTCAACTTAAAATCATACGTGGGGGGAACCACTCCCTCCACAATGCCACTCATACCTATGCGTCTGAGGGGGAAGACTCTCAGGTTTCCTTGCAGGGATAAGCTCCCCTTTAAACAAGGGGAGGCATCTTTTATGGCTTGGATCCACAGGAACGATACAGGAAACAATTTAAACATGGGGCAGATACCATCCAAAAGAAAGTACAGAGCAGCAGCAAGAAAATATCATTCAGCTTGAAGGTAACAAATTCATGCAAACAAATTCATGTCGGGAGGGATTGATAATAAATAAAGGCTTTTTTCCTTTAATTGCTAATACCCTGCATAAATCCACCATTTGTGGATAAAAATTGGCCTCCATCAGAAGGTGAATAGACTCCAAGTATTGCAACGGATCTAGTTAATTTTAGGGTGTTATGTGGTGGATTATTATTTGTTGTTTTCTTCGTGAGGTTGTATGTAATTTGCACCCACCTCTCTCTCTGTATATAAAGAGAGGTAAGGTTAGAGAAATAACTGATTTGATCATTTCTCTAAACTTGGTATCAGACTGACGATCTTACATCGGCGTTCCGGTATCCCACCCTCACAAGCCTCTGTACCCCTTTACTAAAACCCTAATCTCTCTTGAAGCCACCTGGAGGAGCCTCCACCGACGATCCACCAGTCATAGCAGGTCGCCGCCTGGGCCACCACCGCCGCTGGCGCGCCATCGACCTCCGCTGCTGGTCTACCTTCTTCAACAGGTCATTGCCTGACCTACAGGGCATTGTAGCCTTGTTGTAGATCGCCGCCAACGCCTCCTCGAGCCCCGCCAACACCTCCTTGGGTGTAACGACCCGATTCCCGAGTCCCTACGAGACACGGGAACCGGACCGACTCGACTAATCCCAAGACCTAGTCGTCCAACGAGGAAGTAACCAAAAGAGCCGTAAAATAAACCACATTCAGCATGAATATAACTAACAGTAAGAAAATACAACAGTAAGGAAAGAAACCACTACAGTATATACCACCACAACAGTAGAACAACATTCATAACATAATACGAAACTGCAGGTAAAGAAAAGTACAACGGTAACAAGAACTACTCACTACAGTGGAAAACAAAAGGGGTACAAAGAACATTGGTAACTCTACTGGACCCTACTCGGCCCAGCATCCTCTGCAGCCGCTGACCCTGGCTGCTCAACACCTGGTCCTGAAAGGTAACGAGTGTAACACGACAGCAAAACGCTGAGTAGAGTGGCAGCTAAACTAAAGAAACAGTAACGTGTACAGTAGCTGTTTTAATTTTCTTTCTTCCTTTATTTACGTCTTTCTATTGTTTCACAATTTATCTATTTCTCAGATCCTTCACTTGATCTCGAATGTTCCTCGTGGGAACGATCTTGATTGCAGTCTTTTTCGAACAGTAGAAGTAGTACGTGGTGCTCTCTTGGCCGGGAGAGTCCCCCGTGGTGATCCTACTCTCAGTCAACCACCCCAAGGTCACTGACAGACGTAACGGTGACTACGGCACGCACGGTATACGCACGGGTAGCTAACCCGCACTGGCACGCGGTCAGTCGTTTCCGTTAACGGGTGCCCCCAAAGCACAGCACGGAACCAGTACAGGGCAGAGCCCTCTCAGTAACAGGGGTCCAACCCCTCCACAGTAACCAAACAGGGGACTTTCTCCTCCACAGTCCGCGCACCCTCGCTTGACTACCCTGGTTTGCCCCAGTGGGCCTAACAAGTCGGTGTAGGAGGCTAGCAGAACCCCAGGGCCCGTGGGGTAGCTAGTACCTCCCTACACTAGTAGCTCTCCTCGGTACTACGTACACGAGGGCCAGCAAGTCGGTACACAGTGGCTAGTCCTAACCCCGGGTCCTTGGGGCGGTTGGCTCCGCTCTGCACTAAACAGGGGGATAGTCGCTCTCCTTGGTACTCCGTACTCAAAGGCCAGCTCACTTCCCTAATTATATTCCATTCACTTTCCAGGAGTTCTACTCTTAATTCCCCGTAGGGTTCCAGCTCTTTTAACTCAGAACATCCAGGTTTCACTTTCCAGTTTCACGTTCTTACAATCCATATTCTCAATCATGTTCATTTATTCATAACAGGCAGCTGTTAATTCAATTCACAGGCAGCTATTGTTTCCTTTCCACATTTTCCAAGACTGCAGTATTCATACATTCTACTAGTTTTCCCGTCCTAGGATTCATGCCATATCCTAGGATCTATCATACAATCTAGTTTTCCAGCCCTAGGATTCATGCAACACCCTAGGATCTACCATTCAATCTATTTCTCATTCCTAGGATTCATGCAATGTCCTAGGTTCTATTTATGGTTTCATAATTTAACAGATTATACTTAAAGCTACTCTACCGGTTACAACAGGCGAACTGGGGGCGTGGTCGGAAATCCCGCGTGCCTTCGCAACCCCCGAGACTGCAACGAAACGGGGTCCTATTACAAGGATCAAACACAAGGAATTTCTCAAAACAGTATACAGCTACTGTAGACAGGTAGAGGATTTAATTCCGAAAAGAACGCAACTCGAAATGCGAAAAACGGAACCCGAAAGGGCCCTAAACGGGTCGAAAACGATGAAACAGTGCAAAATCAGACGTCTGGAACTTATTCCAGACGTCTTAAAAAGTGGATCAGGGGTTACCTTGCTTTGCGTGGTCTCTCAGACGTCCAGAAGCCTGCGGGGGCATCTGGCCTAGTTCCCAGACGTCCGATGGTCACCCCGGACGTCTGGAAGTCGTTCCCGTCGTCTGGCACTGCAGCCAGACGTCTGATTCGCGTTGGATGCGAATCTCAGAACCTGCATGTACCCATTTCCTCTCTCTCTTAGTACGGTCAGTCGAAGAAGAGGAAGAAGACGGAATAACTCACCTTTTAGACGTCTGGACAGTCCTCCAGACGTCTCCCACGTCGTCTGGCTAGACTCCCAGACGTCTGATTCTGGAAAATTTCCCAGAATCAAGGCGCCACTCGCCCTCCGCTCGTGACGCACGGCCGTGCTGCGAGTGCTTCGCCTGCTACTCGAGCTGCAGCAGGCCTCCCGCGCCACCCCATGTCTGCTGCCCCCCCGCCGGCCGGCTCCCGCTGCCCCGGCAGGCTTGAGCCCTCACGGCCGACGCCTCCTCCCCAGCGCAGCACCTCCTCCCGCACCCGCCGCGGCTGTCGCCGCCCCGCTCGCTCTCGCGAACTGACTGGAAGGAGAAGAGGAAGGGGGCGGAGGTGACGGGAGTGAGGGGGAGGGCGTGGCCTTTTAAGGCCGCGCAAGGAGGAGAGAGAGAGAGCTGGACAGGGTAGTCTGCGGCTGCAGGAGAGAGGGAAAAAGAGAGGGAGAGAGAGCGTACGCAGGTCTGCGCGCTCAGGCGCGCAGACGAATCGCGCGTGCCAACAATAACCGATTCCCAGACGTCTGGAAGTGGTTCCAGATGTCTGGTCAGACATCTGGGCCACCTCCCAGACGTCTTAAAAGACGTCTGAAGCGCGCGTTCGTAACATTAGGCCTTCGCTGCCCCTCTGCCGATGACAGAGCGCCGCCGCCACCTCTCTTGTGGGTTGCGACTACCTGTAGCACCCCCTTCTGCAGGCTATCACCTCCTGTAGCGTCAACATCCGCCGCTGCCTACCTTGTGTAGCGGGTAGTGGTGGTTGGTGGCGTGATTTTCTCATCGAAGAGGGGGAGTAGCACCTCTTAGAAACGTTGTTCGGGTCTTCCCCGTACCCTGGCATGCGCTAAGCCATGATCTGAGGGATGCGTGCGACTCTTGGAATGTTATCTAGGGTCTTTAGATCTTAAATCTCATGTTCAAGAGATCATTTTTCTTTTGATTTCGAGATTCTCAAATCTAATTTCAGGTGTTTTTGCCTCCCCTAAGGGCACGATGGCATTGATTAGATCTCCAATGATGTCATCGGCTATCGCAATAGAGGTAGGGAGGTATGAAAACCCCCTCTTTGAGTTTATTCATAGTGGTGTATCTTCCACTCAGATGTTGGGAGAGGATAGTGTGACCATTGCTCGGAGTAAGTATGAAAGACTACTCCAATGTCACAGTGATCACGATAGACTCAAGACAACACCTGAATTAAGTTCCATTGCACGTGGAAGAAGTTAGAGATGTTCTGAGTGGCTTGTTGATTCAGGAGCTTTACAACACCTCAATGGAGATTGGGATTACTTTATCCATCTCCAACCTCTTCCAGCAGGCAGCACAGTTCAGGTTACAGATGGCAGATATTCTAATGTAGAAGGTCAGGGGGAGGTACTGGTGACTTCTATTTTGAGATTGCCCAATGTTTATATGTTGCAAATTTTCCTATGAGTCTACTTTCAGTGAGCCAAAGAACTAAGGAACTCAATAGCCGTGCGATATTTGATGTTGTGGGATGCACTCTCCAAGACAAGTTGACAGGAAAGGTGATTGGCAGTGGACATGTACAGCGTGGGATTTATCTATTGGCTCAGACTCCACTTGCATCTGCATGGCGAGGCGAGGTATCTTCTACCCCTTGGAGTGTTTTTCAATGGTATCTCTGACTTGGACATCTTCCTTTGAATAGCCTTCGTCGTGTTATACCACATATATCTCCTACGACTCAGATCTACTGTAATGCTTGTCAGATGAGCAAGCATCGTCGTTCTTCCTACCCTGTGAGTACTCATCTAGGATTTGTAGCCTTGTTTGATTTACTACATATGGATGCATGGGGTCCAAGCAGGATACCAGACAAGCAGGGTCACCATTACTACTTGGTTGTTGTGGATGATTTTTCATGCTTGTCTTGGGTATTTTTGTTGAAAATAAACTCAAATGTTGGATCTGTCATTGAAAGCTTTGTGTTGGAGATTCAAAATCAATATTCATCTACTGTTAAAGTAGTGAGATCTGATAATGCACTTGAGTTGTGCACTACCAGATTGTCAGCCTTCTACAGGTCCCATAGGATAGTGCACTGGACCACATGTGCTTACACCTCTTAGCAGAATGGGGTGGCTAAGAGGAAGCATAAACACCTTCTAGATGTGGCTTATACCATGTTGATCCATCGTAGTTTACCACCATTATAATGGGGAGACGTTGTCCTTACAGCTTGCTATTTGATCAACAAGATGCCCAGTTCAGTGCTTCATAAGTAGATACCTTAGCATATATTGCATCCCGAGCAGGAGCTTTTTCATGTACTGCTACGTGTGTTTGGATGTACAGCATTTGTTCATATTCTTTCTCTAGGGTGAGACAAGTTGGCACCATGAGAAGTCAAGTGCGTGCTCTTGGGATATTCACGAACTCAGAAAGGATATAGATGCTTTGATCCTCTTACTGGTAGGCACTATGTGAGTGCTGATGTCACCTTTCATGAGTCTCCCATATTTTTCCACTATTGCCCGGAGTTTATCCCTTGAGGTTACGGAGGCTCCAATGCCTATACCACCTATTCCCTTAGAGGAGACACCTATCTCTACCCCCTACTACTACAGAGGGTCCCATGAAGTTCACTAAGCCTGTTATTACATATCAGCGAACTCACAGTACTTTCTAGATGCCATCTCCTACAACAGCTATAGAGACTTCACCTTCTCCACCTCAGGAGACTACAGATAGGTTACAGAGTAATGATACGACACTCCCTGATGATAGATGTCCGGATAAGGATATTTGTGCTTCACAACCAGTACAGGAGGATCATATGGCTGATCTTGACCTTCCTATTGCTATAAGGAGGGCACTCTGCACTTGAGTCTAGATACTGTGTTGTCGGTGGTCTAGCTACTGATGGCCTTGGGTCAGCTTTTGGAAGCTTCTGTCATGCTCTTTCTGCCATATCTATCCTCGCCACTTATTAGCAGGTCATGCTTGATCCAAAGTGGCACCAGGCCATGGAGGATGAGATGGTTGCTCTTACTTCTCGTGGTACTTGGGAGCTTACATCTTTACCAGAGGGTGCTACAGTAGTTGGCTGTAGATGGGTGTTTGCAGTCAAGTACAATCTAAATGGGTTAGTTGCATGGTATAAGGCCTGACTTGTTGCCAAAGGGTTCACCCAGACATATGGGGTGAACTTCTTTGACACTTTTTCACCGGTAGCTCGGCTATCTACAGTGAGGATTCTGATTTTAGTGGAAGTTTAGCGAGATTGGATTTTCACCAGCTTGATGTGAAGAATGCCTTCGTCTATGGTGATTTACAGGAGGAGGTTTACATGCAGCAACCTCCCGGTTATGAGGTTCAAGGGGAGTGTGTATATAGATTGCAGAAGGTCATTTATGGCCTCAAGCAGAGCCCGAGAGCTTGGTTTTAGAAGCTCTCTCAGGTGGTAGAGTCTGTGGGGTTCACTAGGTCATCTGCAGATCATTTTTTGTTTATCAAGAAGATGGGGAAAGGTATTGTTGCTCTTTTGGTTTATGTTGATGACTTGATTGTCATTAGTGATGATACAACAGGTGTAGTTGAGATCAAATAGACTTTAGCAGATCTATTTGTGATGAAGGATTTAGGGCCATTGAGATATTTCCTTGGGATAGAAATAGCTCGTGGTAGGTGTGGTATTGTGCTATCCTAACGGAAATATGCCCTCAACGTGCTAAAGGAGACATGTATACTGGGAGCCAAGTCAGCAAATATTCCTATGGATCCTAAGACATGACTATAAAGCAGTGATGCTGAGATAATTGATAGTAGATAGTATCGCCAGCTGATGGGGAAGTTGTTCTACTTGACAATTATTAGACCGGATATTTCTTTTGCAATAGGAAAGCTGAGCCAGTTTATGGAGAGGCCCACTAGGCAACATTGGGATGTAGCCATGATGGTGATCGACATATACAGATTGATGGGCTTATGGAGTTGCGATGTGACAACAGAACTACCACTTATATTGCCAACAACCTATGTTTCATGAACACACCAAACATGTGGAGGTAGATTGCCATTACACTGGAGATTTAATTTAGGAGTTTATCTTTACCTCCCAAGTTATTTTAGAGGCTCAAACGGTTGATATCTTTACCAAGCCACTAGCTAGATTCGCATTTGATACATGTGTAGCCAAGTTGAGCATGATTAATATATATGCTTCAACTTGAGGAGGAGTGTTACGGAATCTAGTTAGTTTTATGGTGTTATGTGACGTGTTATTATTTTTTGTTTTCTCCATGAGGTTGTATGTAATTTTCACCCACCTCTCTCTCTATATATAAAGAGAGCTAGGGTTAGAGAATAATTGATTTGATCATTTCTGCTAACTAATACATTATAGACTAATTTGCAATGTGTTACTGATTGCTACCTTGAACTTATTTAATTCATGTATATAGTCTCCTGGCAAAGCAATGGGCCTACCATCCAAAGCTAGGGTTGTAGTCCCTTACGTGGATCAAAAAATTTCACCTGGGTAGTGCTTTAACCAAATTTTAGTCGGTGAATAATATTATAACTTATGGCATATAAAATGACACTTTCTATTCCACCAAGTTGCCATGGATTTGTGAAACATCGGGTGAGACTGTTCATGCTAGTTGATACCAAAATTAATTTTCTTTTTAGTATCTTTGTCATGGGCATTAACTCTTCGGCCTTCATATAGGAAAAATTCTCCTTAGCATAAGCAAATTGACTCTAGCATGTTTTTCTTAACACCAGAGGTAAAACTGGCTCTTGAGGTACTTTAAAGCAAGGTTTTAGAAACCAAACTAGAACAGCCGGCTGAATCGATCAGATCGAGAACTGGTAGGAAACCTAATGGACTAGTCGATTTTTAAATCAAATCCTCAAACTATTGCAAGTCTACAAAAACCTGGTTGAGCCAGACCGACAGTTTAACCAATCAGAGAGGAAGAAAAAGAAAGAAAGAAAAACGAATGTCTTTAATTCAGTTTGTTAGGTTCAATTGTCCTTGCTTTGTGGATTTTGTTTAATGTTCAGAAGTAACCAGCACTAATATTTGATTAAACACGATAACTCGATTTGAAAATTCCTACACATAAAGGAATATGAACACAACTTACTTGTCTATACGAATGTCATCACCTTGCTATGGAACTGGGTCTACCTTTGTTTATTTCTTAACTTCGGTTGCTCCATAGATAATGAGTGGAACTTTGGATAAGAGGTCATATAGTGTTGTTTTACTTGGTTTATGTCTTACCCGATTGTGAGTGATCTTATGGTTGATCTTATCATAGTTTTTTTGCTTTTAAAAGAAATTAAATTTCCTTGTTAGCTGCCAGATAATAATTATAAATGTCATTTAGCAACCTATTTGATGATTTTAAACCTCATGTTTATTTCAAACTAATGTAACATTTTCTAATAGATGTATTTAGTTTTCTTATTAACTACACTTCGGTCACTATTGAGGGTATAATTTAACTTATAAAATTATTTAATATTATTTGGAGAGGTAAGAAGATGTTAGAGGAATGGTAAGTTTTTTTGATACCTTTATACAGGAACCAAAGAGATATATAAAATTGTTTCAATTATAGAGGTATCAAATTGATGAGTTATATCATGAAACTTTAAGAGAGAATAATTGAAAGAAGGTTGAGGCTATTTTCCGTAGTAACTTCTTTACTATTGAGGCAATACACCTCTTACGGCATCACAGAGTTAAGAAAAAAGATTTACATATGATCTTTTTTTATTTGGAAAAGGCCTATGACTGTCAAGAGATATCTTGTGGAGAATTTTGGAGAAGAGATAGGTATTAGTTGTATATATCAAACTTATAAAGGATATGTATTATGGAGTTGCAGCTTGTGTAAGGACTAAGGATGAATTAGTGGACTACTTTGATATCATCATTGATCTGCATCAAGGATTAACTTTAAGCCCTTACCCTTTACCTTGGTCATTGGTGAGTTGACGAAGTATATTCAAGTTGAGGTGCTATGGTATATGTTTTTTGTTGATGACATTGTATTGGTTGATGAGACAAGAAATTGAGTGAATAAAAAACTTAAGCTTTGGGAAGAAGCCTTAGAAGCTAAAGGTTTACACCTAAGCAGGACAAAGACTAAGTATATAAAATGTAAGTTTAGTAATAAAGGGAATAATGAATGGATGGATGTAAAAATTGGACAAGAGTCCATTCTAATGAAAGATGTTTTTAAATACTTAGGATCAATTTTTCTACAAGATGGTGAAATTGATGGAGGTGTTACACATATAATTAATGTAGGATGGTTGAAATGGAAGGGAACATCTGGTATTCTATGTGATAACAGGGTTCCTTTGAAAGTTAAACGAAAGCACTATAAAACAACTATAAGACCTGTTATGCTGTATGGTTTTGAATATTGGGTCGTCAATTGTAGGCATGTGAAAAAGATGTCTGTGGCATAAAGGAAGATATTAGGAAGATGTGTGGTCATACAAGGACTGTATTTCAAATAAAATTATTTGGGAAAAGGTTGTTGGTGCTAGAGCACCATGATCATTTGTTTTGATGATAACAAAACACATGTTATTTAACATTTGCACTTGGAGTCTTAGATTTCAGGTCAATTGCAAATGTAGACGTGTTTAGACGGAATTCGAGCTCGCATCCAAGACGGATTGGAGGAGCTTATGGAGAACAGAGGGGATTCGCGAGGAGCGATAGATTGAAGATGGAAGGACAAGAAGAATAGGATAGAATTCCATTTTATTCCTTTCATGTACTTTTGTCTTTATTTTCTTACTCTTTATTTCCTTAGAAAATTATGATTAAAGAGCCTCAAAGTACCCTAATAGTAGTCCTAGGAACACTGGTACAACCCTAGGATACTTAGGTTTTCTGTAGAGAACTTAGAAAACCAATGTAGGGTTCAAATAGAGTTTCCAGACGTCTAATTCCTAAATCAGACGTCTAATAAAGTGTTTTAAGACGTCTGACTGTTGATTCAGACGTCTGATAACAGTTAGGCTGGACAAGTTAGTTCTGCCTGATGAAATCAGACGTCCAGACCTTAGACTAGACATCTTAGGAGACGTCTGATGACTTTGCCAGACGTCCAATTAGTGGATCGTTGACTCTCTTAGCAAACACTCGAGGATATGACCGTTAGAGCCTTATTAGACGTCCTTAAGCCCTTCCAGACATCTGATAATTGACCGTTTTTCCTTAACTGACCCGAAAATCTCTTCTCAGAGATTTTCTAGCCGCTGCAAATCCATTCCCACAAAAAAGTAGGTTTCCAGACGTCCAGACATAGTGCCAGACGTCCTGTATGTCGTCTGATGGACTTGCACAAGAACCCTGTTTAGATCTGATTCAAGTCAGGAAGGAACCCGCCTAAAATCAGACGTCTGACCTTGAAATCGGACGTCTTAAAGTGGTCTTCCAGACGTCTGATGCCAGAATTAGACGTCTGATAACTCTGTCAGTGCAATGATTGTTCCTGATTTCGGGTTGATTCACTTGGGCTTTGCACCCAACGGCTATGGAACCTTTCCTAAGCCTTCCAAATCCTTCCTAAGGCCTCTATAAATAGAGGGGAACCTTTGCAACACAAACACACACCTAGCTACACACTTTCACACTCTTTTGTGTCAAAAAAAACTCTCTTGCTCTCCAAGCTCTAATTCTTCATCTTGAGAGCATCAAGCTTTGCGCACTCGCTCTCCAGCAGTAGTTCACGAGAGCGACGTAGCGCCGTCGTGTTGTTCACGCATCCGCGTCGCCGACGCACTCCTTTCAAAGGGGAGTTTCCTAATTCCTATAGAAGCTAGGTTTAAAATTACTTTGTTGGCTCTATAGGATTATTGTTCTTTTATCTTTGTTATTTGGTTGGGTATTCGCTTTGCGAATTTCCGTCTCCTTTGAGGGACAAAATCCTTCTCGTGAAGAGAAGGGGTTGAGGAACGCTACCCTCGCACTTGTAGCATGGTTGTATTTGAGGTTGAATCACCCTCGTTTAAGTGATTCGTTTAGTGGATTTTGATCAACTTGGTTGATCGAAAAATCCTAACTCGAGAGGGTTAGGTGGTGGTTTTCACCCGGTTTGGGTTTCCACCTAAAAAATACTTGTGTACTTGTGTGATTGTCTATTTTGTGAGATTATTTATATTTATTTCCGCAATTATTACGTCACCCCCTCCTGGTAGGGAAGAATCTACAATTGGTATCAGAGCAGGTTCTTGCGAGATCGGAGTAACACCCGGCAAGAAGATCATGTAGGGGAACACATCCACAATTCGAATCTCCGAGGGGCAGTCCACGTCCCGTCCGCCATTCTTCGACGGGAGCAACTACCCCTACTGGAAGCTGTGGATGAAGACTTGGCTTCAAGCCAATGACTTCACGATTTGGGCCAGGTGCGAGACGCCATTTGAGATCCCAGAAAAACCCGCGGGAGGCTACTCGCAACAACAAATTCGTGAACTCTCTTTGAACGCGAAGACCATGAACGCCCTCTACTACGCGCTTAGCTCGGAGGAGTTCAATAGAATCTCGCAATGCGCCACCGCATACGAGATTTGGCACACACTTGAGGTAACTCACAAAGGTACCTCTAAGGTAAAAACCTCTAAAATTAATTTACTTTCTCAAGAATTTGAATCTTTTTCAATGAAATCTAACGAATCTTTAAGTGAGATGAACACTAGGTTCACTCTCATTATAAATAATTTGAAAGCTTTAGGGAAGAATTTCATCAAGGGGGAGCTTCAAGGGAAGCTTCTTCGTTCCCTTGGACCGGAATGGGAACAGAAAGTCACCGCAATCGATGAGGCAAATGAAGTGGAGGAGCTCAACATGGAAGATCTCCTAGGCAATCTAATGGCCTACGAGACAAAGTTGAAGCAGAAGAAGAAGGATACACCGGAGCCTAAACTGAAAAAGATTCTCGCCTTCAAAGCCGCATCGGATAGCGAGGTAAGTTCCGACGATGAAGACTTTAGAATTTTACTTAAAAAATTTTCCAAGTTTTGTAGGGAATTAAAGAAAGAGAAAAAGGAGAAGAAGGAAAGTCCGAGACGTTGCTACCACTGCAACGAGAAAGGGAACCTACGATCAGAGTGCCCTCTTCTCAAAAAGGAGAAGAAGAAGGAAAAGGAAAAGAGATCTAAGAAGAAGGCATTCCAAGCCACTTGAGACGATTCAAGCTCGGAGGAAGAAGAAGAAGAAAAAGAAGAAGAAACCGCTTGCTTTGGTTTCATGGCCAGAGGAAGCGACAGCGAAAGCGAAAGGGACTCAGACAACGAGGTAAATCTCGATTTACAAGAAGCGTTTAATGAACTATTTGAAGTTAGTAAAGTACTTAAGATAGAAAATAAAAGCATTAAAAAGAATCTTAGTTTTCTCAGAAGTGAAAATGAAAGATTAGAAAATAAACTTAAGGATTTAGAAGCTAGTCCTAAAAATGATAACCTCATCAATAAAAATAATAAATTGATTGAGGAAAATGATAGTTTAAAGTTAGAAATCTGTGATTTAAAGACTAAGATGCATACTATAGAAAAAGAAATTGCATGTCTTAGGGAAAACTCTAACAAATTAATCAACAAAGTAGATGATTTATATAGCCCTAAGATTGAGAAAGGATCTCCGTCAAGGAGACCCGCTAACAGATCCGGATCCAAGCTCACTTGGATACCAAAGAAAAATTTGGAATCTTGTTTTGTAGGTTTCAGGAATAACTACAACACGAAGGACTGGACCTACAAGCTCAAGGCTGGTCAACTCGAGTTGGGGGAACCAAGGAGTAGACCAAGGAGGAGAACAAAAAGACCGACGAGACGGCGAACAAATAATGGACCCGCCGCACGTCGACCACCAGACTGGAGACCGGCGCCGATGCCCGGGCCTCAAAGCTATGGGTGGGAGCCCCATCCGATGTGGCATCCACCACCACCATTCGGGCCATTTTATTGGCCATGGTAGGTGAGGTAAAAACCATTTACCCTATCTTTTTATCATAAGCATTTAGATAGGGGGAGCAAAAAAAATTACAAGCTAATTGTTAATTTTTAAGGGGGAGATATATGGTAGCTAAATTTCCTTTAGAAAGGAGGAGAAAAATAATAGCTATCTTGTTGTTATAAAAAAAGGGGGAGGACATTATCTTTGTTAAAAGAAATTTATAAAAGAGCATGTTTTAAGGGGGAGTTATAGGAAATCAATTAAACCTTTTTGATAATGTTAAAAAGGAGAGGATTTTTTGCATTTTTATTTATGATTTTGTTATCGTCAAAAAGGGGGAGATTGTTGGTGCTAGAGCACCACGATCATTTGTTTTGATGATAACAAAACACATGTTATTTAACATTTGCACTTGGAGTCTTAGATTTCAGGTCAATTGCAAATGTAGACGTGTTTAGACGGAATTCGAGCTTGCATTCAGGACGGATTGGAGGAGCTTGATGGAGAACAGAGGAGATTCGCGAGGAGCGATAGATTGAAGATGGAAGGACAAGAAGAATATGATAGAATTCCATTTTATTCCTTTCATGTACTTTTGTCTTTATTTTCTTGCTCTTTATTTCCTTAGAAAATTATGATTAAAGAGTCTCAAAGTACCCTAACAGTAGTCCTAGGAACACCGGTACAACCCTAGGATACTTAGGTTTTCTGTAGAGAACTTAGAAAACCAATGTAGGGTTCAAATAGAGTTTCCAGACGTCTAATTCTTAAATCAGACGTCTAATAAAGTGTTTTAAGATGTCTGACTGTTGATTCAGACGCCTGATAACAGTTAGGCTGGACAAGTTAGTTCTGCCTGATGAAATCAGACGTCCAGACCTTAGACCAGACGTCTTAGGAGACGTCTGATGACTTTGCCAGACGTCCAATTAGTGGATCGTTGACTCTCTTAGCAAACACTTGAGGATATGACCGTTAGAGCCTTATTAGACGTCCTTAAGCCCTTCCAGACATCTGATAATTGACCGTTTTTCCTTAACTGACCCGAAAATCTCTTCTCAGAGATTTTCTAGCCGTTGCAAATCCATTCCCACGAAAAAGTAGGTTTCCAGATGTCCAGACATAGTGCTAGACGTCCTGTATGTCGTCTGATGGACTTGCACAAGAACCCTGTTTAGATCTGATTCAAGTCAGGAAGGAACCCGCCCGAAATCAGACGTCTGACCTTGAAATCGGACGTCTTAAAGTGATCTTCCAGACGTCTGATGCCAGAATTAGACGTCTGATAACCCTGTCAGTGCAATGATTGTTCCTGATTTCGGGTTGATTCACTTGGGCTTTGCACCCAACGGCTATGGAACCTTTCCTAAGCCTTCCAAAGCCTTCCTAAGGCCTCTATAAATAGAGGGGAACCTTTGCAACACAAACACACACCTAGCTGCACACTTTCACACTCTTTTGTGTCCAAAAAGACTCTCTTGCTCTCCAAGCTCTGATTCTTCATCTTGAGAGCATCAAGCTTTGCGCACCCACTCTCCCGCCGTAGTTCACGAGAGCGACGTAGCGCCGTCGTGTTATTCACGCATCCGTGTCGCCGACGCACTCCTTTCAAAGGGGAGTTTCCTAATTCCTATAGAAGCGATGTTTAAAATTACTTTGTTGGCTCTATAGGATTATTGTTCTTTTATCTTTGTTATTTGGTTGGGTATTCGCTTTGCGAATTCCCGTCTCCTTCGAGGGACAAAATCCTTCTCGTGAGGAGAAGGGGTTGAGGAATGCTACCCTCGCACTTGTAGTGTGGTTGTATTTGAGGTTGAATCACCCTCGTTTAAAGTGATTCGTTTAGTGGATTTTGATCAACTTGGTTGATCGGAAAATCCTAACTCGAGAGGGTTAGGTGGTGGTTTTCACCCGGTTTGGGTTTCCACCTAAAAAATACTTGTGTACTTGTGTGATTGTCTAGTTTGTGAGATTGTTTATATTTATTTCCGCAATTATTACATCACCCCCTCCTGGTAGGGAAGAATCTACAAAGGTTGAGGTGACATCGATAGAGGATAAAATGAGAGAGACATGTCTAAAGTGATTTGGACATTTGCAGAGAAGATAACTAAATGCCCTAGTCAGAAGATGTGAAGAGTTGGGGATTGAATTCACTAAGAGAGGGTGAGGAAGATCAAAGAAGTATTGGAAGAAAACTATTAAGTATAACCTTAATTATTTCAATTTAAGTCTAGAATGGCTCAAAATTAATATGAGTGGAGGTAAAGAATCGATATAGTCAACCTCAGTTAATGTAAGAGAAAGCTTGATTGTTGTTATTGTAATCCTTGATCCAATTCGATTCAACCTGGTTGAATCGACGAAAATGAAATTGGAGCTTGACGTATTCGATTTTTTCCAATTCATTTCAAATGATGGCATCAGCATCAATTCGACCAATTTGAACGGATGATTAAATCAACAAAAACCAAAATCAATACTTGGTTAAATTGATGGCTGGTCCAATTTTTAAATCATTATTTTAAAGTGCAGCAATTCGTTGGTGATGTAAGATTTGGCTCCTTGGAGCCAGTGCCCACTTTTCTCACAAAACATAATCACCCTTACCTAAGGAAAGAAAAAATCACAAAGCCTCTCCCTAATATACTATTAACTCTATTTTCCTTCCCTCTGTCTGCTATTCTAAACAGCATCAAGGATCATTCCTCCTCCATAAAGTATGAATGAGTGGTAGGGACTTTTGATTTTAACCCATTTTCGAGTCTCACTAATTCCCCACATTTTGCGTACATGGGGTTCCAAGTCATTATAGAGAATTATTATTATTATTATTATTATTATTATTTTAAGCACATCCTTCTCCTCTCTCCTTAACTTCTCCGCTTTTCATCTGTGCATCCACACGTACAACCAACGAACTCAAATGTTCAAACCAAAAGGGAAAAATTCTTCTTATACGTTGGTTAGTTACATCGAGGTCGCGTTTGAGGAAGTGGAGGGCGAGGGAGGAGGAGAGGAGGAACACCCTCGCGGACTCCCCCGCGAAGCCCGCGGGGAACGCCGCGACGGCGGCGGCGAGTGCGGGGGTGTAGATGGAGAGCATCCCCACCCTCCCCGGGACCTTCTTCGACTTCCACCCCTCGACCACGTCGGAGGAAGAGGAGGGGGAGGCGTCCCGGAACTTGGAGTACTGGATGTGTTGCCGCCCCGTCGCCTCCGAGAGGCCCACGTGGGCCATCGAGACCACCGCCGCCACCGACGTCGCTGCCAGCAGCAGCGACGGCGCCGGCGGGAAGAGGACGCCCTCCAACAAAGCCACCATTTCGCACACACACCTCTCTCTTTCTCCACCAGACGTCTCACTCTCTCTCGCTTGCGCGCACTACGTGTGGTGTGAAGGCGAGAGTTGAGGCTGCCTTGTGGGCTCACGGCAGAGAGCGGGGGAGTTGAAAAGAGCACTCCAGGCCTTTCTCCGCCTCTCGCTCGCCCGCGCGCTACGTGTGGTGAGAACGTGAGAGTTGTGGCTGCGTCGTAGGCGCACAGCAGTGAGCTGAAGGAGCCGTTTCCGGTGGAGGTGTTATGAATCGATCTATTTAAATAAAAATTTAATTGATATGATATTCAATTACATTAAATTAGATCATGGATACCGATTAACCAATTTAGTTTATATATATATATATATATATATATATATATATATATATATATATATATTCATTAAAATGATAAAATACTTTTATAAATATATAAAAAGATATAGAAAATATTTATTAAAAAATAACTTTATATAAAATATAAATTTAACCAAAAAAACATTATTAAATAAAATTAAATTTAAAAATAATAAATATTGATGGCTACTATTAATCGTAGTAGTTATGTTTTTCTTTTAAAAAAAATGAAAATTTTAAGTATGTAACAATATCTTCAAGATGTGGTCGGAAGGAATACATATGACCGCTGAGCTATGCACACATTAGCGATGATGGGAAACAATGAACGAGCATAACGTGTTATTAGGAAGGCATATGTAATCGAGGACGGAGAGGAGAGGGTTTATTGCATTGAAGGATTGAGGGAAGGAAGAAAATACCGAAGTACTGAAATCATCGTGGTGAGATCCTCTACGGTGGATATGCCATGCTCTACATCTTTGCTTACTCTCAATTCGAGCTCTGTGACCTCAAGCACCTCCTCACCTTCGAGCTCGACCACGTCCTCCACCTTACAAGTTGGATTGAGTCTAGATCCATTGGCTTGAGAAGTCTCGAAGTTGCCCTGTTGACATTGACTATGATGCGACCTTCTCCTCCACCTCCTGACTCTCACCCCCTACTGTAGCCCCCTCTCCCCGATCCATCTGAAGGGATAAGGATTGTAATGATCAATGAGCTAGGATTAAACTATGAGCACAGTGAGACCGGAGAGTCGCAAGTTGATTTAATTAGGTTATGAAATTGATAATATGAATACATCATGAATGGGTTAATTAATAAATACTTGTAGATATTTTAACAGATACCTAAATAAAAATTTAAAAAGTAACGAAGCATATTCAATGAATGTACCATCTATATCTTACAAATGGATACTTGATCCATATTTTATAAATATATATTCAACTCAATAAATTAAAAAATGATGAGACACATCAGATGTCCGGATAAAAAGATTCTCGCGTGCTACGGCTCCGTTTGATCAAGGATTTAAAATGTGGAGGGCGTGACGTGACAAGGGAAGATAAATATCATGATGCAAGGATGATATAGTAAAAAAATATTAATTTAATTATTTATTTATAATATAATAATTCACCAAACATATTTAACTTTCCTTACTTTATTTGTTTAATAAAATAATATAATAATTAAAATTTAACGTTAAAAAAAATAAATCACATTCTTAAACTAGTTAACATACAGCGTCAACTAACCCATTACATTTTTTTCTCCGCTTTACTTATATTTACCGTAAGTATTAACCCTCAACCAAATGCACAAGATCCTAACTTGGACGTATCACAGAGGGAAAGCGGATATTGGACGTAGTGACGAAAATGAATTTGTCGGATTTAGAGGATGAATTAGGAATTTTGTCAACCATGAATTCCGATGTGGTATGTCGAAATAAGAATCGAATTCATATTTAGTTTCAAATATCTGATAAGATATTGTGCATTTTAATTATTTTTATGTGCATTTAATCTTTTACATATTGTTAGACTCGAACTATTTATGCTTAGATTATTGTATATCTATACTGAGATATTGCATATCTAAACTTTAAAAACTATATTAACCCTGGATATATTTCTACAAGAATTAAAATTCTTAAAAGATTTACATTTTTATCCGATATTCCTTTGTATTGACTATACATCATGTTAATTAATATCTAACTTTTATACATGCATGATTTTTATTCGAATTAAATTTATATCTAATTTTCTTATGATATAATACGAAAAACTTACCTCTGATCTACATCTAAATCAGCATTTGACTTTGAATACGAAACTAGCCATACTCGATCCATATCCATTCCAATTTCATCTTTGATTGGACCCCCGAGGACACCCGTTTGGACGCCGATCCTAATAGATTGGGTTATCATGCTATAAAGCACAATCTTCAGAGTTCGTTCTACGTAACACAGACTGTTTTGTTGTGCTATACAGAATAAAGCCTAATAATTTGTTCTGTTTGTTGAAAACTTGGCAGTAGTGCCCAGCAGAACTCTAACTGGTCCGTGATGGCACAAATTCGTTTACTGTGCCACGTAGCATGGACCTATATGGTTTATACTTTATAACACAAATTTTGTAATTATGTTATATATATATATATATATATATAGCAGTACCCTTATGCCGTTACTTAGGAATAAAAAAAGAAAAGAAAAGGGGATAATTATTTTAATACGTAAAAATTTAAGAAAAGATGTGATAGAGAGGATATTATGCGTAACCGTGGAGTACGTGGAATATCCCAATTGCCTTGGTGTCACCTATCCAGCTCCCGTTGGATATCCCATTTGGATAGAGCACAAACAAATGATGCCTTATAGTTCGTAAAGAGTATTGATTCTGCATTCTACCCCGAACTCTCATCCATGCTTATGCTTTGCTGTGATACTCCCTTCAATGCACCTTCCATGGTATCACCAACGCATGGACATGACATGCCATGACGTCCGGGTGTATCAGATGGTGCACCTAGTAGTGTGCATATAACAGATCTCTTGCACTACATCGCACAACCTTCGTCGGTTGTGTCGGTGGCGAGCCGTTGTTCATTGTCATAAAAGAGTGAGGAATTTAATAAATGAGCGATGATAACTGCATATTGATTTATACACTGATTTGTATATTTACTTACAAATTATATGATGTTGTTTGAATATATATGATATCGTTGGAGTATATGATTTCTTCTTTTAATAAAGAAAAAAAATTATATATATATCTAATTTGATGTACATAAAATATTTTTTTTAATAAATATAGTCATATAAGATCGAAGGAGGTTGTGTAACGGTGGTTGTGAGTGAGGGAAGGATCTCACTCTCTCCTTTAATCAGGGAGGGGTGGCATTTGGGAAGTTGACATGATGTCCAAGAGATTTGATGGGGTACATGGATACGCAGGCCCATCCTTACATAATAGTAGCCTTGGGTTGGGCCAGACTATTTGGATTAGGCTATGGGTTGACTCAGCCTGCACACGTTTAGTGGAGTGTCTCCAAGTATAATTAACATACAATTGGATGCACCGTGCATGTGGAACCGCGATGCAGCTCCGGCAATTTATGTAATTATTTAATAAATTGTAAATTTTAAAACGGTTTCAACTTGCAGAAAGGTCTCTTAGGTCTTTAATGATCTAAATATTGAAGGGATATTTGGTTGACGGATCTAGTGAATTTATATCGTATTAAGTATCTAATTTATTACTTAATTTATCTCTATTTATGTTAAATTAATTTAATTCAAGATAAAATTATTTTACCTTTTTCGTAAAATAATTTTAATACGTAAAAATATTTAAATAATTTAACCTACTTATTTCACTATTTATTCTATTATTTATTTATCTATCTATTTATTCCACAAATTTATTTTCCTTCAAATATTATCTTAGAAATTTTTATGTTACATTGCCCACGTTACAATAACCAAACATCAGAGGAGCTTCGTGAAAAGATTGAAGGGGATAAACGCTATCAAAATGTATTCAGTTGAATGGTCTGATGTTCTACAAGCGGACTCTCGTAAAAATAAAAAGAATAGAGCTCAAATCTTACCTTTAAATATCAAAATGCATATTATAATATATTTTATAACATTCGAACTTTGCTCTTCATATATCGACTGAAAGTTAAAATTAATTAATTAAAATTAAAATTAATGGATTGAAAGTTAAAATATATTAATTAAAAATTAAAATTTACTGATTAAAGACCATTGAAAAGTAAAATATATTATTTAAAAATAATTTTTTATTAGTTGACAATAAAAATATATTAATTAAAAATAAAAACATACATCTATATTGATTAAAAATTGTTTGATTAAAAATTAAAATATAAAAAATAAAAAATATATCTATAAAAATAATTTTTATAAATAAAAGATTAAAATACATAGATTACAATCACATTCTCTTTCTCCGCGTATTTCCAAACGCGCCTGTTTATATTTTTTACCAAAGGAAAAAAACTCCTTCAATATCAGATGAGGACGTCACCATCTTTGATCACTATACATAATAATGTCATTTATTTCCATTCCCCTGCAACCACGTTGCTAAGGAGTCAGCAGCATTCAGCATCTCAAAGAGAGAGAGAGAGAGAGAGAGAGAGATGAGAGAGGAGACGAGTCCCCAAACGAAAATCAAACTACGCCGCCTTCCCCCGCGCCCCCACCGGGTTCGCAGCCGCCGCGTAGAGAGACCTGAGCTGCCTGTTGATGAGCTCGCTGTGGTAGAGCGCCAGCTTCAGCTCCATGTCGTCCGCCCACCACTGCTGCAGCCCGTGGGCCTCCAGGAACCTCTTCGGACCCTTCGACATCACGAACACCTTCGCTGCGGCCGCCACCCTGCTCTCCTCCTCCTCCTTCCCCCCCTCGCCGCCGTTCTCGGGCCCGGTGTAACGGCAGCATATGTAGTCGCTGTTGTTCACGTAGAGGTGAGGGACCCACCGCTTGGTGGAGTTCGTCCGGGTGGCCTTCGCGTCGAGGTCGCCCGATCCCTCGGGCGGTGGCGGCGGTTCGGGTGGTGCGCTGGAGAAGGAGGCGGCGGCGCGGAGGCGGCTCCACGTGACCGAGGCCTTCTCGGCGAGGGACCGGAGGGTCATGGCGAGGGAGACGGAGGGGGGGTTGAAGAGGTGGCACTCCACGTAGACGCCCTCCTTCGCCATGGCCTTGCCGATCTGCAGGACAAAGCCGGCGCCAAGGGAGTGGCCGCCCACACACACGTTGCCGCCGCCATACCTGCGAAAGCTTGTGGGCTTTTAGATATCAAATATATTTTGAAGTCCAAATGGGAGTACATTTGCACTTTATTTAAAAGAGATTGCAGATCATAATCGATTCATCGTATGTCATCATCATTGTACCAATGCCAACAATAAACCCATCACAAGGTGAAATGCCACTGTATCTTGTGGTATCTAATATAATGCATATTTTTGGGATTGATTGTATGGATGGATTCAGGAGTGTTGAATCATATTTTTTTGTACAAAGTCGTATTAACAGGTCAGGTTAAAATTTGCCAAGAACCACATGATTTTACCATTCATTTAGAATCACATAGGAGGATTGATTTTTCTCAGTTCAAGATAAAAACATACATTTGCTTCGTAGGGTGCACTTGAGACGTGGTGACGGGGCTTTAATTGTTACCGTCTGAGATATTTTGTCCGTAGGAAGTTCTAGAGGTTGTGGAGTTAATTACAAGCATGAGTGGTAAGTATATATAAGTGTGTGGTGAGTTATGGGCACCTATTTGTATTGGAGAGTCATTCTAAACGATTATTGGTGAGACTATGTGTTTGATCAGTCTCATATTCCACAACAACTTGTGTGTTTCATACAATATGAGAGCCATATCTTGGGTGAGAGAGAGAGGAGTCTTGATTGATCTGGTCATTTTTTATCGTATTAATGATTTGAGCCATGATCAGAGCTATTCTTTGCCAAATATTGGCTCCACTTCATCAGGTTGTCAATCTTCTTCACCAAGTCACTGTCCTTATTCGTCATCCTAAGCGATGCAAATTAGTTCAATAGCTTGTGATCTCTAGGGTCTTTCTTGGTTGAGGACTTATTGTGGCTGCTTCTCCTAGCTCTGGTTTCTTAACAACTCAATCAGGTATGATCTCTTCAAGACTTCCTTATACTCCACGATTCCTGGTTTGATACAACACAATGTTCCTTGTAGGCTTAACATCAGCAATTATTCGTTGTGGTATGCACAATTCTCACCTCTATAATTTACATGCATATGACCTAACATATATATTTAGCATCGCTGACTAAACCATGATGGTGAAACCTATTCCTCCTTAATTCACCTTCAAATTGAGCATATGCATTATCCAATCACAAGATCTACATAAACAAGTTTAGTAACAAATATACGTACACATGCATGTTTAATAATAAATGTATAAGCAGAAGCCACAAAATAATATAAAGTAACTTTCAAATTTCTATGGGAAACTTTTGATATGTTTGGTTTATTTAAAATCTGAAAAATGATTTGTATGAATCTAATACAAAGTAACTGTCTAATTTCTATGGGAAATTTTTGATATATTTGGTTTATTTAAAATCTGCAAAATGACTTGTACGAATCTTCCGCCGACCTATTTCAGTCGGTCGCACGGGAGTAACTTAATCATGACAGCGAAGCACCGAGACGACCATTTCGGATACACTACAGCTTTTACTGGGAGTAATATTTATAGGGGCAGAAACGAAATTTTCAAAAAATAAGGTCAACGGCGGAGACAGAACAAACGGTATAACCTGTCAACGGCGAGCTTAAGAGCCGCGAGTGCACCGTGGAACCTGACGGATCCCTTCAGGCTCTCCCACGCGAGGAACCTCAGGTCGTCCTCGAGGTCCCGCCGGATCGTCGCGCTCTTCAGCAGCGTCCCGCGGAGCGCCAGCACCGCCCGCGGTGCCCGGCTGGGCCGCAGGAGCACGAGGTCCGCCATGGCCGCCGCACGGTCCCACTCGAGTATCGCGCCGTATATGGACCCGTCCCGCTCGTCCACGAGCCGCCGCACGAGCTTGTACTTGAAAGGCCGCCACCACTTGGAGGCGAGGCCAGTCGCCTCGCTCTTGCCCTCTTGCCGGTCGAGCTCGAGGAGGTAGACGGCCTGGATGAAGCACGCCACCACCATTCTCTTGTAGTTGGGATCCTTCCTGAGCGATTGCCGCAATGTAATTTTGATTTCCTAGAAGTTAGTTTTTTTTTGTTTCTTTTCTTTCGTTTGGTAACGATGAATTCAAAAATTACGACCAATAAATTGGTCTTGTGATATGATTGCTAATCAAAGTTGAATAGGAGTGCAAGATCAGTTACTTGCTATGTTGTAAGCAAAAGTTAGACTAATAAAAATTTGATGAAATTAAATCGCTTGGCTGCAATTACATGGAACTGCAGGGCCGAATGTAGGAATATCACAAGAAAAAGGCAGGTAATATCTTGTGAGAAATTATGACGGACACCCTTCCACCAGGGAAGATGTTAGGCGGTTGTTTCCTTCAGATTAAAGTTTCCGGCCAAGACCGTCAAGTTAAAAAATATTTGAAGTGTCTAGAAATGAACACGGAACACTTGAGAATCTCCTAAATGTAATGGCTCTTTGAATTGAACTAAAACATACAAAATCAAGTCTATTGCTTTTGACGCTCTTCTTCCATGACACGTAAGATAACTTCGTTTCTAAAAACCCCACCAAACGGAGGCTTAGATTTCATCACTCAGATAAATCGCCATTTTTCGTAAATCTTTTTTTTCTTTTTAATCTGGCCATGCACATTTGGTATATGACCTCTCTTCTCGTCCCAGATATTGGTTCAGATGCGGATTTAAAAATGTTCAGTCCGAATAGACCACCAACAATCTGAAAATATGAACAAAGAAGAACCCAAAGCGAATTTCTTCGAGACCTTAATTGATATCAGTCACCAATCAAGATTCTAACAACTACCCAAAAACACCATTGCCACCATCCACCAACGCTACCACCAAGGATTTGGCCCATTTGGGCAGAGTGATAAAAGAGTGGTAGATCTCAGGGAACTGACCATGAGGAGTTGTAGAGATCCCTCCAACTGGGGGAGGAGAGGTTCCGCGGGCCCGACGCGTCGAAATCGTACGGGTGGAGCTCTTGCTGCTGCCCTCCTTTCGCCTCCGGCGTCGCCGCCTCCACCACGGCAGTATCCGCCATGAAGGGATAGAGAGAGACAGAGACAGAGAGAGAGAGAGGGGCACTTGAAGGGGAAGAAGGGATTTTGAAGTCCGCGTGACGCGTACGCTCCCAACGGTCATATTTGGTAAACTCTTATATGATGTTGAGTGGAAAGATACGTGCGAGTGGGAAAGGTCACGTTGGTGATAGGTGGGGTCCACTTAGGTTCGATTGTGATCGGCAAACGCGTAACCACCGGAGGGATGGCACCGGAATCCGTCGGCCTCGTCCATTTGACTCGCCGTTGGTGTTTCGCCTTAGGTGTGATTCGGTGTTCGCAGCAAATGATGAGGGCTAAGGTTTTTCCTTTCTCGGTTATCAGGGGTTCTGGATTTAATGGGGAAGGGGGTGGATAGATTTCGTGCGTAAAAATTTCCCTCTAAAGCAATGGGTTCATCTCCTGGCAATGACCACAATTTTTCCCGTTAATTGTACACGGTAGAGAAAATTATCCAGCCATGTTACTTGGTGGTTGGTAAATTGCTGGGTAAACGAGGTTAAATAGTAATAAATCTTATTTAACCTTCTTGTCCTAGCAATTTATTACTATTTATTTAAATAATAATAAATCCAATACTTGTTTTTGTGCAACCATTTGCTTGGGATTATTTACCCTGCTCGTCTCTCTCGAAACCTTAACTCATTGGGGTTCTTGATCAGCTTTCAGTTGTCGATCGACACCCCCCATTTCTCTTTTCGTCGATCTCACCGACCCTCCTTTAGTTTCTTGAGTTTGAGGTTCCCCTTACGCTTCCTCCATGTTGCGACTTCATCATCCACTCCGACTCTTTTGGCATCTCACCCCTGGACTCTTTCTTCTTCCGACTCTAGCTCTGATAGGGTGTCTCCAGTGCCTTCCTCATCCTCCGGAGCTCATGCTCCTCCTCCCTCTCCATCCCTGCTACAGGTGGGGGAGGGAAGGGAGGGTGGTGGGGAGGGTGCGATGGGGTGAGGTATTTGGTCATCGCTGATCACTTCTGCGATCTCTTTTTTTAGGGCCACGCCATAGCCTATGACTTCACATGGTTGGGATTTCGTCAGATCTTCTTTGGTTGTGCGTTTTCCGTATCTCACTGGTACGGATCACTGAAGCAGCCTCTTCAGTGGTGCCGTGATCATCTTACGATGTGAAGCAAATATCGCTTTGCTACGATTTCATTGCAAGGACACCTTCTTTAATTTTTTTGTCCTTTTCTTGTTTGATCTTTCTACTTGTTTTATCTCTTTTGTTTAGAGTTCCCTCGTCCCTCGTGAGGTGGGGTATAATGTTCCCCATCGTTAGGATGGCTAGAGTTCGACTGTCTCTCTCCTCTTCTTCTTCGAGACTTGACGTCCTTGTAATTATTTTGTTTCCGTTTAATGGGAAATCTATGTTAAAATGAAAAAAGTAACGATAAATCCATGATTTTTGTATCATCAAAGGCAATTTTCATTTGCAACACGTTTTTACTGCCGGTAAGGAAACTAATCTTTGGGATTTACTGAGACGCGATATGCTCGAGTGGTACTTCCGTTACCCAAAGTTTGATCTAAATTTGGCAGCACCCTCTAACTGATTTAACTTTCACATGTTAAGCCACCAAGCAATTGGGTTCTCCAATCCAATTGCTCTCCCAACC
Organism: Thalassia testudinum; assembly: GCA_037157565.1. Lineage (NCBI taxonomy): Eukaryota > Viridiplantae > Streptophyta > Magnoliopsida > Alismatales > Hydrocharitaceae > Thalassia > Thalassia testudinum. The sequence goes on from JAZHRO010000022.1 coordinate 100,045,468, forward strand.
ATCGAGGAGATTAGATGGCATGTGTTGCCTCCAACCTTCCTTGCCTTCCTCAAATTCTCACCTTGGCTGCAACAACCCTCACCTTCATTGCTCTGCCTTTGCCTAACATCTAAGCCACAACTCTACCCTTGTTTCCAACCACAATTCTAATCATGCTTACGTCCCCAACTTCCCTTCTGTCACGCCTCATGCATTGTTGATTTGTAGCTATACCCTTGTCTCTCATTAGAACTTCATTCTCTACATCTTCACTCTTAGCGATCAATCGCTTTGATTTCTAGTTATGAAAACCATTGGACATAGTTTCCCTTCAATTTCCTATTTCTTCCTTGTGTAATGACTAATTGTTCTTGCAAGTATATTTTGGAGCTACAAATGATTTTGTCCTAGAATGATCAACAGCAGTCCAGCTTGTGCGGATCATCCGAATCACCAAGGATTCTGTTCTCTTTTGCATTGTGTAAGGCGGCATCTTTACATGGAGTTCTTCCAGGAACTTAATTATAGTTACAATTCGAGAGTCTTCCCTCTTTTTTTTTTTTGTTTTTCTTTATATTTTATTTTTCCTTTGATCCTTGTAGGCCCATTTTATTTCATGAATTTCATGAATTTCAGACTCTTTCATTCCTTCATTCCCTGCCTTTCGTGCTTACGAATTCCAATTGGTACATGTTTCCTTTCCATGGTTAGGAATAAATGAAGTTGCTAAAAAAATAAAAATAGAAAGAAAATGGCGGTCTCACTTTTGTTAAAGTTTTCACCATGTTTTTCCTCCTCCTCCGAAGGTGAGACAATGGACAGCAAAGTCTCACACCAAAAAAGACAGAGGAGGGTAAAGTTGATGCCATGATTGGATTTACGTCTAGCGCAGCCTCTAGAAGAGGGTGACAAATACACAGTAGGAACCAGATGCCCTCCAACTTGTCTAAAGTACCCGTGGAAGGAATTGAATAATAGTAAAGGCATCAATCCAGGTCTTCAGGTCTTGTTAGCGGAGGAAAAGGATCTAAAAGGGATTTACCATATTTGCTCATGATCTGAATGTAGGGATCACATTTTTTTTTTATTCCTCTGTAAAAATGATCCAGAATGGATTGAAGTGATATCTGGTTTGTTTTAAGATTTGAACTATTTCGAGGTTCTACTCTTGATGAGAGAGGAAAAATTTCCAATTAAATCCAATAAATCTAGCAAGTCCAAATAGCAGAGACATCTTACATGGACCCAACAAGCAATTCATAAAGGCTTCCAATCAAGGAAAGTCTTGACTGTGAGATTAGACAGACAAACCCACCAAATGGCTCCTCACTTGCTTAACTAATAAAAGCAGGTAAAAAGAGGGCAAACCATTTGCTAGCCTCTGCCAAGCTCTAGTGGACCAGATCTGCTAGAGACTTCGAGATAAAGACGGTCAGTGTGCTTAGACAGCTACCATACCCAGCTAGGTGCTGGTTGAAAGATGCCCATTACGAATCCCAACGAACATGGCCTACATGGCATGTAGCAGGCAATGATTGATGACTGGGATTTGACCCACAATGTACATGACCTGAGAATCTCACAACTACAAAGTTCCTGTCGTTATGAGCCCATTCATAAATAAGCTTTGATCCCCACCATGAAAGGACACACGTACAAAGGGAGAAAAAAAGTTAGAACAATGATAAAATTTATTGGAGTTATCATAAATATATATATACTTCTCCTAAATATATACCTTTCTGGTAAAACTAAATTACTTAACTTTGTTGTCTAGTGATTTGCCGCACATCTGACGTGATGAGCCATCACTGATAAAATTATCCAATTTCTTTTTGGGTACCGAAATAGAGCTCTGAATTTTTTGTTTGAAGCAGCTAATTTCAAAATTGTTATATCCTCATTATTGAGAATTTTAGGAGAAAAATATTTCTTATTATTGATAAAATAGAGAAATCCTAGTCCTCTTTATATAAAAAGGCAGAGGATATTCATGAAAACCTAACCAAGATCTAAAAATAGTAAACACTAATCAACTTAACTAATTTATTTATTTCCTAACACTCTCTTACAAGTCGAGATGCAGGAGATGGCGAAGACTTGGATCCTTATGGTAGTGAAGATTAACTCTTGTTGACATGGTAGTCCTCTATTTATGTCTCTAAGTGTCTCTTCTTGTATGCCCCCACAAAGTCGATCAACGTTTGGTTTCTCTTGAGGTGTGTGAGAGTACTGCCTGAACTTTGACATCTTAAGGCAACTCCCGTTTTCAACTCTTGTGTCTTTCACTCAACATATAAGGATCCAAACAAAATAGATCTAAAACTTGAGGTGCTACACACAAAGGCTCCAAAAACAAAACACTAAACATAAACTTTAAAAACAATTGAACTTAATAAGCAAATAACCCTCCTTTTTTTTCTTTTTCTCTAAACCGAAAAACAGCCAACTGTTCAAACTAAGGAGCAGACTTCATCTTTCTCAATTTTGTTCTTTGCCGGTGCTCCCATTTTCCTCTCTGCTGGGCTTGAAATGGCAACAACAACAATAGCAACATGGGGAGAGGAGAGGGGCTATCATTGACTCCCTCTTCTCTTTCGTCTCCCCCTTTCTTTTCTTTTTGATTTGGGCGGCGCCACTGTAGTAGAGAGGCCGGTGGCAAAGCTTCGGTGAGCGGAAGGAATTCTAGACCACCTTAGTTCGGTGTCTCAGCCTCCAAGGAGACCAATGGTGCCTCTAAATCTTTGAACGGGTGTGATTTGGTGACCCAAAACTCCGATCCAGAGCTTCCTCCTCAAGGGTGTTGTCGGAGCTTGTTTGACTTGCAGTGACAACCGCACCAGCCAATGGTTGCCGAAGATGATCGACGTGATGGGAACGAGACCTACGACCACCCTTGTGGTGGTCTTTCGTTGAACGAAAGTTGGAGGTAGCACCAATGATGTTATCTTCACCGATGACAACCAACAATGAAGGAAAAGGGAAAATAGAAGAGGAAGAGGAAGAGGGAGAGGAAGAGGAGGGTTGTGAAAAGGAGAGAACCACTTCGATAGTTCATCCGAGGCCGACAACATCGTCGAAGGATCTCCCATCTCTAAAGTTTCTTCTTATTCTTTTTTTATTATTGATCAAATAAAAAGATCCGAACCCTTTTTTTATATAAAAAATAAAAGGCACACGTAAAAAACCGAGCAGGACATAAAAATAATAAACACTAATCAATTTTTATTCCATGTAATTCTTTGATGTGACGTGCTACTTTATCTCTTTCAATTTCTCTGTACTAATTCGTCCGACCAAACAAGCCCTCCATGAATAGGAAGATGGCAGAGATCCCTTCTGATGGAAAAGCATCGACATCAGCTTCGAGGTCAGGGTGAACCGACTGAAACGACACCGACCAAATAGCCAACAAGAAAGATCTTCCACAGAATGCCTGGAAGTGGAATAGCTAATTCCTCCTTTGGTTTTAGTACGGGACAGACTGGGACGAATAGCAAATAGAAAAAAAAAAGGTATTAATATAATGTGAAGGGCGGCAGTGTAAACCTCATCCATCGCAAATAAGTTTTAAGGAGTAGGAATTTGCCTGTGGAAGTAATTTGTAGAATAGCTAATTCTGGAATAAATTATTAGTGGAATTCAAATATATTTTACTGTTTAGATACCAAGGGAAATACCTTATTTCCCGTTTCTTATATCGGAGAATAAATCATGAAGAAGAAGTAGAAGAATAAGAAATGGACTTTTTTTTTTTTGTTCTGTAATGTAGAGAGGACAAATAAATTTTATTTCACTCTTGTTGGAATAAGGATGGAATAACATAGGATTTATTTCTTCGTGTGCAATGTGGAGAGGCATAGAAGTATTTGGGAGAACCGAAGGTGGATAATTGGAAGAAGAGAAACCTTCAAGGACCACCACAATCACAAGGACTTGAGATGCTTACCTGCACCATAACAACATGGGACAACCGATGAGCTGCAGGAGTTGGTAGTACGGCCTAACCCGGGCAAAGCTGCTAAACAACCTCTACCAACCATAGGAGGGTAGAATACTTGGACTTGCATTGCCTTATTAGTAGTGGTCTACCTACCATATGATATGTGACCCCAATCATAGGCATGATCTCACTCTCAATGTGAATTCTCTATGAGATGCAACGACCACAAAGTAAACAAATAAAAGTAAAAAAGGAGCTTCCAAATATCATTCACACAGAAAGAGCTTCCAAGTTCAAATCAACACCAACAATGATCCATGCCCGAAAATCAACCGGCTGGATGCAGACCAACAAGAAAATTTACCACATACCCATCTGATTAATCAACCTTACACATAATTTCTTTTTTGAAAAGAACCTTACACATAATTTCGGACAAGCAAACCAAAATTTCCATATACACAACAGCTCAAACCATGTGATTAAAAGAACAATGCAAGCCCCAACGCTTATGTACAAATGCTAAAAAGCAACCCCTTCAAAAACCAGAGCAAATGAAATCGACAAAAATCATGGAATTTCCAAGAACCAATGCTGGAACCAATATGACCATGATGATTTACAGAGGTACTTTTCAGGTAAGAATCACTGGTCAAGAAATTCAACCAAGCCTTCTCGATAGACATCTCTGTGGCTCCAAATGGGAAGGCCGAGGCTGCGTTACAAGCAGCAACAAGCCTGGGTTGCTATTTGATAGCCCAAATGTGTACCTGAGGTGGAACATTAAGGAGTCATGGCATTGATGGGAAAGGTGTGAAGATGTATAAAAAGTGAATGGAGTTTCAATACTTACCTGCAACAGCGCTTGTTCTTTTTCAATAAAGAAAATGGTGGCATCCACTGAAAAAAGAGCATGGAAAGTTCTCAGCAAAATCAAGTAGTGGCAGAGCAAATGTCAAAATTACCGTAAAGACAGACATCACAACAGTAGAAATAATATAGAAATGTAAAGCATCTGAACACAAAGATGAAAAGCTAGATGCAGTCCAATCTATAAAAGCCAATGACAATTTTACAGAATCATTTAAAAAAAAAGGACATAGAAACAGGAAAAGGTTCAAATTGTACTACATTCGGAATGGCAAATTTTCTTCTCCACAGCCATGTGGTTACCTACAACATAACTGCACCAGGCATCAAATTACCAAGCCAATTATCAAGGTAATAGATTTTATATAGACAATGTTGTCCTCATTGCTAGTATTCTGTGTTCCTCCTGGGTGGCGGTCTAGTGAGGAATGTGAAGCTTTTAAAACACCTTGCCACTGTTGAATAAATGGGTAATAATTGACCATGAGCATTACCCTCTTGCACATCGTAAAAAAATCTAAACAAAGTTATATTGTTCTGTGCACATCAGGCACTACCATGGTATATAAGTTCGCCGCCTCCATTCCTAAGCCTATTGAGACCGAAAATTAAATGAGTGCAACTGTTAAATAATAGTCAATATCTATGTCTGAAGCTTCAAAGAAGCTGCTAGAGTTTCAGAAAGCACATGATTTGATCCTTGTCTAGATGCCTTTGCTACTTCGGCTACACTTGGATGACGGATAGAGTTTGCCCCAAAATAAAATTTACAATGAGATAAGTTTTAGCATTGTTGGTGTAAGTGGTGGAACAATGGGAGTAAATGTGATATTTGAGTTGATGTATTATAAATTGTAAGGTAATGTGATTTAAATGTAGAGGAGATATGTGCAGTTGATTTGTTCTATATTTGATATTAGATTGTTTTTTTATTATTGTTTTGTTGGAAAGTAGAGTAAGTGGAAGCTAAATGTGATAGGTAAATTAATATGTTGTATATGGAGATTTGAGGTGACCTTTTATCCAAACCCATGGCACTATTCATCATATCCATGCCACATCACCTAATCAACCCTTTTATTTCACATCCAAACAAAGCTAAGTGCACATTCCTCCAATTCTTATGTAAACTCCAATTTCAAATGCATAAAAGGGTTGAAGCTTAAACATAGAGGAACTTCTGAGGAAGGAATAAAGAGCAATTGAACAGAAGAAGCCCATAAACACCAAAACCATATATTACTATAAAGAACCCCTAAATGCTACAGCATGGTATTTGTATATCACCTTACTGCATACAAAAGCAGATATTTCTCTTGGATATATTAGATATACAAATATAAGCATGCTGTAAGTCTGCTTCAACGGTGAAGTTGTCTCTTTGTCCTTGCATCCATAACAGAATGGTGACTCCTTTATGAGATTGATAGCCGGTAGAATAGTAGATTGCTTAATATAGAAGCAGCAGGTGTCGCCATGAATTCCATAAGATCCTTTTTGTTTAATCCTTTGTGTTTAATTTTTAAAAAAGTAATATCCATAGGATTCAACTTTGCAATCAACAATTTCTCACTAGCTTGAATGGTGTATAGCTCCTAGCCATATATCCAACCTCAGCAGGGAACCACCAAAACTTGTGTGCTGCATTTGTAGCTAGAAGCCTAGACCTTTGGATTTGATGGTGGAACTGCAATGATCCAGGTTGGCTCACAGGAGGAAGGTGGATCATTTTTGCTTATCAAAGTCATAATATCTTCCACATTGAAGGAACCATATCAGTGAGTTTCTATATCATAAAGCCATATATCACTGTCACTTGGATACCCACTTGGGTGAGCTAACTCGAGAAGTTTCTGGCTCTCCTGGATTAAATCTCAGACTTCCATCTTGTGCAATCTTGTTTTGACTGGTGGGAGTTTGCACCAGGTGGATTTGAATTTTGAAAGCATGGATGGTAGGTGATAATAAGTTAGTCACTTATCCCTGATTGTGAGCTTCTTTGGAAGGCATGGAACCACCTCAAGGTCATGATTTTTGCTTGGCTTCGTAGGAGGCAGAGGCAGATCACAGAGGAGTACAGGAGGTGTGAACCTGAGTCATACAATTAATTCTCATGCAACCGCCAACCAATGCTCACAGCCTTCTCACAATTTTCTGGATGATTTGGCTACGAAGAATGCAATTGTTTTTCGTGGTAACATACCTTATGAGAAGTATGTAGGGAGGAATTTCCTGGATCTATGTACTTATTGGGGAGCTTCACTTAATTTCTAAAGATTCATGTATATATTCTTCTACTGTAAATGAAATTCTATGAGTCTCACCTAAAGTTGTCATCTTTTTACTCAAAAAAGAAAAAAGAAGAAAGAAAGAAAAAAGCAGGGAGGTGGCCATCTATCATCTGGAACTCTCTTATGTTCATTCTTCTTGTTAAAGAAGAATTCCTTATTTTTGTTTTCTTTCCTATTTTTAGTTCTAGTTGAGGAGTCATAATTCTATATGGAATTCTTGTGAGTACTAGTTCTATTAAGATCATTAATCCTAATTGCTCCATAAATTGGGGCAATGAACATTCTTTCCACAATCCTGACATTTGTCATAAGTGTAATCCTGTCCCATTGGCAGCCTTCTAATATATCTTGGAAGTTAACTTGATGCTTCCCATGCTCATAGCAACCAATTCCTACTCCTCTCCCAAACATGAGATTTAGTAATTATAGCAAGGAGTGCAAAGTCCCATGACCGACCAAGAATCCCTGTTAGCTACTAAAACAATAGATTTGAGGGCTTTAAATTTGGGCAAAAGGTGAGTCCAATGGGGCAGCAGCAAAGGAGCTCTGGAACCATGTTGGGCACATCCATTATACTATGTAACAAATTGCATTTCTGCCGGTGTATACAGGAATCTCCATATACTTCTAATCAACAAAAAATCCCTGGCATCCAATATTTGCCTAATAATTGGGTTACTAGAAACCATTGGTTCCACACTTTTATTGGCAATGATGTGACACAATTCTCCAAATTGGAAGAATGCTGCCTCTCCCTTAACTTAAGAACTAGTCTCTCGTAAAAAAAAAAAGCACTTAAGATCTAGACACAGATAATTCAGCTTGTCCAGAATTCGAGGAGTTCCTGTCAGTTGGGCTCTCCCAAGAAGCAAAGCAGATACGGCCATTGACATCAAAAACGATCTTGTAGAGAAATATCTACAAGGAGTGGAAAAGGAATGCCCAATAAGACCGATTCTCCAGTTCTTACGATGGCATAGATTCAAACAAGATCTCGACTAAGGGATGGAAATATGATTACAAAGGGAGATACGTATTACTATTATGTACGAACCATGACTTACATGGAAGTAGTTTATTACAGATCATAATGAGAGCTTAATGCCTAGACGTCACAACCCTCGGACAAGGGGAATGGTGCAAGGAAACAACTTCTTTGGTGGTTTCAGTCATATCCTCTCTGTAGGTTGATGCAGAATTACATCATGCATTTACACTATCATCTTGACTGATTATAATAAATGAGATAGTGACTGCAGTGAGAAGTGGAAGGCAAATAGTACTTGACGGAGTGGATTAGAATATTGGATGAGAGAAAGAACTTGATTGCATATTGCAAGTGATGGATCCCCGCAAGGGCATCTTTTTATAGTGCAATCGGAGTGGTCCATAAATAGCATTGGTCCATGCTTCATTCTCCATTCTAAATAAGGGCATTCCAAGAAAAATTGATAAAAAAGAATCCAACAGCAAATCAATTCCATGTGAAGTTTTTTTCTTTCAGAATGCTTCATGCAATTGTAGCATCAGGATCTCGGTCTTTTAACAGAAGCCATTTCATCGGTCAAACTTAACCATAAAGTCCTTTTATTTTACTGTCAAACAAAACATGAGCAAAATATGTACAAAAATCCATTATGTAAGAGTAATATAACCAAGAAAATTCTAAACAGCTGAATTTGGTGCCATGCATGGAGAGTCCAGAAGTGCATTTATCGCTGAACCTATGCAGTCAACACCTATTTGAGATCTTGGACATATAAAGTACAAACAAGCTTTTCATTGACGCAAACTTTGTGAATTGAGTCAACAAACAAAATAAACAAAATCATGAAATTTAGTTGCTTATAGTGAAAAAAAAGGAAGGAAAAAGAGAAGCACGTGAAATTACCTTAATCAAAGATGAGTCTGAAGAGAGCTGCTCCTCTGGCCTCTGATCTTGATCTGACACTGCTCGAGGGGCACAGACACCGTTGGACAGATTCTGAGCAATCGCCCTCAGCAACTCCAGCTGCGTTGAGTCGCTCCGCATCGCGACGATGGTCTCCTTCAACGACTCCCTATCCGCCTCAAGAGCCTGGAGACGCATGTACAGCTTCTTAATCTCTTCCTCAGCCGCCGTACCTCTCGTCACCGTCACCCCTTCCGGCGGCGAATCCACGCACCCAACCGGCATCGCTTCGTGCACGGCATCAACCATGTAAACCTTGTCGCTCGTCCCTTCTCCACCGGCATCCATCGTGTCAGGGAACTCCTCTTTGGCAATCTCAACCGACGGCTGCCGCGAATGTCCAGCTCCGCGAGGCGAACTCCCGACAACCACTTCCTTCTTCTCCATCTCGCATATACGCTCCTCAACGCGCGGCGTATCACCCAAGTACGTGTCCGCGGCCTCCCCGTAATCGTCGTCCTCGTAGCACCTCGGTGGGGGATAACTATCGTCCTCCACGGGATCCTCCGCGACGACCTTCTCGGGGTCGAGCCCGGAGCCCGTGAGGCTCCTACGGCACGTCTTGACCTCCCGCGAGAGCTCGTGGATCGCCTGCTCGCGCCCCACGAGGGCTTCCTCGAGCGCGAGCAGTTCCTCCTGGTCGTGCGCCATCTTCTCCTCCACGTACGCGCGGAACTGCCGCGCGTCCATCTGCAGCTCGGCCTTCTCGCGCTGCAGACGGAGGATCATCGACATCGTCTCGTTCGCGGCCGTCGACGACGCGTCCCGCTCGTCCTCCAGCTCCCCGTAAAGCTCCTGGATCGTCCTCTGCTGGTTCGCCAGCGCCTCCCGGAGCGCCGCGCACTCGTCCGCGCCCTCCACGCGCGGGATCTCCTCCGCGAAATCTCCATCGAGATCGGCTTCGTCGCCTTCGATCACTTCGAGCTTACGCTTAACTGATCGGTCGAGAGTTAGCGGCGATTGGGAATGGGGACAGCAGGAGCAGTCCAAGCAGCTGCAGCACTCAACCGCCGTCATTCGCGCGCTCAAAATCCGATCTTTCGCTTCGATTTGCAGCAAATTAACAGTGCTACGATCGAGATAACGGTGAATTCGATGGAAAGGAGAGATTTTGGTGGGGAATTGGGTGGTTTTGGACCGAACTACAGCAGCTGCGATGGGAAGGTGAGGAATTGAACCTGAGATTTTGATCGGAGGTTGATTTGCAGGAATTGGTCGCCGGAGGTTTGGGGCTCTTCTACTCTCTCTCCTCTTCCCTTCCCTGCCCGGGGGATTTGGAATTGGGAGATTAGGGCTTTGGTTTGGTGGAAGTGGAGGGAGAGTTGGTTCGGTTTGAAGCCCTGGTTCCATCCGTGGTGTGGTACAACGGCACCTTTTGTAGGGAGGGTGTAGAGTTTTTTTATGGGAATGACCTTGCTGTTTTTGGAGATTGATGTACCGTCCCTTTTAGTTTCGGGAATTAAAAATGGTCCGTGTGGTTTCCGATGTCTTAATAGTTTTTAATTTCTCCTTTTTCCCCTTCATTTCCTTGCATTTTTATTTATCTTTCCTTTTTTTATTAAGATTTTGTGGACCAAGGAATAGGAGATTTTTTATTTTTCTTTCCTCTTTCTTTTTATTAAGATTTTGTGGACCAATGAAAAATGAATGGAAGCAAGATGAAAGTTCTATATGCCAAGCTTCAAGAGGAATGTAGAATCGTAGGGAGGAATGAGTAGTGCTTTCCAATTAAGTTGAGATCCACATGTATGTGGTGACACACTGATGTAACCATGTTTCGAATGGAAGGATGTTACGGGGAGAAAAAGATGATTGAACATACAACGAAACGTACCTTTTGGATAACACTACGAACCGCTCATGAGAGAAGGCCATTAGAGAGTCCCTCCTGAGTGAATAGGTTAATTATGAGAAACGTTGGCATGTGTTTGTGAGTTATCTCTTATTGAGGCAAAGGAGAACACGGGCAATCTAGTATCTCTAATTGCTAAGAGTGGGTTGAGTTTGAGTTAAACAAGATGCACACATATATAAGTCAAGTTTTCTCTATTTTTTACATCAGTCCCCTAACCTCTTGTCTCATAGGAAAACCCAACTTTGGAGGCAAGTGCAAGTAGTCATACTTCCTACACAACTCGATTGAGAGCGCAAGTAGCCACATTGCTAGAGGTGCTTGACCAAAAGCAAAACTTAATCGTCGCCTCAAAAAAATATACGATACATGGGGCAAATCCCCCTCCCTTCGAGAGTTGGGGCAACAAGGTTATCATGGTAAACCCAACTCCAAGGGGCTACCAAGTAAACTATCCTCGTGGAGTGGCAAGAACCTAAGCTGCCAGAACAAACTAGTCCATCGAAGGTAGTTTGTACACCTGAATTCCAACTCGCCAGAGCTGGTTGGTCTGCTCGGGAAGATGAAAAGATACAAAATAACGACCCTCGAGGCATTGCCCAAAAATCTAAGCAAGCAAACCACCATGACCCTCCCTTCTAGAAAGGAGGGCAAAAGAGCACCTACCTCTCGACGAGGTCGAGCAATGGCTGCTGGGGCCAAGGTGAGTTAAAAAAAAAAGGCTCAGGCACTCTCGTTGCTTGCGCAGTAGACTATGAATGAAAGTAGGGGCAACTAATGAGGGAGAAAAAATCCGACTCATCGAAAAAATGCTCACAAAGCCTTCATCCCAGACAACGAAAGGGCCAAAGCCCAAGACTAGGCAAGGAGACCACCTCCCCCCACTTAGATCTATTGGATGAGGCAAGAAGCAGCCCCTAGTCGGATCTGTTGACCGGACAGGAATATCTCTCTAGCGCTCATCCCACTTGAATCACCTGAATTGCTCAACTGGCTTGCCTGCCTGATCTGCTAACCACCAAGGCGGCAAGGCCTATCGAGATAGCTAAATAGGGTAGTGGCTTAGGAATTGAGGCAAATCTCACTCCTTATCTTTTTTCTATTTTGTCCTTTTGTTATAATTTGTGCACCAACCATAATGTATGCTTTTCCCTATGCCACCTTTGCAGCCTTCAGTAATGGAGCATGCCTGGAAAAGCTATATTTGTTGGGAGTTTGTCCCATCCACCTTTTTGCATGACACACGTACCCTCTCGAGGAGGCAACCTATGAGAGCTCTCCTAATGTGCATCTCATCTCCCATAAAAGGTGTAACTTGTGTTCGAAAGGAAGGATCATGTATTTACTAAGCATGTAAATCATGTTCACATTATGTGAACTTTGATGATTAGATCCTCTCCTTAAAAGTACGCCACACTGGTGAAATTAGGTTACTAACTTCTCGTATTGTAGATGCTTGAATTTTCCTATTTTCATGCTTCATTTACATTTCTTGTATCATATAAATTTTTTAATGACCATCAGGACCTTGTCAATGGCCTTCGAGGTTCATCAAGTGTATAATAACTACTCCTATTTTAGTGATTTTATATCTTGACGTCATGTATATTTACTCTTTTCAAGCACATTAACAAAGCTACTTTTGTTAAATATCATATGCCATAGGTAAGGTTCTAACTTCTAGGTTACTTGTGCTATAATTTACTATTGTAACACACACACACACACACATATATATGCACACCTAGGCCTATTATACCTAGGCCCTTCTCAAGTCAAGCACAAGCCCAGCTCAACAAGGCTACCGAGACTAATTTTTGTCTTGAACTTAGCTCATCAACCTATTGAGCGCTAAGGTAAGCATAGAAAAAATTCAAAGAAGGGACTTTGATGATGAGTACAAATCACCATCGAATCCAAAACTCTATGTATAATCCAGCAGAAGATCCGGTTACCCGATTATAGGGTAAATAAGCTGGTCTGGTGTTACCCGACCTACTTACGACTAGCCGGACCCAGACCTAGATCTGCTCAACCTGTTAGAAGATTTGGCACAGTCAAGGCTAGAATTGTAATAGGATAGAAATGATTACCCATAACCTGACAGCGAACGAGCAATCTGATAAAAGGTGTACTAGAAATCACGAAAAAGATCATACTAGGCTAGGACTCTTCCCATGCTATAAATGGTGAGGAGAGACCTTCGAGTGAGGAAAAGGAGAGAAATCTTGTAACTCCACTAGTACTAGTGCAGAGTTGGGAGTATCATCATCCCCTCAGACATACACCCCTTGCGATGGAACTGAGTTACCAACTTTTTCGTCTCCTGTGTGATTACTTGTAAGTCATAAGATCAAGCCCTCCGATTACTTAGGAGGTCTGACCCCATTTCCCTCGTAATGGATTGCTTGTGACCATGTTACGTTCCTTGCACCAATAAATTCTTTGATGGTCATCGACGGCCCCAACGGTGGCCCACAAGGCCTATCAAATGGTGCCATCTATGGGATGCGTTAACAAAAATGCCATGCTCTTCCAAGCATCCAGTGTGCCATGCCTCGACCTTTCTGATCAAGAACCCTCGCGATGGTCCTAACCACTTGCAACTTCACTCACGACCACCCCTAAGGAGGCCTGGTCGGAGTCTAGTGTCTCTGTGTTCCAACGACACCCTCCGCACGTTAATCCCAGTGAAGGGAAGTCGGCACGACCCGACCGGCTGCTCGAGGCCCCTGAGTGAGACTCCCTCCTCGAGATATGGGCTAGGGAAGGGGAGTATGAAGCTAAGACCAATGACCTTGAATATACTCCCACACGTGTACCGCCTACCCACTCATAAAGAAGGTGGCAGTGACCCCTCATTAGAATAGTTCGAGCAGCCAGTCATGGCCACAAATGGAGGAGAGATGGACCCCAACAGTTTCGTTGTGAGCTACCGCCAAGTGATATTGCAGCATGGCTGCCCTTACAGAATACTCTACGAGTACTCTTGTCATACCTATTCGGCATGGGCCATCAATGGTCCATCGACCTGCTAGCCGGACAAATTACCTGCTCCCAAGACCTAGCGGACAAGTCCTACCAGCACTTTGCCGAGCAGTAAAGGGTTAGAGACAACCCTGAGAGGCCATCAGAAGTCAGACAACAAAAGACTGAGTCCTTCCGATCCTACTTGGATCAATCCAAGGCTTAGTACTTCAAGAGTGGGAGGCCCCATGTTGTGATGGCCATCAAGCACTTCAAACCAAGACACCTAATTCAAAGGCTTTGGTGCAACGTCATCGATTGCGCGCTAAGGGACCTGGTAGAGCTCTAAACGAAGTCACGAGATTCGCAGAGTAGGATGATTCTTCGCTCCTGCAACCGGTTGATCAAGGATCCTGGCGGCCACGCCAGCCCCGTAGGGGGCAAGAGGGCCTCTGGCAGGCATGCTACAGTGCTTGCCTGTGGAAGTGGCCACTTCCAGAAGCGAAGGGTCACCTTCCTCAAAAGAGTGACCGGCCCACTAAGGGTTGCAACTATGGACCCCGCGAAACAAGGCGGAAGTCCTTTGAAGAATACATTCCCCTAGACGTGAACTAGGTGGACATGTTTGTGGAAGGTTGGTCCACAAACGAGGACTTGCTACCCCTGAGGCCCATAAAGAGGAAAGCTAACTCCAAGACCTACTATAAGTGCCACAAGGTCAGGAGTCACGCCACCAAGGACTGCTGGGATTTGTGCAACCAAATTGAGTCCTAGATCTGCATGAGAACTTGGCTCGCTTCGTCAGGCGAAGTAATAGCGAAAAAAGATGCAAGAGACCTATGGAGGGCTAGGATGACCACCTTAAGGGAAAGCTCTGGCAGCTTCAGGTAGCCAATGTGGTCTTCCTCCTATACCGAAAGCCAGATGGGTTGATACCCTACTCGATCGAGCTGGCGGTATCACCCTGGCTTCTCCCCAGCAGAACACTGCTACTAAGTGCTGGCGGTGATGAGTGACTACTCATCATAGCTAAATAAGCTAAAGTTAAGCTAGAAACTGGGTTAAACAATATTAAATTAACACATAAAGAGGGTTAAGTGTGGGAATCAAAGAAAAAGACCTAAAATCTTAATTCTGTGTAAAAATTGCATAATTAGGTCAATAAACGAGATATTCTTGAGAAATAGGTCAAGTGGTGATCCAAGTGTTAATTGAACACAAACGAATTTAAAAGGTCAAATCAAAAGTATAATTAACTTCTTAAATGTTCAATTAAGCACATATAAAAACTTGGAAGCATTTGGACATCATGTAGGCCTTAGAATCAAAGATTTACATTTAGGTCCTTTATGCATCACATTTCCTTCTTTAGAAAACTTTCCCGGACTTATTTGTAACCCGTAGGGACCTCTTTGAAAGCTCTTAGGGTCCATCCAGTTATCATTTCTTACCACTTATGGACCTACCTATAATTGTTCTACCTCTTCACTAAAGGGCTTACCCTGCAAATTTCCCTTTAGAACTTGCACACACCTCCTCCCGTGTGTGCACTGTTCATGCGAAGAACACGTGCATCCTCGACCGTCCATCTTCGCTCAAATCTTGATCTGCGGCTCTATCTGACTCGAAGTTTCACGCGAAGCGATGCATGCGGTCACCCCTCTCCCCAGATCCTATCCTACGGTCTGATTTGAACTTAGAGGCCCATGCGTTCTCTCCTTCCATCCTTGCCGCTGGTGCCCTCGTCGAGTAATCACACTCCCACAATGCCTGGATTCTTCGCAATCGCTATTTAAGCGCCCTTGTGGCAGCACGCGTGGGGGGATTGCTCTCTCCTACTTTCTTAGCGATTGTTCCTCCACTCTAATTTCCCCTCTTCATCAAATCCCTGATTTCACAGCCATCGGCTGTGGAATCCCCGACTTCTCCCCGACCCTCCTCGTCACTGAGGACCTCATAGCACCTGAGGACGACCCTGAAGCCTCGCTAGCAGGCTTTTCACTCCGCTGGAGCTCATCTCCCCCCTTCTTCCTCCTTAGCCACCGGCTAAGGACCCATAGGTCCCATTCTTCCTTTTAGACTAGTTTATTGTTTTGTAGTTAGCTTTAGTGTTAGTTAGATAGATTAGTAGTAGAATTAGATATAGATTTTATTCTGATCAGTTGTGCATGTTATAATAGTATTAGGAGTAGATTTAGATTAGTTTCTTTTCACTTCTCACCTCCTCTGATCATCCCAGATCAGAGGGGACGATTTCCCCAGTTACTGTTCATGTTTTCTCCCTCTACGTACTGTCATTTCACTTCTGATTTCCTCAATTGTTTTTCACATTGCACCCACTCATTAGACATAATCTCAGATCTGATTGGTTTACAATATCATATTTAAGATTAGCGTCAACACCCATTTTTAGGGGCTCTCACTCATCTCATGTTTTGTCACAAAGCCCCTAATCTGGGCTTGAATTGGAACTGGTTTGCCAGATTTGTTTAATGAAGTCAGATTTCAATGTTTTATATGTTTGTGAACTTTAAACTCTTTGATCTAGCAAACTGAGTTTATGTGTAGTTGATTCATTGTTTGGCTAGGAATCTAAGGTGATTCTGAAATTAGAATTCACCTCAGAGGAGCCATAATCTGATTTGGATTTTCATGAGGTTTTCAATGCCTTGAATGCATGATAGGGCTAAGGAAAATCACTTTGGTGATTTGAAGTCCTATCCTGTATTCATTAGTTATTTGTTTTTAGAAGTCTGATTTTTACCCTAAGGAGTCCTCAATACTCCTTAAGGTTTTAGATATCTAGGATACTTTTATGAGAAAGAAAATCCTTGTCAGAGTTTTTCTTAGAGTGATTTTTGAGTTGGTCTTTCAATCCCAGATGCATAGCAATTTGCTGCAGAAGCAGCTACATTCCCTTCCCCTTAATTCCAACATGTGCTCCTTGGATTAATCTCTTCAAATCCCTGATCATGTTGTCCATGATCTAATCTAGGATATAAGAAGGGGGCTAAATCAGGAAATACATGTTGGAATTAACCTCTTCTTCCTGCTGCAGACTTATTTTTTTTTAGATGAGTCAACTGCAGCAGCAGTTGAGACATCTGAGGAGGAATTTGTTTGATGATGGGGTCTGATTCTGTAGCTTCTGTTGAGATTTGCTAATGCTGTATAATTGGCTTGTTTCTGCTGTTCAGCAGAAACTCTAGATCTGAATAATTCAGATGGACATTAGCCTAGGTTTTAAATAGCTGCCTATTGTAGAAAGTGGTATTCAACTTCTGTACAAGCTTTCCTGTAAACTAAATGAACTATTTTTATATCCTTTGAATGCTTGTATTACTCTAAATGAATCTTTTGTCAGCTAGTTTAGAAACCCAACTGTTCCAATTAATTGTAATTCTTGTGATCTGCATGTTAAACTTTTTTGTCTCTTGTTCATATGGTGTGATAGGACCACTGAAGCATTTGAATGCCTTTTTAGACCCTTTTAGATTCATCCTAGGCCTTTAGGATTCATTTGAAAATCTTTAAAAGGCTTCGGATGGGTGAGATTTAGAATTCAATAAAAATTAGCAAAAAATCCAAAAAATTAAAATAAACATGTCTGGTTTTAGAGTAAGTATTTCTTTACATGTGCACCAAGTTTCATGGTAATCAGAACCTCCGACTTGGTAGAATTTACTAGTTGACAGTTCTGTATACCATGAAATTCAATAAAATGAACTAAAGTTGAAAAGGACCAAAAATAGTTCTTTCTCCTCATCTACCTCTTCCCTTCTCATCTCCTATTTCTAACACATATATAAAACCCATAAAAAGCCGAAAAAAAACTCAAAAACACTTAAAAATTTCTTTGTATACTATGTATATAAGTGTATATATAAGCTATATTGTAAGCTCATTTATTTACAATGTAAATTATACATATATAGGATATAAATAACTTATGTATATATTGTAGTATATAAATTAAGTATTTAGGTTAGATTATATTGTATATAATTAAATTATATAACTACTTATTAATTAAACTAACTTATATTTACTAATAGACTATATAAATTAATAAACATTATAAACAGCCATATTAAGTTATAATTCTATATACAAATATTTATATGTATATAATAAACATATTAATCCCTGTACTTTAATTTACTTATATATCTAGAATAAATAATTAATTTATTAAGTTAACAGTCAAGTTAGTAGATTAAATTAAAATAAATTAGTAGATTAACTTAGAACCAAGTTAATCTATACTGTATAGTTACACTAATGTGATTTGAATAAGTTAAGCTAATTTAAGTCATTTATAATGGATAATACTATGTAAACTAAATTATACACAAAACAGTCTGAAATTGAATTAGTTAAATGTAAATAAAATAGGAATAAAGCTTGTAAAATACAATGAAAATATATATTAAATACTTTAACATACTTACTAAATCTGTATAGGGTCATTTATGTAATTTCCCTACTTGGAGGGGTGAGATCAGCGTGACAAAAAAATGCGGAATTGAAAATATAAACAATCTCACAAAAATAAGCAATCACAAAATGTACACAGGAATTTTTAGGTGGAAACCCAAACCGGGTGAAAACCACCACTTAACCCTCTCGAGTTAGGATTTTCCGATCAACCTAGTTGATCAAATCCACTAAACGAATCACTTTAAAACGAGGGTGATTCAACCTCAGTACAATCACGCTACAAGTACGAGGGTAGCGTTCCTCAACCCCTTCTCTCCACGAGAAGGATTTTGTCCCATGAAGGAGACGGGAATTCGCAAAGCGAATACCCTACCAAAAGACAAAGGTAAAATAAACAGCAACCTATAGAGCCAACAAAGTAATAAACCTAAGCTTCTATAGGATTTAGGAAACTCCCCTTTGCAAGGAGTGCGTCGACGATGACGCGGTGTGTGAGCCACGCGACGGCGCAACTTCGCTCTCGTGAACTACGGCGGGAGAGCGGGTGCGCGAAGGGAATGATGCTCTCAAGATGTAGAACTTGAGCTTAGAGAGCAAGAGCTTCTTGGACACAAGAGAGTGGAAATACTTGATCTTAGTGTATCGCAAAGTGTTTCTTGTGTTTCTCTTGTTGTATGTAGGTGTGTAAAGGCTCCCCTCTATTTATAGAGGCCTTAGGAAGGCTTTGGAAGGCTTAAGAAAGGTTCTATAGCCGTTGGGAACAAAGCCCAAGTGAATCAGCCCGAAATCAGGAACAATCATTGTTCTGACAGGCTTATCAGACGTCTAATTCTAGCATCAGACGTCTGTAAGTTCACTATAAGACGTCTGATTAAAAGGTCAGACGTCTGATTTTGGGCGGGTCTCTCCCTGACTTGGATCAGATCTAAACAGGGTTTTTACGCAAGTCCATCAGACGACATACAGGACGTCTGGCACTATGTCTGGACGTCTGGAAACCTACTTTTACTGTGGGAATTGATTTCCAAACGTTGCAACGGCTAGAAAATCTCTGAGAAGAGATTTTGGGTCAGCCGAGGCAAAACGGTCATTTATCAGACGTCTGGAAAGTCCTATGGACGTCTGATAAGGCTCTAACGGTCATATCTTTGAGTGCCTGCTAAGCCAGCCAACGGTCCACTAACTGGACGTCTGACAAATCCATCAGACGTCTTCTAAGACGTCTGGTCTAAGGTCTGGACGTCTGATTTCATCAGACAGAACTACTATCTCCAGCCTAACAGTTATCGGACGTCTTAAACAACAGTCAGACGTCTTAAAATACATTATCAGACGTCTGATTTGGGAATTAGACGTCTAGAAGTGCTGTTTGAACCCTATATTGGTTTTCTAAGTATTCTACAGAAAACCTAAGTATCCTAAGGTTGTGCCGGTGTTCATAGGACTACTGTTAGGGTTCTTTGAGGCTCTTTAACATAATTTCTAAGGAAAATAAAGAGCAAGAAAAATAAAGATAAAAGTACATGAAAGGATTAAAAAGAATCTATCCTATTCTTCTTGTCTTCTATCTTCAATCTGTCGCTCCACGCGAACCTCCTCTGTTTTCCGTCAAGCTCCTCCAATCCGTCCTGGATGCGAGCTCGAATTCCGTCTAAACACGTCCACATTTGCAATTGACCTGAAATCTAGGACTCAAATTGCAAATGTTAAATAACACGTGTTTTGTTATCATCAAAACAAATGATCGTGGTGCTTTAGCACCAACAATTTAGACCATATATCAACTAATTTATATGTAATTAAGGAGTAAAACCTATAATTCTGTGTGTACAAACAGTATACTTTATTGAAATTATTTATATAGTAAATATAATTAAAAATATAAATTAATTATACAATCAAGAAGTATTATGTAAATACTTTATTATCCCATAATTTATTTTTATTTTATAATAAATTATGACCCTCGAATTGAGGGCCAAAATCTCAATTTTCTACATGGCCGCTGGAATTCCTCCACAGCACAGGCGCTCAGATAGCGCCACATCGGTCGTAACCGAGCGCCCGTAGCACTATATTTTAAATTTGTGCTATAGGACGATCAGTCGTCACGGGCGCCGGGCGCCCGAGCAACCGATCGTCCTATATGTTACTCTGAGCATTCTGTGTGTGTGAGGGGCCGGGGGCCTGTGTATGCAAGGGCTTGATTAAGCCTAAATGAGCGTTAAACGTACTTAAGTAGCCTAATTAAGCAATTAGGGCATGCTTAGTAGAGGTCTGGTCTCACCCAATCTCTGGGTGCTGTGTATCTCTCGAAAAGCGTACCCGCAAATTAAACAAATTTTTGTTAAGTAAAGAATAGTATTGACACTTTAAACACAGAGGAATGTAAGGATTGCCTAAGTGTCAAATGAAGAAAAGAAAGAAGAAACACTGCGATAACTCTGGAGAGTGAGAGAGGAAAGGAGTAAGTGTATATGTGTGTCTAATGTATAACAGATAGCCGTATAGATAGTATTTGTAAATAAATATGTATAAGACAAATAATGTGTATATGTATATGTAGTATAGCTATATGTATATATATAACTTCATATTTTTACTGACAAAATAAAATGTCACTAAAAGGTGAACTAGATGTCACTATAGACCCTTGTTTCCTTCTTAAAGTTTGTATATAGTTTTTTTTGGGTCCAGCAACGTTTATATTTGTCACTGTAGCTACTATATCTGTTACTGTATATGTTAATACATGAAGATAAGTAAGTAGAGTATGTACTATTAGTTAGTATGGTTTATACATGAAAGTATTGACAATATAACTTATAAGTAGATAATTTAGAGTATAGTTATGAAGTGTTTGATGCTTGTTCATAATTAATTTTTACAAGCATTTTAATTGATTCTTTGTACACAATTAAACCAAGCATTCATTCATTCTTTGTTGGACATAAATTTTTTTTTTGGAATTAAAGAATAATTTTGGACCTAGAGAGTGATATATATCAATAATTGCCTCCCAGTGAACGACCTGGAATAAACCAGAAAAATTAAGTAATTAAATAAAATGGACGTGATAATGGTTTGTATTTCTGACATATACTACAACAACAACGACCTTTCTTTTTTTTTTTTAATATGAACCGTGGACGATCACACAATAGATTCCATCAATACACATCACGATCCACAATCATTAGGCGGCGATGCTCACATCACACTAGGGTCCTCACCTCCTGTTGCCCGAACGTATCAGCACAGAGGTCAAGGTAATTTATGGGGATCGATGCCGCCCCAGGTCGGCGGGCCGCACCTTCTGAGTCGGCTCTCCTGAGCGCCTTCCCCACTCTTCGGTAGGGCAAGAAGGGTACAGTCAAGAAAGTGGCATCCCGGCTGATCTCCTTCTTGTTTAATCCAGCGGAACACTTGGGCTTGCTCCTAATGATACTCCTCCCAACGAGGCAGCTGCAACCTAGGTCCTTTGAGGAATACACTCCCTTGGCTATGAACCAGGCGAACATGTTTCTAGAGGACTGGCCTACAAGCAAGGACTTGTTGCCCCTGAAAAGCTAGCACCAAGCCCTACAGCAAGTACCATAGGGCTCATGGACATGCCGCCAAAAGAATGTCAGGATCTGCACGACCAGATCCGATGTGGACACCTTGATGGCTCTACAAATAATAGTGTTAATTACATCAATTAGAGTCAACTTCAAGGACATTTGTGCATAAATATCACGATATAGTGGGTTTGGGAGTAATGCATGCATATTATGTAAGATCTATATTTAGATTGTTTATAATTAATGTTTAATGACCATGTGTACAAGTACAAGTTGAAACAAGTCTTAAATGGCAATTAGACTGTATGAATGGATTCGGATCGATGAACGGAGTCCAACAGACTCAAAATCACCTCAATTCGACCTCCGTAGCTCCCATAATGAGCCAAAGAAGTTTTAGTTGTCGATCTGATGATCAACGACCTAGAATTGGCCACGTGTCACTCATCCGTGCCTTCTCCACCTGCTTCACATTAGCTGAAGGACTCTCCAATGATGCCTCTCCATCGTTGGATGAAGATCCAATGGTGAGGGATGCCCATGCATTGCCTCGTGGTGGCGAAATGTGTGGTAAGCCGCCTTGTTCTATCTTGTTGTGTCTTTATGTTTATTATAGTTTAAGTATAGTCGTTATAATATAAGACAAAACGGCTACCAGATTACTATCAAAAATTTTTTACTCGGAACAAGGTTTTCCCGAGGTCGAACTTAGGGAGCAACTATGTTTCTAGAAGATTAAATAAGATCTCTATTATGTTACAAAAATAAGAGAGAGAGAGAGATCTCTTGGCTTCTTCTTCTTCTCTTTCTCTTTTCTTCTTCTTCTTCTTCTTCTTCTTCTTCCTTGGTCATTTCTCTTCTTCTCTTCTTCTTCTTTCTTTCTTCTTTCTTCTTCCTTGCTTTCTTCTTTTCTTCTTCTTTCTTTCTTCTTTCTTCTTCCTTGCTTTCTTCTTTTCTTCTTCTTCTGCCTTCTTCTTCTGTTCTTCTTTTCTTTTCTTTTCTTTCTTTCTTTCTGGCAGCAATGTCTTCTTCCTTCTTTTTTCTTCTTTTCTTCTCCTTCTTCCTTCTTCTTCTGTTCTTCTTTTCTTTTCTTTTCTTTCTTTCTTTCTGGCGGCAATGTCTTCTTCCTTCTTTTTTCTTCTTTTCTTCTTTGCCTTCTGCAGCTGTGGTGATTTCGACGTCTGATGCTGTGCTCAGACGATATATCTATGGCTTTGCTACAGTGCCTTCCTTCTTCTTTTCTTCTTCTTCTTCTGTTTCTCTCCTTCCTTCCAGTCTTCTTCTTCTTTAGCTGCCCTGAGCGGCTAAGGCTTCCGTCGCCTCTCTTCTTCTTCTTCTTTTCTTCCTGCACGCTCACACAAGGGTTAGAGAAAAACCTACCCCTACCCTTCCCCGCATCTCTCTCTTTCTCAGATTTCTCTCTTAGGACTGCTCTCCCAGAACCGGGTAATTGGGTGCGGGTATCACACCCGGGACCAGGCCCACCGACGTGCGGTGGTGGGCGAGGAGTGCGCAGTTTGGGTAATTGGATCCTGCCCAGACCCGCGGGGCGTGAGCGCGAGCGAGGGTGAGCGAGCGCGTGGCGCGTTGTGTGCGGGAGAGGGACTTGGCCCTTGTGTTTGAAGGCGATAAGCCTTAGGCACTTTTTCAATTTAAGTGCAGGAGCTTGGCCATGCACTTCCGAGGTGGGACTAAAGTCCCACCTCCCAAATTGGTGTCCACAGGAGAGCGATCAGCCGCCAATTGAGGTAGCCCGTGAGGCCTTCGCCCCAGCTGCGGGCCTGGGTGCCTTCGCGACTCCTGCCCATGCGACCAGGGACATGCACCTGGGCTGGAGGGTGCCTGTAGCTGCAGGTGAAGCTGCTGCAGCTCGTCGACAATGGCGGTGAGGGGCGCGAACCTGAAATCACAGCTACGGCCTCTCGGCCCAGTCAGAATACGTAGGAAGCTTCGCCGGAGTGAGGCGAAGCTTGTGCGGTGGTTGGCGGGGTGCGGGAGTGCGTGGAGAGGTTGACCTAGTTCAGACTGTGGTCGGAAAGGTGGGTTTGTTCGGGGGGTGGTCGGGTGGCGCTTGGCAGTGAATGGAGAGGGGGGATCGGTGGAGCAGAGTGTAAGGGAGCTTCTGGGCTGGTCGGCGAGGTGTGAGAGTGTCTGTGGTCGTGAGATGGTCTCGCCGGAGGGGGTGATCGGAGGTGGAGAAGGTGGTCTGGACAGTGGCGGTTGGGTGGTCGAAAGGGCAGTTTAAAAGGGGGAAAATACAAGGGAAGGAGAGAGGAAGCTATCTACCTAATTACTCGATGAAGGGGGAGGGCAGAGCAGCCGGCTCGTATCTATCGGAGCTGGAGACGAAGACGCCCTGGAGGAGGGTTTCGACGATGAGGAAGCAGGCGGAGGGCGCCAGTAGGTACAGCCTGGCTCGGACGACGGAGCAGGGCAAACCCTACTGCAGGTAGGGCAGCAGAGCGACAAGGAGGAAGAGGAGTTCACCGGAAGCTTCGGGCCCTCTGACGGAGGAGGAAGGGATGAAGAGGAGGTGTTTCTCCGCCAAAGAAAAGCTTGAAGGAGCCGGCAAGGTCTGCCGGTCCTTATAAAGGGCTTGGCGCACAGAGAGGGGCGAGGTGCGAAGGGGTCTGCCTCACCGGAGTATGGCCGGAAGGGACACCCATGCCTTCCGCGTGTTCGCACGGAAGGTATGGTGGTCGGCAGAGGGCATGGTCCGTTGCAGGGAACCCCGCTTCTGTTCTAGAGGACGGTAGCCCTGCCTTGCGCGGCGCCATGCTCTGCGCAAGGTCACCGGAGTATGGCGCTGCGCAGAAGTTGCAGGGAGGATTGTTCTGCAAAGAATGATGAAAAGTTAGGGACCTAAATGCAAGGGTTTCAAAAGATAAGGGTCAAAAAGTAAATAAAGAGGACCAAATTGTTGGTCAAGGAGGTCTCTACTTAGGCTCAAGTTTTTATACAAGACTAATTTGAACCTAAGGATTTTAATGGTGAATTTTAATTCTAGGTTGGACCATATTTGACAGACCAATTTACGTAAAAATCCAAATTAAGTTATTAATTGGGCATGGTTCTCTTTTTAGGTCAAAATAGGTTTCTAAGGCCAAATTGAAGGTTCTAAACCCTAGAGAATATTTTTATATGAATTTTAAAGGGTTTATTTGATTTTTATCCTGCCTCGAACCTCATGAATTGAAGTGGGTTTGTTTTAGGGTTAAAGAATGTCATTTAATTCCTAAAAGTTGCTATAACCCTTTTCAGATCAGATCAACCTACTTCTCTCATTGTTAAGCTTGGTTGACCTGTGTTTGGATCCTTAATTACCCTGTTTGCAAACTGCATTGGTGAAATTACAGTTTTACCCCTTATGATTTATTTTATTCTTAAACTCAGAATTCTCTGAGTTAAGCCTTTCTTTGGGTCATGTAGGAGCTTTTTCTCACATAACTGGGTTAGATTGTGCTAGTTAGGGTTTATGATGAGGTTCTCATCATACCCCCATGGCTAGCTTTTGCTAGTCCCTTAGCAAAATTTTAAGGTTTCAACCCTTATTCTAGACCATGAAGTTCTTAATGATTTCAGATAAGTGCTTTTTCATTTAAAACCTAGATTAGGTCAGAATGCCAACCATAAGCCTAAAAGGTACTTTAGTACCAACCAAGATCTAGATCTGTCTAGCCTCAGCCTCAGTCCTTAACAAAGGTTTTTAAGGCCTACGAGAACTAACCTAAGGTTTATTGGACTTTGTGGTTAAAGCACCCATGCCTGAGATAATTTTAGCCCTGGCTCAGTTCGCAGTGCGTTTTGTAAGAAAGAGAGGTAGAAGGTTTATCTGTTTGGAGAGTTTTCTCTCTTTTTCTTTTTAATTCTAGCTTAGGATTGGCTTTTCAACACGGTCTATATCGGATTCCTTGCCCCATCATCAATCCTCAAGGGTTCCTGGCAATCGATGCTTCGAGATAGCACCGCCCATGGTAAACCCCAGGACCATGGCTGTTGAGATTTCGTGATAATCTCATCCATGGTGTTCCGTGGCCAAATTCAGACCCTCGCAATTGGCACTTCGTGATAATTCCATCCATGGAACCTGAACTAGTAGAGTGCTTACATGCCCCAGTAGGATATGTAAATATCCTAAGAGATAAGCACCGAGGAGATGATATTTTGTTACGCTTCTTCGAGGGGAATTTCCCACCTCTCTGCGCTGGGAACTCATCCAAATCAACTTATGTTGATCGGCCGCTCCTATCTAGGTGTCATTTTCAGAATTTTTGCAACACTTCTGCGTGATTTTGATTTTATGCTTACTGAACCAGGCTGTGTGTGAAGTTAGGGTGCTTAGGTTACTAAGTTCCGTAAACCAAAAGTTAGTTAACGAGGCCAAATACTCCCTAAGTCTTGGACCTAATACTTAAGCTTTTCATTTTTCTCAACCTCTTGAGGAATGTCTAGATCTTAATGGGTACTAAGAGTCTATCTAAGAATGCCTAAAGTTCGCGTTCTTACTAATCTCACTGTGCACTTTCCATTTCTTTTCCTGAATGAGGTCTAGAACTTAGGTTAATTCCTTAATTTCTTACTAATGACTATCACTTTTCTTTCATTTGTGCTCCTTCTTTTCATTTTGTTTCTTTTTCTTCTCCATCTCCTTTGTAGAGTCCTCAAAATTTTCTTTCCTCCTCTCATTTTATTATTCTTTTTCAAAAAAATTTTTAATTTTTATGGTGTTTTTGGCATATGTGAATTTTTTTGTTTAAAACCTTTTCTTACAAGTTTTTGCACTTTCATACCCCCCCATGCCTAAGATTTGCAATGTCCTCATTGTAACTTAGGGGATTTTTATTCAACTTAGTTCATACATTAGGACAGATGTTTTGATGAGTGAATGAGTCGGGGTGACTATTGCGGACGATTTCTAATCTCAGGTGCAAGCACCTAAGGTGGAGTCGGCTGTCCTAAAGGGTGAACCTTAAGTGCACAAAGGTGTTGGAAAAGGTTTCAGGTTTTCAAAGAGATTGACGGGCTGCCTCCCGTTAAGCGCTGAGTTTTATGCCATCGGCTGGGCACAATATGCTCAGGGAGAATGGAGGATAAATGATGATTCAGCCAAATCAGTAGATGTTACATCAATGAACGGTTTGAGTTTCTGACCGTTCACGATGAAAGGTTTGGAATCATGGCTGAGTGGACTGATTTTGACGGCTCCATTTCCAAAAACCTGTCGGGCCAAGTATGGTCCGACCCACTTGGATCGCAACTTCCCAGGGAAAAGTTTGAGTCGGGCATCGAAGAGTAGGACCTTTTGACCAGGATGAAAGATCTTTCTAGAGATGTGCTTGTCATGGAAGGCTTTAACCCGCTCCTTGTAGATTCTCGAGTTCTCGTACGCATCAAGACGTAGTTCATCGATCTCGCTGATTTGAAACTTTCTGTGGGTTCCAGCCTTAGAAAGATCTAGATTACAATTCCGTACTGCCCAATAGGCTTTGTGCTCCAATTCGACGGGAAGGTGACATGCCTTTCCGTACACCAGTCTAAAGGGAGACATGCCTAATTGGGTTTTGTGGGCGGTCCTATAGGCCCACAAGGCTTCCGGAAGTCGGGACGACCAGTCCTTCCAGTCAGGCCAAACAGTGACCTACAGGATTTTCTTGATCTCCCGATTTGACAGCTCAGCTAGACCATTAGTCTGGGGGTGATAAGGAGTAGAGATTTGGTGAGACACCCCGTATTTGGTCATCAGTGACCTGAACTGAGTATTTGTGAAATGGGTCCCCCCATCTGAGATGATAGCACGAGGAATCTCGAATCGTGAGAAGATATTGTGATGAATGAATTTGAGAACGATTTTGTGATCACAGGTTCGGGTCGGTATGACTTCGATCCATTTGGACACGTAGTCCACAGCCAGTAGAATGTATTCGAAACCATCCGAAACAGGAAAAGGGCCCATAAAGTCAATCCCCCAAACATCAAAGATTTCGCATACGAGAATCAGCTACAAAGGCATCATGTCGTGATGGCTCATGTTGCCCAAATTTTGGCAACGACTGCATGCCTTGCAGTGATTGTATGCATCCTTGAATAGAGTGGGCCAATAAAAGCCACACTGGAGGATTTTCAATGCGATTTTGTGCCCAGAGAAATGGCCACCGCATGCCTGTTCATGGCAGAAGGAGAGAATATCATTGATTTCACCCTCTGGGATACATCTCCGGATGATTTGGTCGGCACCTATGCGGAAGAGGTACGGATCTTCCCAAATGTAGTACTTGGCATCAGAGCGCAGTTTGTCTTTCTTGGCCTTCAGCCAATCAGACGGGATCTGATGAGATGCCAAGTAGTTTACTATATCAGCAAACCATGGAAGTCTAGTACCAATAGTTAGTAGGTGCTCATCAGGGAAATGCTCCGTGATGGGTCCGGAAGGGTTGATGATCTCAGAAGGAAGGTGAGACAAATGGTCAGCTACCACATTTTGTCTTCCCGCCTTGTCGCAAATCTCGAGGTCGAATTCTTGCAACAGCAAGATCCATCGGATTAGTCGGGGCTTCGCGTCCTTCTTGGCGAGGAGATGCCTCACAGCCATGTGATCCGAGTAGATGATGACGTGGGAACCCGGGAGATAAGATCGAAATTTTTCAAGGGCAAATACTACGGCTAGCAGCTCTTTCTCCGTAACTGTATAGTTACGCTGAGCCTCGTCAAGTGTCTTGCTAGCATAGTAGATGACCACGGGTTTTCCGTCAACTTTCTGTCCCAGAACCGCTCCTATAGCGAAATCAGACGCTTCGCACATGATCTCAAAGGGTTGAGACCAATAAGGGGATTGTAGGATCGGGGCCTGGGTGACTTGGTCACGGAGGTTCTCAAAGGCTTGAGTGCATTCCTTGGCAATTTCAAAGGGTACATCCTTAGAGAGAAGAGTAGTCAGGGGGCGCGCGATTTTTGAAAAATCAGGAATGAAACGACAGTAAAAATCGACGTGCCCTAGAAAAGAACGGATGTCCCTGATCGAGCTAGGCATAGGAAGACGAGAGATTAGATCAACCTTGGCTCGATCCACTTGGATGCCTTTCTCAGAAATCAGATGTCCTAGGACGATCCTCTCAGGCACCATAAAATGGCTCTTTTCCCAGGATAGAACCAAATTAACCTCGATGCAGTGCCTAAGTATATGAACCAAGTGCTGGAGGCAATCATGAAATGATGCCCCGAAGACTGAGAAGTCATCCATGAAGACTTCCAGATAGTCACCTATCATATCAGAGAATATGGCAAGCATGCACCGCTGAAAAGTCGCGGGTGCATTGCAGAGACCGAAAGGCATCCTTCGGAATGCGTAAGTTCCGAAGGGGCAGGTGAACGTGGTCTTCTCTTGGTCCTCAGGATGAATAGCTACTTGGTTATAACCGGTGTACCCATCAAGAAAGCAGAAGAATCGATTTCCCGCTAATTTCTCGAGAATCTGATCAATGAAAGGTAGTGGGAAATGATCCTTCTTCGTGGAGGAATTGAGTCGTCGGTAATCTATGCAGACTCTCCACGAGTTGGCTAATCGGGTAGGTATGACTTCTCCGATTTCAGTCGTAATGGTGGTGAGCCCTGCCTTTTTAGGCACAACCTGAATCGGGCTCACCCAACGACTGTCAGAGATCAGGTAGATGATCCCTGCATCTAACCATTTGATGATCTCCTTTTTCACGACCTCCTGCAGATTGGGGTTTAAACGTCTCTGCATCTCACGAGAAGGTCATGCATCCTCTTCTGAATAAATATGATGTGTGCAATAAGAGGGACTTATTCCAGTCAAGTCATTGAGAGTCCAACCAATGGCTCTGCGATGTTGCTGGAGAACAGTAATCGGACGGGATTCCTGATCAGGAGTGAGATTAGAATTTATAATCACAGGAAGGATCTGATTAGAACCCGAAAAGATGTATTTGAAATGATCGGGAAGGGGTTTCAGTTCAAGGACGGGGTTATCAGCAGCAACGGGTGGTTCAAGGCAAATGTGAGGTTCAAGGGTAGGAGTTATGGGTCTGTCTAAATCTGGATTTGACTCCTCTACTTGCGATTCAAGATCTTTCTGTGGTTGATGAGATATAATCAGGTCATTCTCAAAATGCGTTTCATCAACCAAAGCCCTGATATCACAAATCTGTTCGATGACACAGCAATTGATTCCTTGTTGGCCTTAAAGATATCAATTTTGAGGGTTTGATTTCCAAATTTGAGCTCTATTTGGCCTTCCTCACAGCTGATGTTGGCTCTAGCAGTAGCCAAGAAAGGTCTCCCTAGAATGATCGGTGTATCCCTAGGGTTCTCAGGTGCCTCCATGTCCAAGACTATAAAGTTTACAGGGAAATAAAAATCCCGCACTCTTACAATAACATCCTCGAGAATCCCTTTAGGTGACTTTATAGATCAATCTACTAATTGTAGTGTCACCTCAGTTGGTTTTAGGTCAGATTCTTCTAGGTGTTTAAGTAAAGATGTGGGTATCAGATTTATGGAAGCACCCAAGTCTAGCAATGCTTTGTCGAATTGGGTATCACCTATTTTGCAGGAAATCAGGGGAGTACCATGATCTTTTGCCTTGGGTGGGAGTCTACTTAGGATTACAGAGCTGGCTTGCTCTGACAGTACAATTGGACTCCCACTCTTGGTTCGCGGCTTACGCTGAGGTGTGCACACATTCTTTAAGAATCGTGCATAAGCCGGTACGTGGCGAATTGCATCCATCAAGGGGATGTTTATTTGGACCTGCTCAAAGAGCTTGACCAGGTCCTCCTCAGGTGCCACGGGTTTTGTCTTCTTTCCCTTGGTCAAGGCCTCGGGAAATGGAACCTTGGTTGGTTCTTCTAGGATAGATCCAGGTCTTTGATCTGGGACGGGGATAGGAACGTCCTGGATTACTGTCCTAGGGTTGGGATCACTACCAGAGTTGGAGTGGTTTGGATAAGGTGGATCTTGGGTCTCCTTACCACTACGGGTCGTTACAGAATTCAGTCCTGCCTGGTTTTGGTTAGGGTTGGATAAGATGGGTTGCTACTGATAGCCCGCATAGAAGTGGAAGCCTCTATCCTGTTAGGTGAAGGAACAGAGGGGGCCTGATAAATCATGTGTGCTTGGCCCGGGTTTGGGTTCATAACGTGCCTCTAGGTCGGCACGTTATTAGGGTTAGGAAGAGGTTGGGAAGGAAGTGTGCCCGGTTGGCGAGAATTTGCCAACTGGGCCAATTGATTTCGAACCTCTGTAAGTTCGTCCTTGTGTTGTTTCTGAATAACCGTATTCGTTCTTTGAATGTCAGCCAGAGTCTGAAGGATGAGGGACATTTGGTCCTAGTTTGGCCCTGATGGATAAGGAGGGTTGGGCCGAGGCTTAGGCGGATGGTAAGGACGAGGTGGTTGTGGACGGGGTTGAAAGGGTGGTCTCTGAGTTTGGGAATTTCCCGCCCACTAGAAGTTGGGATGGTTTCGCCATCCAGGGTTGTAGGTGTTGGAGAATGGATCATTCTGGATGGCGTTGAGGTCCTCGCAGGTCTGAGGAACCTCCAAAGAATCAGAGAATGGGGGAATGGAATTCCCCTGGCTGGTATAGAAAGGATCGGATGACCTTCCGATCCGAGAATCAGATGGGGGTGGATATGGATCCATCCCAGGAGAAGGTCAGTGGAGAATGTTTTGCACAGTCTCCCGTGTGGAAGGAGGCTGTGCAAAGGAATTATGCACAGAGGTGGCTCACTGGAAGTGTTGAGTCAGCTCGTCCACCTTCTTCTCGATGATAGAGACCTTATCTAATAGACTGGCCATCAATTCCAGGTCAACTGATGCGGACAGGCCCTGCGTCTCGTGTGCTCCCCTAAGGTTCATCGATGCGCGGGTATTCGTCCTGTCGAATAATCCCATGGAGTCATTGTTGGTGGAGTTCTCGCACATGTTTTCGAGAATCTCCCACACGGTGTCTTCATGTTGACCCATGATATTCCCTCCGCAAGTTGCATTGACGAAAAGCCTAATATCCTCACGGAGTCCCTGGTAAAAAGACTGGACTTGTTCCCATTTAGGAACTTC
Source organism: Thalassia testudinum (assembly GCA_037157565.1). Lineage (NCBI taxonomy): Eukaryota > Viridiplantae > Streptophyta > Magnoliopsida > Alismatales > Hydrocharitaceae > Thalassia > Thalassia testudinum. The sequence continues at coordinate 100,077,400 of JAZHRO010000022.1, forward strand.
GTGATAGGGGCACTTTCTCATGAGATCCTGAAAGCGATCCCATGCCTCATGGAGAGGTTCTCCCGATTGCTGGGTGAAGTGGGTAATCTGATGGCGCAAGGCATTGGTCCGACCAACGGGAAAGAACTTCTTCAAGAACTCAGACTGAAGTTCTTCCCAATTATTGATCGGCCGGGTCTGAGTTTGGTACCAATGAGCGGCCTTGTCCATAAGGGAGGAGGAGAACATCTTCATGAGGAGAATGTCCCGATTTTGTGCATCTGACCCAAAAGTCTAGGCCAGATGCTTTAGTTGTTTGATGTGCTGGAAGGGGTCTTCAGAATTAAGCCCATGAAATTTAGGTATGGCATGAATCATATTGGGCTTTAATTCAGAATCAGGTCCTCTAGTCGGGATTCTGACTCAAGGCTCAATGGCCACAGCAGCAGGATTGTAATGGTCCCGCATCATAGGACGCTACGGTGGGTGCACAAAGTTCTGGAAGAGGTCATTGAATCGCTGGAGCTGGTGCTCCAGATTGTTCTCTTCCTCAACTGGCTGAGCCATTGTGGAAGAAGAAGGTGAGTTGGGTTTGGAGTCAGAGGAGAGGTCGATGTGAAGTGTTGTTTTCTCAAACAAGGGCACTGAGGCTCGGCCTCGAGGAGAGTGAAGTTCTAAAGGAGGTTTCAAGGACCTCCTACCAAACATACACTGTTGGAAGAGATGAGTTTAGCAGGTGCTGGACCCAATCAAGACACCCAAAATGTTGGGTGACTATAGAGGTTCGGGGCAGATGGACCCCTTGATCAAAAGATCGTCCACCTGAGAATTACCTGGGCAGCCAGAGAGGGTGAGTCCCGTGAAGACCCCTACACGGTAGAGCGTCCCCACGGGTTACAGGGTTTCTCCCACCTGACCTCTCTTGTCACCGAGATTCCAAGTAGACCAGAATGGAGATCTTGACCTCTTAAGTCTACCACTTTTAGTTTAAGATCAGGGTGCTTAGATTTTCACTTGAACTTTATGCTTTTTGAGTGCAAAGAGTGACCTAAGTTGAAGGTTGGTTGACCCAAGGGGTCAACTTTACCTGCTAGTTCTGTTGAGAGCTTATCAGGTCTTGTCTTTTAGGGTTCAAGTATTTTTAGAAAGCCAATTGCTTAGGATTTTTCTAAATAGGTATTTTCAATCAATGGCTTAGGCACACTTCTTTTGGGATTTCTCAATTCTTGATTAAGGAGTGTGTCTCTAAAACCCTAGTGTTAATTCCTATGTTGGCTCTACTTGGTCCAGTTAACTCCTTGTTGGGTAATTAGGGCTCAGGCAAGAAGGTGTTAGCCCTTAAATACCCTTAATAGTATGTGCAGGAATAGTGTTTTGAAAACATGCAGCTGTTACTAGGTATGAAAGACAGGTTATACCTATATTGTTTATTCTTTTCTTTTTCTTCCTCTTTAGAATTTAGGGGTTGATAGTGAGAGGATAGAAATTACCTGTCCTTGGAGTGGTTGTTGTGTGGCTGCTTCTTGATTTTCTTGTACCTGCACACAAAAGAGAGAAGAGATTATTAGAAACTCACAAATAGAGATTTTATAGCTTCTAGAATAGCCGTTGCTCCCCGGCAACCGCGCCAAAATGGTGGCGGAATGCGTGGTAAGTTGCCTTGTTCTATCTTGTTGTGTCTTTATGTTTATTATAGTTTAAGTATAGTTGTTATAGCATAAGACAAAACGGCTACCAGATTACTACCAAAAATTTTTTACTCGGAACAAGGTTTTTCCGAGGTCGAACTCAGGGAGCAACTATGTTTCTAGAAGACTAAATAAGATCTCTATTATGTTACAAAAATAAGAGAGAGAGAGAGAGAGATCTCTTGGCTTCTTCTTCTTCTCTTTCTCTTTTCTTCTTCTTCTTCTTCCTTGGCCATTTCTCTTCTTCTCTTCTTCTTCTTTCTTTCTTATTCCTTCTTCCTTGCTTTCTTCTTTTCTTCTTCTTCTGCCTTCTTCTTCTGTTCTTCTTTTCTTTTCTTTTCTTTCTTTCTAGCGGCAATGTCTTCTTCCTTCTTTTTTCTTCTTTTCTTCTCCTTCTACCTTCTTCTTTTGTTCTTCTTTTCTTTTCTTTTCTTTCTTTCTTTCTGGCGGCAATGTCTTCTTCCTTCTTTTTTCTTCTTTTCTTCTCTGCCTTCTGCAGCTATGGTGATTTCGATGTCTGATGCTGTGCTCAAACGACATATCTGTGGCTTTGCTACAATGCCTTCCTTCTTCTTTTCTTCCTCTTCTGTTCTCTCCTTCCTTCCTTCTTTTCCTTCATGTCTTCTTCTTCTTCAGCTGCCCTGAGCGGCTAAGGCTTCGGCCGCCTCTCTTCTTCTTTTCTTCCTGCATGCTCACACAAGGATCAGAGCAAAACCTACCCCTACCCTTCCCCGTGTCTCTCTCTTTCTCAGATTTCTCTCTTAGGACTGCTCTCCCAGAATTGGGTAATCGGGTGCGGGTATCGCGCCCGGGACCAGGCCCACCGGCGTGTGGTGGTGGGTGAGGAGTGCGCGGTTTGGGTAATCGGATCCTGCCTAGACCCGCAGGGCGTGAGCGCGGGCGAGGGCGAGCGAGCGCGTGGTGCGCTGCGTGCGGGAGAGGGACCTGACCCTTGTGTTCGAAGGCGATAAGCCTTAGGCACTTTTTCAATTTAAGTGCGGGCGCTTGGCCACGCACTTCCGAGGTGGGACTAAAGTCCCACCTCCCAAATTGGCATCCGTAGGCGAGCAATCAGCCGCCAATTGAGGTAGCCCGTGAGGCCTTCGCCCCAGCTGCGGGCCTGTGCCTGCCGGAGTTGGAGACTGAGACGCCCTGGAGGAGGGTTTCGGCGACGAGGAAGCAGGAGGAGGGTGCCAGCGGGTACAGCCTGGCGCGGACGACGGAGCAGGGCAAACCCTACTGCAGGTAGGGCAGTAGAGCGACGAGGAGGAAGAGGAGGAGTTCGCCAGAAGCTTCGGGCCCTCTGACTGAGGAGGAAGGGATGAAGAGGAGGTGTTTCTCCACCAAAGAAAAGCTTGAAGGAGCCGGCAAGGTCTGCCGGTCCTTATAAAGGGCTTGGCGCGCAGAGAGTGGCGAGGTGCGAAGGGGTCTGCCTCGTCGGAGTATGGTCGGAAGGGACACCCATGCCTTCCGCGTGTTCGCACGGAAGGTATGGTGGTCGGCAGAGGGCATGGGCGTGTCCCTGCGACGGAGGACGTCGCAGGGAACCCCGCTTCTGTTCTAAAGGACTGTAGCCCTGCCCTGCGCGGCGCCATGCTTCCCGCAAGGTCGTCGGAGTATGGCGTTGCGCAGAAGTTGCAGGGAGGACCGTTCTGCAAAGAACGATGAAAAGTTCGGGACCTAAATGCAAGGGTTTCAAAAGATAAGGGTCAAAAAGTAAATAAAGAGGACCAAATTGTTGGTCAAGGAGGTCTCTATTTAGGCTCAAGTTTTTATACAAGACTAATTTGAACCTAAGGATTTTAATGGTGAATTTTAATTCTAGGTTGGACTATATTTGACCGACCAATTTGCGTAAAAATCCAAATTAAGTTATTAATTGGGCATGGTTCTCTTTTTAGGTCAAAATAGGTTTCTAAGGCTAAATTGAAGGTTCTAAACCCTATAATATTTTTCTATGAATTTTAAAGGGTTTATTTGATTTTTATCCTGCCTCGAACCTCGTGAATTGAAGTGGGTTTGTTTTAGGGTTAAAGAATGTCATTTAATTCCTAGAAGTTGCTATAACCCTTTTCAGATCAGATCAACCTACCCTTAATTACCCTGTTTGCAAACTGCATTGGTGAAATTGCAGTTTTACCCCTTATGATTTGTTTTATTCTTAAACTCAGAATTCTCTGAGTTAAGACTTTCTTTGGGTCATGTAGGAGATTTTTCTCACATAACTGGGTTAGATTATGCTAGTTAGGGTTTATGATGAGGTTCTCATCACCTCGCCTCGCCTTAGCTTCGACCATGTGATCACCATCCAATGGTCTTCGTTGCTAAGTGGAAATTCCATCCACACAACACATGCTCAAGGGCAGCGCAGGAGTTCCATGCAGTACTCGCATCATGGGGGTGCAAGTTTAAAACCCACCGCTATCCTCAGTCCTCGCAATCGCTCTCTTCGATCGATTAGAGCCATTCGATTGCGAGTAGACGGAGGGGATAGTGGCTACATGGAGCACCCAAATGCGCGCGATTAGTGCACGTGAGATCGTACGTGCGGCGATGGGTGCGATCCTGAGCACGCTATGAGGTGCGATCTCGACCATTGATTCACCCATCAGATGGCGGACGTGCGATGATAACTGTGCATGCACAGATGCCAGGGAACACATGACCTGGACTACAGCGACGCTTGCAACTGGGCTACAACGATGTCCTTGCATCGCTAATTGTTCGATACCTGTTTTGGCTGCCTCTCCTCCCCTATAAAGAGGCCTACACCCCTCCATTCATGGGCATCTCTCTTCTTAGTTTCCACTAAGCACACTCCCATATCCATAGAGTTGCAAAGACCATCCCGTAGTTGCCGAGTCGCTGACGAAGCATCTTTCCACCATCGTGGCTACCTCGACGCCCCATTTTAGCAATTAGTTTCTAGTCTTCTTTAGCTCATATTTTTGCACTTTATTCAAGGATGTCTCTATGATGTTTGCAAAATGATTCTTAAAGTAATCATTTCCCTGGTGTTTGATATTCTTTTCATGCATTTTGACTTAGGCTTCTATTCTATATGCTTGTGTTGCAATAGTTTTGCCTGGTACTTATCTTCTTGGATATAGAATTAAAACTCGTATTCTACCACGAATTTTGACCCTCTCTCTCTCTCTCTTCTCTCTTCACAAGCAAACAGAATAAAATATCTTGTTACATTAAGCGATTAATTGACCTGATTTTTGCCTCCCTGTGTTCGACACTCGTACTCACCGTTCGATTTTCTCTTCAAAATTGATGTCGCAAATGCATGCTACAACGAACAAATTACACTTATGTGTTTTTCAACGTCACACCTGGACCGCTTCATCAGGCGAAATGGGGGCCAAGATTGAGGGCCCAAAAGAACATCTTAGGGAGGAGTGCCAGCAATTTCGAGGAATTAAGACTATCTTCGACCTGGGATCGGAACCAGATAGGTCGACAATCCGCCTGATCAACTCCCAGTGGCGATGCCCGCATTGCCCAAGATGCTCACCTCTTTGCACGGAGATCGAGCTAACCTATGGGGTCTATATCAACCAACACCAGCAAGCCGTTCCGTCTGATTTACACTTCCATACACCCTCCCCACTCCTTGGTGGGGGTCAAAGGAACACCATCAAGCAAGTGATGTCCAGACTGTTAGCCTCTTTCGGTAGAAGACGCGAACCTGCTTCTAGCGACACTCTTGCTAGTGGGTCAACTATGGCCCAAGGATAACATATCCCCCTCCATCGACCATTTCGGTCGTGGGCTTTTGGCAATAACAAAGAAACGCCAAAGGGAAAGATTAGCCTTCCTTTTTCCATCTACAACAAGGACAAACAACTCAATAGGGCAGCCACATTTATAGTGGTCAGGTTAACAGTAGCACTGGACGATGTCATCAGTTGCCCGCAACTCCACATCCTCCGCCAAGTCCTCTCCGTGCACTTCTAATGCCCTTGAGAAGTAAGAATAACACGCAGGAGTCAAACAGCTAGGCACAAACTCTTAAGGATTGAGCTGAAGTGACCTAGGAAGCCTAAACTCCCAGTACCGTAGAAAAGGGGGAAGAAGAAAAAAAAAGAAGAAAAAGAAACCAAGTCCACACAATCCAACAAGGGATGAACCTTGCTGATCTGCCAACGACTTTGGGGTTGCAGCTAGGTTCTTCAGCCATGGCTATACTTCTTTTCCCTCATGACTCTACCTAGTTCGTTGAGGTCAAGGTAAGCCTTAGTCTCTCAAAGGCTCGTGGATTACCACCCCTGCTTGTGATAGGGTGAACACGCCCAAAAGCCACCTCCTAGAGTCGGCATGGACTGGGGCATCCCCCCATGATCCTATAACTACAGCGTCACCTCCTATGGTTGGCAGGCATTAAATGCGCCCTGTGTGCATTCCTCCACCGCATTAATAGCAGCCACAGCATCTGAGGCCTTCACCACATCCTAACGGCAATCAAATGACTGATCTAGTCATAGCTAAGACAAAACTCTATTCCTCATAGTGACTGGCCATCACTCGCGCAAAGTGGTGCTTACGTCACATCTCCACCTGGGTAGCTGCCTCTTAAGGCTAGCAAGTCGCCTCTTAAAGTCAGCAGGGACCAGTTATTGGTTTGCCTTTGATGAGAACCTCATCATGAACCCTAACTAGCATATTTTGACCTAAATAAGTGTACAAAAGCTTCTACAAAACCTAAAGGAAAGCTTAAATCAGGGAATTACAAATTTGAGTATAAAATAATTCACAAGGGGTAAAACTGTAATTTTACCAATGTAGTACATAACGGGATTTCTAAGGGTCTAGACACAGGTTAAATGGGCTTAATAAGAGAAAAAGTGAGATGATTCAATCAGGAAAGGGTTACGATAAAATCTGGGAATTAAATGACATTCTGTAACCCTAAAACAAACCCGCTTTAATTCATGAAGTTTCATGAAAGATAAAAATCAATTAAATCCTTTAAAATTTATGAAAAAACATCCCTTAGGGTTTAGAACCTTCAATTTGGCCATTGGAACCTATCCTGACCTAGATTGAGAACTATACCCAATTTTTGACCTAATTTGGGTTTTTGTGCAAAATATCTAGTCAAACATGGTCAGAACTAAAATCCAACCTCACCGTTGGATTCCTTAGGTCCAAATTAGGGTTATACCAAAATTTTGACCTAAGGGAAGGTCGTCTTGACCTACTTTACAAATTGGTCCTCAATAATTACTTTCTGACCCTTAACTTTTTAAACTCTTGCATTTACCCCCTCAACTTTTTCATCATTTTCTGCAAACCGGTCCCTCTTCCACCTGTAGCAGCAGGCCATACCTCCGGCGACTTTGCGCGGAGGATGGCGCCACGCAGGGCATGGGAGCCGGCCCTAGACTTGAAAGGAGGATCCCCTACGTTATCATCTTCTGCATGGATCGGTTCCCATGCCCTGCCATCCACCATACCTCTCGTGCGAATGCTCGAGAGGTATGGGTCTTTTTCTGGCCATGCCTTCGGCGACCTGCCCACGCCTCCTCCTCGCGTTTCCATCCTTGCCTGCCCCTTGTTTTGCGCGGCTAGATCGTGTTTTAACAAATATGTTGTAATATAGATGAACTCTCCTCGAAAATAAATAAAAATTTATAACTCAAAATTTAAAATATCCCGAGGTCGAACTCAGGGAGCAAACTTTGATTCTAGAAGCATACAAATTCACAATTCACTATAATATACTACTTTACAAAAATTAAAGAGAGAGAGAGTGAAAAAATCCTTTTCGTCTATTTTTCTTTTCTTTCTTCTCCTCTTCTCTCTTCCTTCTCTTCTTTTTCTGCTTTTCGGACGTCTGATTCTTTGAATCAGATGCCTTATCTGCCCCTTTGCTACAGTGCCTCGCAGCTTCTTCTTCTTCTTTTCTCTGCTCGGCTTCTTCTTCTTCTTGCACTGTGCTTTCTCCTTCTTCAGTTGGCTTCTCTCCTCTTCAGCTTCTGCCTTGCCTTTTCTTCTCTTTTACTTCTGCTAGTCTTCTTCTTTCTTTAGCTTCTCTTCTTTTCTCTGAAGCTTCCTCCTTCCTGTCTTCTTCTTTTTTTCTTCAGCTGCTGCCCTATGTGGCTAAGTTTTTAGCAGTTCCTCCCCTTTCTTCTTCTCCTGCTTCCCTGCACGTTACACGGTTAGGCAAAACCTAACCCCTACCCACCCCACGTCTCTCTCTCTTTATTTCTCTCTCAAAGGTTCGCTCCCAGAGCATTCGTGGGTATACGGGTCGGGTAACGCGCCCTGGACTAGGCCCACCGGCGTGCGGTGGTGGGCGAGGAGTGCTTGGTCAGGCAATCAGGTTCGGACCCAGGCCCGCAGGGCGTGAGCGTGGGCGAGGGTGGGTGCAACCGCGTGGCACGCTGCGGGTGTAGGCGAGGGGCCTGACCCCTGTGTATCGAAGGCGATAAGCCTAATACACAAATTCAATTTATTTCGCACACCTCACTCACAGGTTCACGAGGTGGGACTAATGTTCCACCCTCTGTTGCTCGCACGCCCGCAGGAGATCTTCCGTCTAATTGCAGCAGCTGCAGGCCTCACAGCGCCAATTGCTTGGACAGCTGAATGCGCGAGACTTCCCCAAACTTGCTGGACCTGGAACCTTGTAGCACTTCTGCCTAGAGCGAGCTTTCAACCTCCTCGAGCCGTCGCTAATGGCGGCTGGAGCTCAGACCCTGCACAACACAAAAAGAAGCTTGCAGCTCTATTAGACCACAGGAGGACCTTCTCCATGTCATGGCGAAGGTGAGGTGGTAGGTGGCAGGCCGCAGGGTGACCTAGGCATGCGTGCCTAGGTCTCTCTGTGGCTGGATAGGTTAGGTCAGGGTGGTTGTGGTGGTGTAGGCAGTCTGTGGACGAGTGGAGGATGTTCAGTGGAGTGTGGCGGAGGTTGTGAGGTGGGTGGCGAGACGTGTGGGGTTGCGAAGTGACGGAAGCATCTCGCCGGAGGGTGACCGGAGATGGAGAAGGTGGCGATGGACAGTGGCGGTCGAAGGGTAGAAACAACAAATTAACAGGGGGAAATAAAGGAGAGAGTAAGGGGAAGAGTTTTCACCTAGCTAAGCGGACGAAAGGGAGGAGGTGGCGATCGGCGCGTCTTTGCCGTCGTCGGAGACGAAGGTGCCAGAGGAGGGGGCGGCGACGAAGAGAAGGGGTTGGAGAGTGCCAGCTGGTACGGCCTGGAGCGGAGGAGAATGGCTGAGCTGGCTCTGCCACTGGTATGGTGGCAGAGCGACGAGAAGAGGGAGGAAGAGTCGCCGGAAGCGTCGGGCTGTTGGCCGGAGTGAGGAGGGGATGAATTTGGAGGAGTTTTCTGGCCAAATCAGGCTTGTAGCAACCAGTAGCCTCTGCCGCTCCTTAAATAGATGTTGGCGAGGAGGAAGCGTGGGCAGGCCGTCGGAGAATGGTCGAAAAAGAGACCCATACCTCTCGCACGTTCGCACGAGAGGTATGGGCATCGACAGGGCATGGGAGGGGGTCCATGCGGAAGAAGGCAACGCAGGGGACCCCCTTCTCTTTTCTGGGGCCGGTCCCCATACCCTGCGTGGTGCCATCCTTCGTGCAAAGTCGCCGGATGCATGGGAAACTACTGCGGGTGGCAGAGGGACCAGCTTGCAAAGACGAAGGAAAAGTTGAGGGGCTAAGTGCAAGGATTCAAAAAGTTAAGGGTCAAAAAGTAATTCTTGAGGACCAATTTGTAAAGTAGGTCAAAATGACCTTTCCTTAGGTCCAAATTTTGGTACAAACCTAATTTGGACCTAAGGAATCCAATGGTGAAGTTTGATTTTATGTTTGACCACGTTTGACCAGTCAATTTGCACAAAAACCTAAATTAGGTCAAAAATTGGGTATGATTCTCAATCTAGGTCAAGAAAGGTTCCAATGGTCAAATTGAAGGTTCTAAATCCTAGGGGATGTTTTTTCATGAATTTTAGAGGGTTTAATTGATTTTTATCTTACCTGAAACTTCATGAATTAAAGTGGATTTGTTTTAGGGTTACAGAATATCATTTAATTCCTAAAAGTTGCCATAACCCTTTTCAGATCAAATCATCCCACTTTCTCTCTTATTAAGCAAATTTGACCTATGTTTAGACCCTTAGACATCCTGTTTGTGTACTACATTGGTAAAATTGCAGTTTTTCCCTTTGTGAGTTACTTTATACTCAAATTTATAGTTCTTTGATTTAGGCTTTCCCTTAGGTTTTGTAGGAGCTTTTGTATACTTACTTAGGTCAAAATGTGCTAGTTAGGGTTTATGATGAGGTTCTCATCACCCCTATTTAAGGAACGGCAGCCCTGCTGCATCCTTCAAGCTTCGTTTGGTCCGAGATCTCCTCTCCTATTCGTCTCTCACCAACTCCGGCCAACTGCCAGAGCTTCTGGCGACATTCCCTCTCCTCTCTCGTCGCCCATCCACCATACCAGTGGTAGGGTTAACTCCGCCGTCTTCCGCTGCGCCACGCCATACCAGCGGGTGCCCTCCAGCCCCTCTTCCTCGTTGCCATTCTCTCCCCTTGGCACCTTCGTCTCCGGCGATGGCAGCACCGGCCGCTCGCCACTTCCGCACCTCCCCCTTTACTCTGGACTCGTAGATAAGTTTCTCTTACTCTCCCCTTTATTTCCCCCTGTTAATTTGTTGTTTCGACCCCTCGACTCCACCGTCCACCCTCACCATCTCCACCTCCGACCAACTCCGGCGAGGCCATTTCCCCACCACAGATAGCTCCACCCCTCGCCAACCGGTCCCTGAGCTTCACCACTTCCCACTGATCACCTCTTGCCCTTCCACCGACCACGCCACCTACTGAAATTGTCCCCCAAACACACCCACCAGCACACACACAGTTTGACCTAGCCACGCACTCACATCCACTGTCACACCACGTCGACCCCCACAACACCTCCACCGTGCTCTGGCGGAGCCTCCTGAGCATTCTGACGTGGCCACGAGGTCGTTTGCGTGACTTCAGGTCAGAGGCTCGCCGCCATTGCTGCCGAGCTTGGAGCAAGCTTGCTAGCAGCTCCAGGCCTCTGCAGTCCCAGGTTCAAGTCCCAGGCTACGTGGAAGAGACTCGCGTACAGTCCCAGGTCCTCAATTGAAGACGTAAGCTTCGTGTCTTGCTACAATTGGAGAGACACTCCCTGCTGCGGGCACGCGAGAAAGGGTGGGACGTTTAGTCCCACCTCGTAAGTTTGTGAGCGCCCCACGGCGCATAAATTGAAAAAGTGACTGAGGCTTATCGCCTCAGTCACATGGGGTGAGGTCCCTCTCACCCGCTCACCTGGTCACGTCTGTGATCATCCCCCCGCGAACCTGGCCTGACCCGTTTACCTGCCTGAGCCTTGCACACCTCGCCTACCACCGCACGTCGGTGGACCTGGTCTCGGGCACGTACACCCGACCCGTATACCCGAGAGGGCTCTGGGAGAGAGAACCTAAGAGAGAAATGGAGAGAGAGAGAAACTCAGGAAGGGTAGGGGTAGGTTTTGCTTAACCGACTTCCTGTGCAGGGAAGCTGAAGAAGAAGAAGGAGGAAGAAGAGGTAGAGGAAGCGGCTAAGGACTTAGCCGCATCAAAGAGTAGGAGCTGAGGAAGAAGGAGAAGGAGAGGAAGAAAAATAAGGAGAAGGAGGTGCAGCTCAACAGAGAAGAAGCCAAGGAGAAGAAGCAGCAGCAGCCAAAGAGAAAGAAAGAAGAAGGAGACGAGTACTGTAGCAAACGCTACTTAAGACGTCTAATTCATGGAATCAGACGTCTGAAGAAGAGAAAGAAGAAAGAGAGAAGAAAAGAAGAGAAGAAAAACTTTTATTCCCTCTTTTTGATTTTTGTAAAAAAGTACATTGTTGTGAATTGTGATTTTTATGTTTGTAGAATTAAGTTTGCTCCCTGAGTTCGACCTCAGAACATTTTAAATTTCGAGTAATAAATTAAATTAAATTGATCATCATTTTTCGCAACATACTACAACGTATCTTTTTGAAAACCACGAACAAACGGCCGTATCAGTATTTTGGCGCCGTTACCGGGGACCAACGGGCATTCTAGAAGTTATTAAATCACAATTTTTGATTGACTACAGACTTAATCTCTCTTTTGTTGTGTAGGCACAGGAAGGCAAGAAGGAACAAGCAGCCGCACAACAACCACACCAAGAGACAGGTAATCTTCTATCCTCTCTCTCTTAGGCCCCTTAAATTCCAAAGAGGAAAAAGAAAAAGAGAATCAATCTAGGGTTACCTGTCTGTTATACATAGTAAATCACAGAGTTGCCTGCTTTTAAATTTCAACACATTTTATCTACATATCCACTAAAGGTAATTAGGGCTAAAACCTTCTGCTTGAGCCCTAGTTACCCAATCCTAACGCAACTAACTGGACCAATTAGAGCTAACTGAGGATTCAAAGCTAGGGTTTTAGAGACACATCTTCTAATCAAGAACTGAAAATTCCCAAAAGAGGTGTGCCTAAACCATTGCTTGAAAAGACCTAATAAGAGAAACCCTAAGCAATCCGGTTCTTAAATCACTTGGACCATAAAAGAAAGGACCTAATAAGGTCCCATAGAAACTAGTAGGTAAAGTTGATCCCTTGGATCAACTAACCTTTAAATTAGGTCACCTTTTGCACACAAAAGGTTAAAGTTCAAGTGAAACCCTAAGCACTTTGATCCTAATTAAAAGTGGTAGACTTAAGAGGTCAAGGTCCCCATTCTGGTCTACCTGGAATCTCAGTGACAAGAGAGGTCGGGTGGGGGAAACCTTGTAACCCGTGGGGGCACTCTACCGTGTAGGGGTCTTCGCGAGACTCACTCTCTTTGGCAGCCCAGGTAATTCTTAGGTGGACGACCTTCTGATTAAGGGGTATCATCCGCCCCAAATCTCTATAGTCACCCAACATTTTGGGTGTCTTGATTGGGTCCAGCACCTGCTAACCTCGTCCAATCCATCAGTGCATGTTCAGTAGGAGGTCCTTGAAACCTCCTCTAGAAATTCACTCTCCCCGAGGCCAAGCCTCGATACCCTTGTTTGTGCAACAACCACTTCACATAGACCTCTCTTCTACTTTGAACCTAATTCCCCTTCTTCCACAATGGCTCATCCTGTTGAAGAAGAGAATAATCTTGAGCACCAGCTCCAGTGACTTAATGATCTTTTCCAAAAATTATGAACCATCGCAGCGCCCTATGATGCGAGATCACTATAATCCCGCTGTGGTGGCAATTGAGCCTCGAGTCAGAATCCCAACAGGAGGATCTGATTCCGAATTAAAGCCCAACATGATTCATGCCATACTCAGCTTCTATGGGCTTAACTCTGAAGACCCCTTTCAACATATCAAACAGCTTAAGCATCTGGCCCAGACTTTCAGGTCAGATGCACAGAATCGGGATATCTTACTCATGAAGATGTTCTCTTTCTTCCTTATGGACAAGGTGGCTCTTTGGTATCAGACACAGACTCGTCCGATCAACACTTGGGAAGAACTTCAGTCCGAGTTCTTGAAGAAGTTCTTCCCCGTTGGTCGGACAAATGCCTTGCACCATCAGATTACTCACTTCACGCAGCAGACGGGAGAACCTCTTCATGAGGCATGGGATCGATTCCAGGATCTCATGAGAAAGTGCCCCCATCACGGAGTTCCTAAATGGGAACAAGTTTGGTCTTTTTACCAGGGACTTTGTGAAGATATTAGACTGTTTGTCAATGCAACTTGCGGAGGGAATATCATGAGTCAACATGAAGACACCGTGTGAGAGATTCTCGAGAATATATGCGAGAACTCCATCAACAATGACTCCATGGGACTATTCGACCGGACGAGTACCCACGAAGCGACGAACCTTAAGGGAGCACATGAGACGCAGAGCCTGTCCGCATCAGTCGACCTGGAATTAATGGCCAGTCGATTGGACAAGGTCTCAATCATTGAGAAGGTGGATGAGCTGACTCAGCACTTGCAGTGAGCCACCTCTGGGCAGAACTCCTTCCCACAGCCCCCTCCCGTACAGGAAACTATGCAGAACATTTTCCATCGACCTTCTCTTGGGATGGACCCTTATCCACCCCCATCTGACTCCAGGACCGGAGGGAACTCTGATCCTTTCTATTCTTGCTGGGGGAACCCTACTCCCCCATTCTCTAACTTACCTGAGACTCCTCAAACCTGCGAGGACCTCAACGCCATCCAGAATGACCCATTTTCCAACACCTACAATCCTGGATGGCGAAACCATCCCAATTTCCAGTGGGTGGAAAATTCTCAGAATCTAAGACCACCCTTTCAGCCTCGTCCACAAGCCCCTCATCCATATTAGCTGCCTCAGCCTTGGCCCAACCCCACTTATCCATCTGGGCCCAACCAAGATCAAATGTCCCTTATCCTCCAGACTTTGGCTGACATTCAGAGAATGAATGCGGCTATCCAAAAGAAACATAAGGACGAAATCACAGAGGTCCGCAATCAACTTGCCCAGTTGGCAAATTCTCGCCAACCTGGCACTCTTCCTTCTCAGCCTCTTCCTAACCTGAATAGTGTGCCAACCCAGGGGCACGTTATGAACCCAAACCTGAGCCAAGCACACTTGATCTACCAGGCCCCTTCTGTTCCATCACCTGACGGGATGGAAGCATCAACCTCCTATGCGGGTTACCAACAGCAGCAGCCCATCCTACCAACCCCCAACCAGAACCAGGCAGGACTAAATTCTGTAACAACTCGTAGTAGTAAAGCAACCCATGATCCACCTTATCTAGATCACTCCAAGCCTAGTAGTGACTCAAACCCTAAGACAGTCATCCAGAATGTTCCTATCCCTGTCCCAGATCAAAAACCTGGACCTATCCTAGAAGAACCAACCAAGGTTCCATTTCCCGAGGCCTTGAACAAGGGAAAGAGGACAACTAAACCGTGGCTCCTGAGGAGGACCTGATCAAGCTCTTTGAGTAGGTCGAAATAAACATCCCCTTGATGGATGCGATCCTCCACGTACCGGCTTACGTACGATTCTTGAAGAACGTGTGTACACCTCAGCGTAAGCCGCGAATCAAGAGTGGGAGTCCAATTGTACTGTCAGAGCAAGCTAGCTCTGTAATCCTGAGTAGATTCCCGCCTAAGGCAAAAGATCCAGGCACTCCCCTGATTTCGTGTAAGATTGGTGAGACCCAGTTTGATAGAGCATTATTGGACCTAGGTGCCTCCATAAACTTGATATCCACATCCCTACTTAACCATCTAGAAGAATCTGAACTAAAACCAACTAAGGTGACATTGCAGTTAGCAGACCGATCTATCAAGTCACCTAAGGGAATTCTTGAGGATGTTATTATTAGGGTGCGGGATTTCTACTTTCCTGTAGATTTCATAGTTTTAGATATGGACGCACCTGAAAACCCAACGGATACACCAATCATACTAGGAAGACCTTTTCTAGCCACTGCAAGGGCCAACATAAGTTGTGAAGAGGGCCAAATAGAGCTGAAATTTGAGAATTAGACTCTCAAAATTGATATCTTTAAGGCCCAACAAGGGATCAATTGCGATGTCATTGAACAAATTTGCGACATCAGAGCCGTGGTTGATGAACCACAAATTGAGGACAACATAATTATCCCTCATCAACCATAAGAAGATCTAAAACCACAATCAGAGGAGTCAGAACTTGACCCAGACAGACCCATAACTCCTACCCTTGTACCCCACACCCACTCTGAACCACCCGCTGCTACTGATATCCCCATTCTTGAACTCAAACCCCTTCCCAATAATTTGAAATACATCTTTTTGGGTTCCAATCAGATACTTCCTGTGATTATAAACTCCAAACTCACACCTGACCAGGAATCCCGTTTGATTGTTGTTCTCTAGCAACATCGCAGAGCCATTGGTTGGACTCTCGATGATTTGACTGGAATAAGTCCTTATTGCACACACCACATCTATTCTGAAGATGGCGCACGACCTTCACGTGAAATGCAGAGACATCTGAATCCCAATCTGCAGGAGGTCGTGAAAAAGGAGATCATTAAGTGGTTAGATGCAGGGATCATCTACCTGATCTCCGACAATCGTTGGGTAAGCCCAATCCAGGTTGTGCTTAAGAAGGCAGGGCTCACCACCATCACGACTGAAATCGGAGAAGTCATACCTACCTGTATAGCCAACTCGTGGAGAGTCTGCATAGATTATCGAAGACTAAATTCCTCCACGAAGAAGGATCATTTCCCCCTATCGTTCATTGATCAGATTCTCAAAAAACTAGCGGGAAATAGATTCTTCTGCTTTCTTGACGGGTACGTAGTAACCGGGCAGGTTTGAGCTAGTGCTGTCGTTATGATTATTTATGGTTTACAATCGTTGTAGTATATGAAAAAATGCTACCAGATTACTACAAATTTTTTTTACTCGGAAAAAAGTTTTCCCGAGGTCGAACTCAAAGAGCAACTAGAATTCTAGAAGTATAAAAGTTCTCAATTATGTTACAAAAATAAGAAGAGAGAGAGAGAGAGTTTTGTTGGCTTCTTCTTCTTCTCTCTTCTTTCTTCTCTCTTTTCTTCTTCTTGAACGTTCCTCTTCTTCTTCTTCTTTCTTCTTTTCTTCCTTTCTTTCAGCTGTAGAGTCTTCTTCTTTTCTTCTTCTTCTTCTCTACTTCTTTCTTCTGTTCTTCTTTTTCTTTCTTTCCTTCTTTCTTTCATTGCTTGCGGCTGTGTCTTCCTTCTTCTTTTTCTTCTTCTGCTCCTTTTCTTTTTCTCTTCTTTCTGCTCTGGCCGCTGCCCTTCCGTCGTCTGACTTGATGCTCAAACGACTTAACTGTGGGTTGCTACAGTGCGGCTTCTTCTCTTCTTCTTCAGCTCCTCTCCTTCCTTTCTTCTTCAGCTGCTCAGTGCGGCTAAGGCTTCGGCCGCTTCTCCTCTCTTCTTCCTTAGTTTTCTTCTTCTTCTTTCTTTCTTTCCTGCACGCACACACAATGGTCAATGCAAAACCTACCCCTACCCCTTCCTCGCATCTCTCTCTTTCTCAGAATCTCTCTTAGGACTGCTCTCCTAGAGCCGGGTAATCGAGTTCGGATAGCGCACCCTTGACCAGTCCCATCGGCGTGCGATGGTGGGCGAGGAGTGCGTGGTCGGGTAGTCGGATCCGGCCCAGACCTGTGGGGCGTGAGCGCAGGCGAGGGCGAGCGAGCGCGTGGCGCGCTACGTGCGGGTGAGAGGGACCTGACCCCCGTGTATCGAAGGCAGTAAGCCAGATACACTTTTTCAATTTAAGTGTGGGCGCGCGGTCGCACACTTACGAGGTGGGACTAAAGTCCCACCTCCAAATCTTGCGCCCACAGGCGAGGGAGTTGCTGCCAATTGGGGCAGTAACGAGGCTTTCCGCGCTGCCTGGGTGTGTTCGCAGCAGCTTTCCGCGCTGCCTGGGACTCGTGCCTGGGCTGGAGAACGCCTGGAGCTGCAAGAGGAGCTGCAGCAGCTCAGCAATGGCGGCGAGGGGGCTCTGACCTGAAAGCAGAAAGACGGCCTCTCGGCCACATCAAAAAATGGGGGAAGCTTTGCCGGAGTGTGGCGAAGGCAGTACGGGGTCGGCGAGGCGCGAGAACGCATGTGGAGGTAAACCTAGGTTAGACTATGCGCGGGAAGATGGGTTTGTTCGAGGGGCGGTCGGGCTGTGATTGGCAGTGAATGGAGTAGGGGGAATGGTTGAGTGGAGTGAGGGGGAGCCTCTAGGCTGGTTGGCGAGGGGTGAGGAGATCTGTGGAAGTGGGATGGCCTCTCCAGAGAAGGCGACCGGGGATGGAGAAGATGGGGTGGACAGTGGCGGTCGGATGGTTGAAATGGCAAATTAGAGGGGGGAAAATACAAGGGAGGGAGAGAGGAAACTCTGTACCTATTTACTCGACGAAGGGGAAGAGAGCAGCACCTGACCCGTGCCTGCCGGAGCTGGGGACGAAGATGCCCTAGAGGAGGGTATTGGCAACGAGGAGGCAGACGGAGGGCACCAGCTGGTACGGCCTAGCACGGATGATAGGGCAGAGTAAACTCTGCTGCAGGTAAGGCAACAGAGCGACGAGGAGGAGGAGGAGATCGTCGAAGGCTTCGGGTGCTTTGAATGGAGGAGGAAGAGACGAAAGGTGGGGTATTTCTTCGCCAGAGGAAGCTTGAAGGAGTCGGCAGACCTTGCCGCTCCTTATAAAGACTTGGCGCGGATAGGGAACCGAGGTGGCGACATTGCGGCCTCGCCGAGAATGGCAGGAGAGGATACCCATGACTTTCGTGCGTTCGCACGAGAGGCATGGTTGATGGCAGAGGGCATGGGCAGGTCCCTGCGACAAAGGACGTCGTAGGGAACCTCCCGTCTGTTCTAGAGGACGACCGCCTTGCCCTGCGCGGCGCCATCCTCCGCGGAAGGTCACCGGAGGCATGGCGTTGTGCAGAAGTGGCAGGGAGGACTGTTCTGCAAAGAACGACGAGAAGTTGGGGGCCTAAACATAAGAGTTTCAAAAGATAAGGGTCAACAAGTAAATAGAGAGGACCAATTTGTAAAGTCGGTCAAGATGGTCTTTTCTTAGGCTCAAGTTTTTATACCAGACTAATTTGAACCTAAGGATTTTAATGGTGAATTTTTATTTTTGGTTGGACCATGTTTAACCGGTCAATTTGCGCAAAAATCCAAATTAAGTCATTAATTAGGCATGGTTCTCATTTTAGGTCAAAATAAGTTTCAAAGGTCAAATTGAAGGTTCTAAACCCTAGAAAATATTTTTATATGAATTTTAGAAGGTTTAGTTGATTTTTATCCTACCTCAAACCTCGTAAATTAAAGTGGGTTTATTTTAGGGTTACAGAATGTTATTTAATTCCTAGAAGTTGCTATAATCCTTTTCAGATCAGATCATCCCACTTCCCTTCTTATTAAGCTTGTTTGACCAATGTTTGGACCCTTAATTACCCTATTTGCATACTGCATTGGTGAAATTGCAGTTTTACCCCTGATGATTTATTTTATCCTTTAACTCCGAATTCTCTGAGTTAAGCTTCTCTTTGGGTTTTGTAGGAGCTTTTTCACACATATTTGGATTAGATTGTGCTAATTAGGGTTCATGATGAGGTCCTCATCATACCCTCATGCCTAACTTTTGCTAGTCCCTTAGAAAAATTTTAAGGTTTCAACCTTTGTTCTAGACCATGAAGTTCTTAATGATTTCAGATAAGTGCTTTTTCTTTTGAAACCTAGATTAGGTCAGAATGCCAACCATAGGCCTAAAAGGTACTCTAATACCAACCAAGATCCAGATCTGTCTAGCCTCATCCTCAGTCCTTAACAAAGGTTTTTAAGGCCTACCTGAACTAACCTAAGGCTTATTGGACTTTGTGGTTAAAGCACCCGTGCTTGAGATAATTTTAGCCCTGGCTCAGTTCGCAGTGCGTTTTGTAAGAAAGAGAGGTAGAAGATTTATATGTTTGGAGAGTTTTCTCTCTCTTTTTCTTTTTAATTCTAGCTTAGGATTGACTTTTCAACACGGTCTGTATCAGATTCCTTGTCCCCATCATCAATCCTCAAGGGTTCCTAGCAGTCGATGCTTCGAGATAGCACCGTCCATGGTAACCCCCAGAACCCTGGCTGTTGAGATTTTGATATAATCCCATCCATGGTGTTCCGTGACCGAATTCAGACCCTGGTAATTGACATTTCATGATAATGCCATCCATGAAATCTGAACCAGCAGAGTGCTTACATGCCCCCAGTAGGATATGTAAATATCCTAAGAGACAAGCACCGAGGAGATGATATTTTGTTACGCATCTTCGAGGGGAATTTCCCACCTCTCCACGCTGGGAACTCGTCCAAATCAATGTGTGTTAATCGGCCACTCCTACTCTAGGTGTCATTTTCAGAATTTTTGTAACGCTTCTGCGTGATTTTGATTTTTATGCTTACTGAACCAGGCTGTATGTGAAGTTAGGGTGCTTAGGTTACTGAGTCCCATAAACCAAAAGTTAGTTAACGATGCCAAATACTCCCTAAGCCTTGGACCTAATACTTAAGATTTTCATTTTCCTCAACCTCTTGAGGAATGTCTAGATCTTAATGGGTACTAAGAGTCTATCCAAGAATGCCTAAGGTTTGCGTTCTTACTAATCTTATTGTGCACTTTTAATTTCTTTTCCTGAATGAGGTCTAGAACTTAGGTTAACTCCTTAATTTTTTACTAATGACTATCTCTTTTCTTTCATTTTGTGCTCCTTTTCATTTTGTTCCTTTTTCTTCTCCTCCTTTGTAGAGTCCACAAAATTTTCTTTCCTCCTCTCATTTTATTATTCTTTTTCGAAATTTTTTTTAATTTTTATCATTTTTGGCATATGTGAATTTTTTTATTTAAAACCTTTTCTTACAAGTTTTGCACTTTCAAACCCCCCCATGCCTAAGATTTGCAATGTCCTCATTGTTACTTAAGGGATTTTTTATTCAACTTAGTTCATACATTAGGACAGATGTTTTGATGAGTGAATGAGTCGGGGTGACTGTTGCGGACGATTTCTAATCTCAGGTGCAAGCACCTAAGGTGGAGTCGGTTGTCCTAAAGGGTGAACCTTAAGTGCGAAAAAGGTGTTAGAAAAGGTTTCAGGTTTTCAAAAAGAATGACGGGCTGCCTCCTATTAAGTGCTGAGTTTTACGCTATCGGTTGGACGCAATATGCTCAGGGAAAATGGAGGATAAATGATGATTCAGCCAAATCAGTAGAGGTTACATCAATGAACGGTTTGAGTCTCTGACCGTTCACGATGAAAGGTTTGGAATCATGGCTGAGTGGAGTAATTTCGACGGCTCCATTTCCAAAAACCTGTCGGACAAGGTATGGTCCGACCCACTTGGATCGCAGTTTCCAGGGAAGAGTTTGAGTCGGGCATCAAAGAGTAGGACCTTCTGACTAGGATGAAAGATCTTTCTAGAGATGTGCTTGTCGTGGAAGGCTATAACCCGCTCGTTGTAGATTCACGAGTTCTCATACGCATCAAGGCGTAATTCATCGATCTCACTGATTTGAAGCTTTCTATGGGTTCCAGCCTTAGAAAGATTTAGATTACAGCTCCGTACTGCCCAATAGGCTTTGTGCTCCAGTTCGATGAGGAGGTGACATGCCTTCCCATACACCAGTATAAAGGAAGACATGCCTAATTGGGTTTTGTGGGCGATCCTATAGGCCCACAAGGCTTTCGGAAGTCGGGACGACCAGTCCTTCCTGTCAGGCCGAACAGTGACCTACAAGATTTTCTTGATCTCCCGATTTGATAGCTCAGCTAGACAATTAGTCTGGGGGTGATAAGGAGTGGAGATTCAGTGAGACACCCCGTATTTGGTCATCAGTGACCTGAACTGAGCATTCGTGAAATGGGTCCCCCCGTCAGAAATGATTGCACGAGGAATCCCGAACCGTGAGAAGATATTGTGATGAATGAATTTGAGAACGATTTTATGATCACAGGTTCGAGTCGGTATGGCTTCGATCCATTTGGACACGTAGTCCACAGCGAGCATAATGTACTCGAAACCATCCGAAATAGGAAAGGGGCCCATAAAATCAATCCCCCAAACATCAAAGATTTTGTATACGAGAATCGGCTGCAAAGGCATCATGTCACGATGGCTCATGTTGCCCAAAGTTTGGCAACGATTGCATGTCTTGCAGTGATTGTATGCGTCCTTGAACAGAGTGGGCCAATAAAAGCCACACTGGAGGATTTTCGATGCGGTTTTATGCCCAGAGAAGTGGCCACCGCATGCCTGGTCATGGCAGAAGGAGAGAATATCATTGATTTCACCCTCCGGGACACATCTCCGGATGATTTGGTCGGCACCTATGCGGAAGAGGTGCGGATCTTCCCAAATGTAGTACTTGGCATCAGAGCGCAATTTATCTTTCTTGGCCTTCGGCCAATCAGACGGGATCTGATGAGATGCCAAGTAGTTTACTATATTAGCAAACCATGGAAGTCCAGTACCAATAGTCAGCAGATGCTCATCAGGGAAATGCTCCGTGATGGGTCCAGAAGGGTTGATGATCTCAGAAGGAAGGCGAGACAAATGGTCAGCTACCACATTTTGTCTTCCCGCCTTGTCACGAATCTCGAGGTTGAATTCTTGCAACAGCAAGATCCATCGGATTAGTAGGGGCTTCGCGTCCTTCTTGGCAAGAAGATGCCTCACAGCCGTGTGATCCGAGTAGATGATGATGTGGGAACTCAGGAAATAAGATCAAAATTTTTCAAGGGCAAATACTACAGCTAGCAGCTCTTTCTTCGTAATTGTGTAGTTACGCTGAGCCTCGTCAAGTGTCTTGCTAGCGTAGTAGATGACCACGGGTTTCCCATCAACTTTCTGCCCCAGAACCGCTCCTACAGCGAAATTAGATGCATCGCACATGATCTTGAAGGGTTGAGACCAATAAGGGGATTGTAGGATCGGGGCCTGGGTGACTCGGTCACGGAGGTTCTCAAAGGCTTGAGTGCATTCCTTGGCAATTTCAAAGGGTACATCCTTAGAGAGAAGAGTAGTCAGGGGGCGCGCGATTTTTGAAAAATCAGGAATGAAACGACAGTAAAGATCGACGTGCCCTAGAAAAGAACGGATGTCCCTGATCGAGCTAGGCATAGGAAGACGAGAGATTAGATCAACCTTGGCTCGATCCACTTGGATGCCTTTCTCAAAAATCAGATGTCCTAGGACGATCCCCTCAGGCACCATAAAATGGCTCTTTTCCTAGGAAAGAACCAAATTAACATCGATGCAACGTCTGAGTATATGAACCAAGTGCTGGAGGCAATCATCAAATGATGCCCCGAAAACTGAGAAGTCATCCATGAAGACTTCCAGATAATCACCTACCATATCAGAGAATATAGCAAGCATGCACCGCTGAAAAGTCGCGGGTGCATTGCAGAGACCGAAAGACATCCTTCGAAATGCTTACGTTCCGAAGGGGCAGGTGAACGTGGTCTTCTCCTGGTCCTCAGGATGAATAGCAACTTGGTTATAACCGAAGTACCTGTCAAGAAAGTAGAAGAATCGATTTCCCGCTAATTTCTCGAGAATCTGATCAATGAAAGGTAGTGGGAAATGATCCTTCTTCGTGGAGGAATTGAGTCGTCGGTAATCTATGCAGACTCTCCACGAGTTGGCTAATCGGGTAGGTATGACTTCTCCGATTTCAGTCGTAATGGTGGTGAGCCTTACCTTTTTAGGCACAACCTGAATTGGGCTCACCCAACGGCTATCGGAGATCGGGTAGATGATCCCTGCATCTAACCACTTGATGATCTCCTTTTTCACGACCTCCTGCAGATTGGGGTTTAAACGTCTCTGCATCTCACGGGAAGGTCGTGCGCCCTCTTCTGAATAAATATGGTGTGTGCAATAAGAGGGACTTATTCCAGTTAAGTCATCGAGAGTCCAACTAATGGCTCTACGATGTTGCTGGAGAACAGCAATCAGACGGGATTCCTAATCAGGAGTGAGCTTGGAATTTATAATCACAGGAAGAGTCTGATTAGAACCCAAAAAGATGTATTTCAAATGGCCAGGAAGGGGTTTCAGTTCAAGGACGGGGTTATCAACAGCAGCGGGTGGGTCAGGGTAAGTGTGAGGTTCAAGGATAGAAGTTATGGGTTTGTCTAAATCAGGGTCTGACTCCTCTAATTGCGGTTCAAAATCTTTTTGTAGTTGATGAGGTATAATCAGGTTATCATCAAAATGTGTTTCATCAACCAGAGCCCTGATATCACAGATTTGTTCGATGACACTGCAATTGATTCCTTGTTGGGCCTTAAAGATATCAATTTTGAGGGTTTGATTTCCAAATTTTAGCTCTATTTGGCCCTCCTCACAACTGATGTTGGCTCTAGCAGTAGCCAGGAAAGGTCTCCCTAGAATGATCGGTGTATCCCTAGGGTTTTCAGGTGCATCCATGTCCAAGACTATAAAGTCTACAGGGAAATAGAAATCCCGCACTCTTACAATAACATCCTCGACAATCCCTTTAGGTGACTTTATAGATCGATCTGCTAACTATAGTGTCACCTCAGTTGGTTTTAGGTCAGATTCCTCTAGGTGTTTTAGTAAGGATGTGGGTATCAGATTTATGGAAGCACCCAAGTCTAGCAATGCTCTGTCGAACTGGGTTTCACCTATTTTGCAGGAAATCAGGGGAGTACTTGGATCTTTTGCCTTGGGTGGGAGTCTGCTTGGGATTACAGAGCTGGCTTGCTCTGATAGTACAATTGGACTCCCACTCTTGGTTCGCGGCTTACGCTGAGGTGTACACACATTCTTTAAGAATTGTGCGTAAGCTGGTACGTGGCGAATTGCATCCATCAAGCGGATGTTTATTTGGACCTTCTCAAAGAGCTTGACCAGATCCTCCTCAGGAGTCACGGGTTTTGTTGTCTTCTTTCCCTTGGTCAAGGCCTCGGGAAATGGAACCTTGGTTGGTTCTTCTAAGATGGGTCCAGGTCTTTGATCTGGGACAGGGATAGGAACGTCTTGGATTACTGTCCTAGGATTTGGATTGCTACCAGGCTTGGACTGGTTTAGATAGGGTGGATCTTAGGTCTCCTTACCACTACGAGTCGTTACAGAATTCAGTCCTGCCAGGTTTTGGTTAGGGTTTGATAGGATGGGTTGCTGCTGATAGCCTGCATAAGAAGTGGAAGCCTCCATCCCGTCAGGTGAAGGAACAGAGGGGGCCTGATAAATCATGCGTGCTTGGCCCGGGTTTGGGTTCATAACCTGCCGCTGGGTCGGTACGTTATTAGGGTTAGGAAGAGGTTGGGAATGAAGTGTGCCTGGTTGGCTAGAATTTGCCAACTGGGCCAGTTGGTTTCGAACCTCTGTAAGTTCGTCCTTGTGTTGTTTTTGAATAACCGCATTCATTTTTTGAATGTCAGCCAAAGTCTGAAGGATGAGGGACATTTGGTCTTGGTTTGGCCCTAATGAATAAGTAGGGTTGGGCCGAGGCTGGGGCGGCTGGTAAGGACGAGGGGTTGTGGACGGGGCTGAAAGGGTGGTCTTTGAGTTTGGGAATTTCCCGCCCACTAGAAGTTGGGATGGTTTCGCCATCCAGGATTGTAGGTATTAGAGAATGGATCATTCTGGATGGCGTTGAGGTCCTCGTAGGTCTGAGGAACCTCCAAAGAGTCAGAGAATGGGGGAATGGAATTCCCCTGGCTAGTATAGAAAGGATCGGAGGATCCTTCGATCCAAGAATCAGATGGGGGTGGATATGGATCCATCCCAGGAGAAGGTCAGTGGAGAATGTTTTGCATAGTCTCCCACGTGGAAGGAGGCTATGCAAAGGAATTATGCGCAGAGGTGGCTCGCTGCAAGTGCTGAGTCAGCTCGTCCACCTTCTTCTCGATGATAGAGACCTTGTCCAATCGACTGGCCATCAGTTCCAAGTCGACTGATGCGGAAAGGTCTTGCGTCTCATGTGCTCCCCTAAGGTTCGTCGATGCGCGGGTATTCGTCCTATCGAATAATCCCATGGAGTCATTATTGATGGAGTTCTCGCACATGTTTTCGAGAATCTCCCACACAGTGTCCTCATGTTGACCCATGATATTCCCTCCGCAAGTTGCATTGAGGAAAAGCCTAATATCCACACGGAGTCCCTAGTAAAAAGACTGGACTTGTTCCCATTTAGGAACTCCGTGATGGGGGCACTTTCTCATGAGATCCTAAAAGCGATCCCATGCCTCATGGAGAGGTTCTCTCGATTGTTGCGTGAAGTGGGTAATTTGATGGCGCAAGGCATTGGTTCGACCAACGGGAAAGAACTTCTTCAGAAACTCGGACTGAAGTTCCTCCCAATTGTTGATCGGCCGGTCTGTGTTTGGTACTAATGAGCAGCCTTATCCATAAGGGAGAAGGAGAACATCTTCATGAGGAGAATATCCCGATTTTGTGCACCTGACCCAAAAGTTTGGGCCAATTGCTTTAGCTGTTTAATGTGTTGGAAGGGGTCCTCAGAATTAAGCCCATGAAATTTAGGTATGGCATGAATCATATTGGGCTTTAATTCAGAATCAGGTCCTCCAGTCGGGATTCTGACTCGAGGCTCAATAGCCACCGCAGCAGGATTATAATGGTCCCGCATCATAGGACGCTGCGGTGGGTGCACAAAGTTCTGGAAGAGGTCATTGAGTTGCTGTAGCTGGTGCTCCAGATTGTTCTCTTCCTCAACTGGCTGAGTCATTAGGGAAGAAGAAGGTGAGTTGGGTTCGGAGCCAGAGGAGAGGTCGATGTGAAGTGTTATTTGCTCAAACAAGGGCACTGAGGCTCAGCCTCGAGGAGAGTGAAGTTCTAACGGAGGTTTCAAGGACCTCCTACCAAACATACACTGATGGAGAAGATGAATTTAGCAGGTGTTGGACCCAATCAAGACACCCAAAATGTTGGGTGACTATAGAGGTGCGGGGCAGATGGACCCCTTGATCAAAAGATCGTCCACCTGAGAATTACCTGGGCAGCCAGAGAGGGTGTCCCGGGAAGACCCCTACACGGTAGAGCTTCCCCACGGGTTACAGGGTTTCCCCCACCCGACCTCTCTTGTCACTGAGATTCCAAGTAGACCAGAATGGGGATCTTGACTTCTTAAGTCTACCACTTTTAGTTTAAGATCAAGGTGCTTAGATTTTCACTTGAACTTTTAGCTTTTTGAGTGCAAAGAGTGACCTAAGTTGAAGGTTGGTTGACCCAAGGGGTCAACTTCACCTGCTAGTTCCTTTGAGAGCTTATTAGGTCTTGTCTTTTAGGGTTTAAGTGTCTTTAAAGAGCCAAATTGCTTAGGATTTCTTTGAATAAGTATTTTCAGACAATGGCTTGGGCACACTTCTTTTGGGATTTCTCAATTCTTGCTTAAGAAGTGTGTCTCTAAAACCCTAATGTTGAATCTTATGTTGGCTCTACTTGGTCCAATTAACTCCTTGTTGGGTAATTAGGACTCAGGCAAGAAGGTGTTAGCCCTTAAATACCCTTAATAGTGTGTGCAGAAATAGTGGGTTGAAATTGAAAACATGCAGCTTTTGATGATTTACTAGGTATAGAAGACAGGTTACACGTATATTGCTTATTCTTTTCTTTTTCTTCCTCTTTAGAATTTAGGGGTTAATAGTGAGAAGATAGAAAATTATCTGTCCTCGGAGTAGTTGTTGTGCGGCTGCTTGTCTTCTTGATTTCCTGTGCCTGCACACAAAAAGAGAAGAGATTAATAGAAACTCAATAGAGAATTTATGGCTTCTAGAATAGCCGTTGCTCATCTGCAACGATGCCAAAATAGTAACCCTGCAGGCGCGAGGGCGAGCGAGCGCATGGCGCGCTGCGTGCGGGTGAGAGGGACCTGACCCCTGTGTATTGAAGGCAGTAAGCTAGATACACTTTTTCAATTTAAATGTAGGTGCACGGCCGCACACTTACGAGGTGGGACTAAAGTCTCACCTCCAAATCTCGCGCCTGCAGGCGAGGGAGCAGCAGTGAGGCTTGAGACCCAATTGCAGGACTGGGTGTGTTCGCAGCAGCTTTCCGCACTACTTGGGACTCGCGCCTGGGCTGGAGAATGCCTGGAGCTACGAGCGAAGGAGCTGCAGCAGCTCAGCAATGGCGGCGAGGGGGCTCTGACCTGAAAGCAGAAAGATGGCCTCTCGGCCGCATCATAAAACGGGAGAAGCTTCGCAGGAGTGCGGCGAAGTCAGTGCGGGGGTCGGTGAGGCGCGAGAACGCATGTGGAGGTAAACCTAGGTTAGACTGTGCGCGGGAAGATGGGTTTGTTCGAGGGGTGGTCGGGCTGTGATTGGCAGTGAATGGAGTAGGGGGA
Organism: Thalassia testudinum; assembly: GCA_037157565.1. Classification (NCBI taxonomy): domain Eukaryota; kingdom Viridiplantae; phylum Streptophyta; class Magnoliopsida; order Alismatales; family Hydrocharitaceae; genus Thalassia; species Thalassia testudinum. The sequence continues at coordinate 100,104,961 of JAZHRO010000022.1, forward strand.
ATGGTTGAGTGGAGTGAGGGGGAGCCTCTGGGCTGGTCGGCGAGGGGTGAGGAGATCTGTGGAAGTGGGATGGCCTCGCCGAAGAAGGCGACCGGGGGTGGAGAAGATGGGGTGGATAATGGCGGTCGGATGGTTGAAGTGGCAAATTAGAGGGGGGAAAAGACAAGGGAGAGAGAGAGGAAACTCTGTACCTATTTACTCGACGAAGGGAGAGAGAGTAGCGCCCGGCTTGTGCCTGCTGGAGCTGGGGACGAAGATGTCCTAGAGGAGGGTATCGGCGACGAGGAGGCAGACGGAGGGTGCCAGCTGGTACGGCCTAGCGCGGACGACAGGGCAGAGTAAACTCTGCTGCAGGTAAGGCAGCAGAGCGATGAGGAGGAGGAGGAGGAAATCGCTAGAGGCTTCAGGCGCTTTGACCAAAGGAGGAAGAGACGAAAGGTGGGGTATTTCTCCACCAGAGGAAGCTTGAAGGAGTTGGCAGACCTTGCCACTTCTTATAAAGACCTTGGCGCGAAGACGGAACCGAGGTGGCGACATTCCAGCCTCGCTGGAGAATGGCCGGAGAGGATACCCATGCCTTTCGTGCGTTCGCACAAGAGGCATGGTTGATGGCAGAGGGAATGGGCGGGTCCCTGCGACAGAGGACGTCGCAGGAAACCCCCCGTCTGTTCTAGAGGACGACCGCCCTACCCTACGCGGCACCATCCCCCGTGGAAGGTCGCCGGAGGCATGGCGCTGTGCAGAAGTGGCAGGGAGGACCGTTCTGCAAAGAACGACGAGAAGTTGGGGGCCTAAACGCAAGGATTTCAAAAGATAAGGGTTAACAAGTAAATAGAGAGGACCAATTTGTAAAGTCGATCAAGATGGTCTTTTCTTAGGTTCAAGTTTTTATACCAGACTAATTTGAACCTAAGGATTTTAATGGTGAATTTTTATTTCTGGTTGGACCATGTTCGACCGGTCAATTTGCGCAAAAACCCAAATTAAGTCATTAATTAGGCATGGTTCTCATTTTATGTCAAAATAGGTTTCAAAGGCCAAATTGAAGGTTCTAAATCCTAGGGGATATTTTTATATGAATTTTAGAGGATTTAGTTGACTTTTATCCTGCCTCGAAACTCATGAATTAAAGTGGGTTTGTTTTAGGGTTACAAAATGTCATTTAATTCCTAGAAGTTGCTATAACCCTTTTCAGATCAGATCATCCCACTTCCCTTCTTATTAAGCTTGTTTGACCTATGTTTGGACCCTTAATTACCCTGTTTGCATACTGCATTGGTGAAATTACAGTTTTACCCCTGAGGATTTGTTTTATCCTTTAACTCAAAATTCTTTGAGTTAAGCTTCTCTTTGGGTTTTGTAGGAGCTTTTTCACACATATTTGGATTAGATTGTGCTATTTAGGGTTCATGATGAGGTTCTCATCAGTACTCCGGTTATAACCAAGTGGCGATTCATCTAGAGGACCAAGAAAAGATCACGTTCACCTGCCCCTTCGGGACGTACGCATTCCGAAGGATGCCTTTCGGTCTCTGCAATGCACCCGCGACTTTACAGCGGTGCATGCTTACCATATTCTCTGATATGGTAGGTGATTATCTGGAAGTCTTCATGGATGACTTCTCAGTTTTTGGGTCATCATTTGATGATTGCATCCAGCACTTGGTTCACATACTCAAGCGTTGCATTGACGTAAATCTGGTTCTTTCCTGGGAAAAGAGTCACTTTATGGTGCCTGAGGGGATTGTCCTGGGATACTTAATTTCTGAGAGAGGCATCCAGGTGGATCGTGCCAAGGTTAATCTAATTTCTAGACTTCCTATGCCTAGCTCGATCAGGGACATTCGATCTTTTCTGGGGTACGTCGATTTTTACTGTCGTTTCATCCCTGATTTCTCGAAAATCGCACGTCCCCTGACTACTCTTCTCTCCAAGGATGTCCCCTTTGAGATTTCCAAGGAATGCACTCAAGCTTTTGAGATTCTTCGTGACCGAGTCACCTAAGTCCCGATCTTACAGTCCCCTGATTAGTCTCAACCCTTTGAAATCATGTGCGATGCATCTGACTTCGCTGTAGGAGCGGTTCTGGGGCAGAAGATTGATGGGAAACCCGTGGTCATCTACTACGCTAGCAAGACACTTGACAAGGCTCAGCGTAACTACACGGTTACAAAGAAAGAGCTACTAGTTGTAATATTTGCCCTCGAAAAATTCAAATCCTATCTCCCGAGTTCCCACGTCATAATCTACTCGGATCACACAGCTGTGAGGCATCTCCTTGCAAAGAAGGACGCGAAGCCTCGATTAATCTGATGGATCTTGCTGTTGCAAGAATTCGACCTCGAGATTCGCGACAAGGCGGGAAGACAGAACGTGGTAGCTGACCACTTGTCTCGCCTTCCTTCTGAGATCATCGACCCTTCTGGTCCCATCATGGAGTATTTTCCTGATGAGCACCTCTTGACTATTGGTACTAGGCTTCCATGGTTTGCTGATATAGTAAACTACTTGGCATCACACCAGATCCCGTCTGATTGGCTGAAGACCAAGAAAGACAAGTTGCGCTCCGATGCCAAGTATTACAACTGGGAAGACCCGTACTTATTCTGCATAAGTGCTAACCAAATTATCCGGCGATGTGTTCCGGAGGTCGAAAGCAATAACATTGTTCCGGAGGTCGAAAGCAATAACATTCTCTCTTTCTGCCATGACCAGGCATGTGGTGGCCATTTTTCTGGCCATAAAATCGCATCGAAAATCCTCCAGTGTGATTTTTACTGGCCCACTATCTTCAAGGACGCATACAGTCACTGTAAGGCATGCAGTCGTTGCCAAACTTTGGGCAACATGAGCCATCGCGACATAATGCCTCTACAGCCAATTCTCGTATGCGAGATTTTCGATATTTGGGGGATTGATTTCATGGGCCCCTTCCCTATCTCGGATGGCTTCGAGTACATTTTACTCGCTGTGGACTACGTGTCCAAATGGATCGAAGCCATTCCGACCCGAACCTGTGATCACAAGATCATCATCAAATTCATCCATCAGAATATCTTCTGACGGTTCAGGATTCCTCGTGCAATCATCTCTGATGGAGGGACCCATTTTACCAATGCTTAGTTCAGGTCACTGATGACCAAATACGAGGTGTCGCATCGAATCTCTACTCCTTATCACCCCCAGACTAATGGTCTAGCTAAGCTTTCAAATCGGGAGATCAAGTAAATCCTGCAGGTTACTGTTCGACCTAACAGGAAGGACTGGTCATCCCGACTTTCGGAAGCTTTGTGGGCTTATAGGACGCCCACAAGACCCAATTAGGCATGTCTCCTTTTAGACTGGTGTACGGGAAAGCGTGTCACCTTCCCGTCGAACTGGAGCACAAAGCCTATTGGGTAGTACGAAGCTGCAACTTAGATCTTTCTAAGGCTGGAACCCACAGAAAGCTTTAGATAAGCGAGATTGATGAATTACGCCTTGATGCATATGAGAACTAGCGAATCTACAAAGAGCGGGTTAAAGCCTTTCATGACAAGCACATTTCTAGAAAGATCTTTCACCCTAGTCAGAAGGTCCTACTCTTCGATGCCCGACTCAAACTCTTCCCTGGGAAACTGCGATCCAAGTGGGTCAAACCATATCTTGTCTGATAGACTTTTGGAAATGGAGCCGTCGAGATCAGTCCACTCAGCCACGATTCCAAACCTTTCGTCGTGAACGGTCAGTGACTCAAACCGTTCATTGACGTAACTAATACAGATTTGGCTGAGTCATCATTTATCCTCCATTCTCCCTGAGCTTATTGCACCCAGCCGATGGTGTAAAACTCAACACTTAACGAGAGGCAACCCGTCATTCTTTTTGAAAAACCAAAACCTTTTTCTGACATCTCTTTGCACTTTAGGTTCATTCTTTAGGATAGCCGACTTCACCTCAGGTACTCGTACTGGAGATTAGAAATCATCCGTAGCAGTCACCTCAACCCATCCACTCACATATCTGTCCTAATACTTGAACCTGACCAAATAAAAACCCACCTAATGTACAATGAAGATATTACAAACCTTAGGCATAGGGGGGTATGAAACGTAATGAAATGACATAATAAGAAAAGGTTTCAACAAAAAAATTCGCATATACAAAAAAAAAAACTTTGGAGGAGGAAAGAAGTGCTAATAAACTTCACAAAAGGAGGAGAAAAGAGTAGAATATTAAAAAGGAGCACAAATGAAAAAAAAAAGGGATAGTCATTAGTAAGAAATTAAGGAATTAACCAAAGTTCTAGACCATATTAAAGAAAAGTAAAGAGAAAGTGCACAACAAGATTAATAAGAATGCAAACCTTAGGCATTCTTGACTAGACTCTTAATACTCGTTAAGATCTAGATATTCCTCAAGAGGTTGAGGAAAATAAAAAGCTTAAGTATTAGGTCCAAGGCTTAGGGAGTATTCGGCCTCGTTAACTAACCTTCGATTTACGAGACTCAGTAACCTAAGCACCCAATTCACACACACAGTCTGGTTCAGCGAGCATAAATATCAAAATCACGCAGAAGCATTTCAAATATTCTGAAAATGTCATCTAGATTTGGATCGGCCGATCAACACAAGTTGATTTGGATGAGTTCTCATCGCGGAGAAGTGGGAAATTCCCCTCGAAGATGCGTAACAACATATCATCTCCTCGGAGCTTGTCTCTTAGGATATTTACATATCCTACTGGGGGCATGTAAGCACTTTGCTGGTTCAGATTCCATAGATGGCATTATCATGAAATGTCAATTGCCAGGGTCTGAATTCGGCCACGGAACACCATGGACGGGATTATCTCGAAATCTCGAAAGCCAGGGTTTTGGGGGTTACCATGGGCGGTGCTATCTCGAAGCATCAACTGCCATGGACCTTTGAGGATTGATGATGGAGACAAGGAATCCGATACAGACCGTGTTGTGAAGCCAATCCTAAGCTAGAATTAAAAAGAAAAGAGAGAGAAAACTCTCCAAACAAATAAACCATCTGTCTCTCTCTTACAAAACACACTGCAGACTGAACCAAGGCTAAAAATATCTCAAGCACGGGTGCTTTAACCACGGAGTCCAATAAACCTTAGGATAGTTCCTGAGGGCCTTAAAAACCTTTGTTAAAGACTGAGGCTAAAGCTAGATAGATCTGGATCTTGGTTGATACTAGAGTACCTTCTAGGCCTATGGTTGGCATTCTGACCTAATCAAAGAGACAAAGAGAAGTAAAAGCACTTATCAAAATTGATGAAAGAAATTCATGGTCTAGAACACAGGTTAAAATCTTAAAATTTTGCTAAGAGACTAGCAAAAGCTAAGATGGGGGTATGATGAGAACCTCATCATGAATCATAACTAGCACATTTTGACCTAAATAAGTGTACAAAAGCTCCTACAAAACCTAAGGGAAAGTCTAAATCAGGGAATTACAAATTTGAGTATAAAATAATTCACAAGGGGTAAAACTATAATTTTACCAATGCAATACATAAATGGGATTTCTAAGGATCTAGACACAGGTCAAATGGGCTTAATAAGATAAAAAGTGGGATGATTCGATCAGGAAAGGGTTATGACAAAATCTGGGAATTAAATGACATTATGTAACCCTAAAACAAACCTGCTTTAATTCATGAAGTTTCAGGCAAGATAAAAATCAATTAAATCCTCTAAAATTCATGAAAAAACATCCCCTAGAGTTTAAAACCTTCAATTTGGCCATTGGAACCTATCTTGACCGAGATTGAGAACCATACTCAATTTTTGACCTAATTTAGATTTTTATGCAAAATGTCTAGTCAAACATGGTCAAACCTAAAATCCAACCTCACCGTTGGATTCCTTAGGTCCAAATTAGGGCTATATCAAAATTTGAACCTAAGGGAAGGTCGTCTTTGAAAGTCCCTACTAGGAGGGGGTGACGTAATAAAATGCGGAAATAAATATAAACAATATCACAAAATAGGCAATCACAAAATGTACACAGGTATTTTTAGGTGGAAACCCAAACCGGGTAAAAACCACCACCTAACCCTCTCGAGTTAGGATTTTCCGATCAACCTAGTTGATCAAATCCACTAACCGAATCACTTTGAACGAGGGTGATTCAACCTCAGTACAACCACGCTACAAGTACGAGGGTAGCGTTCCTCAACCCCTTCTCTCCACGAGAAGGATTTTGTCCCACGAAGGAGACGGGAATTCGCAAAGCGAATACCCAACCAAAATACAAAGATAAAATAAACAACAGTCCTATAGAGCCAACAAAATTAAACCTAGCTTCTATAGGAAATAGGAAACTCCCCTTTGCAAGGAGTGCGTCGATGATGACGCGGTGCGTGTGCCACGCGACGGCGCTACGTCGCTCTCGTTATCAACAGCGGGAGAGCGGGCGCGCGAAGGCTTGATGCTCTCAAGAGAATGAAACTAGAGCTTGGAGAGCAAGGGCCTCAATTGGACACAAAAGAGTGGAACTAAGTTGCTTAGGTGTGTCTCTTGTTTCTCTTAGTGTGTATCTTGTGTGTTTTTGTGTTGCAAAGGCTCCCCTCTATTTATAGAGGCCTTAGGAAGGCTTTGGAAGGCTTGGAAAAGCTTCCATAGCCGTTGGGTGCAAAGCCTAAGAGAATCAGGCCGAAATCAGGACAATGATTACACTTCACAGGGTTATCAGACGTCTAATTATGGCATCAGACGTCTGGAAGTCCACTTTAAGACGTCTGATTCCAAGGTCAGACGTCTGATTCTATGCGGGTTTCTCCCTGACTTGAATCAGATCTAAACAGGGTTTTTGTACAAGTCCATCAGACGACATAGAGGACGTCTGGCACTAAGTCTGGACGTCTGGAAACCTACTTTTATCGTGGGAATTGATTTCCAAACGTTGCAACGGCTAGAAAATCTCTGAGAAGAGATTTTGGGTCAGCCGAGGCAAAACGGTCATTTATCAGACGTCTGTGAAGTCCTATGGACGTCTGATAAGGCTCTAACGGTCATATTCTTCAGTGTCTTCTAAGCCAGCCAACGGTCCACTAACTGGACGTCTGGCAAAGTCATCAGACGTCTCCTAAGACGTCTGGTATAAGGTCTGGACGTCTGAATTCATCAGACAGAACTAACTATGTCCAGCCTAACAGTTATCAGACGTCTGAAACAACAGTCAGACGTCTTAAAATCCTTTATCAGACGTCTGATTCGTGAATTAGACGTCTGGAAAGTCAGTTTTAACCCTATATTGGTTTTCTAAGTGTTTTACAGAAAACCTACGTATCCTAGGGTTGTGCAGGTGTTCCTAGGACTACTGTTAGGGTTCTTTGAGGCTCTTTAACATAATGTCTAAGGAAAATGAAGAGCAAGAAAATAAATACAAGAGATACATGAAAGGATAAAAAAGAATCTATCCTATTCTTCTTGTCTTCCATCTCCAATCTTTCGCTCCACGCGAACCTCCTCTATTTTCCGTCAAGCTCCTCCAATCCGTCCTGGATGCGAGCTCGAGTTCCGTCTAAACACGTCTTCATTTGCAATTGACCTGAAATCTAGGACTCAAATTGCAAATGTTAAATAACACGTGTTTTGTTATCATCAAAACAAATGATCGTGATGCTCTAGCACCAACAGTCTTGACCTACTTTACAAATTGGTCCTCAATAATTACTTTCTGACCCTTAACTTTTTGAACTCTTGCATTTACCCCTCAACTTTTCCATTATTTTTTGCAAACCGGTCCCTCTACCACCTGCAGCAGCAGGCCATACCTCCGGCGACTTTGCGCGGAGGATGGCGCCGCACAGGGCATGGGAGCCGACCCCAGACTTGAAAGGAGGATCCCTAGCGTTGTCATCTTTTGCATGGACCGGTTCCCATGCTCTGCCGGCCACCATACCTCTCGCGCGAACGCTCGAGAGGTATGGGTCTTTTTTCGGCCATGCCTCCGGCGACCATCCCACGCCTCCTCGCGTTTCCCTCCCTGCCAGCCCCTATTTAAGGAACGGTAGCCCCTGCTGCATCCTTCAAGCTTCGTTTGGCCCGAGATCTCCTCTCCTATTCACCTCTCACCAACTCCGGCCAACTGTCAGAGCTTCCAGCGACATCCCCTCTCCTCTCTCGTCGCCCTGCCACCATACCAGTGGCAGGGTTAACTTCGCCGTCTTCCACTGCGCCGCGCCATATCATCGGGCGCCCTCCAGGCCCTCTTCCTCGTCGCCGTTCTCTCCCCTTGTCACCTTCGTCTCCGGCGACGGCATCACCGGCCGCTTGCCACTTCCGCACCTCCCCCTTCACTCTGGACTCGTAGATAAGTTTCTCCTACTTTCCCATTTATTTCCCCCTGTTAATTTGTTGTTTCGACCCCTCGACTCCACCGTCCACCCTCACCATCTCCACCTCCGACCACCAACTCCGGCGAGGCCATTTCCCCACCACAGACAGCTCCACCCCTCGCCAACCGATACCTGAGCTTCACCACTTCCCACTGATCACCTCTCGCCCTTCCACCGACCACGCCACCAACTGAAACTATCCCCCAAACACACCCACCAGCACACACAGTTTGACCTAGCCACGCACTCACGGCCACTATCACACCGCCCAACCCCCGCAACACCTCCACCGTGCTTTGGCGGAGCCTCCTGAGCATTCTAAAGTGGCCACGAGGCCGTTTGCATGACTTCAGGTTCAGAGGCTCGCCGCCATTGCTACCGAGCTTGGAGCAAGTTTGCTAGCAGCTCCAAGCCTCTGCAGTCCCAGGTTGAAGTCCCAGGCTGCGCGGAAGAGCCTCGCGTACAGTCCCAGGTCCTCAATTGAAGACGTGAGCTTCACGTCTTGCTGCAATTGGAGAGACACTCCCTGCTGCGAGCGCGCGAGAAAGGGTGGGACATTTAGTCCCACCACGTAAGTTTGTGAGCTCCCCATGGCGCATAAATTGAAAAAGTGACTGAGGCTTATCGTCTTAGTCACACGGGGTGAGGTCCCTCTCACCCGGCCTCGTCCGCGATCACCCCCCCGCAGACCTGGCCCGACCCGTTTACCTGCCTAAGCCTTGCACACCTCGCCCACCACCGCACGCCGGTGGGCCTGGTCCCGGGCGCCTACACCTGACCCGTATACCTGAGAAGGCTCTAGGAGAGCGGACCTAAGAGAGAAATGGAGAGAGAGAGAAATGCGGGAAGGGTAGGGGTAGGTTTTGCTTAACTAGCTTCCTGTGCAGGGAAGCTGAAGAAAAAGAAGAAGGAGGAAGAAGAGGCATAGGAAGCAGCTAAGGACTTAGCTGCATCAAAGAGTAGGAGCTGAGGAAGAAGGTGGAGAGGAAGAAAAAGAAGGAGAAGGAGGTGTAGCTCAACAGAGAAGAAGAAGCCAAGGAGAAGAAGCAGCAGCAGCCAAAGAGAAAGAAAGAAGAAGAAGGAGACGAGTACTGTAGCAAACGCTACTTAAGACATCTGATTCATGGAATCAAACGTCTAAAGAAGAGAAAGAAGAAAGAGAGAAGAAAAGAAGAGAAGAAAAATTTTTATTCCCTCTCTCTGATTTTTGTAAAAAAGTACATTGTTGTGAATTGTGTTTTTTATGCTTCTAGAACCAAGTTTGTTCCCTGAGTTCGACCTTGAAACATTTTAAATTTCGAGTAATAAATTAAATTAAATTGATCATCGTTTTTCACAACATACTACAACGTACCTTTTTGAAAACCATGAACAAACGGCTGTATCAACCTTTTACTCCCTTCATGAGCCACCTCTTAAGGCTAGTAGGAACTCAGGCAGACGTACCTCACATTCCCTTACATTGTTGCCTCTTAAGGCTAGCAAACCGTCTCTCAAGGCTGGCAGGAGGTTGGGTCGCTACACTCACGTTCCCCCATAATGTCGCCTCATAAGACCGGCAGCTGCTTCTTAAGTATGGCAGGAACTCGGGTCTCCACGCCCCAAGTTCCATTTAAGAATAAAGCCACCTCTTAAGGACGACAAGAACTTAGGCCCCCACACCCCAAGTTCCATCTAAACACAAAGTCGCCTCATAAGGACGGCAGGAACTTGGGCCCCCATGTCGCAAGTTCTATTTAAACATAAAGCCACCTCTTAAGGACGACAGGAACAAGGGCTCTTACAACCCTTGTTCCGATTGATATAATGATGCCTTGAAAAGATGACAAGAACTCGAGCCCTCACGCCCCCAAGTTCCGTCCACAAGTAATGCCAAACGCACCTCACACCGCCTCTTAAGGACGACAGAGAAAGTGCGTGCCCACATTGCCCTTTTACACAGAGTCACCACTTCAAAAGATAGTAACACTAAGAGCACCTTGGCCGCTCACACTTACAACTTCCCCGCTCAGACAAAAAAGTGGGGCATCGCCCACTAGTGAAGTTTTAACCACTTCACTCTCAGCAGCGTCTACTAACTGAAAAGGATGGCAGAAACTCAGGCCCCCACGCCTGACGCTCCACTTGATATCATGCCACTCCTCATGGTTGGTAAAAACTAGGGCTCTTGCGTCCCATGTTCCAGTCAATGTCCCCCCACGACGACAGTAGGAACTTGGGCTCCTATGCCCCAAATTCCACCTCACATAACATTGGCACACACTCGAACTTCCAACAATGATCCAAGCGATCATACTTAGTTATCATTGCCACCCCCTAAGGTCAGTCCTCTCAGATGCCCTCTTGCACTTTCCCCATTCCTCAGAAGAATGATACGAGTACAATCAAGCAAGTCGACGCACGGCGGTATTACACCCTACGGCCAAGCCGGCAAGCCTTCCTTTATCCACCTATGATAAGGACAAGTTTAGCAATAGAATAACCGCATTTAGAATGGTTGGATCGACGATGACCTTTATGGGCATAATTGTCCGCCCAGCAACTAGCCCTTGTCTCTGTGGAAAGTCTGGGTGATAAACTAGGATCAAACGATCAGAACTGAGTCCCTTAAGGGAACAGAAATTTGACCTACCCACCAACAACTTCAGAGATTCAGCCAGGCTACCCAGCCTCAACTATTCAACGTTGTCCTAACAACGCCATCGGCCCTGTCCAGGTCAGAGCAGACCTTGATCCCTCTAATTGTTGCCACTTGAGCTCAGACCCAGCACAAAAAAACTCCATTTGGACCACCAGTGGCCTATCAGACAAAGGCCTCACTTATTCAGGCAGGTGTAAATTCGTCGAGCCACAATAAGAGACCAAGGCTAAAATAGGGGAGCTTCTTGGAATCAATTTTACTAAACCCTCATGTCAGGCCTGGCCCTTGAAGGAGGTGGCAGCCCTGAACAACACACGCACATAGGTTCCACCAACCTCAACAAAGCTTACCCTAAAAGGTGAAGTTCCCTGACCAAAAATAGACATCAGAGAACTCCTGTGATGGGCAATTCAGCCCAACCCCCATAGGGGTCTGCAGCAAGGACTGCCGGATCAACCCTACTCTAGGTAACAAATTCCCTACCCCAAGCAGACATAGGTTTGCCTTAGTATAGAGCCGCACCTACGATAAGAAGAAGCTTTGATGGCCCTTAGTCTCCAACTGAGTGACAGACAAACTTCGACAAGATCCAAGTGACCATGGGCCTTAAGCTCTAAGCACCAAGAAAAGGATACAGTCACTAATCGACAAAATCACCCCCTTGGGTTGATTCTTGTCTCAGACTTTTGACTAATGTTGCCCCCCTCGCCCTTCAAACACATCACAAAGGGTCTGGGGCAGCTTTGGCAAGCTTAAGTGCCCTCCTCACTTCGCCCCAAAAATTGTATGTTGGCAGATCGTTTGCGACAGCTAACTCTAGAGCTGGCATAACGCTGACCACTTTGGGTTGCGCTACTCATGAGTACCCTCCCAAGCTACTCCTCCTACCACCCTACGACCAAGCAGAGTTAAGGAGCAATGCTCAATGGCCAAGGGCATTTTACTTAAAAGCCGGCTAGTCGAGTAGGGGTTTTCCACCCCCTCCTCATGCTATCGCATAAAGGAAGCATTCCGAATGGAGGAATTTAAGGGAACCGCTCCTAGCTCGGCTATTCCAGGAAGGGCACCTCGAAGGTCCCAAATAGAGCACTAGTATAAAAACTGTATGCACAAGGATACTAACTGCCGGTAAATATCTCCTAGCATCATTTCCTACCTGGAGAGTTAGTGCCACTCTTGGCATTCTCCCACCAACCTCGTCTTCAAGATGGGCCATATCAATAACAACCACCCCTCTCCTAAAATGGGTCATGGCTAAGACACCGATTTGCCCAACAACCGACACAACTATATCTTGTGTCAGGTAGAAGCAGGCGGACAAGGTACCAAGTGAATGGTTAACTCCCATCGACCACACACCTTTCTTAGTCAGGTGTACAGCATGGGTTCCCGGCCACTACTAGGGGCGACCCTCTCCACAGGCAGTCCTTTATGGCTTGCCAACAAGTAAACAACAGCGTTAAACAAAATAAGATGACAGTGATCGCCTGCAATAGATAGGCTGGCAACCTAGAACTTCTCAAAGAAGCACGATAGATTGAATAAAATGGAGAGGCCTCCATGTCAATCCACTGGAACGGAAAATCAAATGCCCCATGAAAGGGATCAAACAAAAAATCGTAAAAGTAGTCCACGCGACTCTTCCTAGCTAAGCTAACTTAGCTAGGTCCACCTAAACTATCCACTCCATGGCCGTCCATCCTCCTCCTTAACCCCAACTTAACCTAACCCTAACCCACCTATTTTGGTGCCAAAACACACCTTGTTACGACCTGATCCCAGACCTCTACAGGATCCGAGACCGGCCCACCTCGACTAATCCTAAGACCTAGTCGTCCAACGAGAAATAACCAAAAGCAGAAAATAATTCACATCCACACATGCAATGTAACTAAGCAGAAAGAAATCAAGAGACGGTAAAAGCAATAGAGTGAAATAGTCTATCAATATTACAGGCCATCACAACTATGATAGAGAAAAGTACAGCAGCAAAATAACTGAAACAATATTTCATAGAACAAAATACTCACTACTATAATAAGAGCTAGGGAAACAGTAAGAAACGTAGCTAAGGCTAGGCTCGACTGAGCCAACTCCCTCTGCAGTTGGTGGTACTGGCTACTCAACTCTCTGACCTGGACAAGGTTATAAAAATTTTCGAAGTCAGCGAACGCTTAGTAGAGTGGTAATTTAGCCATTTACATGTAATTAAGACAAGTTATTAATTAATGTAATTAAGTAACTATCCATTTTCATTTAGTTCAACCAAGTACTTCTAATTTGTTGTTCCTTTATTCACTTAAATCATTTCTTGATCTGGCCTGTTCCTCACGGGAACGATCTTGATTGCAGTCTTTTCTATGATGTAGGAGGTACACGTGGTGTTCTCCTGGCCGGGAGAGTCCCCCGTGGTAATCCTACACCTAGTCAACCACCCCGATGTCACAGTTGCGACGTAGCGGTGACTACGGCACGCGTGATAAACGCGTAGGTAGCTATCCCGCACTGGCACGCGGTTAGTCATTTCCGCACACAGGTATGCCTAAAGGTACAACACGGAACAGTACAGGGCCTTGCCCTCTCAGAACAGAATAGAATAGGGGTCTCGCCCCTCCACACTCCACGTAACCTCGTCCGACTATCTCGGTTTGCCCAGTGGGCTTAACAAGAGTCGGTGTAGGGTGGCTAGTCCTAACCCCGAGCCTCCTGGGGCGGCTAGCTCTCTCCCTACACTAAGTAGCTCACCTCAGTACCACGTATACGAGGGCCAAACAAAGTCGGTGTAGAGTATCTAGGCATGACCCCAAGGCTCAACCTAACGAGCGGCTAGTACCCCTCTACACTAAAGGGACAGTGGCTCCCCTGAGCACCGCGTACACAAGGGCCAGCTCACTTCCCGTCTACAGGAGTTCTCCTAATTCCTTGTAGGGTTCATGCTGGTATTCCTTTCGTTTCATATTCCAGACTCTCAGATTTCTCTGTTTACATTACCGGTTCCATTCTTAAAACAGGCAGCTCGTGATTTTCTAACTAACAAGGCATCACATTAAAATAACCAATACATTTGCTAGCATTTAAAGTTGTACATGCATCTCAAGTAAACAGTGTAGCTCAACTATACTTATTTGTTCCTGCCCTAGGGTTCATTCTCATCCTAGGGTTCTACACGTATCTCAAGTATACAATATAGCTCAAACCATACTCATCTGTTCCTACCCTAGGGTTCATTCTCATCATAGAGTTCATTCAAGTTATTCCAAACATGCAGTTCATTTATCTAAATCATAATATTAATGTAAACCACTCTATCGGTAAACACGGGAGGAATGGAGACTCGGATCACAGATCTCGTTGCCTCTGCGGCTCCTGCGTACTCAACTGGATGGAGACCTATACAGTTAACAAATTGCATCAAACGAGTCCAAAATCATATACAAGTGATACTAACTCGTAGAGAAATTCAAGTGAAAAATAACAGTAGTTCGTTTGTGAAAATCCGATTCCATTTGGGCCCTAAACAGGCCAAAAACACTCACACTGTCCAAAATCAGACGTCTGGGTCGTCTAGGTCTAGTCTCAGACGTCTTAAAAGACATCAATACTCACCTTGGGTTTCCTATGGCTACCTCAGACGTCCAGACCCTTCCGCGATTGTCTAAGGTGTGTTTCAGACGTTGGACTCTCCTTCCGGTCGTCTGGAGGTATGGTCAGACGTCTAGCGACGTGTCCAGACGTCCAAAAGCACCTCGAAGGGCACACCCCGCGCCTTTCCAGAGCCCTGCCCCCTGCGTACATACACGAAACTAAAAAAAGGTTGAACAAAATCTCCTGCGGTAAGGCCTTCATGGCCGTAAACCGCACAGAAGCACATACCTTGGTACTGTGCATGCTTTCAGATGTCCAGCTTCAGCTCCGGACATCCTTCTGCTACTCCAGACGTCTGGGAGATACTCCATACGTCTGATACTGGAAAATATCCAGTACGCAGAACTCTCCTGCAAGCTGTCTCCCTCGCGAGCTCGCCCGCAGGAGCTGCAGCAGTGCCTCCAGTGGCTGCAAGAGGCCAAGGCTTTTGCTCGCAAGCTCCTCCTCCTCGCCTGCGCCCTTGACTCCTCCCGCACGAGCTCCTCCAAGCTCCTGCGACTCCCTCGCGAGCTCCTCCCATGCTCTCGCTCCCCTCTCTTCCTCCTCCACGTCCCGTCTCTCTCTCTTCTTCCTCTCCACACGCTGCACTGGAAGGGGGAGAGGAAGGGGGCGGCCGGTAAGAGGGAAAGATGGAGGTGGTGGCTGGTGGAGGTAGGGTGCAACGACTCGATTCCCGAATCCCTACAGGACCCGAGATCGACTCGCTTCGACTAATCCCAAGACCTAGTCGTCTAACAAGAAACAACCGCAAAGTAGGAAATTAAACCACATCACATATGCAATGTAATTAAGCAGTAAAAACATACAAGCAGTAAAGAAAAGTAATAGCTGCTAATTCAATACATACCACCACAACAACAGGAAAAATGGAACGAAAGCAATAGTAACAGAAACAGTAGCCAAAAGTTTGAAACTCACTATAGCAGTAAAGAGAGTACAACAAAAAGTACTGAAAACTACAGCTGGGCTCGATTGGGCCCAGCACACTCCGCAGCTGGTAGCTCGGGCTGCTCAACTCCTGGACCTGAACAGTGTTATGAAAAAGACGGAGTTAGCGAACACTGAGGAGAGCGGTAACCATACTATCTAAAGCAGTAAAAGTAGCAGGTATATTTATCTTTTCGAGTTAGTTTACTTTACAAGTAATTCCTTTTCACCCCATTTGGTTAACATTCAGATTTCTTTCTTGATCTTGCATGTTCCTCGTGGAAACAATCTTGATTGTAGTCTTTTCCGAAGAGTAGAAGGCACACGTGGTGCTCTCCTGGCCGAGAGAGTCCCCCGTGGTAGTCCTACACCCAGTCAACCACCCAGAGGTCACTGACAGATGTAGCGGTGGCTACGACACGCACGATAAGCACATGGGTAGCTACGCCGCACTAACACGCGGTCAGTCGTTTCCACTAGCAGGTACATCCAAAGTACAGCACAGAACAGTATGGGCCTAGCCCTCTCAGAAACAAGGGTCTAGCCACTCAGAACCAAACAGGGGTCTCGCCCCTCCACAGTCCGCACACCCTCGTCTGACTACCCTGGTTTGCACAGAGGACCTAACAAGTCGGTGTAGGGTGGCTAGCTGAACCCCGAGCCCCGTGGGGTGGCTATCTCCCTCCCTACACTAGTAGCTCGCCTCAATACGGTGTACGCGAGGGCCAACAGAAGTCGATGTAGAGTAGCCAATCCTAACCCTGGGTCCCAACCCAAGGGCTGTTAGCTCCTCTCTACACTAAAAGTGGATAGTCGCTCTCCTTGGTACCACGTACTTAAGGGACAGGAGACTTCCCGCCCACATTCCAGGCTTTTCCGTCTAGCCACAGGAGCTCTACTCCTAACTCCCCGTAGGGTTCATGCTCATGTTCACCATATTATTCCAATCCAGGTTTCATCATTCACAATTCAGTTCTCGTTATACACAGGCAGCTTGTATTTCCACAATTTAACACATGCAATAAGTGATATCACAGGTAACTGTTTAGTTATCTCAGGCAGCTCATATTTATTTACAGGCAGTGGCTAACAATTTAGCTCATTCATTTATATACAATTTCAATTACGCAAACAATTGGTTCAACCATTTCTTGTCCTAGGGTTCATGCCACATCCTAGGTTTTCAGTTGTCTAATTTTCATAGATGCAGTCATATTTAATAAGTATAACAGGAGAGGACCACTCTACCAGAAAATCCGAGAGTACCGGGGGCTCGAACCGCAGACCCACGTGCCTCTACGAACCCTAGACACGCAACAGGTCAAAGTCTTATACCAAGGAACACATCACAATGGAAGGTTCAGAACAATGTATAAAGGTTTCTAATAAGTAGAGGAACTCACAAGGAAACCACAGATACTTCATTTGCATAAAATAGATCCCAATCGGACCCCAAATGGGTCAAAAACGTGTCTGCAGACCCAAATCAAACATCTGCAAACAAGTCCAGACGTCTTAAAAGTCACAAAGACTCACCTCAAGCTCCTGCAATGACTTCAGATGTCCAGGACTCCCCCGCGACTGTCTGAAAACAGTTCCATACGTTTGACCAATCCTCCGGTCGTCTGGAAACACCTCTGGTCGTCTAATGAGCTGTCCAGACGTTCGAAAGTGCATGGAAAGGCGTTCCGTGCACCTTCCCAAGGCTGCTCCTGCGCACGATAGAGCAGCAACCCACTTTAGCCTAAACCAAATCGCCTGCGGTGTAGCCTGCATGGCCGTAACCGCAAAGAAGACGTACCTTCGCGATACAGATGCTTTCAGACGTCTGGTGTTGACGCCAAACGTCCAGCCGATCGTCCGAAAGACACTTCAGACGTCTGATACTGGAAAAATTCCAGTATTAGACCGCGCTCCTACGCTTCTCGCCGTGCTCTGCTGCGTCTCCCCTCGCTCCGCCGCAGCTCTAGCTGCTGCAGGATGACGCTCCAACGCCCTCCTCCCGCACATGTTGCGGTGGCCATGCGAGCTTCCGACGAGCTTTCGCGAAGCTCTCGACCTCGGCCTTCTCCTCCTTCTCATGCACCCTCCTCCTCGCTCTCACACTCTCTCTCGCGTGCCCTCGCTCACGACAGTGGAGTGGGGGGTGGGGTGATTGTGGTGGAGTGGAGAGGAGAGGAAGGGGGTGGCCTTTTATAAGGTTGTCTAGGGTTCTGCAAGATGGAGGGAGGAGGAAAAAGAGAGAGAGAGGAGTTCTGCACGCCGCCCGCGCGCAGAATGCAGAAGGCGTACAAAAATTTAATTTCCAAACGTTTGGGAAAGGGTCCAGACGTCTGGACAGACGTCTAACTGACACTCCAGACGTCTTAGAAGGCTAAAAACAGGACGGGTTTTTATATCATAACAAACTTAAAGGAAGTTTCGTCCCCAAAAGTTGAACTAGCTAGGGTGCGGAAAGAGGAATATAAAACGCATAACAAACTTAAAGAGGACCGAAGTCGATCCGAAAAGACGTACTCTCGAAAAGCTCTAGGTACCGCTCTTGCATGTCGCCTCAGGCTCCCAGGTAGCCTCATCGTACCTCTGGTTTCTCCACAAAACCTTCACCAAGGGTACCTACTTCTGTCTCAGACTTCGGACGGCTTTGTCTAGTATTTGCACTGGTCTCTCAGGGTAGGTCAAGTCGTCACCCACCTTGACACTCTCATGGCTCAGAACGTGACTGGGATTGGTGATGTACTTCTTGAGGTTGGACACGTGGAACATGTCGTGAGCTCCAAAAAGCTGGGGAGGAAGGGCAAGCCGGTAAGCAACAGGTCACACCCGCTCCAAGACCTCAAAGGGCCCCACAAACCTCGACGCAAGCTTCCCCTTCACCCCAAAACACTGCAGGCCCTTCATGGGCGAAACGTGGAGAAAGACGTGATCCCCAACCTCGAATTGCACCTCTCTGCGCTTCCGTTCGGCATAACTCTTCTGCCTACTCCTGACAATGCAGAGTCGTCTGTGGATCTGTTCTATCACCTCTTGACTCTGCCGGATCGGCTTGAGGCCAACCTCCCACTTGATCCCCACCTCAATCGAACTCAAGGGCGTAGTATACCTCCGTCTGTATAAAGCCTCGTACGGTGCCATGCCGATGCTCGAGTGATAACTGTTATTATATGCAAACTCTGCCAGGGGTAAATGCTCCTCCCAAGAGCCTCTCCAGTCTACTACACAGGCGCGTAAAAGGTCCTCAAGTGTCTGTCTAGTGCGCTCTGACTGTCCGTCCGTCTGGGGGTGGTACGCGGTACTGAACCTCAACCGTGTCCCCAAAGCCTGCTGAAACTCAGCCCAAAATTGGGAAGTAAAACGGGTATCCCGGTCGGATACAATCTCACGCGAAACTCTGTGCAGGCGTACCACATCGCTAATGTACCTCTCTGCCAACTGTGCTAGTCCTAAGGTGAGTTGGATCGGCAAGAAACGTGCCATCTTCGTCAACCTGTCCACTATCACCCAGACTGCGTCATGTCCTTACTAGGTAATGGGTAGGCCCACCACCAAGTCCATGGTGATGCTCTTCCACTTCCACTCTAGCACAGGAAGTGGTTGCAATGGCCCAGCAGGCCTCTGGTGCTCATCCTTCACCTGCTGGCACAACAAACACTACTGCACGAACTCACCCACATCCCGCTTCATCCCTCTCCACCAAAAGTCACGTCTCAGATCATGATACACCTTCGTGTTCCCGGGATGTATGGTGAACCTAGACCCGTGCGCCTCCGTTAGGAGCTCTCTCAACAACTCCTCATCCTTGGGAACGCACAAGCGTCCCCTCATGTGCAGCACCCCATCTGTAAAAGAAAAGTCTCCTGAGTTCCCTGACAGCACTCTATCTCGCAATGTCTGTAGGTACGGATCTGTCATTTGTCCTACGATGATCCGGTCTATCAGCTCTGGTCGCGTTTTTCGTGTCACTGTCACTGCCCCACAATACCCCTGTGACTCTCGAGGTTGCCAACTGCCCAACTCCTCCATAAGTCTCCAACTCTGTGCCTGTAAACTGGCCAAGTGGGCAAGCGCCTTCCGGCTCAAGGTGTCATCCACCACATTGGCCTTCCCCGGATGGTAAGAGATGCTACAATCATAGTCCTTCAGGAGCTCTAGCCAACGTCTCTGTCTCATGTTAAGCTCCTTCTGGTCAAACAAGTACCTGAGGCTCTTATGATCTGTGAAAATCTCAAAGGTCTCACCGTAAAGGTAGTGCCTCCATGTCTTCAGCGCGAAGACAATTGCCAGCTCTAAATCATGGGTAGGGTAGCTATGCTCATAGGGCTTCAGTTGCCATGAAGCGTAAGCGACAACGTGACCCCGCTGCATGAGCACACCCCCTAACCCCTGCAACGAAGCGTCCGTGTAGACCACAAAACTGCCACTGCTGTCCAGGATGGTGAGCATAGGAGCTGAAGTCAGTCTCTCCTTCAACTCCTGAAAACAAGTCTCACATGCATCTGTCCAGGCAAAGGGCATGTCCTTCCGGGTCAACTGAGTCATAGGACGTGCAATCTATGAGAATCCCCTGATAAACCGCCGATAGTAACCTACCAATCCTAAAAAGCTGCGTATCTCTGTCACTGTACATGGCCTATCCCACCTGGTACGGCCTCAACCTTGACTGGATCCACAGCCAAACCATTCCCTGAGATCACGTGGCCCAAGAAAGTCACCTGCCTCAACCAAAACTCACACTTGTTGTACTTAGCATACAGCCTACGTCATTTTAAAGTGTCCAGAATCATCTGTAGATGTTGTCCGTGCTGTGCCTAATCCCGCGAGTAAATGAGCACGTCGTCGATGAATACCAACATAAACTGATCCAAATATGGTCTAAAAACCCGATTCATCGATTGCGCAGCAATCATAGGTCTTAATTGGCCTAGATTAAGCTAGGACTTAGCATAAGTTAGGATTATTCATGCATGCATACGCATTATCTGCATCTTTACTGCTTTCCTTTAGCTATGCATAAAATAATGTTATAATGTGCTGATTAAGTGCATTATGTCGATTGCAGGGAATAAGCTGATCAGGAGCTGGATCTGAAGCTGGATCAGGAATAACAGGAGTTGTAGCAGAGCTGGAGCAGAAGGCCTAGTTTAGATTTAGGAATAATAATGTAAGGGGGTTAAAAGTTTGCTATTCTATTAAGTAGGAATAAAGCAGTAAAATATGAAGAGCTTAGGTCCATCCTAACCCTAGGATAGCCTAGAGACTTCCCCAAGCCTTAACCACCCTTAGATTAGGTCACAACACCCTAGGAAGCCCTAAAACCCTAGTTCCAACCCTTCTCTGGACGTCCAGATAAGTTTTAAGACGTCCAGGACCCTTAGCCAACTCCCGCACACTTCAAACCCACTTCTGTAGTATTATTGGACGTCCAAACACTTTGCAAGACGTCTAATCTCTGCAGAATACCCAAAACAGAACCCGAAATCCTTCCTGACTCTGATTGGACGTCCAGACAATAAGTCTGGACTTCTGATTTTTGAGTATAAGATGTCTGATTCTATAATTAGACGTCCGATACTGCTCTTCAATTCCTGTTTTGAGATTTAAGCCTTGATCTTGGATCTCTAGGTCCCTAAACCCAATTCCAACCTCATAGGAACCTAAATTAAGGTGCCCTAACCCTAGTACATCACCTCTAGACCTCCCTAAGGACCTAATTAGGTCCTCACTAAACCTAATTGACTTGGATCTTAGTCAATTCCATCAGCCTATTCAATTGGACTCGTTGAGTCCAATTGAGCCCTGATCTCAGCACACACTGTCCAATTGGACTCAGTGAGAGTCCAATTGACCTAGACCTGACTTAATGGAGTTGTTTTACTCTCAATTAAGTTTCCACACACCCAATTAAACTTGTATTAAGTTTAATTGCACTTTACCTTAGTGAATTAGGGTTTATAACCCTAATTTGAGACCTACCTTGACCTAAACCCACTAGAACCCAACCTAATCAACCTAGCCATCTAAGTTTCGACCCACACACACCATCCACACGAAAATATATAGCCTAGAGTTCTCTAGAACTCTCTACCATGTGTGGTTGCCTTGGTTGCCAAAAATAGCAACCAAGAGCCATTCAATTTTTAGATCCACATTTGGTGGATCTAAAAACCACCATCCACCCTCTCTCTCTCACTCTCCCACGAGCTCTCACCATAGGCCTCTCTAGACAATTCCATAATTCTCTAGAGAGCTTCCCTTAGGTCTATAAAAAGATCCCTTGGGTGGCCATTGGCACCCATTCACTCCCTTGGCAATTGCTCTCCATTGGTGCCATTCACGCCACCTCCACTTAGCCACTCACTCCACCTCCACGAGCTCACTACCACCACCATGGAGGACACCATGCCGGGATGCTGGATCAACCCTACTCCTCTCCAAGGGTCGGCCTAAGCTACATTGGCCGCCCCTCATTCTCCTCTCGACCACTCCAAGGCCATCGGGGACCACCCCTGAATGCTCTCTATTCTTCTAGCTCTAGATCATGCTCTTCATAATTTTTATTGCTTTCATTTACTGCTTAGTAGAGTAGTCTTACTTCTCCCCCAATGATACATGCGAAATCCCCCCGCTGATTCTTGTATGCAATCGTTTTCTGGTAGTTAGATTTAATTTTAAGCATTCATGTATAAGCTTTCCTCTAGATTTCCTTGTGCAACAACTCTCCCACGATGAATGAAATTTCATTATATATATATATATATATATATCTCTTATGTGTTTGAAATCACCTTGAGCTAAATGATTATCATATTTGCGTGATTTAAGTGCCTATTCTTTAACCGCCTATATATTATGCACCAGCATGTCGTTTAAATAAAGTAGAGCAGCTTTAAGATCGATTTCAAAAATAAAAACAACGCCTCCCAGAGACGAACGATCGGGACTCAAAGTCTCATTATTTTCAACACAATATCTTTGTTGGATCGTATTTCACAACTATACTACGATGCTTTTATCAAGAATGCGATCTACGACCTCCCCAACAAAATGGCGCCGTTGCCGGAGAGGCAACGTCATTTTTCTTGATTTCGATCTTTTAATCTATCACTGACAAATCTGCCTCTACTTTGTTTTAGATGTGCAGGACAACACGGAACGAAAACGGGATCTGCGCACACACCGAGCGCGGCGAAAAAAAATCAGGTGCACATCATCTACCTTAGATTAGGTTTCTCTTTCTGAACCGAAGGAGTAGATTTACTTGTTGCAATTTCCTTTGAAAAATTCTTTGTGAAAAAAAAAAATTTCTCATTTTCGTGAAAAAGAAAAAAAAACCAAAAAGAAAAAATTTTTGAAAAAAATCGCTTTCTTTCGAATCTAGGTTGTTTAAAAAAAAAAGAAGAGAAAAAAAAAGAGATTTTCGTTGAATCTTTTGAAAAATTCTTTTTGAAAAAAAAAAGTGCAAAAGATTAAAAATAAAAAAAAGAAGCATTTTTGGTGTCTTTAAAAGCTTTTCCACCACCTTCTGATTTTTGGCCAGATTTCAAATCTCACCAAAAAATTCGATTGCCGAAAAATTCGTTAGCAAAAAATTCTGAAATTTGGGAAAACCTTCATTTTCAAACCAACTTTCAAATGCCACTGTTACTTCGAGAAAAATTTAAGTATAAAATTTTTAAAAATTCGCGAAGTGCATGGGGGTCAAATTGACCCAGATTCAAAATTTTTCAAATTTCCAAAAGCTATTCCGAGCAATCCACGAATCTGTTTTGACTACAAATGGTGGGGTTTGAAAGCTGATCTAATTGGATTTATTTTCCATATTTTTCACTAATTTTTGAAGATCATTTGATATTGTTTCAAAGCGAAAAACCGTCCACGGGTCAAAGTTCCAAATCTGACCCCCTGATATTTAAAATTTCCTAAAAATTCGATTGAAACAGTAAAAATTCCAAAAAAATATTCTCTAAAAAACTAATTGAAAAAGGAATCTACTCGAAAAATTTAAAATTAATTGGATTCCAATTACTATCAGAGAATCAACATTATTCTTGTGGTCTGCTGAAATAGAGAAAAACCCTAGAAGTGCATGCAACTTAGGTTGAACCTTTAGGATCACAAATAGAGACCACACTTTTGGCTAACATAGACTTAATCAAGTCTAGTTAACCGGTGAGCTTGGTCACCTTGTGGGCCACTCACCACAAACCCCACTGAAGAAAATTGGTTAAAAACTGATTTTAAAACACGAATTCAACCCGAGTTCGTTGTCGCACTACTGAATGAGTTTAATCTCTCTTGCCAAACCTGGTGACTAAGTCTGCGGGGTAGTGTCAAACGACCGTGGCTCGAGGGTCAACGGAATCGGAGGCGTAAGCCAAACGATGAACCTTCACCTTAGTCCCCTCGTAACTAGCCTGGCTGGGTGGTGGCTCCACGTTTGTGTTGACAACCGGGTTTTATTGTTATAGCGTCGTAGTATAGCCAGTTGTTGCCATCATTTCAAATATAAAAATTTTTTACTCGGAAAAGAGTTCCTGAGGTCGAACTCAGGGAGCAAGTTGTATTCTAGAGATATACATGTTTCTTTTACAAAAAATAGAGAAAGAGAGAGAAAGGATTTGTTGTTTTCTCTTTGTTTCTCCTCGTCTCAGATCTTCTTCTTCTTTGTCTGCAGAGGTGATGTTCTTCTTCTGCAGTGGCGATGCTCTTCTTCTTCTTCCAGCTGTTCCTGCTCTTCCTTTTTCTTCTGTCTTTCTTCAAATCTTCTTTCTTCTTTGTTCTTCTTCTTTCAGTTCTTCCCTTGTTCTTTTGTTTTCTCCTCTGCCTCGCCTTCTTCTGTTGTTCTTCAGATCTCCTTCTTTCTTCTTTTCTTTTTCCAGTCAGGACGTCTCCCCTTCTTCTTTCTTCTTTTCTCTTCAGGACGTCGTCTGATTTCCAAATCAGACGACTTAAACTGCCTGTTGCTACAGTGTCTCCCTCAGCTTCCTTCTTCTTCCGTGGTCCTTCTTCTTCACCTGTGCCTGCACACTTCAGAGCTTACGTCAGAGGACAAAACCTACTCTACCCTCTCCCCCCCGCGTCTCTCTCTCTCTGAAACCACTCTTGGGAAAGCTCTCCCAGAGCTGCCGGGTAGTCGGGTACGGGTCAGGTCCGGGTCCAGGCCCACCGGCGTGCGTGGTGGGCGAGGAGTGCAGGTCATCTAAGTCGGGTCGGGTCAGGTCCGCGGGGAGTGAGAGCGGACGAGACCGGGTAACCGGGCGGGTGAAGGGGACCTCACCCCGTGTGCTGAGGCAGTAAGGCTAATGCACAAAATCAATTTAAACGGTGAAAAGGTTGTGAGGCTTACCGATGTGGGACTAAACGGAGGCCTCTCCTCGCGTGCGCCTGCTGGGAGACCGCGGCCTAGCTTCTGCAGCTGCGGCTTCGATTTGCGGCTTCGAAGGTGTGTAGCTGCGCGGCAAGCCGCAAGGTGGTGTCTGGCGGCAGCCCTAGGTTGGACTGCAACCGGAGGAATGGGTTTGTTCGGGGGAGCGTTACGGAGGTGTGGAGTGGCAGTGGAGGGGTGGGGGGTGCTCAGTGTGATGAGGCGGAGGTTCGGTGAGGGTCGGCGAGGTGTGTGAGGCTGTGGAGCGATGGGAGCATCTCGCCGGAGGGTGGCCGGAGACGAAGGGGGTGACGATGGTCAGGGTCGGTCGAGGGCTTAATTTAATAAATTGAAACCGGGGAAAGAAAGAGGAGAGGAAGGGAAGTAGTTCTAGCTTACTTGCAGGGACGAAGGGGGAGCAGCAGGGCGACAGTCGTATCGACTGTCGCCGGAGAAGAAGATGCTCAGGGAAAGGGGCGGCGGCGAGCAGAGAGCCGGAGAGGCGCCAGCTGGGTGCGGCGTGGCGCGGGAAGAGCAGGGGAGGAAGTCTCTGCTGCTGGTATTGCGGCAGAGCGAAGAGGAGGAGGGGGAGGAACCGCCGGAGATGGTGAGCGTCTGCCGGAGAGAGAAGAGAGGAAAGTTGGGGGTTTTCTCCGTCAGTTCCGAGCTGCCCAGGTCGGTGGAGCAACGGGGGGTATTTATAGGGATCAAAACAGGGAGGAAGGCGGAGGGAGACGACGTGTCTCCCTCGCCGGAGGATGGCCGGAGACGAAAACCCATACCGTCCGTGCTTCGTACGGCCGGTATGGTGGGCTACAGCGACCAGGGGGGTGTCCCTGCGACGGCTGACGACGCAGGGCACCCCCGGTTTACTTGCCAGGCTTTCCCCCTCACCCTGCGCGGCGCCATGCTCCGCGCAAGGTCGCCGGAGCATGGTGCTGGCAGGTTTTGCAGGGGGGACCTGAATGCAAAGAACGAAGGAGAGTTAGGGGCCAAAATGCGACAGTTCAAAAGTTGAGGGCCAAAAAGTAAATATATGAGGACCAAAGTATAAAGTCGGTCAAGGAGGTTTCTTCTTAGGCTCAAGTTTTTATACATGATTAATTAGGACCTAAGGAATCTGATGGTGAATTTCATTTCTATATTAAACCTTGTTTGACCGGTCAATTTATGCAAAAACCCAAATTAAGTTATTAATTGGGCATGGTTCTCAATGTAGGTCAAAATGGGTTCTGAAGGCCAAATTGAAGGTTCTAAACCCTAGAGATTATTTTTCTATGAATTTTAGAGGGTTTATTCTATTTTTACTTTGCCTCGAACCTCGTGAATTGAAGTGGGTTATTTTAGGGTTACAGATTATCATTTAGTTTCTTGGAATTGCTGTAGCCCTTGCTAGATCATCTCATCCCACTTTTATTCTTATTAAGCTGCTTTGACTTATGTTTGGGCCCTGAATTACCCTGTATGCAGATTATACTGGTAAAATTGCATTTTTACCCCTTATGACTTGTTTTCTTCTCAAACTCAGAATTCTCTGAGTTAAGCCTTTCCTTAAGATATGTAGGAGCTTTTATCCTTTGTATTAGGTCAAAATGAGCTAGTTATGGCTCATGATGAGGTTCTCATCATACCCCCATGCCTAGCTTTTGCTAGTCCCTTAGCAAAAACTTAAGGTTTCAACCCTTGTTCTAGACCATGAAGTTTTTAATAGTTTTAGATAAGTGCCTTTTTTATTTGAGCATAGATTAGGTTAGAATGCTGACCATAGGCCTAAAAGGTACTCTAGTACCAATCAAGATCCAAATCTGTCTAGCCTTAGCCTCAGTCTTTAGCAAAGGTTTTTAAGGTTCACAAGAACTAACCTAAGGTTTATTGGACTTCGTGGTTAAAGCACCCGTGCTTGAAATGATTTTAGCCCTGGCTCAGTTCGCAGTGCATTTTGTAAGAGAGAGATAGAAAGTTTTTCTGTTTGGAGAGTTTTCTCTCTCTTTTTCTTTTTAGTTCTAGCCTAGGATTGGTTTTCAACACGGTCTGTATCAGATTCCTTGCTCCCATCATCAATCCTCAAGGGTTCCTGGCGATCGATGCTTCGAGATAGCACCGCCCATGGCAACCCCCGGAACCCTGGCTATTGAGATTTCGAGATAATCCCATCCATGGTGTTCCGTGGCCGAATCCAGACCCTGGCAATTGACACTTCGAGATAATGCCATCCATGGAATCTGAACCACCAGAGTGCTTACATGCCCCCAGTAGGATATGTAAATATCCTAAGAGACAAGCACCAAGGAGATGATATTTTGTTACGCATCTTCGAGGGGATTTCCCGCCTCTCCGCGCTGGGAACTCGTCCAAATCAACTTGTGTTGATCGGCCGCTCCTATTCTAGGTGTTCTTTTCAGAATTTTGTGACGCTTCTGCGTGATTCTGATTTTTACGCTTACTGAACCAGGCTGTGTGTGAGGTTAGGGTGCTTAGGTTACTGAGTCCCGTAAACCAAAAATTAGTTAACGAGGCCGAATACTCCCTAAGCCTTAGACCTAATACTTCAGCTTTTCATTTTCCTCAACCTCTTGAGGAGTGTCCAGATCTTAATGGGTACTAAGAGTCTATTCAAGAATGCCTAAGGTTTGCATTCTTTACTAATCTCATTGTGCACTTTTCTTGAATGAGGTCTAGAACTTAGGTTAATTCCTTAGTTCCTTACTAATGACTATCACTTTTTCTCATAATTTTGTGCTCCTTTTTCATTTTGTTTCTTTTCTCCTTCACAAAATTTCCTTCTCCTCTTTTCCTCTTATTCTTTTTCGAAAATTTTTTAATTTTTATGGTGTTTTTGGCATATGTGAATTTTTTTGTTTGAAACCTTTTCTTACAAGTTTTGCACTTTCATACCCCCCCATGCCTAAGATTTGCAATGTCCTCATTGTAACCTAGGGGGTCTTAGTTCATTCCTTAAGACAGAAATTTGGATGAGTGGATGGGTCGGGTTGAATTTTTGCGGACGATTTCAAATCCCAGATGCAAGCATCTGAGTTGGGGTCGGCTGTCTACAAGGGTGAACTTCGAGTGCTAAAAGGTGTCAGAACAAGTTTCAGGTTTTCAAAGAGAATGACAGGCTGCCTCCCGTTAAGCGCTGAGTTTTACGCCATCGGCTGGGCGCAATAAGCTCAAGGGGAAAGGAGGATATAAGATGCCTCAGCCAAATCAGTAGAAGTTACATCAATGAACGGCTTGAGTCTCTGACCGTTCACGATGAAAGGTTCAGAATCGTGGCTGAGTGGACTGATTTCGATTGCTCCATTTCCAAAAACCTGTCGGACCAAATATGGTCCGACCCACTTAGATCTCAGTTTTCCTGGGAAGAGTTTGAGTCGGGCATCAAAGAGTAGGACCTTTTGACCAGGATGAAAGATCTTTCTCGAGATGTGTTTGTCGTGGAAGGCTTTAACCCGCTCCTTGTAGATTTACGAGTTCTCGTACGCGTCTAGGCGTAATTCATCGATCTCGCTGATTTGGAGTTTTCTGTGGGTCCCAGCCTTGGAAAGATCTAGATTACAGTTCCGTACTGCCCAATAGGCTTTATGCTCCAGTTCTACGGGAAGGTGGCATGCCTTTCCGTACACCAGTCTAAAGGGAGACATGCCCAATTGGGTCTTGTGGGCGGTCCTATAGGCCCACAATGCTTCCGGAAGTCGGGACGACCAGTCCTTCCTGTCAGGTCGAACAGTGACTTGCAGGATTTTCTTGATCTCCCGATTAGACAGCTCAGCTAGACCATTAGTTTGGGGGTGGTAAGGAGTAGAGATTCGGTGAGACACCCCATATTTGGTCATCAGTGACCTAAACTGAGCATTTGTGAAATGGGTCCCCCCATCAGAGATTATTGCACGAGGAATCCCGAACCTTGAGAAAATGTGTTGATGAATGAATTTGAGAACGATTTTGTGATCACAGGTTCGGGTCGGTATGGCTTCGATCCATTTGGACACGTAGTCCACAGCCAACAGAATGTATTCGAAACCATCCGAAACAGGAAAGGGGCCCATAAAATCAATCCCCCAAACATCAAAGATTTCGCATACTAGAATCGGTTGCATAGGCATCATGTCGCGATGGCTCATGTTGCCCAAAGTCTGGCAACGACTGCATGCCTTGCAGTGACTGTATGCGTCTTTGAACAGTGTGGGCCAGTAAAAGCCGCACTGGAGGACTTTTGATGCGGTTTTATGCCCGGCAAAATGGCCACCGCATGCCTGGTCATGGCAGAAAGAGAGGATATTGTCGAATTCCCCTTCCGGGACACATCTCCGGATGATCTGATCGGCACCTATGCGGAAGAGGTACGGGTCTTCCCAAATGTAATACTTGGCATCGGAGCGTAATTTGTCTTTCTTGGCCTTCGGCCAATCGGACGGGATCTGATGAGATGCCAAGTAATTTACTATATTAGCAAACCATGGAAGGCTACTACCAATAGTCAGCAGGTGCTCATCGGGAAAATGCTCAGTGATGGGTCCGGAAGGGTCAATTATTTCAGAAGGAAGACGGGACAAGTGATCAGCTACCACGTTTTGCTTTCCCGCTTTGTCGCGAATCTCAAGGTCAAATTCTTGCAACAGCAAGATCCATCGGATTAATCGAGGTTTCGCATCCTTCTTTGCAAGGAGATGCCTCACAGCTGTGTGATCCGAGTATATGATGACAAGGGAACCCAGAAGGTACGATCTGAACTTTTCTAGGGCAAATACTACAGCTAGCAGCTCTTTCTCAGTAACCGTATAGTTACGCTGAGCCTCATCGAGTGTTTTGCTGGCGTAGTAAATGACCACAGGTTTCTTGTCAATTTTCTGTCCCAAAACCGCTCCTACAGCGAAGTCGGATGCATCACACATGATCTCAAAGGGTTGAGACCAATCAGGGGACTGTAGGATCGGGGCTTGGGTGACTCGGTCACGCAGGATTTCAAATGCTTGAGTGCATTCCTTGGAAATTTCGAAGGGAACATCCTTGGAGAGAAGAGTGGTCAGGGGGCGTGCGATTTTTGAAAAATCAGGGATAAATCGTCGATAAAAACCGACATGCCCTAAAAAGGATCGGATGTCCCTGATCGAGCTAGGCATAGGAAGGTGAGAAATCAGATTAACCTTAGCTCGATCCACTTGGATACCTTTCTCCGAAATTGAGTGTCCCAGGACAATTCCCTCAGGCACCATGAAATGGCTCTTTTCCCAGGAAAGAACCAAATTCACATCGATGCACCGCCTGAGTATCTGGACCAAGTGTTGGAGGCAATCGTCGAATGATGCTCCGAAAACTGAAAAGTCATCCATGAAGACTTCCAGATAATCACCTACCATATCTGAGAATATGGCAAGCATGCATCGCTGAAAAGTAGCGGGTGCATTGCAAAGACCGAAAGGCATCCTTCGGAAAGCGTATGTTCCGAAGGGGCAGGTGAACGTGGTCTTTTCTTGGTCCTCAGGATGGATTGCCACCTGGTTATAACCGGAGTACCCATCAAGAAAGCAGAAGAACCTATTTCCCGCTAGTTTTTCGAGAATTTGATCAATGAAGGGTAGTGGGAAATGATCCTTCTTCGTGGAGGAATTGAGTCGACGGTAATCTATACAGACTCTCCACGAGTTGGCTAATCGGGTAGGAATGATTTCTCCCGTCTCAGTCGTTATAGTGGTGAGTCCTGCCTTCTTGGGCACGACCTGAATTGGGCTCACCCAACGACTATCGGAGATCGGGTAGATGATTCCGGCATCTAACCATTTGATGATCTCCTTTTTCACGACCTCCTGCAGATTGGGGTTTAAGCGTCTCTGCATTTCACGAGAAGGTCGTGTGCCCTCTTCTGAATAGATATGATGAGTACAATAAGAGGGACTTATTCCAGTCAAATCATCGAGAGTCCATCCGATGGCTCTGCGATGTTGCTGGAGGACAATAATCAGACGGGATTCCTGTTCAGGACTGAGGTTGGAATTGATAATCACAGGAAAGGTCTGATTAGAACCCAAAAAGACGTATTTCAAGTGAGCAGGAAGGGGTTTCAGTTCGAGGATGGGGTTTTCAGCAGCAGCGGGTGGTTCAGTATAGATGTGAGGTTCAAGGGTGGGAGTTACTGGGTTGTTCATATCTGGATTCGACTCCTCTATTTGCGGGTCAAGATCCTTCTGTGGTTGATGAGGCATAATCGAGTCATTCTGGAGGTGTGATTCATCAACCAAAGTCTTGATGTCACAAATTTGTTCGATGACGCCGCAATTAATTCCTTGTTGGGCCTTAAATATATCAATTTTTAGTGTTTGATCTCCAAACTTAAGCTCTATTTGGCCCTCCTCACAGCTGATGTTGGCTCTAGCAGTAGCCAAGAAAGGTCTCCCTAGAATGATTGGTGTATCCCTAGGGTTCTCAGGTGCATCCATATCTAAGACTATAAAGTCCACTGGGAAATAGAAATCCCGCACTCTTACGATAACATCCTCGAGAATCCCTTTTGGTGACTTTATAGATCGATCTGCTAATTGTAATGTCACCTCGGTTGGTTTCAGCTCAGATTCTTCTAGATGGTCAAGTAAGGATGTGGGTATCAGGTTTATGGATGCACCCAAGTCTAACAATGCTCTATCAAATTGGGTACCACCTATCTTACAGGAAATCAGGGGAGTCCCAGGATCTTTTGCCTTGGGTGGGAGTCTACTAAGGATTACAGAGCTGGCTTGCTCTGACAGAACAATTGGGCTCCCTCCCTTGGTTCGCGGCTTACGCTGGGGTGTACATATATTCTTAAGAAATCGTGCGTAAGCTGGTACGTGGCGGATTGCATCCATCAAGGGGATGTTTATGTGGACCTGCTCAAAGAGCTTGACCAGGTCCTCCTCAGGGGCCACGGGTTTGGTGGTCTTCTTTCCCTTGGTCAGGGCCTCGGGAAACGGGATCTTGGTTGGTTCTTCTAGGATAGGTCCAGGTTGTGGATCTGGAACAGCAGTACCTTGGATAACTATCCTAGGGTCATGGTTATCAGGCTTGGAGTGGTTTGGATAATGCGGGTCTTGAGTTGTTTTACCACTACGTGTTGTTACAGAATTTAATCCGGCCTGATTTTGGTTTGGGTTTGGTAAGAGGGGTGGCTGCTACTGAAATCCCGCATAAGAAGTTGAGGCTTCCATCTCGTCTGGAGATGGAGCAGTAGGAGCCTGATAAATCCATTGGGCGTGGCCTAAATTTGGATTCATAACGCGCTTCTGGGTTGGCACGTTATTTGGGTTAGGAAGAGGTTGGGAAGGGAGTGTGCCTGGTTGGCGAGAATTTGCCAACTGGGCCAGTTGAGTTTTAACTTCTGTAAGCTCGTCCTTGTGCTGTTTTTGAATAGCCGCATTCGTTTTTTGAATGTCAGCCAGAGTTTGAAGGATTAGGGACATTTGATCCTGATTTGGCCCTGATGGATAGTAGGGTTGGGCCGAGGCTGAGGCGGCTGGTAATGACGAGAGGGCTGTGGGCGGGACTGAAAAGGTGGTCTTTGGGTTTGGGAATTTCCCGCCCACTGAAAATTGGGATGGTTTCACCATCCAGGATTGTAAGTGTTGGAGAATGGGTCGTTCTGGATGGCGTTGAGGTCCTCGCAGGTCTGAGGAACCTCCTGAGAATCAGGGAAAGGGGGAATGGAGTTCCCCCGGCTGGTGTAGAAAGGATCGGATGATCCTCCGATCCAAGAATCAGATGGGGATGGATATGGATCCATCCCAGGGGAAGATCGGTGGAGGATGTTTTGCACAGTCTCCTGTGTGGAAGGAGGTTGTGCAAAGGAGTTACGCGCGGAGGTGGCTCGCTGCAAGTGCTGAGTCAGCTCATCCACCTTCTTTTCAATGATTGAGACCTTGTCCAATCGACTGGCCATTAATTCCAGGTCGACTGATGCGGACAGGCCCTGCGTCTCATGTGCTCCCTTAAGATTCGTCGCTGCGCGGGTATTCGTCCTGTCGAATAATCCCATGGAGTCATTGTTGATGGAGTTCTCGCACATGTTTTCGAGAATCTCCCATACGGTGTCTTCATGTTGACCCATGATGTTTCCTCCGCAAGTTGCATTGACGAAAAGGCGGATGTCCTCACGGAGTCCCTGGTAAAAAGATTGGACTTGTTCCCATTTAGGAACTCCGTGATGGGGGCACTTCCTCATGAGATCCTGAAAATGATCCCATGCCTCATGAAGAGGTTCTCCTGATTGTTGAGTGAAGTGTGTAATCTGATGGCGCAAGGCGTTGGTCCGACCAACGGGAAAAAATTTTTTCAAAAACTCGGATTGAAGTTCTTCCCAAGTGTTGATCGGCCGGGTCTGAGTTTGATACCAATGGGCGGCCTTGTCCATAAGAGAAAAGGAGAACATCTTCATGAGAAGAATATCCCGATTTTGCGCATCTGATCCAAAAGTGTGGGCCAGATGCTTTAGCTGTTTGATGTGCTGGAAGGGATCTTCAGAATTAAGCCCATGGAATTTAGGTATAGCATGAATCATGTTGGGCTTTAATTCGGAATCAGGTCCTCCAGTCGGGATTCTGACTCGAGGCTCAATGGCCACCGCAGCAGGATTGTAGTGGTCCCGCATCATAGGACGCTGTGGTGGGTGCACGAAGTTTTGGAAGAGGTCATTGAGTCGCTGGAGCTGGTGTTCCAGATTATTTTCTTCCTCAACTGGCTGAGCTATGATGGGGGAAGAAGAAGAACTTGGTTCTGAATCAGAAGAGAGAATAATGTGAGGGTGTTTCTGCACAAACACGGGCGTCGAGGCTTGGCCTTGACGAGAGCGAATTTCTAAAGGAGGTCTTAAGGGTGGTCTTAGGGACCTCCTTCCGTACATGCACTGTTGGAAGAGGTAAGTTTAGAAGGTGCTGGACCCAATCAAGGCACCCAAAAATGTGTTGGGTGACTATAGAGGTGCGGGGCAGATGGACCCCTTGATCAGAAAGATCGTCCACCTGAGAATTACCTGGGCAGCCAGAGAGGGAGAGTCCCGCGAAGACCCCTACACGGTAGAGCGTCCCCACGGGTTATAGGGTTTCCCCCACCCGACCTCTCTTGTCACTGCGGTTCCAGGTAGACCAGAATGGGGATCTTGACCTCTTAAGTCTACCAATTTTAAGATCAGGGTGCTTAAGGTTTCACTTGAACTTTAGTCTTTTAAGTGCAAAGAGTGACCTAACTTAAGGTTGGTTGACCCAAGGGGTCAACTTTACCTCTTGTTTTCTTTGAGAGCTTTTAGGTCTTGTCTTTTAGGGTTCAAGTGTTTAGAGAGCCAATTGTTTTAGGTTTTCTTTTGAATAGGTATTTTCAATCAATGGTTTAGGCACACTTCTTTTGGATTTTCTCCATTCTTGATTTAAGTAGTGTGTCTCTAAAACCCTAATGTTGAATCTTATGTTGGCTCTACTTGGTCCAGTTAGTTCTCTGTTGGGTAATAAGGGCTCAAGCAAGAATGTGTTAGCCCTTAAATACCCTTAATAGTGTGCAGGAATAATGAGTTGAAAACATGCAACTTTTATGGTTACTAAGTATGGAAGACAGGTTAGCCCTATATTGCTTGTTCTTTTCTTTTTTTCCTCTTTAGAGTTTAGGGGTTAATAGCGAGAGGAAAAATTTACATGTCCTCGGAGTGGTTGTTGTGCGGTTGCTTGTCTTCTTGATTTCCTGTAGTTTTCTGCACAAAAGAGAGGAGATTATCAGAAATTAAAAAGAAACAGGAATGTTTACCTCTAGAATAGCCGTTGCTCCCCGGCAACGGCGCCAAAAAAATGGTGGCTCCACGTTTGTGTTGACAACCGGGTTTTATTGTTATAGCGTCGTAGTATAGCCAGTTGTTGCCATCATTTCAAATATAAAAATTTTTTACTCGGAAAAGAGTTCCCGAGGTCGAACTCAGGGAGCAAGTTGTATTCTAGAGATATACATGTTTCTTTTACAAAAAATAGAGAAAGAGAGAGAAAGGATTTGTTGTTTTCTCTTTGTTTCTCCTCGTCTCAGATCTTCTTCTTCTTTGTCTGCAGAGGTGATGTTCTTCTTCTGCAGTGGCGATGCTCTTCTTCTTCTTCCAGCTGTTCCTGCTCTTCCTTTTTCTTCTATCTTTCTTCAGATCTTCTTCTTTCTTCTTTGTTCTTCTTCTTTCAGTTCTTCCCTTGTTCTTTTGTTTTCTCCTCTGCCTCGCCTTCTTCTGTTGTTCTTCAGATCTCCTTCTTTCTTCTTTTCTTTTTCCAGTCAGGACGTCGCCCCTTCTTCTTTCTTCTTTTCTCTTCAGGACGTCGTCTGATTTCCAAATCAGACGACTTAAACTGCCTGTTGCTACAGTGTCTCCCTCAGCTTCCTTCTTCTTCCGCGGTCCTTCTTCTTCACCTGTGCCTGCACACTTCAGAGCTTACGTCAGAGGACAAAACCTACTCTACCCTCTCCCCCCCGCGTCTCTCTCTCTCTGAAACCACTCTTGGGAAAGCTCTCCCAGAGCTGCTGGGTAGTCGGGTACGGGTCAGGTCCGGGTCCAGGCCCACCGGCGTGCGTGGTGGGCGAGGAGTGCAGGTCAGTCTAAGTCGGGTCAGGTCAGGTCCGCGGGGCGTGAGAGCGGACGAGACTGGGTAACCGGGCGGGTGAAGGGGACCTCACCCCGTGTGCTGAGGTAGTAAGGCTAATGCACAAAACCAATTTAAACGGTGAAAAGGTTGTGAGGCTTACCGATGTGGGACTAAACGGAGGCCTCTCCTCGCGTGCGCCTGCTGGGAGACCGCGGCCTAGCTTCTGCAGCTGCGGCTTCGATTTGCGTCGGTTGCTGGCTGGCTGCCTTCGCAAGACTCCCCGTAATCCGCAGCAGCTGGAGACCTGGAGTCCTCAAGCCTGGAGCGCGGGAGAAGCTGCTTCAATGTGCGTTAATGGCGGTCGAACCTCAAAACCTGTCGGACACGAATATGGCCTCTCGGCCTGATCAAACCACTGGGGAACCTTCGCCGTGGCGGTC
Source organism: Thalassia testudinum (assembly GCA_037157565.1). Taxonomy (NCBI): domain Eukaryota; kingdom Viridiplantae; phylum Streptophyta; class Magnoliopsida; order Alismatales; family Hydrocharitaceae; genus Thalassia; species Thalassia testudinum. Next base: position 100,140,887 of record JAZHRO010000022.1, read on the forward strand.
GAACCTCAAAACCTGTCGGACACGAATATGGCCTCTCGGCCTGATCAAATCACTGGGGAACCTTCTCCGTGGCACGGCGAAGGTGTGTAGCTGTGCGGCAAGCCGCAAGGTGGTGTCTGGCGGCAGCCCTAGGTTGGACTGCAACCGGAGGAATGGGTTTATTCGGGGGAGCGTTACGGAGGTGTGGAGTGGCAGTGGAGGGGTGGGGGGTGCTCAGTGTGATGAGGCGGAGGTTCGGTGAGGGTCGGCGAGGTGTGTGAGGCTGTGGAGCGATGGGAGCATCTCGCCGGAGGGTGGCCGGAGACTAAGGGGGTGACGATGGTCAGGGTCGGTCGAGGGCTTAATTGAATAAATTGAAACCGGGGAAAGAAAGAGGAGAGGAAGGGAAGTAGTTCTAGCTTACTTGCAGGGACGAAGGGGGAGCAGCAGGGCGACAGTCGTATCGACTGTCGCCGGAGAAGAAGATGCTCAGGGAAAGGGGCGGCGGCGAGCAGAGAGCCGGAGAGGCGCCAGCTGGGTGCGGCGTGGCGCGGGAAGAGCAGGGGAGGAAGTCTCTGCTGCTGGTATTGCGGCAGAGCGAAGAGGAGGAGGGGGAGGAACCGCCGGAGCTGGTGAGCGTCTGTCGGAGAGAGAAGAGAGGAAAGTCGGGGGTTTTCTCCGTCAGTTCCGAGCTGCCCAGGTCGGTGGAGCAACGGGGGGTATTTATAGGGATCAAAACAGGGAGGAAGGCGGAGGGAGACGACGTGTCTCCCTCGCCGGAGGATGGCCGGAGACGAAAACCCATACCGTCCATGCTTCGCACGGCCGGTATGGTGGGCTACAGCGACCAGGGGGTGTCCCTGCGATGGCTGACGACGCAGGGCACCCCCTGTTTACTTGCCAGGCTTTCCCCCTCACCCTGCGCGGCGCCATGCTCCGCGCAAGGTCGCCGGAGCATGGTGCTGGCAGGTTTTGCAGGGGGGACCTGAATGCAAAGAACGCAGGAGAGTTAGGGGCCAAAATGCGACGGTTCAAAAGTTGAGGGCCAAAAAGTAAATATATGAGGACCAAAGTGTAAAGTCGGTCAAGGAGGTTTCTTCTTAGGCTCAAGTTTTTATACATGATTAATTAGGACCTAAGGAATCTGATGGTGAATTTCATTTCTATATTAAACCTTGTTTGACCGATCAATTTATGCAAAAACCCAAATTAAGTTATTAATTGGGCATGGTTCTCAATGTAGGTCAAAATGGGTTCTGAAGGCCAAATTGAAGGTTCTAAACCCTAGAGATTATTTTTCTATGAATTTTAGAGGGTTTATTCTATTTTTACTTTACCTCGAACCTCGTGAATTGAAGTGGGTTGTTTTAGGGTTACAGATTATCATTTAGTTTCTTGGAATTGCTGTAGCCCTTGCTAGATCATCTCATCCCACTTTTATTCTTATTAAGCTGCTTTGACCTATGTTTGGGCCCTGAATTACCCTGTATGCAGATTATACTGGTAAAATTGCATTTTTACCCCTTATGACTTGTTTTCTTCTCAAACTCAGAATTCTCTGAGTTAAGCCTTTCCTTAAGATATGTAGGAGCTTTTATCCTTTGTATTAGGTCAAAATGAGCTAGTTATGGCTCATGATGAGGTTCTCATCACTGGGTTAGCTTGAGAGGTGGGATTCACTTTCAATCGGTTGTACAACGAACTTATCTTCAGGAATTCAAATCCCTAACGAAAAATCTGGTCACCTAATCTATAAGGACCATTTGATTGACAGGGCCTTAGCCTTATCTTGCGTGGCTACACCAACCCAGGGGTTGGGTGGTGTATGCACGGAAGGAGGTCACTTCGACCTCACTTGGTTGGACCTTGGGAGCCACTCCCAAGGAGGCGAGTCACCTCGCCCGGACCATCTTCTTGCCCCATTTCTTCTATCTGTTGAGCCACAATAGCTAACATTGGATCTGGACCTAATCAGGATCCAGAAGAGCTGGACCCACGAGCTTATCTGAGAGCTCGGGTCACTGAATCAGCTCAACCTTGGGATCAGAACCCAAGGCGGCGAAGATGACTTTTCACTTCGCCTGATCCTTCTCCTTGGGTTACCGAAATGGTTAACCCATATCCTAACCCTGGATATTATGACCCATACCAGTCGGTCCCTCAAAGGATCGCATCTTATAACCCAGGATATGGATTTCATACTCCTGCTTCTCACCCATGGAACATGGGTAGACCTGATTCACCCCTTGGAACCCTTGAAGAGCTACCGGTGCATATGCAGCCACATTATAGAATACAGAGAGCTATAGCGAGCGCTAAGGAAAAGGCCGCATCCAATCTACGCGAAATCCAGGCTATCATTGAGCCGAACCAAAGACAAAGTCGGATTCCGCATCAACAAGCTGTGATGGAGCTCCTTCAGGAAACAGCAGAGATAACAAGGCGGATTGGACAAAATCGAGAAACTCAAGAACTATTGCTTTTGAGATATCAAGTGGAAAATAGCATTGAAGACCTCGAAGAATCTGAAACAACTACGCCGGAAGAACACACAGAAGATTCTTGGGAGCAAATACCCGAAGATCACTCAGGGGAAAAAGAATCAAGCATGGATATGAGACAGGAGCAAGAAGTATGCCGAATGGGTTCATCTGAAATTGAGGAGGAAAGGACTGATATCTCCAGGACTGAGCCGCAATCAGATTATCCTGAATCCTGGGAGACACCTTTTGGGTTGGATAACCCAATCGAGATAAGGGAAGCGGATCCAATTGAGGATATGGATCCTAAGGCAGACATTACATGCGACACTACTGATCAATCTAGACCACTTCCCATTGTAGGTGAACCTGTACTAGAGCCAACATCTTTTGACCTGCACTCTTCTTCTTTCACCTACGTCCCTAATTCAGATGCTAGAGATTTTGAGACGACACTTCCTATCCCTGATCCTGACATCCGAAAACCAGAAGTAGCTATGGACAACTCAAACAAAGAAATAAATATGCTACCTGAGGTAGGAATTACTGAGGAGCCCAATGCATATGAGGGTGAAGCTTCGAGCAGAATGAGCTGGGGACACACCTATCATCCTAGTCAATCTAATAGATGGCTCGACCCCGAGCCTGAAGAGTCAGCCTCCGATGAATCAGAGATGGGTACTAATGAGGATGAAGTAATTTCTGACGAGGATTTCAGTGACCTCCCCACAAATCTTCTACTTTCACGGATACCCCCATATGACCCAGAGCCTGGAAAGGGCATGATCTTTGATGTCAATTATCATTATGAGGATCCCTATGACTCAGATTCTGGCTCTGAGATACATTTTGATCTACTCCCTCAGCAACTTCCTGCTGAATTGTGGGACATGATAAATCAGCTAAATCAACATCATGATCCCCCCTCTGTTTATCCTCTATTTTCCACCACCACTCCACACTTTCTTATAGCTAGACTTTTTGGAGTAGGGGTGCACAATCAGCTGGTTCGCATCTCTGGACCACTGATTCTAGGAGCATACGAGCACATCTTTCTCTTTACTTTGACCAGCTCCTATGCAAGAATTGATACATCTGAATGAGTTTTCGCTCAGCTGGAGGCGTTAAACCCAGCACATATAGATACCATTCGCCCCACATTCCACCATCATTTATATATAACCATTTTTATACATAGCATATTTTTGTTTTAGCATATTTCCCTTTTATATTGCATATTAACAGGTTGGCCGGTGCTGAATATAATTTCAGGAGCAACTACAGGTGATTTCTACCCATTCTCTCCCTGCAACATTTATTTTCTTTCACATTCATGCATGAGGACATGCAAGAACTTAGGCATGGGGGGGTAGATACAGAAAAACTAAAAAAAAATTTTATGCCAACACTTAGGAAAACCTCGGAGCTGCATGCAAAACGTACTTTAGGAACTTAAAAAAAAGAACAACCGACTCCACCTCTAGTGCTCTCATTGGAGCTAGAAATCATTCACAACAACCAATTCTGACTCACCCACACACCTTTTGTTCTAAATTTAGGGTCAAGCTGATTGTAACCCGATACGGGAAATTCACGAAGTACAAATTATATGAGGTTACATGTTTATAGCATATATAGGTATTGCATTCATGAATAAGATTATTTTATTAAGAGAATGCATTAGGGATTTTATCCTTTAGTTGATTCCTGTAATCTGGAATCCAATACAACTTTTCACACACACGTAAAATTTGCAATGGATTTACGGTGAAGGCTGATAAACGTCTTCAGTTTGTCGAGTAGTGCTTCTTTTCCTGAACCCTTGGACAGTGGTTTGGGAGTCAGGCTAATTTTCTTCCAAAAATCCACCAAATAGTGTGAGATGAGAGTAGAGTGTACTGGTGCTCTAAGATTAGTGTAAGGAATCTGGAATCCTAGATAATTAGGTGATGATACTTAGAGATTAGGCATAGTTTTCGCTCTCGGTTCCAGCGTATACATTTTGTGCGAAATTGTGAGAGCCATCGAATAAGGCAAATACGCGGAGAGCGAGTTTTCATAAAACTAGGGCTAAGGTGAATGGTTACGACCATTCTTTACGGAATCCTCGGCTGAAGGAGGGTATTGATGTCAAGGTCAGAAATACACCGTCCTATCCGTCTCTCCCGGTGCCGTGAGTAGGCACTTCCACCAATAAGTCACCCAATGTCTCTTGAGTACCACCAATCCCCAATAATGCCTCCTTAATAAAGTTCATGGATGTATGCCAGTTGTGCTATGCAAAAAAAAAAAAGATGAAAAGGAATTAAAATTGAAAAAAAGAAAAATAAAAAAAAAATTGACGAAGAAGAAAAAGAGTTTGTGAATATTTAGTTTTCATCGAGGCAATACCACCAAATAAAATTGAGCTCCACCAAATATGGCCTTAACCTATTTTTCTTGTGTTTCTGACCGCCCGAATACTGGCTGAGGAATCCCGACTTAGTGTTAGGGTTATGAGAACTCAATTAAAGTGTTAATGCCTAGTGAGACCACCAAATACAGATCCTATGTGTGAATCTGGTGAGGTTGTGAGCTCTAAGAAAAAGAAAGAAAAAGAGCAAGAGAGAATGAATACAAAGGAATCAAAGAGAGCATAGTTTTTCTCGTCTTTCTCTAAGTTAAGTTACTTAGTAATTCGGGAATCTGGATTCTGTAGTACTAGTTTTTATGTAGCACCAAGTGAGAATGAGCCACCAAATATATAATCCTTTCCCTCAAAGATTCTCTACCAAAGGCCAAAGCCGGGGTGAAATTCATAGAATATCTTGAATACCCTGAGGGAAGAAATCCGCCTATCCCGCTAGAATTTTTATTAGGGGTCAAGTACAAGCTTTAGAGGTGTATTAGTCTTCACTCGAATCCGTTGCAAAAGCTACATAGCTGCACCTTCACGATTGTCTGGATTTCTAGAGCATAGGATGAAAACAAAAAGGAGAAAAATCTCTATGCAAACACTTGGTAAAATAACCAGTCCCTTAGGGACCCTTGCTGTAAATAATTTAGTCTTGCATTTGCTAGGGACTAGCAAGATTTAGGCATGGGGGTATGATTGCGCAGCAATCATAAGTCTTAATTGGCCTAGATTAAGCTAGAACTTAGCATAAGTTAGGATTATTCATGCATGCATACGCATTATCTGCATCTTTACTGCTTTCCTTTAGCTATGCATAAAATAATGTTATAATGTGCTGATTAAGTGCATTATGTCGATTGCAGGGAATAAGCTGATCAGGAGCTGGATCTGAAGCTGGATCAGGAATAACAGGAGTTGTAGCAGAGCTGGAGCAGAAGGCCTAGTTTAGATTTAGGAATAATAATGTAAGGGGGTTAAAAGTTTGCTATTCTATTAAGTAGGAATAAAGCAGTAAAATATGAAGAGCTTAGGTCCATCCTAACCCTAGGATAGCCTAGAGACTTCCCCAAGCCTTAACCACCCTTAGATTAGGTCACAACACCCTAGGAAGCCCTAAAACCCTAGTTCCAACCCTTCTCTGGACGTCCAGATAAGTTTTAAGACGTCCAGGACCCTTAGCCAACTCCCGCACACTTCAAACCCACTTCTGTAGTATTATTGGACGTCCAAACACTTTGCAAGACGTCTAATCTCTGCAGAATACCCAAAACAGAACCCGAAATCCTTCCTGACTCTGATTGGACGTCCAGACAATAAGTCTGGACTTCTGATTTTTGAGTATAAGATGTCTGATTCTATAATTAGGCGTCCGATACTGCTCTTCAATTCCTGTTTTGAGATTTAAGCCTTGATCTTGGATCTCTAGGTCCCTAAACCCAATTCCAACCCCATAGGAACCTAAATTAAGGTGCCCTAACCCTAGTACATCACCTCTAGACCTCCCTAAGGACCTAATTAGGTCCTCACTAAACCTAATTGATTTGGATCTTAGTCAATTCCATCAGCCTATTCAATTGGACTCGTTGAGTCCAATTGAGCCCTGATCTCAGCACACACTGTCCAATTGGACTCAGTGAGAGTCCAATTGACCTAGACCTGACTTAATGGAGTTGTTTTACTCTCAATTAAGTTTCCACACACCCAATTAAACTTGTATTAAGTTTAATTGCACTTTACCTTAGTGAATTAGGGTTTATAACCCTAATTTGAGACCTACCTTGACCTAAACCCACTAGAACCCAACCTAATCAACCTAGCCATCTAAGTTTCGACCCACACACACCCACACACACCATCCACACGAAAATATATAGCCTAGAGTTCTCTAGAACTCTCTACCATGTGTGGTTGCCTTGGTTGCCAAAAATAGCAACCAAGAGCCATTCAATTTTTAGATCCACATTTGGTGGATCTAAAAACCACCATCCACCCTCTCTCTCTCACTCTCCCACGAGCTCCCACCATAGGCCTCTCTAGACAATTCCATAATTCTCTAGAGAGCTTCCCTTAGGTCTATAAAAAGATCCCTTGGGTGGCCATTGGCACCCATTCACTCCCTTGGCAATTGCTCTCCATTGGTGCCATTCACGCCACCTCCACTTAGCCACTCACTCCACCTCCACGAGCTCACTACCACCACCATGGAGGACACCATGCCGGGATGCTGGATCAACCCTACTCCTCTCCAAGGGTCGGCCTAAGCTACATTGGCCGCCCCTCATTCTCCTCTCGACCACTCCAAGGCCATCGGGGACCACCCCTGAATGCTCTCTATTCTTCTAGCTCTAGATCATGCTCTTCATAATTTTTATTGCTTTCATTTACTGCTTAGTAGAGTAGTCTTACTTCTCCCCCAATGATGCATGCGAAATCCCCCCGCTGATTCTTGTATGCAATCGTTTTCTGGTAGTTAGATTTAATTTTAAGCATTCATGTATAAGCTTTCCTCTAGATTTCCTTGTGCAACAACTCTCCCACGATGAATGAAATTTCATTTTATATATATATATATATATATATATATATATATATATATATATATATATATATATATATATATATATATATATATCTTATGTGTTTGAAATCACCTTGAGCTAAATGATTATCATATTTGCGTGATTTAAGTGCCTGTTCTTTAACCGCCTATATATTATGCACCAGCATGTCGTTTAAATAAAGTAGAGCAGCTTTAAGATCGATTTCAAAAATAAAAACAACGCCTCCCAGAGACGAACGATCGGGACTCAAAGTCTCATTACTTTCAACACAATATCTTTGTTGGATCGTATTTCACAACTATACTACGATGCTTTTATCAAGAATGCGATCTACGACCTCCCTAACATTCATCAAATCCATAAAAGTAGCGGGGGCGTTGGTCAGCCCAAACGGCATGACCAAGAACTCGTAGTGTCCGTACTGGGTGCAGAAAGCTGTCTTGGAGACATCAGTCTCCCTAATCCTCAACTGGTGGTAGCATAACCTCAAATCTATCTTGGAGAATACTATGGCATCTCGCAACTGGTCAAAAAGGTCATCAATCCTCGGCAGTGGATACTTGTTCTTGATGGTGACCCTATTCAGCTGTCTGTAGTCAACGCAAAGTCGTAGGGTGCCATCCTTCTTCTTCATAAACAACACAAGGGCACCCCACAGGGACGCACTGGGCCTCACAAAGCCCTTCTCCAACAGGTCCCATAGCTGTGACTTGAGCTCTCGCAGCTCAAGTGGCGCCATCCGGTACGATGCAGTAGAAATGGGGCTGGTCCCGGGTACCAGTGAGATCTCAAACTCAATCTCACGCTCGGGCGGTAGTCCTAACAGCTCCTCTGGAAAGACGTCGGGGTACTCACAAACCAACGGAATGCTCTAAAAGTCAGCCACGGGGCTAGGCTCTGCTACTACACAGGCTAGAAAGCCCTCACACCCCTGGCTCAAAAGCCTCGCTGCCCGAAGCGTAGATATGCACCTGAAACCTCAGTCCACCGGCTATCCGTGAAACTCAAAGGAAGGCATCTCCGGTATGGAGAAGACGATCTTTCTCCCGAAACAGTCCACCAAGGCATGGTAGGTGGATAGCCAATCCATCCCTAGAATCACGCCAAAATCCTCCATCGGTATTACAATCAGGTTAATGGGGAGGCGGTCTCCCCCTATACTGACCTCATAGTCCGTGTAGACCTCCTCAGCTACAAACAGCTGGCCACCTGGGCCTCTGATCACAAACGAATACTCTAGCAACACATTGTTTTGTCCCAAACTGACAGCAAAACTCACAGCAACAAAAGAGTGTGTGGCGCCAGAATCAAAAAGCACGTATACTAATCTACCGAAAATGGTAACCATACCTGCCACCACTGAATCGGAAGCCCTGGCATCTCTATGTGTTAGGGCGTTGATACGCCCCTCAGCCCTCGGTGCAGAAGAAGCAGCCACACTCTGGGTCGTGCGAGCAGCCACTGGTCGATACCCTCCTTGTTACTGCTGCCTCCCCCACGTGCCTGGGGACCATGACCACCAGCTCGGCCTACAACACTCAGTGCGAGGAGCATCTGCTCTGCTCCAGCCCTAGATGGGCAGTCCCTCCTGATGTGGGGAACTCGACTCCCTTCCTCGGTAGGTTTCTGCTGACGGCTGGGCGGGGGTCCAGTGCTGGCAGCTGGCCCCTGCCTGGGACCCCTAAAGGCCACTGACGGCCCCGCAAAAAGAGACGCCTCTCCTGCGGTTGCCGGGTGCCTCCTCTCTCGACGGCCCTAAGAGTACTCTAGCTGGTAAGGCCTCTTCCATCCGCTGTCGGTGTCTCGCACGGTCGGGTTGGTCTCCTCGTACGTCATGGCTGCCTCCACCACTCTCGAGAAGGTGGGTAGCTTCAGGGGTTTGACATACCCCCGAATAGCAGGTCGGAGTCCCTCGGTGAACCTCCACAAGCACTCCTCCTCTATAGCTATGGCTGTCGAAGCAAAACGTGACAACTCTAGGAAGCGCGTGCGATACATGCTAACAGTTATCGTCCCCTGGCGGAGGGTGTGGAACTCCTGCCTCCTCTAGTCCTGCCAAGTCTGCAGGAAGTACTACTCGCAAAAGAGGGACACGAACTAGTCCCACATCGGCTCTCCCCTCTCCTGGCCTCTGACTGCCCTCCACCACCTGTGTGCCACACTCTCTAGTTGGTACGTGACAAAGGCCACGCGGCACTCCACAGGGGGGCGAAGGGTGTCAAATACCTTCTCTATCTGCTCCAACCAGTCCTCTGCCTCAGACAGGTCCTCATCCCCCTTGAAGGAGGGGGGCTTCAGCTTCCGAAACTGTCTGAAAAGCTCGTAGTGCAGCTGCAGTGGGGGAACGGGCACACCTCCAGGCAAGGAGGGCTCGTTCTCGAAAGTGTCAAAGTGTGGTGGGAGCGATGGAGGACCACCCCCTCCCCCTCCTACTTGTCCGACGCTGCGGCGATCTCTCTGTCCCATCGAGGACTCCCCCTCCACGTCCACAGGGAGAGGTGCCCGTGGAGGCTGGTGGAGCTCCTCTTGCACTATGTCTCTGATCAGTTGAGCGAGGTCCTGGGCCTGAACACCCAGGAGAAGGGTAGGTCAACTAGCACCACAGGCCCGGTACATCCGCCCCACCGACCTCGTCCACGGCCACATTCGTGGCTCACCTCGAGAACTCCTCGAAGAGGCATCTCCTGCAAGGAGACGCAGAAGACAGAACAAAAGGGGTCAACTCTATCGAACTTCTACAGAAAGGGACTCATAACAGATGTCAAGCGATACGTTGCGGTAGCTATCCTAGTTACATGCACGTGAATGGTTATTCTCAAGCTAGTTGGTTAATTTCTCGGGACGACCTTGCTCTGATACCATCTTGTTACGACTCGGTTCCCGAATCCCTACAGGACCCGAGATCGACTCGCCTCGACTAATCCTAAGACCCAGTCGTCCAACAAGAAATAATCGAAAAGCAGGAAAATAAACCACATTCACATATGCAATGTAACTAAGCAGTAAAGGAAAGTAATAGCTGCTAATTCAGTACATACCACCACAACAATAAGAAAAATAGAACGAAAGCAACAGTAACAGAAATAGTAGCAAAAAGTCTGAAACTCACTATAGTAGTAAAGAGAGTACAACAAAAAGTACTAAAAACTACAGCTGGGCTAGATTGGGCCCAGCACACTCTGCAGCCGGTAGCTCGGGCTGCTTAACTCTTGGGCCTGAATAATGTTATGCAAAAGACGGAGTTAGTGAACGCTGAGTAGAATGGTAACCATACTATCTAAAGTAGTAAAAGTAGCAGGTATATTTATCTTTTCAAGTTATTTTACTTTACAAGTAATTCCTTTTCACCCCATTTGGTTAACATTCAGATTTCTTTCTTGATCTTGCATGTTCCTCGTGGGAACGATCTTGATTGCAGTCTTTTCCGAAGAGTAGAAGGTACATGTGGTGCACTCTTGGCCGGGAGAGTCCCCCGTGGCAGTCCTACACCTAGTCAACCACCCCGAGGTCACTAACAGACATAGCGGTGACTACAGCACATGCGATAAGCTCACGGGTAGCTATCCCGCACTGACACGCAGTCAGTCGTTTCCACTAGCGGGTACACCGAAAGTACAGCACGGAACAATATAGGGCCTAGCCCTCTCAGAAAAAGGGGTCTAGCCCCTTAGAACCAAATAGGGGTCACGCCCCTCCACAATCCGCACACCCTCATTTGACTACCTAGTTTACCTAGAGGGTCTAACAAGTCAGTGTAGGGTGGCTAGCTAAACCCCAGGCCTCGTGGGGTGACTAGCTCCCTCCCTACACTAGTAGCTCGCCTCGGTACCATGTACACGAGGGCCAACAGAAGTCGGTGTAGAGTGGCCAATCCTAACCTCGGGTCCCAACCCAAGGGCGGTTAGCTCTGCTCTACACTAAAAGGGGACAGTCGCTCTCCTTGGTACCACGTACTCAAGGGCCAACACACTTCCCATCCACATTCCAGGCTTTTCCATCTAACCACAAGAGCTCTACTCCTAACTCCTCGTAGGGTTCATGCTCATGTTCACCATATTATTCCAATCCAGGTTTCATCATTCACAATTCAGTTCTCATTATACACAGGCAGCTCGTATTTCCACAATTTAACACATGCAACAAGTAATATCACAAGTAATTGTTTAGTTATCTCAGGCAACTCGTATTTCCACAATTTAACACATGCAACAAGAGATATCGCAGGTAACTGTTTAGTTATCTCAAGCAGCTCATATTCTAACAGCCAGCTCGTATTTATTTACAGGCAGTGACTAACAATTTAGCTCATTCATATATATACAATTTTAATTACGCAAACAATTGGTTCAACCATTTCTTGGCCTAGGGTTCATGCCACATCCTAGGTTTCCAGCTGTCCAATTTTCATAGATGCATTCATATTTAATAAGTATAATAGGGGTGTACCACTCTACCAAACAATCCGAGAGTACTGGGGGCTCGAACCGCAGACCCACGCGCCTCTACGAGCCCCAGACACGCAACAGGTCGAAGTCCTATGCCAAGGAACACATCGCAACAGAAGGTTTAGAATAGTGTATAAAGGTTTCTAATACGTAGAGGAACTCACAAGGAAACCACAGATACTTCATTTGCGTAAAACGGATCCTGATCAAACCCCAAACGGGTCAAAAACGTGTCTGCATACCCAAATCAGATGTTTGGAGACAAGTCCAGACGTCTTAAAAGTCACAGAGACTCACCTCAAGCTCCTGCAGTGACCTCAGACATCCTGGACTCCCCTGCGATCGTCTGAAAATAGTTCCAGACGTCTGACCAGTCCTCCAGTCATCTGGAAACGCCTCCAGTCGTCTGATGAACTGTCCAGACGTCCGAAAGTGCGTGGAAAGGTGTTCTGCGCACCTTCCCAAGGTTGCTCCTACGCATGACAGAGCAGCAACCCACTTTAGCCTAAACCAAATCGCCTGTGGTGCGGCCTACATGGCCGTAACCGCGAAGAAGACATACCTTCGTGATACAGATGCTTTCAGACGTCTGGTGTTGACGCCAAACGTCCAGCCGGTCATCCAGAAGACACTCCGACCGTCTGATACTGGAAAAATTCCAGTATTAGACCGTGCTCCTGTGCTTCTCACCGTGCTCTGCCGCGTCTCCCCTTGCTCCGCCGCAGCTCCAGCTGGTCGAGGACGACGCTCTACTGCTGCTCTCGACCTCGGCCTTCTCCTCCTTCTCACGCACTCTCCTCCTCCTCGCTCTCACACTCACTCTCGCACGTCCTTGCTCACAGCAGTGGAGTGGGGGGTAGGGTGGTAGTGGTGGAGTGGAGAGGAGAGGAAGGGGGTGGCCTTTTATAAGGCCAGTTCGGGTTCTGTAGGATGGAGGGAGGAGGAAAAGAGAGAGAGAGAAGAGTTCTGCACGCCGCCCGCGTGCAGAACGCAGAAGGCATACAAAAATTTAATTTCCAGACATCTAGGAAAGGGTCCAAACGTCTGGACAGACATCTGACTGACACTCCAAATGTCTTAAAAGGCTAAAAACAGGATGGGTCTTTACATGGGGAGAGTGGCGTGGGTGTGGGGTTTAAATAGGAAAATGTTAGGGTTTGGGGTGAGGAGAGAGAGAGGTGTGTGCATGTGTACGTGTGCAGAAAAAGAATACAAGGTACAGTTCTTTTACTTTCAAACGTCCAACCCTCTATCCAGACGTATGGACAAACGTCTGACGGCTACTCCAGACGTCTTAAACAACCCAAAAGGCAACGGGTCATTTCACACCTCCATGACCCCTTCAATGGTGCCAAATTAAAGATCCCTTAGCCCTACTACCACCACCAAAAGCCACCTAAAGGTGGCGCCAAAACCACCTTAACTACCACCTATTTTTGGCGCCATGACATAACCTCCATTTCCACCATTCATCCATCCTACAACCCCTCATCCAACCATTCAAGTTGGCGCCAACCTAGCTCCTTCTAGAACACCCATCTATGGTGCCAACTTGAAGCACCCTTCAACTCACAACCACCACTTAACCACACCCCTAAGTTGGCACCAAAAGCCCCCTACACCTCTTCATAAGTGGCACCAACTTGAACCCTAATCTCCACCTTACACCTAACCCCATAAGGCCATCATCACCACCCAATTTGGCGCCAAATCCTTAACCCACAAACCCCATCCTAACCATCTTCTAGTTGGCGCCAAAAACCCAATTAACCAACATCTATGTTGGCGCCAACTTACACCATCCTATCCACCATTCATCCACCTCACAACCACATCCTAACCTTCCATTCTCCAAACCAACCACCAACCCCTTAACTCTCCTATGGCGCCATTATTGGTGCCTCTCCACCACCATAACCACCACCTACACACCTCCTCCCTTGGCGCCAAAACACCATGACCTTTAGATCTTCTAACTACCCTCATAAGCCCATCCTAACCCTACACATCATCTACACCAACACCTCCCATCACCACTCCTATATATACCCCCCACCTACCACCATTAACCTTGACCTTTGGCTACCTTAATTCCACCATTCTTCCACCATATTCCACCTACCATAGCCAGCCAAGAGAAGGAGGAGAAGAAGAATATTAAGGGGATACTCTGTCCCCTTTGTGCCTTCGCCTCTTCCCTTCTCTCTTGTGCCCATGCCAGCCAAAGGACAAGCCAAGCAGGAGAAGATCTTGAGGGTTGTGCATGCCCACCCTAGGAGGAGTTCTTTTGGGTGGAATTCTTCCACCCTTGGAGGAGCTTGGGCACGCCCTATCTAGGGTTTGAAAGGAAGGAGAAGTAGCACCTCTGGAGGAGCACTTCAAAGAAGGAGTTGGAGAGATTCTTTTCAAGCTCAGGACCAGCTAAGCTTAGAGAAAAAATCCTTCCCTCTTCTCCATAATCTTCGGGAGAAATTTCATTTTATTTGCGTTCTTTTATTTTTGTAGTAAAAGCATTACTCTACATTTCTTGTAAAGTGACTTTTCTTCCTTTATAAAAGTTACCTTTCTATAATTTTGTTACATCTTTTGCTTGTTTTCACTTTAGCATTTTTCACTCCCTTTCTTTAATTACCCTAGGTCTCCACATACCTAGGGTGAGCTTAGAGAGAGGTTACTTTTGTCACCTAGATGTTAGCTTTAGCTAGTTAGGTGTAGTTCTTTTTCCCACTCTCAATTTCGTTGTTGCCCGTTATTTCAAAACCTAAAAAAAATCTTATATTCAAAAATTCCAAAAAGAAAGTTCATTTCTAAATGTCGAGTGAGAATATTAAAAAGCGCATTCTTGCCTCATTGGATGACCCTAGATACCACCGCTATCTAGGTTTATAAATTGTAAAAGTGATTGTGAATTGGCGTGTTACAATGACTTAAAAACCCTAATTTCAAATCACGCTTTTATTCACATCAATGAACTCCGACCCACCTCAAACCCTTATTTATAACCCCCCTCAAGGGCAGTTCCGTCACCCCACCTCCCCTTGCAGGGCATAGGTTCCCAAGGAACGAAATCCCTCAAAATCACGACGCGGATTCCATGGCATCCCGCCCAAATTGACCAAATCTTCGGTTAGGATTCTGTGCTTCAAATAGCCCTGCGCACATATTTGATGCCACAGTAGCATCAATCACTTCACTGACAAGCGTGACATTCGAAGCCATGACTACTCATGTCAACAGCAATTAATACCCACCTTGTCGAACTATACGACAAAATAATTTCCCGAATGCCGTTTTATAAGGTCATCAAGAACTAGGGCTTTGACACCCCACGTTCCAAATAACATAATGTCGCCTCTTAAGGCTGGCAGGAACTCGGGCCCCTATATCCCATTTCCAAGTAATAAAACGCCACCTCTTAAGGACGGCTACGGAGCCTTAAGCATGAAAAAATGCTAGGCCCCCTACCACAGACAAACACTACCTCTCAAGGCCGGTCGGAACCATGGCCAACGCACCTACGTTCCACTGTAACTATGCCCCTCCCCCCCCCCCCCTCAAAATCGACATAAAGTCAGGAAAAATTTTCTTACACCTGACCTCTTACGATCGGCAGGAAACAGAGGCAAACTACCCAACCTCGTTTGTTAGCATCCAGCAACTCCTCCTTAATGACAAATGTCCTACCCGCTTCGTTCTAGCCAGTAGTACATTTGGAGGCATCATCTAGCATGGAGTTTTAAGTGCTCTAACTACTCTCTTAGCAGCTTTCGCTAGCTAGAGAGTGGGGGCATATGATGAGGGGCAAAAATTACCCTCGGATCCAAAACTCCACGCATAACCTAACAAAAGATCCGGCTACCCGATTACAAAGTAAACAACACTGAACCCGCCTACGACCAGCCGGACCTGGATCTGGATCTGCCCGACCTACTAGAAGATTTGGTGTAATCAAGGCCAGAATTGCGACAGGATGAAAATGACTACCCATAACTTGATAACAGACGAGCAATCTGACAAAAGGTGTTCCAGAAATCATGAAAAGGACGCTACAAGGCTAGGTGTTTATGGTGAAATTGTCGTTGTTTAGAAAATAAGTCGTAGTATAGTTGCTAATATCACGCAAAACATTTAAATTTATAAAGCTCAAAATCTAGTTGGAGTCCGAGGTCATTCGCAGTGAGCAAATATGGAATTCACGTGCTAATCATATTTAGAATTAATGAGCACAATAAATCAAGCACCAAATAAGATATATTCAATGAATAAACTGATCAAGAATAATATTCAATAATAATCAATAATATCTCAAGAATTAATGGGATAAAAAGAAAGAGAGAAGCAAAACAATGGTGATTTAAATCACCAATTATTCTCTTAATTAAGCATGTATCCCAAGTATAGCAATTTAATCAAATATCTCAATTGTGGTCTTGAACCACTAATCTCAAATTCCACGTCAGATCAAATACCAAGTATCAACTCAAATACTATCATAGTGCCACCTCAAAGGCCAAGTCAGACGTCGGATATAAAAGCCAGATGACTTAACCATCAAAGTATAGCACCACAGTAAGGCACACAAGGGCATCTCTTAAGCACAATAGCTTCTTCTCAGGCACAATCAAGGCTCGCACAAGCACCTCAGAGGCTAAGTGTTAGCCTTCAGCATGCACCTCAAGGCAGATCAAGCCACAACAAAACCCTCCCCCTCCTCTCTTTCTCTTCTCAAAACAGAGCTTAATCGGATCATAATGTGGGTAACCAAGTCATGAGCATATGTCCAGGTTCACCAAGAGTGCGCGGCTGTGCGTAAGGGACTCGACCCCCCATGTTCTTGGAAGAAAAGCTAAGAACAAGAAATCAATTTATACACGGTTGGAGATGCGTCTGCTCACGAGGTGGGACTATCCCACCTCCTCTTTTCCGCTTGCAGCAGCTGGAGGACTGATAAACACACATGAATTCATGAAAAAATGCTTATATATGATAGTTCCTAGGCTCGGCATTGCATATCATGTTATAAATACTGCATAACATTCATTGCATAGCATTTAGGATAGTTGTGTATTATACACATTAATTTTTCCATTTTATATGGCCAGGAGGTAGTGCGACATCATTACAAGCTTTAAATGAAGAATCCAACCGTACAGATGAATCCGGAGTGACAATCGCAGTCCGTCAACGCAAAAATCACCTTAATCAGAGCTCTATAGCACCCTCTATAAGAAGACGGATAGCCTAGATGACGCCATGTGGCGCCATCCAGGCCGCCCCACCTGAGCCATCGCGTCCCCAGCCTCACCGTAAGAAGAGATTCCAGCCGTTGGATCATAATCCAACGGCTGAGACACGTGCGACCGCATCGCTCTCCACTCGACAAAGTGGCACTTTGGCCAAACGATGAAGCGCCCGCTCCTCAAACATGAGGCGCAGGTTCAAGACCCGCGGACCCCCCCAAATTATCAACTAGGGCACACCAGCCAGCGCACGTGCACGCATCAGCCCGCGCACCCGCAACGCAGAGCCATCGCAGCACAACGCCAGCCCGCACGCACGACACAGCATGTGATGAGCGCGCAAGCACAGCAGCAGCGAGCATGAGTTGGTGCGAACCTTCAGCGACAGCCTAGGCGGGCCTTAAGTGTTAAGACCCACGACATCAAACGCTTTTAAAATGTCTGGGAGTTGGTCCAGATGTCTAGTCAGACGTCAGGATGCCATCCCAGACATCTGGAATTTAATTTTTGCGGCATACGATTGCGAGTCTGCATGCGAGCGCGCGCAGACTGCGCCCGCCGACCTACAGGCATCCCTCCTTCCTTTTTTCTCTCTCCCCCGATGCCTTCAAATATCCACTTCCCCCTTTTCCCTTTCCCTCTCCCTCACCACTACTTCACCGTCTCCTCCTTCTCCAGTGTTGGAGTGAGAGTGAGAGAGCGAAAGCAGCAGCTGCTGCCAAGCACGTGCGGGGAGGAGGAGGTGCAGCGAGAGGGAGAAGAGGCGGAGCGCGTGAGGAAGAGAGAGCGAGCTCGCCGGAGCAGCCCAGGGCTGGCCGGCGGGCGCACACCGGGAGCGGGGTGCTGGGGAAGTTAGCCCGGTGCTGTTACAGCTCAGGCAGCAGGCGGGCGAGTGCGGCGCGGCGTGGCTGGGCGCAGCAGGCGGAAGGCGAGGAGGTCTTGATTCTGGGAAATTTTCCCAGAATCAGACGTCTGGACCTACGTCCAGACGACGCAGGAGACGTCTGGAGGAAGATCCAGACATCTGAAAGGTACCATATTCCTCATCTTCCTCCTTTTTGCGGATGCGGCCATGCAGGCCGTTCCGCCGAGAACCCTGAGACGTGCCATGTTGAGATCGTTTACGTACGCGTGCAGGTTTCATTCGGGAAGGCGCAAGGACACGCCCTCCCACACAAATCAGACGTCTGGGCACAGCACTAGACGGCGGAGAGAGTCTCCAGACGTCCGGATTGATAGTCGGACGTCTGGAACTAAGTCCAGACGGTTCAACGAGATCCTGGACGTCTGAAGAGCAGCGCAGAAGTAAGGTATGATCTAAACCATCGTTTAAGACGTCTGGAAGGTGTTCCAGACGTCTGATTTGGGGCAGAGTTGTCGTTTTTGACCTGTTTAGGGCCCGTTCGAAGTCTGATTTCCGCGTTTAAAATTTCGTTCTTCCCAGAATTAGTTCCTCTATTTGTTAAAGTACTTGTCTCCTTTTCTGAGTGGTTCCTTGTGACTTATCCTTGTGTTAGGACCTCGTTCTGTTGCGGCTTTAGGGGTTGCGGAGGCACGTGGACCTGCTGATCACGCCCCCATTACTCCCGATTTTGCAGGTAGAGTGGCTCCCCTTAGATTTTTACCAACATTAATGCACCTTTGAGATAAATGATAGATTCTAAGGTATGACACGAATCCTAGGACTTGAAAACTAGACTGAATGATAGATCTTAGGGTATGGCATGAATCCGAGGACTAGAAAAACTAGATTGAATGATAGATCCTAGGGTATGGCATGAATCCTAGGACTAGAAAACTAAATTGAACGATAGATCCCAGGGTGTGGCATGAATCCTAGGAACAGAAACACTGAAACAAATGTCGTGAATACATGAATTGCAGTGTGGGAAAAGTAGATAGGACAATGATAATTGCCTGAAATTGGATAACAGCTAATTGTATATGAATGGATATTAACTGTTGGGAACATGGGCTATATGAAAATAAAGCTAAAATGAGGAAACCTAAATTGGCTTGGCTAAAGAAATATGAGCATGAACCCTACGGGGAATTAAGAGTAGAGCTCCTGAGAGGAAAATGGAATGGAATTGGGAAAGTGAGCTAGCCCTTGAGTATGGAGTACCAAGGAGAGAGACTGTCCCCCCCTGTTTAGTGCAGAGTGGAGCTAGCCACCCCAGGGACCTGGGGTTAAGTCTGGCCACTTTGTATCGACTTTTAGCCCTCGCGTACACAGTACCGGGGAGAGCTACTCGAGAAAGTTTTTGACACCCTTCGCCCCCCTGTGGAGTGCTGCGTGGCCTTTGCCACGTACCAGCTGGAGATCGCAGCACACAGGTGGTGGAGGGCTGTCAGGGGACAGGAGAGGGACGAGCCAACTTGGGACTGATTCGTCATCCTCTTCTGCGAGCAGTACTTTCCCCAGACGTGGAAGGGCCAGAGGAGGCGGGAGTTCCACACTCTCCGCCAGGGGACGATGACCGTGAGCGCGTACCGTATGTGTTTCCTAGAGTTGTCTCGTTTTGCAGCGACAGCCGTGGCTACTAAGGAGGAGTGCCTTTGGAGGTTCACCGAGGGGCTCCGACCTGTAATTCGGGTGTGTCAAACCCTGCAGCTGCCTACGTTCTCGAGGGTGGTGGAGGCAGCTATGACGTATGAAGAGAACAACCCGTCCACACGCGACACTGACAACAGGCGGAGGAGGCCCTATCAGCCAGACTTCTCATAGGGCCGACGAGAAAGGAGGCACGTGGCGCCCGCAGGAGAGCCGTCACGTTATGCAGGGCCATCAGTGGCCTTTGGGGGCCCCCGACAGGGGCCAGCAGCTAGTACCGGACTCCCGCCCAGCCGTCAGCAGGGACCCACAGAGGGCGGGAGTCGAGTCCCCATTTGCTACCAGTGTGGCCAGCCGGGCCACATCAGGAGGGACTGCCCGTCTAGGGCAGGAGGTCAGCAGATGCTTCCTGCGCCGAGCACTGGAGGGCGAGTAAGAGGCTGCGGTTTCCAGGCGCGAGGAGGACGACAGCAGTCACGAGGAGGGTACTGGCCAGTAGCTACCCGTCCGACGCAGAGTGTGGCTGCTTCGTCCGCACCTAGGGCCGAGGGGGGTATCAACGCCCTGAGACACAGGGATGCCAGAGCTTCAGGATCAGTGGTGGCAGGTATGGTTTCCGTTTCCGGCAGACTTGTTTACACGCTTTTCGATTCCGACGCCACGCACTCATTCGTCGCGGCCAGTTTTACGGTTAGTTTGGGGCAGGACTGTGTGTTGTTAGATGATCTGTTCGTAATCAGAGGTCCGAGTGGTCAGTTGTTTGTAGCTGAGGAGGTGTACACAGGTTGTGAGGTCAGTGTTGAGGGGCACAGCCTTCCCGCTGGCCTGATTATGATACAGATGGAGGACTTTGGCGTAATTCTAGGGATGGACTGGATGTCCGCTTACCACACTTTGGTGGACTGCTTTGAGAGGAAGACCGTCTTCTCCATACCGGAGTTGCCTTCTTTCGAATTCCACAGGCAACCAGTGGACGGAGGTTTCAAGTTCATTTCTGCACTTCGGGCGGTGAGACTTTTAAGCCAGGGGTGTGAGGGCTTCCTAGCTTGTGTGGTGGAGGAGCCCAGCCCTATGGCAGACTTCCAGAGTATCCCGATGGTCAAAGAGTACCCCGACGTGTTCCCGAACGAGTTGCCAAGACTACCGCCCGAGCGTGAGATCGAGTTTGGGATCTCACTGGTACCGGGGATCAGCCCCATCTCCACAGCACCGTATAGGATGGCACCACTTGAGCTGTGAGAGCTCAAGTCTCAGTTGCAGGATCTTCTGGAGAAGGGCTTTGTGAGGCCCAGTGCGTCTCCATGGGAAGCCCCCAGTATTGATCGTAAAGAAGAAGGATGGTACCCTACGCCTTTGTGTGGACTACAGACAGCTGAATAGGGTCACCATCAAGAACAGGTATCCGCTGCCGAGAATTGATGACTTGTTTGACCAGCTGCGATGTGCCATGGTATTCTCCAAGATCGACTTGAGGTCTAGATACCACCAGTTGAGGATCAAGGAGGCAGACGTCTCCAAGACAGCTTTCCGCACATGGTACGGACACTACGAGTTTCTGATCATGTCGTTTGGGCTGACCAATGCCCCCGCTGCATTGATGGATTTGATGAACCGGGTGTTTAGACCGTACTTGGACCAGTTCGTGGTTGTATTCATTGATGATGTGCTCATCTATTCTCGAGACCAGGCGCAGCATAGACAGCACTTGCGGATGATTTTGGACACACTGAGACGACGTAGGCTGTACACCAAATACAGCAAGTGCGAGTTCTGGTTGACGGAGGTGACCTTCTTAGGTCATGTAATCTCCGGGGATGGCTTGGCTGTGGACCCAGCCAAGGTCGAGGCAGCGCTCAGGTGGGAGAGACCGTGTACGGTCACCGAGATCCGCAGTTTCTTGGGACTGGCAGGCTACTATAGGCGGTTTATCAGGGGCTTCTCGCAGATTGCATGTCCTATGACACAGCTGACCTAGAAGGACGTGCCCTTTACTTGGACAGATGCCTGTGAGGCATGTTTTCAGGAGCTGAAGGAGAGGCTGACTTCGGTTCCCATGCTCACCATCCCAGATAGTAGTGGCGGGTTCGTTGTGTACATGGACGCTTCTTTGCAGGGGTTAGGGGTGTGCTCATGCAGAGGGGTCACGTTGTCGCTTACGCTTCACGGCAACTGAAGCCCCATGAGCATAGCTACCCTACCCACGACCTGGAGCTGGCAGTTGTCGTCTTCGTGCTGAAGACTTAGAGGCACTATTTGTATGGTGAGACCTTTGAGATTTTCACAGATCACAAGAGCCTCAAATACCTGTTTGATCAGAATGAGCTCAACATGAGACAGAGACGTTGGTTGGAGCTCCTGAAGGACGATGACTGTAGCATTTCCTACCACCCGGGAAAGGCCAACGTGGTGGCTGACGCCTTGAGCCGGAAGGCGCCCGCCCACTTGGCCAGTTTACAGGCGCAGAATTGGAGTCTTTTGGAGGAGATGAGCAGTTGGCGACCCCTAGAGTTACTAGGGCACTGTGGGGCAGTGACTGTGACACGACAGACGAGGCCAGAGCTAATAGACCGTATCATCACAGGGCATATGGCCGACCTGTACTTACAGTCATTGCGTGACAAAGTGCTGTTGGGAGACCCTGGAGACTTCTCTTTTACAGACCAGGTGCTGCGAATGAGGGGACGGTTGTGCGTTCCCAGAGACAAGGAGCTATTGAGAGATCTCCTGACTGAGGCACACGATTCCAGGTTCACCATACATCCCGGAAACACAAAGATGTGCCATGATTTGAGACGCGATTTTTGGTGGAGGGGAATGAAGCGGGATGTAGGTGAATTCGTACAGTAGTGTTTAGTGTGCCACCAGGTGAAGGCCGAGCATCAAAGGCCTGCAGGGCGGTTACAGCCACTTCCAACGCCAGAGTGGAAGTGGGAGAGCATCACCATGGACTTAGTGGTGGGCTTGCCCATTACCCAGCGAGGACACGACGCAGTCTGGGTAATCATTGACAAAGTAACGAAGATGGCACGTTTCTTGCCGATCCAAGTCACCTTGGGACCAGCGCAGTTGGCAGAGAGGTATATCCGCGACGTGGTACGTCTACACGGAGTTCCGTGGGAGATTGTATCCAATCGGGATACCAGTTTTACATCCTAGTTTTGGGCTGAGTTTCAACAGGCCTTGGGGACGCGGTTGAGGTTCAGTACAGCATACCACCCCCAGACGGACGGACAGTCTGAGCTCACGATACAGACAAATGAGGACCTTTTGCGTGCTTGTGTACTGGACTGGAGGGGCTCTTGGGAGGAGCACTTTCCCCTGGCGGAGTTCGCATATAATAACAGTTATCACTCGAGCATCGGCATGGCACCCTATGAGGCTCTGTACGAACGGAGGTGTACAGCACCCTTGAGTTGGGTTGAGGTGGGGACCAAGTGGGAGGTTGACCCCAGGCTGATCCAGCAGAGTCAGGAGGTGATCGAGCAGATCCACAGGCGACTCTGCACTGTTAGGAACAGACAGAAGAGCTATACAGATCGGAAATGTAGAGAGGTACAGTTTGAGGTTGGGAACCACGTCTTCCTTCGTGTTTCGCCCATGAAGGGCCTGCAGCGGTTTGGGGTGAGAGGGAAGCTCGCGCCGAGGTCCGTGGGACCCTTTGAGGTCCTAGAGCGGGTTGGACCCGTTGCTTACAGGCTTGCCCTTCCTCCCCAGCTTTCTGGCGTGCACGACGTGTTCCACGTGTCCAACCTCAGAAAGTACGTCGCCGATCCCAGTCACGTCCGAAGCCACGAGAGCGTCGTGGTGGGTGATGACCTGACCTACCTTGAGCGGCAAGTGTAGATTCTCAACAGAGCCGTCCAGAATCTGAGACGGAAGCAAGTACCCCTGGTGAAGGTTTTGTGGAGGAGCTAGCAGTATGAGGAGGCTACCTGGGAGCCTGAGGCGATGATGCAGGAGCGATACCCAGAGCTCATTAAG
This sequence comes from Thalassia testudinum, assembly GCA_037157565.1. Taxonomy (NCBI): domain Eukaryota; kingdom Viridiplantae; phylum Streptophyta; class Magnoliopsida; order Alismatales; family Hydrocharitaceae; genus Thalassia; species Thalassia testudinum. Next base: position 100,164,522 of record JAZHRO010000022.1, read on the forward strand.
GGTACGTCCTTTCGGACCGGCTTCGGTCCTCTTTGAGTTTGTTATGCATATATCATTCTTTTCCACACATTAGTTAGCGCAAGTTTCGGGGACGAAACTTTCTTTGAATTTGTTATGTTGTTAAGACCCAAGACATCAAACGCTTTTAAGACGTCTGGGAGTTGGTCCAGATTTCTGGTCAGACGTCTGGAATTTAATTTCTCTACTCCCACCTACTTCTAAGCTCTAATAGCCTACCAAAGCTCCATTAGAGCTTACTCACAAGCTCCAAAGGCCTCCTATTAGTGTAATATTACTATTTCTCACCAAATATTCATCCTTCATCCACCACCTTCATAGGTTGCCTTGGAGCCGTCCTCCCACCTCCATTCTGGAAGAAGATAGCCTTCATCTCCTCACCTCCATTCCAAAGCCTCAGTGAAGCATTCCTCTACCCAACGTCCTCCTGCATCTCACCTCTGTTGTCCTGCATCTCACCTCCTTCATCCAAGCTTCCGCCAGGCACCGTCGTCTCGCCAAACAGCCAATTTGGGAGATTTGCTCTCACCCCTATCTCTTTTATGCTTTCATAGATTATTGTAATAAACATTTGCATGATATATCATAGTTGTTTCATCTCTCTTGTGATCTATCTTGCTTGCTTCTTCTATAAAAACAAAAGAAAAAAAAATAACAAAACATCAAAACGCCAAAAAGAAACAAAACAAAATGCGGATTTCAACCAAAGTAAACGTCACTTCCCTGTGTTTGACCCGAGACTTCCTTGGAGTTTCGATTATAAATTGTATTTGATAACGCGTTTTGCGAGCTACAACAACGGGTTCTCCAAACCCCAATTTTAATTCACAAAACACGACTCATCATTTTGGCGCCGTTGTCGAGGAGGCAACGGAATTTACTTTCTTATTTTCTGCGCTTCTTTGCATTTGCATATTATTAACCCCGTTTGTCTCTGATGATCTACTGTCTTGCAGGTACCCTAACATGGAGATCCAAGTGCGGTAGACCGAAGTAAAGTGCGGGTAGAGTAACTTGTAAGTGCCCCCCACATTCCCCCCCACTAGTTTTATTTCACCACATTCATAACCAAGACCTAATCTGCTTAAGTGTTTGCATAAACCTTAGGATAGAATTTGTTTGTCTTGTTTGCCACCTCCACTCATCTTACCTTTGCATATAAAAAACAAAAAATACTTTTTGTGGGACGAATCAACATACACACTTTATACACCCACATTTGAAGCACATAACCTAACTTGATTTCTATCTACTCAACCGGGATTCCGACCTGTGGAACTGGTACACACAAACCAACACATAAAGCAGTAGAAATCAGTTTATGTTAATCATCTCTGCGTGCCTAATTGTGGTGCATCTATGTCACCTGATTTAATTGTTTGGACCACACCACCCAATTTAAAACTGATTCATTTTGTAGCTGCCCCATAGGATTCAATATTTAGATCAAGTCAGGCACTCCATATTTTCTAGATTTGTAAAGGAAAATACTTGAACACGAGATTTCAAACTTCGTTTGCCTCATGGAAATTTGGTTGAATATACCTAACACCTGAATCCTAAAAGCTACTAACCAAGATCTGAATCTTAAAACTCACTTCATCCTTAATAATCTTGTTTGAAAACTTTTTAGTTGTGCACATACACACATTCTCAAACAAATCATTAAGGGCACAGCCCATTAAGGGCCCATCACATTCCGAAAACACTAAATATCCTAAGCCTAACTAAAATTGATTAAACGTTGGCCATAAGGACTGATTCACTCTTTGGAACCCAGATTGAGATTGTTCACAATTAACCTGCTTATACTAGTCCATCTGACGTCTAGCTAGGGGAGTTGCGTCAAACGACCGTGGCTGGGGGGTACACTAGGAATCGAAGGTGCAAGCCAAAGGAAGAACTTTCTCCCCAGTCCCTCCTTCTAATTGGTTGGATTGACTGGATACAAGTAGAGTAAATTGTCTATAATCTTAAGACGGATTCTGAGAGTCTATAGACCTTTAGGCTACCCAACCTAAGGACAGGCTTGCATTTTTTGTGCTGCAGGGTCCCTTCTCTTCCCCATCCTTCCGACTTCCTTCCAATGTATGCTTGGAAGGAGGTTATTGAACCCTTGTTTGGAAGGACCTATTGACCATTCCCGGAGGTGAAGGTTGAGTTATAGCCAAGTAGATCCCATGGCTGATCAACAACCACCTCCCCCGCCCTCAAACCAGCAGGAGCTGATTCAGAGGCAATTGGAAGAATTGCAGCAGATGCAGCAATGGTTCCAACGAATGAATGGTCAGGGTGCTCGGCCCTTGAAGGATTTTTATGATCCTTCAAATAATGAGGATCGTCCCAACGTTGTGATCCCCGCTGGTGATGTTGACATCAAGCCCCAGGTTTTAAGTATAATTAAACACTTTCACGGGCTTGGCTCGGAGGACCCATTCCAACATTTAGAGGACCTAATCACTCTGGTTCAAACACCAAATCGCGGAATGTGGATGAAGAACAGATGCTCATGAGGCTTTCCCCCATTCACTCAAGGATAAGGCCGCACATTAGTATCGTACCAGTGGAAGACGAATTGCTGCCTGGACAGATTTGAAATCGGCCAACCTGAAGAAATTCTTCCCAATTGGGCGAACTAATGCGTTGCGATGGGCACGCACCCGCACCGCAGCACCAGCGCAACGCAATGCCAGCGCGCGCATGCGACACGACGCGTAATGAATGTGCAAGCACAATAGCAGTGGACATGAGTTGGCACGAACCTTCAACGACAGTCTAGGCGGGCCTTTAGTGACGCTTACAACCGTCACTAATTGCTTGTAGGCACGAGGACAGCTGCGGGTGTGAGTGGTGGGAGCACGATCTTCAGCGACAACTACAACGGTCTTTAGTGACGCTTGCAGCTGTCACTACAACCCTCTACACGAATTTCTTCCTCTTCCCTCCACTGTAAAAGGACCCCTACACCTCTATTCTTCACCATCTCTACCTACTCTACTCCCACCTACTCCTAAGCTCTAGTAGCCTACCAAAGCTCCATTACAGCTTACTCTCAAGCTCCAAAGGCCTCCTATTAGTGTAATATTCCTATTTCTCGCCAAATATTCATCCTTCATCCCACCACCTTCATAGGTTGCCTTGGAGCCGTCCTCCCACCTCCATTCTGGTAGAAGATAGCCTTCGTCTCCTCACCTCCATTCCAAAGCCTTGGTGAAGATTCCTCTACCCAACGTCCTCCTGCAACTCACCTCTATTGTCCTGCATCTCACCTCCTTCATCCAAGCTTCCGCCAGGCACCGTCGTCTTGCCAAACAGCCAATTTGGGAGATTTGCTCCCACCCCTATCTCTTTTATGCTTTCATAGATTATTGTAATAAACATTTGCGTGATATATCATAGTTGTTTCATCTCTCTTGTGATCTATCTTGCTTGCTTCTTCTATAAAAACAAAAGAAAAAAAAATAACAAAACATCAAAACACCAAAAAGAAACAAAACGAAACGCGGATTTCAACTAAAGTAAACGTCGCCTCTCTGTGTTCGACCCGGGACTCCCTTGGAGTTTCGATTATAAATTATATTTGATAACGCATTTTGCGAGCTACGACGACGAGTTCTCCAATCCTCGATTTTAATTCGCGAAACACGACTCATTAAGGACTTGCATTGATTGCAGCTCCTGGTGAGGTGCGTCTCTCCAATTGGAAGCCTGGATCATGTCGCGAAGGGATTCCGCAGCACCTGGGAGTAGAATGGCAACTGAAGGTGGTCGAAGCAGGGCAGACAGCGGTGGAGATGACGATTGCGACAGGCGGAGACGGTGAACACCTAAAAAGCACAAACATGGGCTTACCGCCCCAGTTAGAACACTCAGAAGCTTCGCTAAGAGGTGGCGAGTGTACTGGTGGTGAAATTAGCACGTGGATGCTCTGCAGTGGATTGTCGGAGGCAGAGTTAGTGTGCGAAGGAGGTGGAGTTCGATGGAGGATTTGGGAGCCCAGAACCCTCAATTTCTTGAGGGGTTTTGGTGAGGGTGAGGTGGCAGTGCTTTTGGAGGTGACGCGAGGGTGTTTGGTGGTCTGTGGCGCTGGGGCGACCTTGTCGAAGCAGAAGACAATGGGGAAGAGAGGCGATTGTGGGTTGAATTGGGGAATAAAGGAGTTGAGGAGGATCTAGAGAAGGATAGGTGGAGTTTGAAAACCTAACTAACGGACGAAAGGGAGGGAAAGATTTATCCGTCCAGCGTCGGAGGAGAATCCTCTGGTGAGGAAATGGCGAGGAAGAAGAGGACCTAGAAGCTCCTGATTTGTCCGTCGAGGAGTTGGAGATGAAAACTATCCCTCTGCTTATGGTGTGTGGCAGAGGGCAACGAAGGGGGTTGGAGGAGACTCGCCGGAGCTGCTGCAGAGGTGGCCAAAGAGAGGAATATTTGAAGAATTGAGGCCTAAACCGAGCTAGTTTTGGATGGTCTGATGATTTAGAACTTATATAGAGCTCATAACCGAGCTCTAAACAAGGGAAGAGGCTCTAATTGCTTGAAGAATAAGGCACAAGACACCCACAGATTTCATGGGTTTGCTAGGGCTTGATTTAGCGAGTTAGGATCCCAAATCGCCTTCAAAAGATTCCCTATAATATAAACATCAATCCCACCAAATTTGGTGGGATTTGGTGTTAGTTTAATTGGGTTTTGAGGCGGTCAAAGGTCGTCTATAGGTCGGTTGACCTAACAATGGTGGTAGGGACCAAACGGTGAAGAAGATGAAGTTAGGAGGCTTTCTTCAAATAATTCGAAAGTTATGGGCTTGATTAAGAAGAATAGAGTTTAAATGGAATAAAATGCAAACTAGGTCAAGATGGATTCTGAGTAGGCCCAAATTTTGGTAGAAACCTAATTTGTAACCAAGGAATCTAATAGTGAACTTGGATTTTATTTTTAATGTTTAACCAGGCAATTTGCGTGGAGACCCAAATTAGGGTAGAATTCCATCTATGACACATCAAAATAGGTTTAGATGGTCAAACAAATGGTACGAAACCTCTTAGAATATTTTTCTATGAATTTTAGGAGATTTAGATGAATTTTATCTTCACCAGAACCCTATTAATTTAAGCAGGTCTGAAATTAGAGTTTTGTGTTATGATTCGGTTCTTGAAATGTGTGAAATCTCGTTTCTATCTGTATAGATCTTCTTATTGGACTTTAATGCTCATTTGACCTTCAATTTACCCCTGACAAATCCCGTGGTTATTCTGTATTCATGATATGATGTTAAAACTGCATAATTAACCCATATTTAGTGTTTTCTCCTCAGAATGCATTTGCGTGGAATTATTTCTCTTAAGTGATTATGTAGGAACATTTGTCAATTAATCCTTACTAAATAAGGCTAATTATAGCTCATGATGGTGTTACCATCACTAGGACTCTTCCCATACTATAAATAGTGAGAAGAGACCCTTGAGTGAGGAAAAGGAGAGAAATCTTGTAACTCCACTAAAACTAGTGCAGAGTTAGAAGTGTCATCCTTCCCCCAAGCGTACACCCCTTGCGGTGGAATTGGATTACCAACTTCTTCGTCTCCCGTGTGATTACTTGTAGGTCATGGGATCAGGCCCTCCGATCACTTAAGAGGTCCAACCCCATTTCCTTCGTAATGGATTGCTTATGACCATGTTACATTCCCTACACCAATAAATTCTTTAATGGCCATCGGTGACCCCAATGGTGGCCCACGAGGCCCATCAGGCTTCGACCACAGGAAAAGTAGAAAAATAGGCATGGGCCAGGGAGATTGAGAAAAGGAAGCACAAGACAGGGTTGGCAACCCCATCATCTTCCCTAAATGCACCACCCTGATCTCTCACCCTCTCTCTGTCACACACTCTCCCTCCCTCGCTTACTCTGTCACGCACTCTCCCTCCCTCCCTCGCTCTCTCTCTCTCACTCACTCTCTCATATTGTTGACTGCAAATGCAGCTTCATTCTTTTTGGTAGGAGGCATCAAAAGGAGGAGGAGGTGTGAGATGTTTAGAATTCTTTGCATGATTGAGATCTAATGAAGAAGATGCAATTCCAAATTTGAGAGTAAAGAAACTTGTGAGGCCTCAAGCTCCTCCCCAACGGCAACATCATCATCAAACTCCTCAAACAAATTATATGCATACATCAACTAATTGATAACTTCCTATGCGGTTGAAATATATAGGAAGACAACTAGATGCATATAAAGAAAAGATAAGAAAAACTAGTAAGGAAAGTTTCGTCAATGTCTAAAGTAATTAAAATTCTCACAAACATTACAATTGGTTACGCGTAAATATCGATAGAAAAAGATATAAGAGGTTTCACATTGGTTAGCATGTTAACTATTTAATGCATTCATTTAGGTAATATATGAAAAAAGGAAAATCCATGGTAATCATATTTCTAATCAAGATGATATGGAGATCATAGTTATTTTATATAGATATAATATTTTGAGCCTAATATCTTATATGTCCAGACATGTCAATACACATAAAGTACATGACTATGATCATAATAATCAAACATCTTGATAATCAACGGAAAATTTAAAACAAATCATTATGAGTCATGACTAAACTTTGGCATAATACACGAAATCTATAATGCCTAAAAAAAACTATTGATTACTATGACATAAAGTTATGCATGTAATATAAACGTAATCATCTAGACATAATCTCTCGTACCGTTAAAAAATTGAAAGAACGATGTGATTCAAGACCCCCTTCACGATGCCTCCACCTATTTGGTTGCTTTGCTTAATCGATGAGAAAAATATATAGAGTAAGGGTTGAAGAAAAAGCGATTTACTAAGTCCACAATGGAAACATTTTATAAGAGTTTACGATTGAAGATGAAGAGAAGTGACAAGAGTAAATTAAAAAAGAAAAGTTACGGTGGGTGAGATGATTGCCATACTTTTGAAGTGAGATAACTTCAAAGTCAAATATTCTATTATTAGGTGGTTATTTTATATGGAGGTTCAAGGATAACCAAATATCGTATGTCAATGAGTTTTAATTATTTCATTATTATTATTATTATTACTGACTAAAATCAAGGATGTTTCAAGAATGGCCTCAACCTCTACGTGATGTTGATCACTGCGAGAGAGTGAGCAAGAGAGGGAGAACACGTGAGAGGCAAAGAGGGAGAGAGAGTGAGGAGGTGTGGTAGGGAAAAAGAGGATGGGATTGATAACCTGATCTTTAGACGAGATGGGGTTGCCAATCTCATCCCGTGCCTCCTTTTCTCGATCAACCTCGCCCATGCCTCTTTTTGCACCTTTCTTGGAGTTGATGGCCTTCTTCAAAATTTTCCTCGAGCATACCATGTGCTGAACGTTGTATGCTCGAAACATTTTTATCAATAACACGTCTCCATCAGAATACGTATCTGCCTCACCGGAGAGTTGAGAGCAATAATTTAAGTCGTCCCATGATTTGAGGGCAGCGACGCCATTTGCCCACCGAAAACACCAAAGGGACCTAGACACCGAATTCAAGTCCGATGTCGTTGAAATCCACAAATGAATGAGGAGAATCAAAAAAACAGACCGTATCAAGGACGAATGGTAACGGCCAACGCACTCCATTCTCTCGTTGTGCTATCCATAAACTTTTGTATCTAGCAGAATGGAACTGAAAACATGGGGGAATCACCCATTTTCCTGGTCATCAAGAAATTCCAGCAATTTGACGGTTAATCCTGTGGAAGAATTTTGCATACTGACCCCATTTATAGGAAAAATTGCAATGAAAAAAAAAATTACAGACAAACTAAACATCCATCCCAGGTATAATTCCTATCATTACCAAAGACTCGACAACTTATGAAAAACAAATTAAATGCCACCAGAACCACACCCACCTGAAGGGCCCCTGCATGGCTATCAGGGCGGGCAAGTTTGATAATTCAACAATAGCCAGTAGGTACTCCTGACTTTGATAGGAAAAACCCAGATTCAAGTTCCATCCTTGCATTAGCAGGGGGAATCACAGATTTTCCCTCAGTTTGCCCGAAAGGAATTCTAGGGGATTGATGATAGATATAGATTTTAGAGGAAAATTTTCAACGCATGGTAACTTCTGAAGCTCAAGCCACAAACTTCCGATTGACAGATGATAGAAAGTAATACATTGCAAAAAGACATGGCAGAAGGAACTGATGCGTGCAAATATTTTATCAACATTATTCTCAAGCATAGCATGTGATACTTTTCTGGAGTAAGTTACTAAAAATATGGAGCACAGTACTCCACTTGATACTAAATAAATTGAAGGATCCATAATCTGTGGGTAAATGCCATTCAATCTGCAATGGTTTAAAATGCCAATCCTAAAGAAGCAATTGTATCGTCAAAGATTTTAAAAATAATAAATAAAAAACCATGCAAACACCCAACGGTCCTTCAGAACTCATGCTCCTCTGCGATGCACAAGATGCACTGACTGTAAGGGCAGCCCCTTGGATGATCTTCAGGAGGATCTTTCTTAGCTCTTGAGAGTTGAAACTAACATCTCTTATGCCCTCAGAAGCCAAGTGGCAGGCCGTGTATTCTTAACCGGACTGGGCCATGTGCATTAACCGTACCAAGTATTGATAAGAGGACTGAATTTATCAAAGCGGTTATAATTATGGCATTACTCTCAGAACCAAAGATGTAAATTCTCTACAGTGAATAAAGCCTGCTGTGCGGAGCAGAGCCCAGGTTATACAACGTTATTACAAAATGGAGCATTTCACAATTAGCTACAAGAGCCTGGATTAAGCAAATCCAGAAGAATTGGGTTAATATCATAAGTTAGATAGGGAAAGCTAACTACAACATGGCAATTGATGATGTTAGTAATGACTTGGCTTCCGTGACCATTCTATAAACATCTTCAATCTCCTCTTTTACTGTCTCCTCAACAAAATGCGAATCTGTGGAAGTCCATCCTCTGTTCTTGAGTAGTTGTTCACATGTCCCTACCAAAAAGCACCGAGAAGCTTTCAACGTCTCTAGTTTGTCAACTGCTAATTGATGTTCTTCTGTACAAACACAGATCTCAGCCGCCTTTAATTCTGATTTAAACCAAGTCTCCTGGAAATCCACAAAAAATTTCCCCATCTCACTCCACCCAGAATGCATTGTTTCCATGAGAGTCTCCTTATCTTTGACAATCTTTTCTAAATTTATTCTGGACTCTTCAAGCAAAATCAAACCAGATTTCACCTCACATTCAAGATCCAGAATCTTGGCATCTAATGCCTCAGTGTCCTGCTTGAAGCTTGATATTTCTTTATACAAAAGTGTGAGTTTCTCACGTGATTGCTTAATCTCAGTCATGAGCTTGGTCCGCTCCTCTTCAGACTTCAGCAATTCCGAGGCTTTGCCAAACTGCAAACTCTTATAGGAGGGAGCATCTCTCGTCTCCAAATTGTCAATTGCAAACAAAACCTTTTCAGTCTCTCTCTTCTGGCTTTCTGCCTGTTGATATTTCAGCTTGAGAGAAGCATAATCCTCTTTAAGTTGTGCTTCCAGCTTACTGGCCTTCAAACAAGCTGCATCAATTTCCTGCTTATTGGCTAGAATCTTTGAAAGCACCTCTTTCTTCCTCTCTACAAGTACTGAGGTTGCATTAACTCTTGCTTGAGCCTGCAGTTCAACTCCCTCCTCAATACTTCTAATTTTTAAGTAAAAGGCCCACAGGGCTGAGAGCTTCTTATTCATGTCATTTCTCCTGTCTTGCATAGTAGAAAGGGAAGATTTGAGAGAAGCAATCTCCTCCTGCTTTGACTGAATTGTCTGACTGACAGTTTGTAACTTATCAGCAACAATGAGCAATTCCTTGGTCTGTTTCTCAAGGAACGCAAAGACATGGATAACTCTGATAGTGTTGGGAAACTTTTCCTGCACAAAGCCCAGCTTTGTCTGGACCAAGTACAGGTGTTCTGCTAATCTGATACAGCCTGCTTTTGGATCATGGCCTTCAGCTTCTTTCTTATTATAACATGCCACACCTTCATCCACCTGAACAAGCTTTTCAGGACAGCATACTTCTTCATTAACTTCTGGTAGATTTAGTTCAGTGGAGCAGAGCATTCCTTTAAGTTCATCTCTCTCTTGAACGGCTTGCTCATATAGGCCTATCAGTTTCTCATTCTCTTTGTGTATCTCTTGTAGTTGAAGTTCTAGCTCTTTCAAGTCCCTTGTCTTCACATCCCTTTCTTGCATGGCTTGTTCATACAAGCCCATCAGTTTGTAATTCTCATCATGCATCTCTTGGAGTTGGTGCTCTAACTGCTCAACATTCTTTGTCTTCACATCTCTTTCTTTCATGGATTGTCCATACAAGCCCATCAGTTTGTTATTGTCTTCTTGCATGTCTTGGAGTTGGTGCTCTAACTGCTCAACATTCTCTGTCTTCACATCTCTTTCTTGCATAGCTTGTTCATACAAGCCCATCAGTTTGTCATTCTCTTCATGCATCTCTTGGAGTTGGTGCTCTAACTGCTCGACATTCTTTGTCTTCACATCCCTTTCCTGCATGGCTTGTTCATACAAGCCCATTAGTTTGTCATTCTCTTCATGCATCTCTCGGAGTTGGTGCTCTAACTGCTTCACATTCTTTGTCTTCAGATCTCTTTCTTGCATGGCTTGTTCATACAAGCCCATCAGTTTGTCATTCTCTTCATGCATCTCTTGGAGTTGGTGCTCTAAGCGCTCAACATTCATTGTCTTCACATCCCTTTCTTGCATGGCTTGTTCATACAACCCCATCAGTTTTTCATTCTCTTCATGAATCTCACGAAGTTGGTGCTTAACATTTTCAACTTCTGATGTCTCCACATCATGAGCCTCTATGGCTAATTCACGATTTTCTTCAACATATTCCGATAAGCCATTGTTCTGACTTGGCATAGCATCGGCATTCTTGCCATTAGCACCTTTCTCAGCAAGATTTTCACAGAGTACTATTAGTTTATTGTTGTCCTCTATTAAAACCTTCAGTTTAGCTCTTAACTCTTCATTTTCTTTAGCCAATGTTATAGCTGTTTCGTGAGCTTCTGCTTCACGCTGACTTGCAGTAGCAATAGCTTCAACCATTGCCTTCAGTTCAAACTGATCAGAGGAGCCATCAGCAAATGAAGCAACAAGGTGACTACCATTCTCTGAAGCTATGGGCCCATTAAGATTTTCTGTTCTCTTCATCTGCTCCTCAAGCTGCAATACTAGGTCATCCACTCTCCTGCCAGATGAATGATTGGTTTTTGAAACTTTGATGTCAGTACAGAAAAATGTAGCCACATATTAAAGTGAAAATTCAGTAATTTTGCAAACACTAAGAGTTAACTCTTTTAGATGGACATTTGCTATTTCTGAACAAAGAAGAGATGATTACTGAATACCTCTCCAACTTTTCCTTGGCTTCGAGACAACTGCTTAAATTTTTACGAAGTGCATCAACTTCCCTCTGGTTTTGAATTGCCTTGATATTAAAAGTAGATGATTAGAATTTTGTTTGAAGATGACATGTATTGAACCAAATAAGGATTCCATTCCAAGATAATCTAAGGAAATGGTGTGTGTGTGTGTGTCTTGCGGGTGGGGGTGGGGAGGAGTGGGTGTGGAATCTCTACCTGAAGTCGGAGAAACTCCATTTCTTCATTGCTGGATGAAAAATCCAAGGATCTCTGTTTAGCATTTCTAAGTTAGAAAAGCTTGAAAACTGGTCCATTAATTCTCAAGCAAACAGGAAAAACCTCTTTTAAGAATCAATAGTCCTACATAAAACAGTAAAAACTATTGCAAAAAAGGCAAAAAAATCTGAAAAAGATAACGGATTTATGTGGTTAAATGTGACATCTTGCATCAGCATTCAGAAGGGACCAAGAACAACTCCTCTAGTCTTACACTCTCCCTACTCATCTTGAAAATGCATATCTACTATAACCTCTTGGGAAACTTCTATAATCATAATATTAGCCTTCTAACCAAATTCTAACTGATGTGAGATTGAGCTGGTAACTGGACAGGCTACAGCACTACGAATTATTTCCTAAGCAGGTCCAACCAGCAGAATAACTTGCAGTAGAAGTGGAAGAAAGCAAGTTTTCTTCTTCCACCATACACATGAACTGGTCCCTGCTCAGTATCACTTCGCAAGAAGACAGTATGGAGTTTACTCATTGCCACCATGACTAACCACTTCCCTTATATAAAGAAAAAGAAAAAGAAAAGAAAAGAAAAGATGTGCAGAAAAAGAGTGATATACTTGAACGAGTAGATGACAAACCTGAACCATGTCCATGTCCTTTTCATGCATCAATTTCCAATCCAATGCTTCCAGTAACTGTATCCATATAGATGAAGTTAGTACTTAGTACTAGAAACCATAGACAAACTACAAAATTCTAAAGATGCACCTTGTCTTGCAGCACTGCTATTTGTTCGTTCATTATGTCTCGCTCTCCTTGAACAAATGATTGCAATCTGGATTTATCACCACACACGTAAAAAAAAAAAAGAAAAATCAGAACCTTGAATGCTTTTACCGTGGGAACAGACTAATATGAACGAGGAAAGTGAATAGTTGCCTTCTAAGCTCCTCCTTCAATTGCAGATTTTCCATAGCAAAGCGAGTTGCTTCTCGATTCCGATCTGCTTGGTTACGGAGGACCTCTAATTCTTTCAAAAGCTCTTGCTTTTCGTTCAATAAATGTGCCTCAGCTGATAGTTTTCCCGATGATACCGCCTCCAATCTCTTTATTCGCTCTTCACGAAAGCGAAGCCTCATCTTTAGAGCTTGCACTTCATCTGAGCGTTGGCTTGCCTAAGCACAAAATTGGATTTATTCCACCACTACATTCCATGAGGAATATACTTTTTGTGTAAAAAAACTCATAGAAAGAATGGAACTTCAATTAAAAAACAAAGTCTACTTGGGGGAATGTACAGCGTAGAAGAGGCTCTCAAGTTGCATGTTGGAAATCTCAGAAACAAGAAATGAACGTATCAAACAAAGCCACCAATAACAATACTAGCTTGCCCTTTAATGGGAGAAAAATGTTAATGTTACAGAATTTCCTGTAAAAATCGGAACAAACTAGTGATGTGTAGAGGCCAAATATTTACATCATTCTTTAACCAGCTTCCTACATTGAAGTTTTTAAAAAAAATGCACCTAAAACTTCTTGTACTCCTTGATGATGTTTCTTTGTAATTTGCAAGGGATTACAAGGACGTTTTACCAATTTCTCTCATACATAGCTTTCAAAATCAAAGTATAAACTTGCACATATGCATTTCCCAAAATGACCACAAGAGAGGAAATCAGGGTAAACAAGAATGCCCACCAGCTGCTCAGCTGCCAGCTTTTCAGCAGTCAGAGCTTTCAATGCTTTATCTTTATCTTGATCCCTCCTGATAGCAGCTACTAAAACTGCCTCATATTCTTTTCTCTACAGAGCAGAATAATAAATGATCATAATATCATATTTTTATCAAAGGAGCATAGCACAAATTTAACTTTATACATTGGATGTATTTCTAGAACCCAAATGTACCTGGGATAATCTTTTGTTGGGCATGAGAGGGGTAAATGATCCCTGACCTCCATCCCACTTGAATGATCCTGGAGATTCTGGATTTGCAAAGCTCATGTTATCTGCTTCCTGATTTTCATATCCTCCATTAACTAAAGCTTGCAATCGATGCACCTCTTTCTGTTGAAAAAAAAAAATGATTTTGGAAGTTTAGACCAGGACAAAAACTTACTTTCAAACAATATCTACTGCACATATGATTAGTGAGAAGACAACTCAATGACAAGATGCTGTGTGCACTTTTTTTTTTGTTTGAAGAGTATATTGTGTTAAGAGTTGCATTCATTCAAAAGCTGGCTTGTAAATAGTGTCACTAATTGAGCGGGCGTGTGCTTTCCCAAATCTTTGTCATAAATCAGACTGTAGGGCTCTCATTATTGTAGCATTGATGGAGAACATATACAGGACTAGGACGGGGAGGAAACTGCCATCACAACCCATATTAAAACTGCCCCACTCTCTTCAGTGTCTGTTGCTAGGTTTTCACTTTTTTCGAAAGTAAAGTACGAATTGTCAACAAGGGCCATTTTACATCCAGAACTTCACTTTTTATTGAAATGCCAGATTGACTATTTCAAATATTTCAAGGGATCAAGAAAAGTACCTTCAACTGCTGAATTTGCATACGCATTGCAATAACATCTCCCGAAGCATCTTCATTTATAACAGCCTAAAAGTCGTCGAGAAGTTCTCAATATTGATGACTGACACAATAAAGAAAATATTGACAACAATAAAAACTCACATTGTTCCTAATAAATTTTGCTCTTTGTGCAAACTTCAATGTACTTAAGGTCTCCAGAGCACAACTGCAAAATTGATAGGAACAGTTGAAGGGCGTAAGCTCGAAAGAGCATGAGAGAGATGTTTGCCTAATAAGTATAGCTCATAAGAAAATCTAATTCCAAATACCTCATCTACACTGGGATAGGCGAAGATTACAGCAACCAATAGAAATAAGTAAACAGCTTCTAATAAGTGAAGAAAGGACAATTGCAAAAAAAAAAAAAAAGGAAAGTAACTACAGCAAATCATACTAACCAATTAGATGGGCTAATATTTGCGATGATAATTGTCTTCGAGTTACCTCCCAGAGAATCCTGATGAAAAGAGAAAGAAAAGAAAAAAAGAATATCAGATCAAACAAGAGTATGGTGGTTTCAGGTATCTGAGAAAAATCACATATTTTATAAACAGATATGGAAATCAAAGCTTGCCAAAAGAGTAACAAAAAAGTTAACAATCATTGGCTCCCACTTTGATGGCATAAACAGAAACTAAAAGCTGGTTCTGAAAAGGCTTGTCACTCAGATGAATCATGTGAAGAAGAAGATGGCCACGTGGACTGTCCACATGGCAGTTCTACCGGTCAAGCGGGCACCGACCCTAGTGGTTTTGGTTACGGATTAAGTTAGGTTGCTTTGGCTCCAAGTTAGTCAAGTTTGGTACGTTAGTTGTCTAGATAATTATAGTTGTTAGGAAAATGTTTGGTTACTGTTTTTAGTCAATTATTGAGCCTTAATTTTTTATTTTCTGTATTTAGCATTAGGTATAATCTCTCTGTTAAGAATAAAAGATGCCACGTGGTAGGGCCATGTGGCAGGCTGTCAAGGGCCCACAGGGGACCAATTTTGGTTCTTTGTTTAGATGTCAAGTTTGCTATTTTTAGTAAAATTATTTTAGGAAAATAGTTTAAGATTTAATTTATTTTCTAGAGATAAGATCATTCTTATTTTAGAGATAGGATTTGTTTCATATTCTTGGGATATGTTCTCTCTATAAAAGAGACTTCCCCTTGCAATTTATTTTGAGTCATCAATAATATTTTCCAATTATCAAGACTCCTCTCCTCCTCTCTCCCTGTTCAACGTGTGAACAGCCCCCACATGGGATTGTTTTTCCCACACACAAGGAGCCTCCACGCTTCGGATTGCACCAATCTTGACACTCTCTATATATAGAGAGTATCTTATGTTATTTGTTTTGAGTTGAATGCAATTATTTTCATCATCTCTCTCAACTCCTCTCTTCTCTCTCAATTCTTGCGCCACTAGTCCACGTGTGGACTTCCATGCGTAATCTTCCACGCCAGGGAATCTCCACCACATTGCGCATCTCTCCACATGATATCAAAGCCTTCGATCTAGGCTGCTTGGGTGTGCGTGAATCAAGAAGATGTTCGGGAGAAGAGTTTACACACAAGGAGACTTCTTTCCTGTGCATGAGTTCTCCACGTTGACATCAAGGCCACACGGTGCGTGGCCTTCTCCGACATAGTTCACTCAACAAATTCCTTGAAAGATCTTGGCGCCTTACACAAGGCCCAAGGAATCGAGTGGGGGATTCCTGACGAATCCTCTCCCTACCACATCCAGCGCCTTACATGGAGTATCAAAGTAGGAGGACCTTAGATCAAAGATGGCAAAACCTGAGGCTCAGTTGTAGATTGGAGAAGGCAAGGTGGTTGTTTAAGGAACAACCATCAAGCTTTAGAGTGCTTCAAATTATGTGTTCTGGGCTGGAGCATTCAAGATTTTCATAGGGAGTCAAGACAAACTCAATGTTCTACTCAAAGAAGCACTCGAGACTAAAGATGAAACTAAGAAGAAGAAGCTTAGGAAGGAGAATTATATCGTGATGAACTGGGTCATGAATTTAGTTGATCCTACTATAGCCTCGAACATGTTATACAAGAAGAGTGCATTCACAATCTAGAAGGACCTAGAGAAGAGGTACTCCCAGAAATCAATTAACACGTGCATCATCAACCTCTACACGCACATATGGACAACTGGTCAAAGAGATCTTTCATTGACCAAATACTATGCACAGATGGAGGCACTGTTCGAGAAGTTGGACATCTATAAGCCCACCTGCTGCAACAAATAGGCGAAGACACGTGCCAAGTGGCAAGCAACCAAGTTCTTGTCAAAGTTACATCCTTGTTGCCAATCGATGCGCAACCAAATCCTTGCATCAGATGGGAAGATGGATCTTGAGACCATCTTTAGCTGTCTTAAGAAGATGGAAGCATCAAAGGTAAAGGCTACCACAAAGATCAACAACTGCGTACCCACTACAATTGAAGTTGCCACCGAGCATGGGAGAAGACGAGGTCGAGGCTCAGGCCAAGACTACCCCCATGTCAACACTGTAGGTGCACCAATCACCCACAACATAGATGTTAAGATAAGTTCTAGAGGCCTCCATGTGGAGCTACTAACACCTCACGAGTGGACTCTCTTACGCCTACAAATCTTAAGAAGATTGAAGCCATAGTCCAAGAAGAGATGAAGAAAAAGACCATGGTGACCGTCACGGAGACTATTGAGGTTTCCCAAGAGACAACGACTTCAAAGGCTACACAGTGACTTCCAACAGTTCCACATTTGTGAGTTGCAGGCTCAACGATGACAAAAAATGGTGGGGGCTCTAGCCTCAGCACAAGTTGCATAAGTCATCGACCTATTCCGACCTCAACTTGAGGGCAAGTGTGAAAAAGATGGCCACGTGGATTGTCCATGTGGCAGTTCTGCCGATCAAGATGGCGTCGACCCTAGTGGTTTTGCTTAGGGATTAAATTAGGTTGCTGTAGCTCCAAGTTAGCCATGTTTGGTATGTTAGTTGTCTAGATAATTAGAGTTGTTAAGAGAATATTTGGTTACTATTTTTAGTCAATTATTGAGTATGATTTTCTGTTTTCTACTGTTAGCATTAGGTCTAATCTCTCTATATATGTAGAGTATCTTATGTTATTTGTTTTGAGTTGAATGCAATTATTTTCATCATCTCTCTCTCAACTCCTCTCCTTTCTCTTGTCAAACACTCTACTCTCTCAATTCTTGCGCCACCAATACATGTGTAGGACTTCCATGTGTGATCTTTGTTATAGTACCCCTATATATATGTCTTTATGTCCTATTTTATTATTTCTTTTATTCTATGGTCCTATATTTTACCCACACCTCTTCCTCTATATAAAGAGGTATAGGGTTGCCTTGAAATGGTAACTTGCTCATTTCCACTGACTTGGTATCAAAGCGACAGTCCTGGATCGGAGCTCTCGACATCCCACCCAAAAAAAGCCTCAGAAACCCTAAACCACTAGGTCCTTCTCACTCTCTCGCACATCGGCAGTGCCGTTCGGCAGCCTCCTCACGCTCCTACCCAGCCACAACGACGATGCAACGATGCCCCAAGTGTGCAGTGGCGGTAGTGACGACTTGATTAGCGATACAATGGCGATGCAGAGACAATCTGCAAGTGCAGCGACGGTCTGCAGGCGTAGTGGCGTTGATCCAGGTGGTTGTAGGGGTGTCTACGACCCTATTCTATGGTCGCACCTCCTGTGGTTGTAGCAAGAGAGACCTAAGTCCCTTTAAGGCCATCTTGGGTGCCTTCCCCCATACCCTTGCTAGGCCTACGTCTGTCCAAGGGGGCCTTTCTGTTCATCATATAGATCTGAAAACCTCTCATTCAGATCTAGCCCATCTATGAAGTGATATGTTCTTGGTGATTTCTCTTCCTGATTTGACTTCATGTCTGCCTCTCCAAAATTCGAAGGCTCGTCCGAGAGTGTAACGGATCATGGGAACATCAAAATCCGTTCTTTATTCCCATCACAAAGCTTGATGAGGCCAACTACGCCCGATGGTCGTAGACATTCCTCATGATGGTTGAAGGTCATGATAAGGAACATATTCTCCTAAAGCCAGAGCCAACAGAGAAAACTAGGAAATACACCACATGGAAGCATGGCAACGTATGGTGAGAGCATGGATTATGAATGCCATGGCTACTCACATCGGAGATGGGTTAATGTTCTACAAGATTGCCAGAGAGATGTGGAACTCTCTTCATATTCCCATGAGAAGAACTCAAGCAAGGTGTTCCAAATCACTCATGACACCTTCTCGTAGAGGCAAGATGGATTGACACTGGCACAATATTATGCTAGACTGAAGGGGTTGGAGAACTACAACTCATGCAGGCCAATGTGCACATGTGTGACGCAGAGAGAGCATCCCAAGGAGTTTACGGTGCTCAAGTTCTTGTCTGGTTTGAGCTCTGTGTATGCATCTGCATGGGATTAGATGCTTACCCTTACAGAGCTTCCTACTCTGGAGGAGGCTTACAGTAGGGTTAGTAAATTGTCCATTAACTCTACTAATCCTAAGGTGAGGTGACAGGCCAAACTTCGGCCTTTGCTGGTGGTGGTGGACGTGGAGTTCCATCCACTCGTAGGTCTGGGCGTGGCCAGGTACAGCCTGGCAAACCATGACCCACTTGCACATACTGTGGATGGATTGGTCACATGGAGGCTAGCTGCTGGATCAAGCATGGTCGTCCTCCCGTGGCAAATAAGGTTGCCTCGACCCCAAAGATGGAGACTGATATGGTGCCCAGGTCAAAGTTTGAGGCTCTTGCCCAAAGACTGGTTCAAGTGACTCAAGAGACTCCATCCACTTCTAATATCGCTGCAGTTGCCTCCTCAGGTATGGAATATGCTCATAATATTTACATTCTTCCCAACAGCAGTAGTACTACATGGCTCATTGATTCTAGAGCATCCCAAAACTTGAGTGGAGATCAGAGTTGTTTTAGACAGATACAAGCAGTTTCTTCTAATAGAACTGTGTGGTAGCTAATGGTCATCACTCTAGCGTAGATGGATAGGGGGGAGGTGTCTCTCTCGTCTACTCTACAGTTGCCTCGAGTTTTGTTTGTACCAGAATTCTCTATTAGTCTTTTATCTGTGAACAAAATTACTAAAGACCTCAACTACCGTGTTATATTTGATGATGTGGGTTGTGCATTACAGGACAAGTTCACGGAGAAGATGATTGGTGGCGGATATGAAGAGGGGGGTCTTTCGCCTAGTCTAGACCGATACTGCTGCTTCGTGTTAAGGCAAGTTCAGTTTTACTGCAGGGACTGCATTGCAGCGGCACTACCGTCTTGGACACATTCCTCTGAACTAGCTTTGCCGGATTTTCCCCCATATCTCTATGGCAACTGAGATTACTTGTGATGCATGTCAGCTTGAGAAGCATCACCGGGCTTTATTTCCTTCTAGTTCCTCCACTACTAATTCTGCTTTTCAGTTGATTCACTTGGACATCTGGGATCCAAGTCATGTTTTAGAAAGACAGGGTTAGATATTACCTAGTCATTGTGGATGGTTTTTCACGCATTTTATGGTTATTTTTATTAAAGAATAAGTCAGATGTTAGCAATGTCATTCAAAACTTTATTCTTGAAATAAAGATGCAGTTTTCTACCATTGTGAAATGTGTGTGCTCATATAATGCATTGGAGTTCTATATTTCCAGATTGTGAGATTTTTACAGATTGAATTGTATTATACATCCCAACGGAATAGGATAGCATAGAGAAAACATAGACACCTCTTGGACGTTGCACGAACATTGATGATACATCATAATGTTCCTCAGATTTATTGGGGTGATGCATCTTACTGCCTACTATTTGATCAACAGAATGCTCAGCTCTAAATAGATCCCTTGGCAGATTTTGTATCCAGATAGAGAGTTGTTTCATGTGCCACCTCGCATTTTTTGTTGTGGTGCATTTGTCCACATTAATGGAACTAACTGGGACAAGCTAGCACCACGGGCAACGAAGTGTATGTTTCTGGGTTACAGCTCTACCCGAAAAGGGTATAGGTGCTATGATCCGTTGACCAAATAGCATCATGTCAGTGCGAATGTCACCTTTCATGAGGTTATACCTTATTTTTCCTTCACTGCTCAGCGGATGACCACTATTCTTGAGACGGTACCAATGCCAGTTCCTACTATATAGTTTGGAGATTTCTCTCCGTGTCAGCTACATGCGAGTACGGATAGCAAATTCAAAGGATAGCCATTTGTGTACAAGCTTCCGGTGACTTATAGACCACGAGTCACAGTACCCCCCTCTCCCGCCTTAGCACCATCATCCTCCCCCACACAGGTATGTATTGATGATACTGATGTGCCTATCTGATGCTTCTCATAGGGACAATGAGCAGGAGCAGGAAGTTACTGATGTTCTAGATGAGGCTACTGAGGATAGTGATTTGCCTATTGTCATTCGCAAGGCTCCCCGGAGTTGTGCTCAATATAGGATCACAGGTGCTTCTATCAATGATGGACTGGGTTCCCAGTTTGTTGCATTTAATTCTGTTGTATCTGCATCCAAGCTGCCCACATCTTGTCAGGAGGCCATGCTTCATCCTAAGTGGCTTCAGGCCATGAAGGAGGAGATAGCAGCTTTGTGTTCGTAAGGCACGTGGTAGCTTACGACGAGACCACCTACTGCACGGGTGGTAGGATGCAGATGGGTCTTTGCCTTGAAATATAACCCTAACGAGTCTATTTCTAGGTATAAGGCTCAGTTGGTGGCCAAAGGGCTTACCTAAACTTATGGGGTAGACTTCCTTGACACATTCTCACCAGTGGCACAACTTTTGACTATTCAGATTCTCTTGTCTATTGCAGCAAACAGAGACTGGGAGTTACATTAGTTAGATGTAAAGAATGCTTTTTTATATGGTAATCTTCAGGAAGTATATATGCAGCAGCCCCCCGGGTTTAAGGACGAAGGGAAGTGTGTGTGCAGGCTGACGAAAGCGATCTATGGGCTCAAGCAGAGTCCTCGTACATGGTTCCACAAACTGTCAGAGGTTGTGGAAGGATTGGGCATAGTAAGGTCTACTTTAGATCATTCGTTGTTTATTAGGAGGACTAACAAGGGAGTTGTGGTGCTCCTTATGTATGTTGATGATTTTACCATTACGGGAGATGATACAGAAGGGATTGGGCACATCAAACAGGAATTGGTGTCGCAGTTTGTTATGAAGGACTTAGGTCCTCTACGATATTTTTTGGGCATTGAAGTGGCTAGAGAAGAAGGGAATTGTACTTAGTCAGAGAAAGTATGTTCTCGATATTCTCCAGGAGACTCGGATGTTTGGGGCAAAGGTCTCAAATGTACCCATGGATCCTAAGGTCCATATATATGACATTGAGGCACAACAGGCGAAGAGCAGGAGCAATAGACAGTTGGTTGGTCAGTTGTTGTACTTGACCATTACCAGATCAGACATCTTCTTTGATGTGGGGAGGTTAAACCAGTTTATGGATAAGCCCAGGAAGCAACATTGGCATGCTGCTATGTAGGTGCTTAGCTACCTGAAGAAAGCACCTAGACATGGGTTGTTGTTCAGAAAGGGGTACCCTATGACAGTTATAGGATATTCAGATGCTGATTATGCAGGTTGTCTTACAAACAAGAAGTCCACTACTGGTTTCTGCACATTTGTTGCTGGGAATGTAGTCATTTGAAAGAGCAAGAAACAAACAGTTATGTCTAGATCGAGTGCAGAGTCAAAGTATCGTGCCATGGTAGAAATTACTGCAGAAATGGTGTGAATACGATCTATCCTAAGAGATTTGCATGTTCAGATAGAGGAGCCAATGGAGATGAGGTGTGACAACCTAGCAGCTACTTACATTGCCAACAATCCAATGTTTCATGAGCACACGAAACATGTGGAGATTGATTGCCATTATACATGGGATCTCATCCAGAAAGGGATCATCTATAGTACTCCTGTCTCCTCAAAGGACCAACTTGCAGATGTCTTCACCAAGCCACTTGGTCAGACTGCATTTGACAGCTACTGTGACAAGGTAAGCATGATTGACATCTATGTTCCAACTTGAGGGGGAGTGTTATAGTACCCCTATACATGTCTTTATGTCATATTTTACTATTTCTTTTATTCTCTAGTCCTCTATATTTTACCCACACATCTCCCTCTATGTAAAGAGGTGTAAGGTTTCCTTGGAATAACTTGCTCATTTCCATCGACTATCTTCCACGCCAAGGAGTCTCCACCACATTACGCAACTCTCCATAAGTCAGATAGAAATAGGTATGTAAAGCATGTTTGTATGGGTGTGTTAAGAAAGGATCTAGGCTCATTGGTACCATAAGAAATATTCACTGATAACTACAATTGCTTGTTCATATAAAACATGTTGCCTCGTGAACAATACCATGGGTGTTCCATAAAAAGTTCCTCATGGAAAAAGTTGACTTCTCTAAGGTATATGATTCAATCTCCTGGTCATATTTGTGTCAAGCTCTCAGGAGGAGGTTTCCTTATACTTAGATTTCTTGGATGAAAAGATGTTACCACTACGTCTTTTGTTGTCTTGCTTAATGGTCGCCCTGCAGATGGTTGGAATAAGCCGAATAGGGGAGTTGCGCAGGGTTGTCCTTTTGC
The DNA here is from genome assembly GCA_037157565.1 of Thalassia testudinum. NCBI lineage: Eukaryota > Viridiplantae > Streptophyta > Magnoliopsida > Alismatales > Hydrocharitaceae > Thalassia > Thalassia testudinum. Next base: position 100,187,455 of record JAZHRO010000022.1, read on the forward strand.
CCCTTTGGCTCTTCAATATTGTTATGGACACTTTAGCCTTAATAGCTTTAAAAGCCGATGGTTTGTTAAATGGGTTTAGAATGGAGGGTTCAAAGACAATGGTGACTCCTATTCTGTAGTATGCTAATGACACGCTTTTCTTCTTATAAGGGGGGGTGGATGAAGCTGCTCTATAGTCCACATCTTTGGCGAGATCTTTGGTTTGCCTGTGAACTATGATAAGTTCACTTTTATGTCTTTTAGGCTTTCAACATGAGTGATATTGAGAAGAATGTTGTTTCGAATAGCCTTCAGATGCAACCGTCCTTCCCTCCCATTTACGTATTTTAGGGGCCTTCAAAAGGGAAGCACCTTATGCTAGGAGATTGGTTGCCGCTAGTTTCTAAATTGGAGAAGAGGTTGGTAGGAAGGGTATTATCTAAAGGCAGCTACCTTGTACTGTTGAAGTATGTTCTTTCTGCAATTTCGATTTTCTATCTCTATTTTCAAACCCCAAAGAAAGTTGCCATGAAGCTGGATAGTATAAGGTGTAGATTCTTTTAGGAAGGGTCAAATCATGAAAGGAAATTTCTTCATTTGGTGAAGTGGGAGGATGTTTGCCATCCCATAAGGCAAGGTGGTCTTGGTGTCTTACACCTCATAAATTTTAGTGGTGTGTTCTTGTCTAAGTGGATTGTCAAATTTTTGAAGAATGAATATTCCATCTGACATAGGATCCCTTTGTGACTCTTATGGTGGTAGCCTTAACTGGTTTAAAATAGCCTAAATAGGACATCCTCCTAGAGGCGCATCACTTTTTTTTGCAAGATTTATGTTCCATGTTTAGTCGAATTGAATCTTTTCGATTATGAGAGGACAATTGGATAGGATTGGGCTCGCTTGCTTCTATTTTTCCATGCCTTTTTGCCTTATCCATTGATAAGCATCACCCAGTTATTGATGCTTGGGATGGTCCAATGGTTCGAGGTGGTGGTTCATGGTTGTCTTGTCTTGGTGATCACTTTTGAATGCATGTTTTGTTGAATTCCAAGATTTATTGGCTTCTCTAGAGTCATTTTGGCCTAAGAAGGGCGGCCCGTGATCATGAGGGTAAATGGGCCTTTTTCTATGAAAAGGGTTTACAAGATATTAAGAGGTGAAGTAATTAGGCCAGACACTTACCTTAGGGTTTTTGGAAGATGAAGATACCTCTGAAAATTAAGGTTTTTCTTTGGCTTTTACTTTAGGAAAAGCTTGTCACCTTGCTTACCGTTACCCATGGCAACCGAATATTTGTGTTACATGTTCATTGCATGGAATTCAACAAGATGTCTCTCACTTATTGTTTAAAGTGTGATTTTGTTAAGGATGTCTTTAGATCCCTTGGTCTTCCGATCATTCAAAATAGCTCCCTTCATGACTTCTGATTTTCTTGGCGACAAGGAACCATAACAAATCCAATAATCAGGATCTTGATGTTGACAACCCTTCGTTATGTATGGTTGCAGCATAACCGGTCCATTTTTGGAGGAGAGAGGGTATGACTTGAAAATGTTGTAAGAGAAGCTTCGTCTCTCTATTCTTTTTGGTCTACACATTTGTAATATATTTCTATTCGTAATATAGCGGATGTCTACTAATCTCTAGTAGTTATCCTTTTTCTTTAAAAAAAAAAATTGAATAATACCATGTTGATTACAAAAGGCACGCAATATAGAGAAGCAAGACCGAAATATAACTTTGGAATCAGACTGAATAAGCATTTCGTTAACCAGCATTTGTTACATCATCATTTTAGATTAAACATAAAAACAAAGACGACAAACACCATCAATTACAATAAAAAAAGACCTTTATCCCCAATGTGAAGGACTATGACTTGGAGCCCAAACATCCATATGTAACAACTCCAACAACATTCACGATCTTGGGCTCTAACTGGAATAAAAGGATTTTGGATAAGTTGATGTGGCCAACACAATAATTTCCATCAAAAACTAGAAACATGACTAAACGATGTGATAGACCTAGCATGAGTTGCTAACTTCATCAATCAAGATGTCGAAGCTTCATCAGGGCCATAGCCAATTATCTCCTACTAAGATCCTTTATAATTCTATTTATAGATAACAAACTGCAAGAAAATATGGGATAAGGAGAATGTCTCCTATCTACCACTTATAAGATATGTGTGAAGAGGAAAAACTATCATCTCATCCAACTAAAGAAACCCTAACCTCTTTTATAGAGAAGAGAAGAAAATTACATGTCAACCCAATAAACATAACAGAAAAAGTAATAAAAGTCCTTCAACTATAGGAAAGGTCCACACTCCCCTCAAGTTGGGGCATAGAAATCCATCAGTCCCAGCTTGCTGCAAAAAAAATCATGACACTTTCTCTTGAGAGCCTTCATGAGAATGCCTGCTAACTATAAATCTAAAGTGGCATATGTAGTGCTAGGTGATGTAGGTTGCAAATTTGTTATCACAATATTGTGGGACTAGAGCATTAATAGTAATAACAAGGTCCTATAGGAAGCCTAGAATCCACATGATCTCACATGTAGCATGAGCCATGGCTTTATACGTCGCCTCTGAACTAGAGTGAGCAACGACACTCTGGAAAATAGCATATCCAAAAGTGGACCTCCAATCATCAATGGAACCAGCGTAACCCGTGTCAAAATAGGCCAGAATGTCGATGGATCTACTATCTCGATAGTAGTGTCCTAAACTTGGACTGCCCTTAAGGTATATCTCAAGATGAGATACACCTCATGCCAGTGACTATAGCGAGGAACCTACATATGTTGACTAGCCCTGCTAACAGCAAAACTGATATTTGGTTTGGTAACGGTCTAGTAATCTCCTAACCATGCTTCTATATCTCATGACATCCTCATATATGGGATCATCCTCTTTTTTATCACCTCATTGTTGCACCTTAATCGATATCCCAATGGCTTGGCACCAAGAAGACCAACCTCCTTCAGTATCCTCAGAGTCAGTGATTTAAATGCTAACGGCATGCCGGTGAAATGGTGAATTTTTGAAGATATGCCATGTCGACATGCTCAAGTTGTCGAAACGTAGGTGTTTCGCCAGCATGCTAGCGAAATCGTCGGCATGCCCGCAGCATGCTACAGCTCCTGTTGTTGTTGCTGCTCCTGTTGCAGCTTTGCTGCTGTTGCTGCACAAGTTATGTATCGACATATTACATATGAAGTAAATGGCATGATTTAGGGCTTAAATGAAAATATTTATCCATTGAAATAATTATTTTTAAAATTCTAATTATTTTGATTACTTTTGTCATTTTTGTTGGTATGCCGACGAAATGCGCATTTAAAAATTTATCGAAACGGCGTCAAAATCAGCATTTCAAACCTTAATGAGATTGTACTATCTTTAAGATAGGGATATATGCGACACTTCAATCCCAATGAAGTATCTTAGATCACTAAGGCCTAGTTTGGTAAGGGGGATAACCAATCAAAATAAGGGTTAACCTTTGTTTGGTGAGAAGGATATTTTGACCTAAGTTAAGAGGACTTAACCGGGGATAAGTTATTCTGGGGTTGATGTAGGATAAGCTTTTTTTATGGGTTATCCCATGTGTTTTCACAGGTTAACCCATCAGGATAACCTTTATGACTTCCAAACAAAAATGGAGGATAACCCAGCTGTAAAAAAGTTATCCCATGAAATCTATCCTTCCATCCAAACTAGCTCTAAGGTCATTAGTCACAAAGCTAGACTACAGAAAAGCTTTGGTGTGGCGAATACCTTCCTTAGCATCTCTTAACAGAATCACGTCATCCACATAAACAGCCAACACAACAACTCTACTGGTGGGCATAAGTCCAATCCTCTAAATAAATATCAATTGATTTGATGATGATCTATGGAACCCAATCTTCTATATCTCAGTAGTAAGGCACTCAAACTAGGTTCTGGGACTCAAACACACTCCCCCTATGTCATAACCAAGTGGTTGTCTCAGATATACCTCTCCTGCTAGGTCACTAAACAGGAAAGCATTCTTAATGTCCAATAGTTACAACAACCACCTTCAATTCACTACCACTCAGATAATAATCTAGATAGAGGATATACATGCCACTAAGGAAAACATCTCCATGTAGTCAATGTTATAGGTTTATGTGAAGCCTTTGGCCACCAGCTGAGCCTTAAATCTATCAATTGTCCCACTTGCTTGATACTTGACGGTATACACCCAACGACAATCCACCACAGTAACATCAGGATGACATGGAACCAATTCCTACATCCCTCTAAACTGAAGTGTCTCCATCTCCTCATCCATGACAAAACGCCACCTAGGGTCCTGGGAAGCCTAGGCATAGTCCTTAGGAAGAACAGTGACAATAATAGTCGAGGCAAACTGTTTAACTTCCTCCTGTAAGTGAGATGTCTCAGTGTGGTGGGATAGCAAATGCAGTGTCCTGGAATGAGTAGGCTTCCGCAAAGCAATAGGCTTAGTATCATATGTCTCAAACACATCTGGTGCCACAGAGCTAGAGGAAGGTAGCGGATCATGAGCCTCTGGAGCCGTGGGAAGAGTAGCCTAGCGATGATGGTAAATCGTAAGCCTGAGTCTCCCTAGGATCTAACTCAACAGCAGCCCCTTCCTCTAAATAGTATGCTACCCAGTCAAAAAATGTGACATTAGCAATCACAATGTAGCGCCTGTGAGTTGGATTGTAACACCTCTAGCCTTTCTGGTCCAAGAGTACCCTAGAAAGATACACTTTACTACTCACGAGGAAAATTTATCGCGTTGAACAACGTAAGCACTCCTTAATACATGCAGCAGTAGGTCAAAAGGTTTATCACAATCTGGATGCAAAACCTAGTAGGGAACACATCCCTAAAGTATGGAGGATGGAACCTGATAGGTCCACTTCAGTGGACTAATATTTGGCCTAAGAATTGCTATGTTAGCGTAATGATATGCATTTATATACAAACATTAGCATGAAATTGTAAGCTCCATCCAATTATTAAATTCATGCATTTACGTGGCGTATGCATCCTTTGAACTTAATTGCACATTGAATTCCATTTGCAAATATTCTGAGATTTTGTTATTAGATATTTTCTGAGTTGATGTGCAAGTAGATATGCTTGCACATTCATTGCATGAGAGATTTAAGTACATCTTATTCATATGCTTACTTTTTTTCTCTTATGTAAAAGGCCATATTGAGAACTCAACTTACCAAGAAAATCCAAGGGTGCTCGTCCTCGAACGCAACTACATTGCAGTTTTGCAGATCACCCCCAATAGATGCCTCAATTTACACTACATCACACCATTTTGTTGAGACATGTAAGCACAATACGTCTAACAAATGGTCCCCCAGAGCACTAAAAAACCTCTTGCATCTCCCTCTGCACGAATTCCATAGCATAATTGCTCTGAAAGACCTAAATGTTGGTGGAGTACTATGTCCGGACCCCTACGAAAAATCACTAAACAATCTAAGGAATCTTTGATCTAGCCTTCATCAAGAAGACCTAGATCAGGTGACCATGGTCATCTACAAAGATTGCATAGTATCTATGGCCACCAATACTTGGCACACATGCTAGCCTCCATACATCAACAGTAAACCTGACCGAAAAAGGTCATGCTAGCTCCATAAAGTCATCACGAGAAGGGCCTTCGGTGCTACTTCCCTAGCTAGCAATCCTCACACTCCAAAGATAAGGTATGTAGTAGCTCTAGATACATCTACCGCATCTTTCCCAACAGATGGATGACCTAGTCGTCTATGCCATATCCAAGGATCACCTACAATTGATGCTACTCCTACAAAGGTAGTAGGGATGTCTAGAAAGTGAAGGCCATACCTTTATGCCTCCATCAACAATCTCATTAGTCTTCTTATTTTGAAAATAGCAATGGTGGTAATCAAACACCATACGACACTGAAGAGCTTTACAAATCTAACCAATTAACGAGATTTATCAAAAAATCAGGTGCGCCATGCACATCACTGACACAAAAATCTATACGATACCTGAACTCCTCCAACCTTGGTCACTGGAGATGAAGCCCCATTCGCCACTCTAACGTCGTTGACTACATATGGCATACGAGGGTCCTTCAACTTCGCAATGTTCCTAGTGAGATGAATCGATGCATTAGAATCAATGACCCACTATCTAGGCCTCCTCTAAACTTTCCGAACTTCTCTTGAACTAAAAAAACTAGACCACATAGGTCTGAACCTCACCCCTTCCTGAGGCACTTGGCTCATAATTCTTTAATAACACCCTATATGAAAAACTCATGGCCATAACTTGCGAGAGATGTCCGACAATGGAGGGTACCACCGAGTAGATGCATTGAAGCCACCTCGTGCAAGTGCAAAGAAGCCCTAAGGGCCCATGCGTTGCCCCCAACGGCCCGATGTCAACCTCGCATGGGTACAACACCACTGCCAGCATTGTTGCTGACGTCATTGCCGCCACTAGTCCTCTCTGGCTACATTGTGGGGGTCACATCAAGGATTCAACTGTCCTTGGTGAATCACCATGGATTTGGTGATTCAAATATCATGATTCCCAGTGGATATTTGATAGGATACTAAACCATCAATTTAGAATCACTTCTTCAATATCATGTGAAAAGAAAAAATCATCGTCTCATCCAACTAAAAAAACCCTAGTCTCTTTTATAGAGAAGAGACTGAGAAAATTAAATGGGCAACCCAATAAACATAAAAAATAATAATAAAGGTCCTTCAACTATAGGAAACATGCGCAATATGTTCAGCTAGCATCTTCTACAATTTATAAAACTGAGCAGCACTATCAAGCAAATGTCCAAATGTGACCAAATTTACAGCCAACTTGGAATATCTCTAGTAGAAAGATTTATATAGTATTTATACAACATTTTATTTAAACTTTCTTAGTCTATTCTTGATAAAAAAAAGATGGATGATAAAAGAAACTAATACAAGACCCTATTTATGGAATTCGCTTATTCTCATAATTAAGATACGAAAATGATTATGTTATATGGAATTTTTCTAAAAATTCCATATAACATAATCATTTTCGTATCTTAATTATGAGAATAAGCGAATTCCATAAATAGGGTCTTGTATTAGTTTCTTTTATCATCCATCTTTTTTTTATCAAGAAACCAACAAGTGATCCTCCAACATTCATTAAAGAAAATTTGTCATACTATAATAGATAGTCTTCATTCCAGTCTAATTCGTTCATCATGACTTAGACCTTTCATTTATTCAGTTATTGATAAGAACTAATAAGATTCAGTCTAATTAATTATTTTGACTGAGTATTTTAAGCCATTGATAAGATCTAATAAAAGCAGTCAGAAGTAGTTTGAAACTAAACAAGCAATATCGGTTCCCAAAGACTCAACTATATCTGCAATCCAGAATCCTTAAGAGGCTCCTGATACACTATCGATGGTCCTTCCAACTGATTGACATTGTGCATCGACTTCTGCTCATGTAATCACATTAGAATTAGTAGTTGTCGAGACCAACTCATGAAAAATACTGACATTAAGAGCAGGTGGTAGCCACCCACGCTTCACCGAATAATTATTCTCTGTTTGCCCCACCTACCACAGTATGAGCATGCAGTCTTCCCACACATTCTTGGGGCACATCTTCTTCCCTGACATCTTCCACAATTCATGATAGCTAATCTTACCACAATATGTTCCACAACCTCAACCATAAGGTACAGCCATTGATGATAGTTGAACCTCTAACGATGGGATAAGGAAGGAATCTAAACTGATCAATTGATGGTAAGTATCCTCTAATAAAGGTGTTTTTGGAAGAATGATAATCCAGTTGATTGTTGCTGTGTATGAATAGCTCAAGCCATATAAACAATAGATCGACCATAATTTCCTATTGATTTATTTTCTGAGACTTACATCTACACATTGGGCAATGTGTGTCCGGCCTTTCAAAACCCACTTTGAGAGCAAAACGATACTGGGCTAAAGAAATAGCACCTACTGAAACCCTAAAGATCTAATATGTCTCAGCAACACGATTCGCATTCTTCTCCAGTGATTTACGTCTCCTTAAGACAATCCCATGTATCTTTGGTTGTCACAGTGCAAAACCTCATCACCAATCTTGGAATCACATACTCATTATTTGCACCTGAAAAATGCTACTATTTGTGTTCCATGTAGCATACATCTCAGTTTTGGGTGTTTTCGAAGGATTGGTCAACATATGCTCCATGTCATGGCTTTCCTTAGGCATCATGAAGCATGAGACCATCAGGTGTAGTCTGTATAATCCAACTTTATAGTAGAGCCAAATGAAAAGTCATTCTTGAAGCTTATGTACTTTTTGGACATGTTAACGCTTCATGTGATTGCAAGTGGATCTTCGTCTTGATCCAACCGTGTGTCATACCAATCATTCATCATGACACCATGGACCAGTTGTCACATGGTCACAGACAGGGTTTAAGGAGATCCAAAGAAGAAGAAACAAATCAAGCTGTCAGTTGGTCTAAACAAAACTGGCTCACTTGGAAGGAATCTATTCTTTTTTATCAGGCCAATTTACTTGTTTCATACCAGTTTAGCCAAGTCAGTTTGCCTTTTGCAAGCACCACAATGGGATCCGTACATTTCTAGTTGTGAACCACATATCTAGATGAAACCCTCTTGCAGATGCATCTTTTGCAAAACTCAAAAAGATTGATGCACCTCCTACAAATGCTGTCACCACATCTTCAACCAAGCAGTACACCAAAGGGTGCTGTTGCAAGAGTGCTGCCATAGCATCATTGTAGCCCTGGCGCCCTCAAGTTGCCTCCATGTCACTTTGCAACTGCATCCATCAACATGCAAATGAAGAGAAGTATATTTGGATAAGAAACGAAAGAAAGAAAGAAAGATCAAATGGTATCATGCATCGATCTAGGACTATTGCTCTAATGGTAAGTTGACAAAATGGGATCATCTAGCATTATGACTGTCAAGGTTGGCGCAACGTGGAGCGTGGAGGTGTGTAGGAAAAACAGTCCAAGAGGGGACTGTTCCACGTTGAATAGAGAGAGAGCAACAGCAGCCAGCAATCTTGTAGAGAGAGGACCGACGGCTATTGAAAGAGAAAGGAGAGGAGTAGATGTGCTGGAAGAATTGCTATTCACTCAAAATAAGAAGGATTACAAATACTCACTTTTATAGAAGAGAACATTACACAATCCTCTAAAAACAGTAACAAATTATATCATAATCAAATCATATCTCCTAATTTAGAAAAAGTCAAATCCTCTAAACAAATCTACTAAAAACAAACATACCAATTAAACAAAACTTGCAACTTAATCAAAAACCAAAGCAGGACTCGAGGACTACCAAAACTGATGCCCAAACACCTGCCACGTGGCCTAACCAACTGCCACGTGGCCCTTCAACCTTCACACTCCCCCTCAAGTCGAGGCTAGGAGAATGATAACTTGCTGAACTTGATGATGAGGTGAGACGTCCCACCACTCTTCTTTTTCTTGGAACTCTACGCTCTCAACTTTGTCTTCGGAAGGAGTCACAATGTAACCTCTTGCCACCACTTGAGTTGTTGCTTCTGTGGCAACCTCAATAGTCGTGGCAACGATCTTCATTGTCTTCTTCGGAAGGAGCTACGGTGTAACCTCTTGCCACCTCTCGAGTTGCTACTTCTGTGGCAACCTCGACACCTGTAGCGACAACCACCGTTGTCTTCTTTTTTCTAAAAACATTGCCCTGATCATCTCAAGGTCGGTAGCCGTAAGAGAGTCTACACGTGATGTTCTAGTAGCCTCACTGTAAGACCTCTGCACCCTAGATCTTTACAAAAGAATCATCTTGGATCATATACATGATGTCTGACATCTTTTCTTCGAAAAAATCTCCGCTTTTAAAGGAGTAAAAAAGTGGATATAAAGTGTCTATATAAATATTACAAACCATATAACTTGATATATCTCCTCTGCCCTTTTCTGGGTCTCAAACTCCGTCATCTTTGTTGACAACGTGGCATCGGTGGTCGTGGCAGTGGCATCCATCATCTTTTACAATCCTTCTACTTCGCCTAAGCTACTGGATTTTATGAGGAAGATTTGTTAGAAATAGGAACCATACACATGTGGCCAAGAAAACACGCACATCGAGGAGCTCAAATTGTAAACTCTGATACCATGTAAAGCTTGGCGCAATGTGAGGCATAGAGGCTCCTAGGCATATGGGAAAAATAGTCCACGAGGGGACTGTTCCACGTTGAATATGGAGAGAGAGCTCAACAGCCGGTGGTCTTGGAGAGAGAGAGAAGGTGTTGGCAGCTATTGAAAGAGAGAGGAAAGGAGTAGTTGCGTTGGAAGAATTGTTATTTACTCAATAAGAAGGATTACAAAGACACTCTTTTATAGAAGAGAGATCATATCACAATCATCTAAATTCAGTAATAAATTCTATCATAATCAAATCATTTCTCCTAATTTAAAAAAAAAACCAAATCATCTAAACAAATCTACTAAAAACAAATATACCAATTAAATAAAGCTTGCAACTGAGGCAAAGACCAAAACAAGACTCAATGACTACCAAAATTGACGCCCAAGTGGATGCCCAAACACCTGCCACGTGGCACTGCCACATGGTCCTTCAACATTCACAATGAGAAAACATTAACCCTCTTATACAGAGAGTTAAAGGGTAAATGGACATCTAAACAAAAAATTTGAGAACTTCTGCATATATGTTCACAAAGTATATTTCGTAGATTGAATCCTTACCTGTAAAAGAAATGTAAGTTTTGAATCCCGATAAGGAACGTGCAGTGATTTCTTGTTAGATATGCTAACAAGATTCATGATCACAAGCCTGTCAAAATGCAGAATAATAAAAATCTTTTCAAATTGAGATCACAAAAACTGAGCTATTAATGAAGAATAAAAAGACAAACCCTAGAGTTGATAGGGACTTGTTGATATTAGTAGCTTCTTTCAAGCGTTCGCCCTCAGCACCTGAACTCTTCTGTCTATAGCATGTAAAAATCAGTAAACAGAACCTATAAAATGTGACTAAAAGCATGTTTCCTAAATTGTACCAAAAGGATTCCTCCATTGAAGAATTTTCTAAATTGTATTAGAAGCTAATAGATGTAAATTTTGGATTTTGTGTAATCACTTTCTTTCTGCTCGCCCAATCTCACTTCATGCACTTAATATATTCCCAGAAAGATCAGAGTACTTTATCTAAAATCAAACTTATGCAGTACCACTTACATAAGGCTAATTAAGTAAGCCCAAATACAATTGTCAATTTAGACTTCAATATTATCAGGACTGACGAACTGTTTTTTCTTTTTTTGTAAAGGCTTGATAGTTAATTCATCACCCAATGGTGACAACTCTTCCATTAGAGTAAATTTCCCGGTTCTGCCCACATAAACATGTATGGTGCAGGACGGTGAGAATTTGCCAAGTACTTGTGGAGTTGAAGATGAACTAGGTAACCCATCATTTTTCTCTTTTACTCATATCAATATCATCTTTTCGTAATAAAATTTACTCAAAGTCTTCACATTTGCTCCCATAGATATTGTAACATCCCAAAATTCATATTCCAAGTCATTCAAGGTGGTCCAGATCAATTCGAACTCGAAAATCCGATTGTGGTTCGGTGCTAGTATCAACACCTTCTTAAATTGCCAAAAAATACGTATTTCGAGTCAACCCCTAGCCAAACATTATCAAAGGGGTGCCATATATGGTACCGTTGGATTTCTCTCGTTACAAGCCTTCCGACAATGCTTGTTTCGCTTGAATCTAAGGTGTATAGCTCAAGTTATGGCCAAAACAAGTCAACAATGATCTATATGTAAGGTGGACCCAACTCTAGGGGTATTTCAGGAATTTCATCCACTAAACCCAATCCCAACAAATCTTGGGCCTATATAAGGACTCCTTTGGGTCTTTGGGTCGTCATCTTCTCCCTAAGCCTTGTAATTAAGAGAGGATCAGAGAAGGAAAAGCTTAAGCTTCTTCACAAAAATTAAAAGTTTTTTCTCGAGAACCTAGGTGCAAATTCGCAAAACCCAGGCTTCCCACTGCAAATTTTGCAAGGGCTCCGATGGCGGCAAAAGAGGAGTGTTGGATCTGGCGGCGCGCACCCAATCAGCGACGCGTGTCGTGTGGAGAAGTGACGTAGCACACACGTTTGCGCAAGGCAAAGGCGCGCGATCACACGAGTGTCGGATTGGTGCGAGCGAATAAGCAGGCGACATGTGTCGCAACATTGACCGGTTGACCGATCTGGTTGAACCAATTAGTTCAGCTCGCGTTGGTTCATCCAGTTCAAGGCCTTCCTGACCTCCGATTTTGACAAATAAGGTACCATTGGAATCATATCAACATGTACTACACGTTGATATAATTTATTTTCATTTTTTAGTTCTATTCTTTTAGTAAAAATCAAAAACGTGACTAAGAGTCTTTGACCCTCTTTCTGGCCTGTATGAACCATGTCTTATCCCCGATGCATGCATGGATCCCGAGGCAAGCGTGGAGACTGCCTCAGGCCCTGTGCCCACAATTCGAAGTCACCGTGACCCTTTAGTGATATTAAGCAGAGCGGTCTACCCTTCCCTCGATTTGATTTAGTTTTCAAGTATCTGTGAACCCGTCTTGTACGGTTCTTCACGTGTACCGCCTTGGTTGGGTATGGACCTCCTTTTTGCTGATTAGACCCCTCTGATGTTTTCCCTGATTTATTGGCACTTTAGCGAGAAAAAATGTAAATAATTAAGATTCAATGATCACATGTACCCTTATTATCGCATGCATGAAACCAATTCTGTTTTCCGTGAAACAAGTTTCATTGTCTTCAGTAATTTCTAAATAATGTGGAACCACTGTCATGAACTAAAAAACTACTTGTAAATGGATAGGTTGGACGATAACAAGGATATCTGTTAATTTTAGAATTAGTAATATGAAAATTACTAAGGATTTTCTAAATTGACAAAAATAAAAGATACAATTACCTGGAATTAGTTATATAATCAATACAACGGATATCTCGGGAATTAAAAGGATCAGATAACTGATTTCAGCCTCACTACTCGTCGAGTTTTGGTTATAACTTTGGTCTTCCAAACAGATTCCAGAGGCTAATTTAAGGAGTTACTGGCCTCCTTACAACTCTTTAGTTAGACTTAGCGGCTAACTGAGATAGCAGATCGCAGGGCTCGAGGTTTGGAGTGGTTCTTCTTGGCCGGTAGGTGGGCCATTAGCTGTCTATGGTTCAGTGTACACTGCGCTTGTACGTGTTCACGCTACACAACGTAGCCACTACCCTTTTCCGTAATGACCCCAAGGTGATGGAGTATGGCGACTCAATAGGTATAAGTAGTCCTCCCGACCGGGAGAGTGGCTTATACCGGTCTTCTGCTGTATGAAGTTACACGAGATCGTCTCTTGCCTGAGACATCGATTTACATATTGTGAACTATAATAATATAGGCAAATTATATAAACGAAACTGGATATGAAATAAATTGTAATCGGACGACTCTTGGCATTGTGCCCCTTTTCCTATATTTTGTTACTTTGGTTACCTGTCTAGTTGTTCTACTCTACTCAATTTTCACTAACGTTTTGTATCAAGTTCCATACTCAAATGCTGCTAAGCAGTCGGGTGCAATGACTGCTGTCGGTCAGAATTCTGTGGAACCGGATCCTACTTGAGGAGACGGCCTATACTGAGCTAGTGGCCTGTAGTAGTAGGTTTCTTTCCGCTATTAGGTTTTACTTCTTGCTCTTTTTGGTGAATGTACGAGACTCTATTTAATTTCTACTTTAAGGTGAATTATTTTTATATTGTCGGCACTTTAGTTTTTCTTTCATTCATGCATTATAAATGAATTTTGGTTATTGATGTTTTATGGCTATATATTAGTTGACTGCAATCATGTGGGTGTTCGTGCTAGTTGTTAACACACAACAACCCAGGTTTTGTCACTTGGCAGGACTCGGATCGTCACAGATATCAATTCTATCTTTACTAAAAAGTTTCATTTCCAGAATAAGGCAAAGTGACATGAAGAAACAACTTAGATTAAAGGTTAGCTAGAACCCTACGGCAAGCTTTAATCAAGATGTCAATTCACCCTTAAAACAGTACATGAGCATGTATATTATTATTAATAGACTTAGAAACTTACTTATGAGCCCAATCATGCAACTTTAGTTGTTCATTGAAGCATTTTGCTTCATGTATTCATATCACTTGAATTGATGTAAATGCATGCTCAAATCTCCCCAGAGTCCAGATAATGAGTGCCCTTGTGCTTATAGTATTGCCAATCCAGCTTTTGGTTGCAAATATATGCATTTAATTAACAAAATATGCAATTATTTCAATATTCATGGTATTTTTGCTACAAGCTCCAACGGAAATTTTAAACATTACTTATTTCCTGTAATTTTCCTTTCTCTTCAATATTTTAAGAGCTTCCTTAGCGTGCATACATTCCAGTTCCTGGCACACAAATGTTAAATAGCATCTGTACTGGGTGGTAAAAAACATAGTGGTTCTTTTTCTCATGCTATTCTGCTCTAGCAGGTTTTAATAGTTTCTTTTTTTCATGCATGAAAAATATGAACTGATCCACAATCCCCCCCCCCCCCCCCCCCCCCCCACCTCACCCCCGGGTGATAAAGTGAGTTTTTTCTCCACTTTACTCCAAGTTGGAAAAGGCTTGATTTTGTTTTACTTCAGTACATAACAGCAAAAATGATAACCACAGTATCCCACCATAAACATGGTGTGCATGTGATTCTCAAATGGATACTTTGTTAAAGTTTTACGTTGCTCAAGCAAGCATCCACATGGTATTAATAGGGACCACGGCCCCCTATAACCCCATCGAACATTTCATCTGTTAAACCTTTCAAAAAAGAATGTTATCCGTCAGATGTTCAAGTGTTGTATTTGTTCAATTCAACAAAATGAGATGGATTTTCCATTTTTTGTTAATTTGGTGTAAATAATTTTTTGATCGGTTGACCACATAAAGTTTTTAATCTCGATAAATTGAAAGATAAATGAGATAATTGTATTGTAATTATTTGTGGCCATAAATTGCATATGCAAACTCTATTGTATGCTTCTTACGGTTCATAAGCGAGAACAGATGGTTATTAGAGCCAACATAAATGTTGAAAGTTCCACAATTTACCTCTCCGATCCAGCTAAATCAACAAGATTAAGTCGAGCAAATCTATGATGTGTTACACCTTGGGATTCCCACTGCAAATTTGTTGAACAAGATCAAATTTAAGCATCAAGACTGTGATAGCATGATAATCACGTACAAATGATCCATGAATATCAAAATAAAAATGCCCATTACACACCTTACTTTCTATGGTACATGTAAAAACACTATGAGAACGGCTACTTGCACGGTTCATGTTAGTGGAAGCAACCTTTCTATTTGCAGCACCCTTCACAAGCAAGTACAGACACCATTAGTTAAAGGATTGTACATTGTAGAAAAGGACTAGGAATGAATAAATTAAAAATGGCTACATAGTGTTTGTCATATATCAGCATTTGTTAATAAAAAAGGGAATGGATAGAAATTATTCATCGATTCTCAAAATAGAAGCGTTTATCTCTCTTTCAAATAATAATAATAATAAAATCTTTTAATTATCAAAACATTCTCACAAAAGTTTGTGTTTTAAGTAAACTATAACTGAATAAGTTCAATTGTGATTCTTGGTTGATGTGCTTGATGTTTCAACATTGTTAAACCATTTGTGCAAGCTAATGTTAGCTTGAACAAAGAAAACTTGGAAGTAAAAACCTGTCACTGCCAACTCCTTGAGGTTGTTTACTTATTCATGAAAGTAATATCATTTTTTTGAAGCATTTTTCACCAAAGAAGGCATAAATGACCAAAGAAGATATAATTATTTCTCAAGTTAGGTGCTGCACTTGAAACTTAAAAGGAATTTGGCAGCCTATATTTCCAGTTGATCAAATTGGGTTAAATTTATTATTGAATCTGTTGGAAATCCTTTTATTTACAATCAATATCAATACACTGTGTTCTTTCAAAAAAAAAAAATAAATACACTGTAACTTTATTAATCATTAGTTCACACTATAGAATAATCCCTGAAATTGGATTATTTTCAAGCAACCAGTTGTGCAGGTAAATCCATTACTCTGGTTGGATGTTTCATTCACCTCAGCCTCACCATCCCAACTCCAAGCATACAAAAGAAGACGAAGAAAAAGAATAAGAAAGAAATCATCGTTTTCATTGCAATTTGGCAACTAGTTATCAACAGGAAAATGAAAAGGAGAAAAAAATGCATAGGTACCATACATTATGATTTGCATCTATAATGGAAGCATAAAATGGAAACCTGAACAAGCTGCTGGATAACATCCCGGGCACTTGAAACCTCAAATTCAGTCAGATTTTCCACATGAATGCCTTTCCGTGCATCTTCACGTATCTACATGGAAGATAAAGTGCAGTGCGTCCAGTCAGTTGTTTCATCATGCATGTAACAAATGTCCCGACAAAAAGTAGAAGAAAAGTGTTTAGTAACTGTTTAGAAGTTCCTGAAAATTCAAGATTGCTCAATATGAACAATAAAAAATGCATCAGTAGCATTACAGGAACTGACTAAGGAATTACCTGCAAATTACTGGAAGATGGATCCAACAGATCCAAGATTTGCTCATTGTATATTTCCAGGAAGGAGCATTTACAGATAAACCACAATTTTTCATCTCTTCTGGCCTCCCTTTCCTATGCCAAAACTGGAACATGTTAAAATATCATTACACTAAAAGATAAAATACACAAAGGTCCAGAGAAAACTGCTTGGAGGATCAGAAGATAGGTAGCAGTGTGCAGGGGAAAAAGGTAGCTACCTTGAACAATTGCATAAACCAAATAAATAGGTAGTTCCACTAAAACAAGTAGATGCCAAATTCCATTTTTGTTAAAAAGTCACAAATGCAATCCACTTGTAAAATAGTAAAAAGTCCAAAATCTACTGTGGCAACTTGCCTAAAGCCCTTAATATCAAAGATGCCTTTGTATTTTCCAAAAAGAAAAAAGGATGCTTGGGGGAAAATGTCATGTGGCATGGAAAAGGGAGAATGGAACTCAACCAAATAACATCACATGCACAACATTAATATCAGGAAAAAAAAAGTGATAATCAAGAATCAAGATTATTCCTTTCCAAAAAAGAATCAAGATTATTTTTCTCGAACATTCAACGAAACAGTGTACAAAAAGAATATCACTTGCCTTTTGGATCCTTGAGAATAAATATTCAAATACTCTAGGTGTCATCCCCGTGTTAACACTGTGCCTATGTGTGCCTCCTTCAATATCCCCCAACATCGTATGTGTCTTTCCACTGCCAGTCTGGATAGAGGACAGTCGTGAAGCAGAGAATTAGGAATATGAAAAGACATACTTCAAACAAAAACTTCAGATTCAGATATAAATCATAGCCAAGCTAGCAAAGTATAGCAGAAAAATTAGCTGAAATTGAATAATCGCAAAGCTGCACTCTTTATTCTGATTACAAGAATGAAACATGAAAAACAAATGCAGTAGGTAATAAAATAATAAAACAGGAAACCAACATATAACTCATAGATATGTTTCCTACAATAATTCATGCATCTTTTCCCCATAAGTAATATCTCAAAATGAAACATTATGGATTACAATCACCTTGCATAAGCTTGAAATATATCAAATTATAACCCAAGCCAACATCCATAATCCCACAACAATGGTTATCAATTTCCCAATGGCCTAAGTGTTGCTAAAATTTGACCACTTGATGGAGGGACTAGGACTGCCCAATTTTAATGAAATTTGAAATACTCGTTAGTACATTTCCCAAGTTTTTATTCCAGAACGATACTTGTAGATACGAAGCAGGGTTGCATATAACTTACCTAAAAGTCCACTAACATAAAAAAAAGAGAGAGCATGGAGTACTAACTTGCCCGTATGCAAACATGCAGCTGTTATATCCCGCAACGCAATTATCCACCATAGGGACTCCCGCCACTTTGAAAAGTTGCTCCTGGTAGGATTACAGAATTCCATCAGCAAACAACCTTTGAACTTCATGCACATATCTTCAGCAACGGAACTTACCTGAGTGATCTGCTCGCCAGCAATGTGATCAAATGTGAAACGGGACTCGGGATGCCCCGTCCACGTAATAGACTGACAACTATCTTGCCTCACGCATCTGTTCTGCCCTTGCAATGATATCTCCGAAGAGCTTAGTGGCCGGATCCGGATCACAACCTAAGCATCACATATAACCACCATTAAAAAGGCACCAAAATTCCAGCTTTCCCTCAGAAACAAACTCTACTATCAAAAGGAAGAAGTTTTTCCATACAAAAGAATCAGAAACAACGATCACGTTGAGGGATCTCCTTATCCAAACCTGAACGTTGTTGTCTTTCCAGAAAGAAGGGTCCTCCTTCATTTCGAAGCACTGGGCCACCCTATCGCCACCATTGGTCTCACCCCCATCGGAATCCACATCCATTGACGACTCCGGTTCCATCTCTTGGAATCGGATCCTCCTCAACGGCGTCTCGGGAACGGTCGGCATCCTCGACAAAAGCCCTAGAAAGCACCCGAACGACCCAAAGATGGCAACTTTGGCGGATCAGAAGGAGCGGGACCGCAGGTGGAGAGAGAGGAGCGGATCGAAGAAGGGGAATTGCTGGGAATTTCTAGGGTTTTGGGAGGAAGGCACGAGAGGCGAAACGGGTAGAGCCAGAGAGAGGAGGAAGAGAGAAGTGACTTCGAGCTTTCTTGCTGTGTGTTGTGCTGGAGGGATAGATGTGACGAACGGTGGAGATTCGGAGTTTTTGCATCGGGCGGTTGGGGACACTTCGTTTTCAAATCTTGTGACCGTTCGGCGTGTGCGGGTTTCGTGTGTTCGTTTGTTCGGAGCGGATCGCCGTCCCTTTTTCTGAAATTGCAGTTGGGCCCTTGTTGGGTTCTGTTTGCGAAGAAACATACTCAAGATCAAAGATTACTGATTACTCCCTCATAACCAAAAGAGCTCAAGCGTGTCAGGTTGGACCCAACTTGATTTCACCCAACACAAAAATTATTGATAGGTTGACCCAACATGATAAGGAAAAACATCATAAATCCTAAACTCGAGGCCTAACTCATTAAAAGATGAACAAATCAGACTCAACTCGATGTTGGTCAATTCCTATGTCAAGTTAATGGGTATACAGATCTTATGTAAGTCAAACAAGTCCCTTTTATCAAATCCTTACAAGTCCATGTAGACCCCCTTTATCAACTCCTTGTAGGTTCACACAAGTCCCCTTTTATCTAATTGGGTTCATCCACCTAATAAATAGGCAATTTGGATTCGATCCGATTCACTTTGGTTTTGACAAGTAACGCATCAAGTTTAGGTCATCTTAGTGAGTTAGGTCTAGGTTAGGTCATTAGGTCTAAGTCTATTTTGACACCCCCAAGACTCACTAATGAAAAGTAAACCCTAGAGGATCCAATGAAAGTGATCCCATGAATTCCATCAGAAGTACTTTCCTAAGGGAACCACTACTTTTTTTGTAAAAGAAAAATGGGAAACCATACCAGGATCACATACACTCTTATATAATCCCCCTTTTACTCTAAATGACACTACAAGAGGGGAACTATATTCCTTGCATGAATGTCATTGGGTGTTCCCTTGAATTAGATCTTTAAAAAATGTCATGATTTTACATCTGTAAAATTATACGATGTGGGTTGGGAAACATAAAAGTTGACGCATAGCTATAAATGTGGTCCCAACCCACATCCCCCCTTTTTATATAAAAAAAGTGTTGACATGTTGTGGGATCTGCTACTATTGAAACCAACAACAAACTATTTTCGTATGAGTGATTAGTTGTACAAAATCACTTTACACCTTCAAAATAATTTTGCACGGATGCAAAGTAAGATTACACTGATACAATTTTACTTTGAACAACTTTACACCGTTGCAATATTATTTTACACGGGTACAATATTTTCTTCACGAGTGCAAAGTAAGATTGCAACTTATTTTGAACTACTTTACACCGGTGTAAAATTAAATTCCAAGTATTTCTTCATGTATGACAAGTAATTTTACACTTGAAATGTGACTTTTCACCTTAGGGTTTTGAGTTTAGTCTTTAGGACTAAACTCAAAACCCTAAGGTGAAAAGTCACATTTTAAGTGAAAAATCACTTCTCATACGTAAAATCACTTTCCATAAACCTAAACCATAAACCCTAAACCCTAAACTCATTGGTCAAAATCACTTTGCACAGGTAGAAAATCACTTTGGACAGAGAAACTACCCTTGGAATAATTTTGCAAATGATAAATTATTGTAAGGTGTTTTTGCACATGTGCAATCTCATTTTGCACCAATGCAAAATGAGATTACACATGTGCAAAAACACCTTACAATAATTTATCATTGATATCAAATTTTTTATCACCTGTGCATTTTAGATTAAAGTGATATAGTGATTTTTTTTAATGTGGTGGAGACTGTCATGTAACAAACATTACGTTCTTTTGTTTCTTTATATTAAATATCAATTATCAAGTGTATCAACATTTTCAACATTGTATAAAGTAAAAAAATAGTAACCTACGTCAACTTTTACATCACAGAATATATTTTCCCACTTTTTGGCAAAATTATAAATGCTAGCTACATTCCAATGCCAACATAATGAATTGGGACTTACTCTCTTTTATCTACTAGGGGAAATGTTGTATTGGATGAAAGGAAGGTATGAGAGTCAACAAGGATAAAGGATGTAGGCGAGGGTGTTAATACATTTGTTTTCTATTACAACAAAATCAATATATATATATATATGTAAATGGTATAGCTAATATTTCAAGAAATTGAGTCTAAATAAGCAAAGATAAGCATAAAACATGGTGAGAAGAATAGATTGATAAATCAAGTAAGAAGAATCGAAGAAGATGAAGACTTCCAAAGCATTGTTTGATGATTTAAGTATTTTGTTAGAATATATAAGTAACCTCTTAAAATTAAAATTGAGCATTATACAATTCTCAAAAAATATTTTTAACTCGTTGGATATCACAAAAGTAAACTAATGATTGACTAAGTATTTCCATGATCGACTAATTTGTGTGTAATTAAGTAATTTTCCTTTTTATGTAAATTTATCGACCAAAATAATAGATTGATTAACCCAAATGATATTTTGATTGGCCAAAATGTAAAGATTTTCAAAGAGATCGATCAAAGATCCAATATTGATTGATCAAAAACCATTATGTGTAGGAAGCAAGTTTGAAACTTTCACATATATTGATCAATTAGTTATAATATTCATTGACCAATGATATTATTTAATTGATTAAAATATTTTATGCTTAATTATTATTTTCAAATAATTTTTGTAAATTTTTTTACCGTGTTTAATCGACCAATTTCAAAATTGATCTATCAATAAACGGCTCTTTTGATCGATCAAAAATAATTTTGATCTATCAAATTTATTGGTAATCAAATCTAATCTCTTCTTTTAACTGTTGGATATCATTAATAGCTATCCTAAAATAGTTTTAGGTGATTCTTTATAAATAAACACTATTCCATTTCGTTGTGAAAAATAAGAAGAAAAAAATAAAATCATTGTCTTTTGCACTTGTTACAACTGGTTTTCGAATTCTTACAGGATCTAAGATCGACTCGACTCGACTAATCCTAAGACCCAGTCATCCAACAAGAAATAACTGAAAAGCAGGAAAATAAACCACATTCACTATGCAAGGTAACTAACAGTAAGAGTACAAGCAGTAAAGGAAATAAAAGCTGCTAAACAGTACATACCACAACCACAATAGGAAAGTAGAACAAAAGTACAATAACAGGAACAGTAAACACAGTTTGAAACTCACTAACAGAAAGGAAATACAACAACAGTAAAAACTACTGCTGGGCTCGACTGGGCCCAACACCTTCTACAGCTGATAACTCGGGCTGCTCAACTTCTAAACCTGTAAAAGGTTATGAGAAAACGGAGTTAGCAAACGTTGAGTAGAGTGGTAACCAGACTATCTAAAACAGTACAAGCTAACAGGTAAATTTATCTTTTCCTATTATTCTATTTTGCAAGTAATTCCTTTTTACTCATTGGTTTACTTTCAGATTTCTTTCTTGATCTCGCATGTTTTTCGTGGGAACGATCTTGATTGCAGTCTTTTCCGAGCAATAGAAGGCACACGTGGTGCTCTCCTGCTCGGGAGAGTCCCCCGTGTAATCCTACACCCAGTCAACCACCCCAAGGTCACAGACAGACGTAGCGATGACTACGGCACGCGCGATAAGTGCACGGGTAGTTACCCTGCACTGGCACGCGGTTAACCGTTTCCGCTAGCGGGTATGCCCAAAGTACAACACGGAGCAGTATAGGGCCTAGCCCTCTTAGAAATAGAGGTCTCACCCCTTAGAACTAAACAGGGGTCTTGCCCCTCCACAGTTCGCGCACCCTCGTCTGACTACCCTTGTTTGCCCAGTGGTCCTAACAAGTCGGTGTAGGGTGGCTAGCTGAACCCCGGGCCCCGTGGGGTGGCTAACACCCTACCTACACTAGTAGCTCTCCCCGATACAGAGTACACGAGGGCCAACAGAAGTCGGTGTAGAGTGGCCAATCCTAACCCCGGGTCCTAACCCAAGGGCGGCTACCTCCCTTCTACCCTAAAAAGGGGACAGTCGCTCTCCTTGGTACCACGTACTCAAGGGCCAGCACACTTCTCACTCACATTTCCAGATCTTTCCATTCATCCACAGGAGCTCTACTCCTAATTCCCTGTAGGGTTCATGCCCATATTCACCATATTATTCCATACCAGGTTTCATCATTCACAATTTTCATTCTTATATTATACACATGCAGCTCGTATTTCCACAAATTAACATATGCGACAAGTGATATCATAGGCAACTGTTTAGTTATCTCAGGCATTTCATATTCTAACAGGCAGCTCGTATTTATTAACAGGCAGTTTTTTACAATTCAGCTCATTCATTTATGACTGCAATCTCAAATACGCATACAAACAATGCAACTATTTCTCGTCCTAAGATTCATGCCACATCCTAAGGTTCTAGTTATCTAAATTTCATAGATGCATTCATATTTTATAAGTAGAACAGGGGGAAACCACTTTACCAGACAATTCGAGAGTACTAGGAGCTCGAACGGTAGACTCACATGCCTCTACAAGCCCCAAACATGCCACAAGTCGAAGTCCTATACCAAGGAACATATCACAACGGAACATTTAGAACAGTCTAGAAGGATTTCTAACAAATAGAGGAACTCACAAGAAAACCACAGATATCTCGTTTGCGTAAAACGGACCCCGATCGAACCCTAAACAGGTCAAAAACAAGTATGCAGAACCAAATCAGACGTCTGGAACTAAGTCCAGACGTCTTAAAAGTCACCAAAGTCTCACCTCAAGTCCCTGCGTCGACCTCAAATGTCCAGGACTCCTACTTGACCGTCTGGACTCAGCTCCAGACGTCCACCTATCCTCCAGTCGTCTGAGAATGCCTCCGATCATCTGGTAAGCTGTCCAGATGTCCGAAACGCATGGGAGGGCTTGCCATGTGCCTTCCCAAAGCTACTCCTACACACGATAGAGCAGCAGTCCTCTTTTTAGCCCAACAAATCGTCTCTCCGGTGCGGCCTACATGGCCGTAACCGCGAGGACGTACCTGCGCAAATACCCGCTTTCAGACGTCCGGTGTCGTCACCAGACGTCCAGCCCGTCGTCTGGAAGGCACTCCAGACATCTGATATTGAAAAAATTCCAGTATCAGAACGAGTTCCGCTCCTCTCGCCACGCTCCGTCATGGCTCCTCCCTCTCGTCTGCAACTCCGGCTGCTGCAGGAAGTCGGGGACGACTCCCCGACGCTCTCCTCCTCCCGCACACGCCGTGGCGGCCGTGCGCACTCCAGCAAGCCTCCCCGAGCTCGCTACCTCAACCTCCTCCTTCTCTTCACGCCATTCCTCCTCCTCGCTCTTGCTCCGTCTCTCTCGCTCGTCTCTCTCATGGCAGTGGAGAGGAAGGAAGGTGGTGGTGGTGGAGTGGAGAGGAGAGGAAGGGGAAGAGGGCTCTTATATAGGCAGTGGGTTAAGGTTCGATGAGGGGGAGAAAGAGAAGAAGAGAGAGAAGAAAAGCAGCCTGCGTGCTAGCTGCAGGCACGAGCAACTTCGCGTACAGATTTTTCAAGTTCCAGACATCTGAGAAGGGGTCCAGATGTCTGGCCAGACGTCTGACTGACAGTCCAGACGTCTTAAAAGGCTCAAAACAGAATGAGTCTTTACAGCACTAAAAAAGACCTAAGCTCTATAGAAATGAGAGATTTTTTTCACGTGCCTTACAATGCTTTCACGCTTCATCTTCTTCGCACACGGATACTCTAAACCTTCGTAGCAAGCTTCTAAACCTCAATTTCATTTTTATGCTAATTCATTTGAGGCTCCATAGGTTTTTAAGTTCTATATTTTTCCTTTTTTTGTATTTTGGGTGAGACAAATTATTAATCGTCTCAATATTTAGTGACCCACATTTCATCTTGGTGGTTTTGTAGGGGTTAAGTCAACCTGGTAATTATCTTGGATAGTGAATTTAATCGATGTAAACTAATCAAGGAAAAAGTCGAAGTTAAGAAGCTTAAGTAGTAATTTTTACCCGAATAAACTTTTCATTATAAATTATTAGATATCTTGCGTAGTTGGTTTCTTTGATCATATTGATCTCTTATTTGTAGCTAAGTAAAATTCATGCAGAGTGAAACCACCATCAAAGGGGTCAGAAGAGCTAAGATGATGGAGGGTAGCAAGAATCTTAACCTCATTAGAGAAGAGGTGAGGAGCCATTGCCACTAAAGGAGGGGGACGAGGTTGGGTCATGCCTTCTAAGACTTGGATGGTGGGGATTTAGGGGTGGTGGTGGTATACTAGACTGGGAGGAGAGAAGAGGGGATAAAAAAAGAAAAAATGAGAGAGAAGATTGTCACCAAAAACGTTGATTTTAAATATATAAAAATATCAAGAAGATAAGGTTATACATATGATTACAAAAATTAAAGGCATTTATTTAAAAACCCCGGTAAAGAACTAATCAGTCCATTTCTAGCCAAGACAAGTTAGTTTATTTTCAATTCAAGCACAAAATGGCACATAATCTTGGATTCAACTCAAACAATACATGTACAAAATAGCACACATAATGCTAAGATATGCTTTTGAACACCAAACGTGTATGGTAGTTCTCCGACCATAAACCAACATGAAACCATCACGTAAAAAACATATGACGAGCATAATGGTCCCCAAAGCGGTTTAATCAAAAAAGCACATTAAGCCATCATAGCAAAACCATCACAGAAAACTATCATGCATAGAATACAAATGCAAAAACATCATCGAAGACCATGCATAGAATGCAAATGCATAGGAATGAAACATAATAAATCTCCAAAATGAAATTGGTTAGTCCTTAAAGTCAAACATAATAATCCCAAAAATAAAACACATAGATGAAACATAATATTCCCTGAAATGAACCTGACCATCAACTGGGCTGTCAAATGTTCTGAGCCATTTAAAGCAAAATTGTTAATAAACGGATCAGGTTGAGTCTAATCCGTTTATTAAATGAGTCTACATACTCTAATCCGAATCCAATTCATTTACATTTGTCAAACCCGACCCAACCCATTTAACTCATTTAAGAATAGGTTAAATGAGGGAATTTTTTTTTCATTAATCAGATTTATCGGATTGAGTGGGTTCGTATGGGTAAACCCAAACCTGACCCGTTTAATGTAAGCGGGTTCGGGTCGAATTCAGATCCATTAATCAAGTCAGGTTAAGCGGATTCGATTTTCCTTTTACGGTCTTATCATCAACCAACATGTTTGGCCAATATAGTATTAGATTTGAGAGCCTAATTGTATTAATTGTGATGCAATTGTTATATGATGACATGAGAATTCATGTTGAAATAAGTGATACTTGGGAAAGGATTTTAATCTCATACTAGAAGTAGACAAACCTCTTAGTTGGTGTAAAAGGCTTCTGCCTCCCATGGCTTATGTAGTAAAGAGTGAGAGGTGGGGCTAGGACCACGCACGCATGCATACCCCACCTCGCCCTGACTTCGACTCGGGCTCGAGCTCGGATGAGAATCAATTTGGAACTTTGACTCCTTTTGCAATGGATTTTTAATATCACGATTTTGACCTGAATTTGTTGATCAAATAATGAGATTGGTAGAAAAATCCCCAATCACTTTTGTCGATCTTGCATAAGGAGATTGAGAGATCCACGAGATGTTTTTGGTTAATCAAACCATTCAATTAGTAGATCAATCGGGAATTCGATTGGAAACCAAATTGCCTCAGTTTCGTTCTGCTGAGGTGGACGTCTAAGATCGGAGTGCGCTGAATCTTAGAGGTGGGTCGTCGTATCCTGGGAATAGTTCGTCAGACCCCGACGCACCGGTTTGTGGGAGGCGATACCTTCTCTAAGAGAAGTTCTTAATGGGCGCTTCGATCAAAGTAAAATATAATCTCTTCTCCTTTTGTTTATATGTTATTGCATGTTATTTGCTCTTTATTTTATTCTAAATCTTGCCAAATCATGTTTGACCTACTTGATTTAATATTTTTGATATATGCGAAAATAATGGAAATGCATATGTTTTTATTTATTTATTTCCTATATGCATTTATTTCAACAATCTTAGAGAAGGTAGTGCTTAGATCTAAAATATTTAGAATGTCGAAAATGACTTTTAAATTACGTGTAGACTTATTCGGTATGCCAGAGAAATTTGGTGGGCAAAATTTCAAGCGTTGGCAACAACGTATGAGAATTTGGTTGACTACCATTGGTTTGATCCTGACATTGGAAATCAATTGCCCAATTTTGGATAAGAAAAAACCCACTCTTGAAGGCCAAAAGGCGGAAAATGTGTGAAATAAGCGTAACCGTATTTGTCATGGTTGTATCTTATTAGCACTGTCTAATGTGTTGTTTAATGTATACAGCACATCAACGTCTACTGCGAAGGAGCTATGGGAGGAGTTAAACAAGAAGTATAATACCGAAGATCTTGGTATTGAAAATTACTCCGTCGTAAAATACCTTAAATTCCAAATGGATGAGGGTAAATCGGTAAGGAGCAGGCACACGAATTTCTATTATTGCTCTATGGCTTAGCATAGGCTGAAATGAACCTTTCTGAGAAATTTTAAGTTATGTCTATCATTGAGAAATTTCCTAAATCTTAGGAAGACTTCGATATGACTCTAAACCATAGGAAGGGAAAAATTTCACCAGATGATTTGATGATAGCCACTGCTATTGAGAAAAAGTATAGGAAACAGAAACCTGTAATGCCTGTGGAATCTAAGGTGAATGTCATGACATCTAAAGGCAAGGAGAATAAAAATAAGAACAATAAAAACAAAACAAAGGCCAAACCCAAAATCCAGAACAAATCCAAGAACAAATCATACTAGCACTGTGGGCAAGTTAGGCATTAGGAGAAGAATTGTCCTTCTAATAGCGCTCAGCAGAAGACCACAGATGGGAATCCTTAGGTAAATGTGATCATCGAGGAAGTCGGGACTAGTAATGGGTATGTCTCAATAAAACCCGAACACTATGTTATTCACGATCCAACTGAATGGCTCGTGGATACTGGAGCCAACGTATATATTTGTACTAATTGATTGTTCTTTTCTTTCTATCAGGCCTACAGTAGTAGGACTGTGAAGGTGGGGAGTGACTCTGCAGCCAAGGTAATGAGATTCGGACTCGTGAACTGGAGGTTTTCCTCGGGGCGAGTATGGATACTGCACAGGGTGTTTCATGTTCCTGCTGTGAAAAAGAATGTTCTTTCTGATTCCTTATTAGTTAGAGAGGGTTTCAAGTTAAACTTTAAATGTAATGAAGTTGTTATGTTGAGTCATGAAATATTTTATGGAAATGAGTATTTAACAGGTTTTGATCTATTATTTAGAGTGAGATGTGATGTAGATGGATCATCTAAAAATGCTCTAAATAATGTTAGTTTTCATTCAATTCAATCTGTTTGCAATAATATTGAATCTTGTGATATATGGTATAGTAGATTGGGTCATGTAAATTTCAATTCTTTAAAAAGAATGATGAAATTAAATATGATTCCTGAACACATCATAGATAAAACTAAGAAACGCGAGATATGTGTGTAGGCTAAACAAACTAGGAGATTTTTTCAATCTATTACTAGAGATACTGAGATTCTAGATTTGGTGCACACTGATATTTACGAGTTTAACGGTGTGTTGAATAATGACAATAAAAAGTATTTTATCACCTTTATAAATGACAGTAGCAGATACTGCTATGTTTATTTGCTTAAGTTTAAGGATGAGACATTAATAAATTCTTTATCTTCAAGAAAGAAGTAGAAACATAAACTGAGAAAACTCTTAAGAGACTGAGGTCAGATAGAGAAGAGGAATATACGTCGAACTTATTTGATGAACAGTAATAAGCTTTCGGTGTAGTTCATGAAGTGACAGCCCCATATTCCCTTCAATCTAAAGGCATAGCAAAGCAAAAGAATATGACCCTAACTAACATGGCCAACGCTCTATTGCAAAGCTCAGGATTACCTACTTACATGTGAGGGGAAGCTTTGAATACGACATGTCATGTTCTAAATAGAGTTCCCCTTAAGCATAAGAAAAGTAGTCCATTTGAGATTTGGAGAAACAGGAAACCAAGTTTGAAATACCTCAAAGTATAGGGTTGCCTGTCCGTCATGAAATGCATTAAAGATTTTGTATTGTTGTAGTTGCAAATCATGTCGAAACAAATAAATTTATAAATATTTCGATCTGTACCAAGTTCTTCGCAAGAAGGTAAAACACGATTTTTAAAGCCTTTCATACTAACTACACTAGCTTAATTAAAGCATGAAAATAGAGACAGGATATTCAAAGAACCAGATTTTCATTGCTACTTTCAAACAGTTCTCAAACTAAGAATTTAAACAACAATGCTAAAGAATAGAGAGAGAAAAGTAGATGAAGGACGGCACTGTTTGTGGGATGCTTATGCGAAGTACGGTAACACTTCAGATCCAGAGCACTGTGAGGAAGATCGGAGAGAAGTTGCATAGAGAAAGAGGCTAGAGATGTGTCTGGTGGAAGTTACCTCTCAACTGGGGGCCTTGGGGCTCTTTTTATAGCTTCAACGAGGGGCAAAGTAGATATTTAGGCCTCCAAAACTATGCAACAACCTAGGTGTGATCAGATTTGTCGATTGGGAGATCAGCGGCTCAAATCGCACATAAAAATAGCCTACGAAACACCTTATACGCGTAAAATGTTCCGGATGCTGACACGTGTCACCCTCCACGTTCGCTAGATATGCTGCCTCATGTCCTTACGCGCACGCGTGCACTCATTTGATTCAGCCATCCCATCTCCCAATCGGACAGCTTAAAAGGATTGACGCATCGCCACTTTTCACCCCATCACACGCGCGTACATGCGATTTCAAATTCATCCATTCGATCTAATGATCGGATAGCTTAGACTTAGTGTCGCACCGCCTTAAAAGCCCGCGTGTGGCAGGGCATTTAGTTTTCGCGTCCAACCGCGTGCCATCCACACCGCCGCATCCAACGTAGCCTGCGCACCACGTGGTCGCATCCACACCATTCACTCTAATCCAACGGCTCAATCGTGCCCGCGATCCACCACCTCTTAGAATTTTCGCTGAGCGCGAGTCGAACACGCACCAGCTGCTTTTGTGCGAGCGCTAAGACCAACGTGCTGCAGACGCGTTTGAGTCGTTGTTTGGTTTTGTGCTCGGCCACTCTCAACCGTTGGATGAAAATCCAACGGCTAAGATGGTCTCCTCAGTTGATGAAGGCGCAATGGGGGCGACGTGGCCTTTTTGTGGTTGTTGGATGACAATCCAACAGCCCACGCTTTTCCTTCGATGATTGGGACGGTGCCACGTGGCACCATCCTGACCGTTCATCTTCCCGTCCTTGTAGTTGGTGCTACAGAGAAGAAGAGAAGACAGGAGACGATCAAAAAGAGATCTCTTTAAGGTTTTTGTCTCTCAAGGTATTCTCTCTATTGGCTGAATAGGAGGAACTCTTAGAAGATTAAACCTACTATCTTCTGCTGATAGAAATGATGAATATAGGTATGTTTCTTATCATTCACCCACACACATATATGTATACGCTCCCAAAATTTATCATCTGCCTTAGTTCATATTAAATCCTTGTTCATGTTTGTATTACTACATTTATATGTTGTTTGTATCATTGTAATTTGTCAATCATTAGTCGTACCAGATCTAGGGAAATATAAGGATGATTCAAATTCTCAGAAAACCCAAAACATCTTTCATAACCATTGCAAATACCGATACTCTTGGCTAGTACCAGTACATGCAAGATACAATGAAGGTTACAGAACTTCAGGTAGTTTGCTAGCACCGATACTCTACATGAGTACCGGTACTAGTGATGAGAACCTTATCATGAACCCTAACTAGCACATTTTAACCTAATTAAGTGTACAAAAGCTCCTACAAAGCCTAAGGAAAAGCCTAAATTAGGGAATTACAAATGTGAGTATAAAACAATTCACAAGAGGTAAAACTGCAATTTTATTATTGCAGTAAATAAAAGGGATTTCTAAGGGTCTAGACATAGGTCAAATGGGCTTAATAAGAGAAAAAGTGGGTGATTTGATCAAGAAAGGGTTCAGACAAAATCTGAGAATTAAATAACATTCTGTAACCCTAAAACAAACCCGCTTTAATTCACGAACTTTCAGGAAAGATAAAAATCAATTAAACCCTCTAAAATTCATGAAAAAATACCCCCTAGGGTTTGGTACCTTCAATTTGGCCATTGGAACTTATCTTGACCTAGATTAAGAACCATACCCATTTTTTGACCTAATTTAAGTTTTTGTGCAAAATGCTCAGTCAAACATAGTCAAACCTAAAATTCAACCTCACCATTGGATTCCTTAGGTCCAAATTAAGGTTTTACCAAAATTTGTACCTAAGGAAAGGTCTCCTTGACCCACTTTACAAAACGGTCCTCAGCAATTACTTTTTGACCCTTAGCTTTTTGGACCTTTGCAAAAACCTCCCTATCTTTCTCGTCCCTTTCTTCAATCAGGTCCTTCTACCCCCGTATTGTGCAGGCCATTCCGCCAGCGACTTTGCGCGGAAGATGGAGCTGCACAGACCTAGGGAGTCGGCCCCAAACTTAAAAGGAGGATTCCCTGCGTTGACCTCTTCTGCATGGACCCGTTCCCATGCCCTGCCGGCCACCACACATCTCGTGCGAACGTGCAAGAGGTATGGGTCTTTTTCCAGCCATGCCTCCGGCGAGGAGCCCACGCCTCCTCGCAATTCCCTCCCTGCCAGCCCCTATTTAAGGAACGGCAGCCCATGCCGCTTCCTTTGAACTTGTCTTAGCCAAGGAATTCTCTCCAAATTCGTCTCTTCCTCCTTCGACCATTCGCCCACAGGCTCCGGCAACCTTCCTCCTCTGCTCTCGTTGCCTTGCCACCATACCAGTGGCAAGGTTACTCTCACCCTCGTCCATTGTGCCTGGTCACACCAGCAGGCACCCTCCAGCACCTCTTCCTCGTCGTCACCTTCTCCCCTGGGCACTGTCTTCTCAGGCGACGGAAGCACAGCCACTCGTCGCCTCGTCCCCATCTTCCGTCTACTAATTAGGTTAGAGTTACTCTTCTCTATCCCCTCTTCAATTCCCCTTAATTTATTTCACAATTTACCCCTCGACAGCCACTGTCCACCGCTATCTTCCCCATCTCCGGCCAACCTCCGGCGAGATGCACCCATCACTCCACACCTCCACAAGTCTCGCCACCAACCTCTTCACCTCTGCCACCGACCACTGAACATCTTCCACCCATTCATCAACCGCCAACACCTTCCTAAACAACCACCGAACACACCCAAAAACACGGCCACAGAGCAACCTAGGCACGCACGCCTAGGCCGCCCCGCAGCTAGCCAACCCCCGCCTCACCTTCGCCATGACACGGCGAACGTTTTCCTATGGTCTGACGTGGCCAAAAGGCTGTGTTGCTGATTTCATGGTCAGGCTGCCCTCCGCCATTATCGTTGAGCTTGAAGCATGCTTCAAGCTGCTCCAGGTCAAGCTCAACTCCAGGCGAAGCCTTCAGGTGGTGCGGGTTTACAACATGCACGCACCCAGACTTCGAGTGGAGTTAAGAGACTCCACGCCTGCTACAATTGCGAGGACTTCTGCTGCGGGCGCAAGCGCGGAAGTGACGTGCCGTAGTGCGTGTGTGTTAAGAGGTGTCGTTATAGTCACACTTGATACGTCGGTTTTAAAAGAAGTAAACGGATGTGAGTCCGAGTGTCGGTCTCAGGGAGGCGTGGAAATCGGATTTTGTTTATCACTTGTTGTCACGAAAAAGGTGGAGTTTTGCTTGCGAAAGAGACGATTTTGAAAAGCGAGAGCGAGAGATAGAGAGAGAAAGTTTAGGGTTAGAAAGCTCTTGGTTTGGATCATGCATTTTGAACAGAAATTAAAATGGCGATTGAACGGAAAATAATTTCATTAAACATGCATTCATAGTTCATAGCTTACAACATTAAATACATGCTTTAACAAAAGTAAATGAAAGCTTAAAAGAGAGAGAGAGAGATGGAGAGAGAGTGGAGAGTGACGAGGCAGCCACGGCGGTGGAGGAGGCTCCGTCGGCGGCTCTTTGTCTCCGGCGATTACAAGAGTGCCTAAAGCTAGCTAGGAGAGGAGTGGAGTAGTTGCAAGTAGGAGAGTATGCATTGAATGGTGGTAGAAGGGGGTTTAAATAGAGTTAAGGGCTTCCTAAAAGAAGAATGGGCTTTAGCGACATCCAGAGCGTCGCTAAAACCGCTTCTATAAACGTCGGTGAAGTCCTTTTGCCGCCGGTCAGCTACCCGCCCTGGTCTTCTTCTCCGCGCAATCCGTGGCCGCTGATCGAGAGTCGTCCGATCGAAGATCCTTGCCGTTGTGGGATCTTTGGCCGCCCGTTGCTGATCGGGCAGCCCAATTTTGCCGCGCCCTTCGCTCGCCATCGATTTCTGCTCCGCGCGGCTCGAACGCACGTCGTGGCGATGCGGGCGTGCGCGCTAACCGTTGCGCCACGCCCGCGCTTTGTCGCGGCGACTGCTGTTGAGCGCGCAGATCTCGGCCGTTCGATCGAAGATCAATGGCCGAGATTCGTCTTTGGCTGGCTTGAGGGTGTGCGAGCGGTGGGGGCGAGACGACGTGGCGCTCTCTAGGCCGTTGATCTCCAGATCAACGGTCAGAATTTCTTGGGCCCACTGTGGGAGCTCCGGATGTCGGATTTGGCCGATCTTGAGTCCGTTGGACTCCGTTCGTCGTTCTGAATCCATCCGTGTGGTCCGATTGATCATCTGAGGCCTGCTTTGACAAATCCTTTACACAAATGGCCATTAATACAGTTTATAAGCAATCTTGGCACTTGATACATGTAATGCTCCTATTCTACTTTATGTTGCGCCTTTTATTCTAAAGATGGGTCATATTCAACCTAATTACTACCCCCTTGTGTGGTATTATCAGGAAGTTCACGAGCGGGAGCCCGCACTTAAATTGATTTTGTGTTTCAGGCTTATTGCCTTGAAACACACTGGGGTGAGGTCCCTCGCACCCCCGCCACACACCCCCACCACACCTCATCCGCAACACTCCCTCGCAGACCTGGCACCCAGATCCAACTACCCTGCCTGTGCACACCTCGCACACCACCCACGCCGGTGCGCCTAATCTCGGGCGCGTCACCCGACCCGCATACTCGATTAAGGCTCTGGGAGAGCGAACCTTGGAGTGAACTTGAGAGAGAGAGAGACGTGGGGAGGGTAGGGGTTAGGTTTTGCCTAACGGTGCTCTATGCAGGAAAGCAGGAGGAGGAGGAGGAAGGAGTGCAGCAGCGAAAAGAAGAAGAGAAGGAAAGAAGACGAAGTCAGGAGAAAAGGCCTCGCACAGCAGAGAAGAAAGGAGGAAGAAGAGAAAGAGAAGCAGTAGGAAAAAGAGAAAGAGAAGCAGCAAAGAAGAAGAAAAGAAGAAGTCAGAAGGACTTGACGCAACAGAGAAAAAGAGAAGAAGAAGAAGCCAAGAGGAAGAAGAACCAGCAGCAGCAGCAGCTGAAAAGAAGAGACAGAACACTATAGTAAGTGGAGTTTAAGTCGTCTGACCCTTGGAGTTAGATGTCTGTACAGAGAAAGAAAGAGGCAGAAGAAAAAGAAGAAAGAGAGAGTGAAGAAAAGAAGAACAAAATTTCCTTTCTTTAATCTTTTTTGTAAAACAGTATATATCTATATTGTAAATTGTGATTTTGTATGTTTTTGGAATCAAGTGTTGCTCCCTAAGTTCGACTTCGGAGATTTTCTATTTTCAAATAATAAAATAAAAATACAAATACAAACCGGTACATACTTGCTACCAACTAGCTAGCTACATTATAAGTTCTAAGTCATTAAAGCCCAAAATCTGGGACTTGCATATACCGGTACTCATCGTGAGTACTGGTATACATGAGTTCCAGATCCAGTCTTGAGCTTGAGGTGACTAATACCTGTAACTTACATGTCCCGATACTTGTGATTAGGACAGTTACTGGTGAGGTACAGGTAAAGTATCCAGTACTCAACAAGTACCGATACTCTTCATGAGTACCGATACTCGTTGAGACCAGCCTATTCCTGGAGTAATACTAGTACCCTATGTGTATCAATACTTATTAAAAGTACCGATATACCATGAATACGAGATGAATACTCATCCGAACATGAGTTCCAAACAGTAAGCTACAAGTAGCAATACTTAGCACAAGTATCGATACTTCTTTGGATATGATACTCAAATCAGTATAGCTAGAATATCGATATCAATTTACTAATACTGATACTCAATATATGGGATATCGATATTAATTTATCAACATCGGTACTTATTTAGATACAAACTCAATTATGTTTAATTAATGTAAAGGTCCTTTCTAAGTTAAAAATAAGTTAATTACACGTAAATCCCTTAAATTATCTAACAATCAATTCATGATCTAATGAAAAATTCGTAACAATCAAAGAGAAAAACGACTATCCTGCCGAGTTCACATTATAGCACTAGCCAAAGATCGTAAAAGCCAGAGCAAAACCAAACAAGAGCAATAGTGATGGCATCCCCACCTCCGTACCTCTTAGATCAGCGCTTGCATGCAAAGCCCCTTTATTTTGCCTTATACATTTTATTTGTAGTTGAAATGTCACGTCAAATTGTAAAAATGTTGTTAGAAGTCGTTGAAATGTCACATCAAATCATTAAAATGACGTTAGATTAGCACCCAGACAAGCACAGCTTTATCAAATAAGTCACTTAACTAGTCATAAAAATTTAAGGGGATATCCCCCTGATAAACAGGGGATAACGTTAATTTTCAGGAGATTATGTCACGTCAACCAGCCTCGGCTAGTTAGCAAACACAATGGATTCGAAAATCTGAGTTTAATCGGTCTGCGAATCCAACGTTTTTACACATGACTGGTGGCCCCTTTGCACGCATTGGTAGATCAGGTCGGACCAATTTAAACAAATTGGATGCAGATTAGATCAATAGAGTTATTTTATTATTATTATTATCATTGTTTTAAGCCTAGTTTATAGAAGGGTTAATTTACTTTTTTTTAAGTTAACCTCTATTTATTTTGAAGGATAATTTAACCTTTTTTTAGGTTGCTAACCTATATTATTCTAACACTAATTTGAAGAATGGTTAGCCAAATCCCCCACTTAACCTCTAATTTTTCTCTATAACCTCCTATCATATCATAAGATAACCTCAATTTCTAACATTTATTCAGTAAACATAAACAAATATTAACACTTATTTACAAGTAAATAGAAA
Source organism: Thalassia testudinum (assembly GCA_037157565.1). Taxonomy (NCBI): domain Eukaryota; kingdom Viridiplantae; phylum Streptophyta; class Magnoliopsida; order Alismatales; family Hydrocharitaceae; genus Thalassia; species Thalassia testudinum. The sequence continues at coordinate 100,223,608 of JAZHRO010000022.1, forward strand.
TAAAGATTAACTTTTATTACAACTTTGTCAATGTAAATTAACTGACCTGCACCGTAAACTAACTCTTAAAAACCTTAAGCATAATCAAGAGTCATGATGCTCATGATTCACAATGTTTTGTCATCATTGTTCATTACACGATTGCTTATAAATTGCAAACAAAGCGACCAATTACCATCGAGCATTTAAGTTAGTTTGTTATGCATTTTTGGTGATACCACATTGCATCCATCATTTCATGTTATTGCGATTTTATTGCATCCCAGAAAATTGAGATATGCAAAGGAAATAATAATATTATTGATAAAAAATAAAAAATATATAATATAATTTATTAAATAATCAAATATATATATAATCATTTTTATTTTAATGATTGAAATATTAGTTTATCTTAAATAATATGATAATAATATATGATTTGTATAATATATATGGGAAAAATTAAAAAAATACTTTTAATTAGAAATTATTTAGAAAAAGACCTACACTTTGCGGTGGTAATAATATTATTATGGATGAAAAATATAAAATATATATAATAATATAATTTATTAAATCATCTAATATTTTAATAATTGAAATAATATAATATGTACAAAATCTATGAAAAAAATTTAGAAAAAAATACTAGTTAAAAATTATCTAACTAAATAATAAAAAACTAATAATAAATAACGAACAACCTTGTGACCAAGAGAAGGGGGGGACAAGGAAGAGAGGCAATAAATGGAAGGGGCATTAATATTGTCTCGTGAGTGAGAGAGAAAGAGAAATGGAGAGAGTATCCAGGAGAGATAAAGATAGGCGAGAAGCAAGGTTCGACACATGACAATGGAATCCTCTTTGAATGACAATCACATGTTAAAACTAATTATTATAAATATTTTTTTAATTAACATCCATTTTATATATAAGTAATATCTAATTTATTAACGAAATAAAGAGAACCTGTAAAAATCATATAATTATAATTTTAAATTATATATATAGATATATATAGTGGATGCCATGTTAGAAAAATAGATATTTTTACTTTTGTAAATATTATAACTTAAATATTACCACCTTTATTTGGAGAAGTTAAAAGCAAAATAAATCTTAGAATCCTTAAATAATGCAGAACTTGAATTTGGAGCGTGCAAATAGGATTATAGAAATGACAAAATGCAAATCACATTATCCAATGCAAATTAGATATCAAAGACTCCCGTCAAGATTCTTTAGTTGATTTGCGGTTCACTTTAAAATTGCTACCAAAAAATAAATTAAAATATACGATTCTACCTTGAAAACGAAACTTCTAATTATTGTTTTGAAATATATTTCATGATGTTGATATTTTTAATATCATTAGCATGCTATGCCTTTTCTTCTTTATGAAATTTTTAAGAGGTAAGTTGCTGCCGGAGGGAGGGAGAGAGAGAAAGAGAGGATTCTTCGGGATGAAATCGAAGGGAGGGAGGGGGGGAGGGAACTCGTGGGATGAAACAAACGGAGGGAGGGGAAGAGAGAGGGAGCGGGGGAGTAGGGATGAAACCAGTGGGAGGGATCTGACACGTGGTTGTCGAGAGTATATTAGTATAGATTCTCCGACACTTATCCTTTGCACTGGTAAAATATTTCAAAATAAAATCGCAGGTGCCAGATCATTTGCACCCAATTGTAGCACAGTTTAATGTATGGGCTACCTGCTTTTAAAAAGAAAAAACTACGGGCACCGTGAGGTAAAAAAGGAAAAAAAATCACACACCACCTTTCTCCATCATGCACATAGTGTCATTACTTACATAAATATCTAAGCATAACTTATTTGCTGGAAGGAACGAAGCTTCGAAACATGTCTCTCCATCGCTGACGAAAGGAACAGGATGAGAAATCGTCGGCTGAATTTCTGATGCAAGCACTTCACTTCTTGAAACACCATGCTCGATCGGTCTTAGATTTGGTAACACCCTCTAGTGAGAGCTTGGATGTTCTTACTGATTTTGCAGCACCTTTATTTCGATTTGGAAACGTCATGGGCTCTCTCAACGCACCTGGAGGAACGCATATTTCTATGACTTCAGCACTTCGTAAGAAAAAAAAAGCTAAAACAAGGTTACACACCCGATAACACTGATAGAAACGAGCAGACTCTTGGCACCAGCAAACCATGTCTACTTCAAGAGGACGCACAATTTTTCTCTACAAAGCACTTCAGAGATTGCATCAACTCCACCGCAGGCTCGCAGTATGGATCTAGGGCAAAAAAGCAATGATCCACGCCCTTGATCTCGAGCAGCTCAACCGGTTTCCCCCACTCCTTCAACCGCCTCACATAATCTTTCCCACGATCCACCAACAGGTCCATCTCTCCAACCACGACTAGCATTGGCTTGAATTGGATGCTCTCCAGCTTCATTGCCCTAGGTCCGAAAGGATCCACCATCGGGTTATCCCTTCCTTCTCCAACGGGAAGAGCGAGACGCCAATACCGGTTGCTGCTTTCAATGGTCACAAACCTATCCTTTGGACACTCCAGTTCCCACTTCGTCCGATCAACCGCATCGAAGAAGGGCATGAGTGGAATGAACCCGCGGATATCAGACCGGCCCGATCCGAACCGCACAGCCAAATGATGGACGATGTTGCCCCCGGCTGAGTCCCCACAAATAAAAACCCGGTCCAAGTCGGCTGACTCGGCAAGCCAGGGCTCAGATGCAGCATGGGCGAAGGCCCACTCAACGGCGCATTGGGCATCGTCGTAGGCCGCGGGGAGGCGATGCTCGGGGGCAAGGCGATAGTCGCAGGAGGCAACAACGACGTTGAGGTGGGAAGCGAGGCGGAGGCACCAATTGTGGAAGTTGGGCCAAGTGCACGAACCGATGCAGAAGCCACCGCCGTGGAAGTACAAGAGGAGTGGGAGGCGGGCTTGGCCCGTTGAGTTCGGGCGGTAGAGACGGAGGTAGAGGTTGTGGGTAGGGTGGTAGAGGACGTCCTTGTGGGAGACGGTGCCGTCGTCGCGGATGGGGAGCGGGAAGGGGGGTTCCGTGGAGCGGTGTATGGAGCCATCGCTGAGGACTTGAAGGACGCCGCGGCAGTCGTCGACGACGCGAGGAGGGGACGACATGGTGAGTACAAGGAAGCTAATTCTGCTATGGTGTAGATGGATATGGTTTTTAGTGACGAGGTGGTGGTGGAAGGGGTTTATATCATGGAACAAGGGGTGGCGGTTTTGTGGATCGTGAGGGGAAGTTTGGCCTCAGGTGGGTCCAATCCCGCCGGCCCAATTTTCATTTTTTTTATTTTTTACTTATCTACTTGGTTTATATTTTGGGGAACAAAAAAAGAATTGGGGTGTATATTCCGGAATTGAACTAATTATCGGGTTAACAAAAAAGGGTAAATTTGAGACGAATTGGAATTATTGAAGAATGATAGTTGGATACGTCGGAGATGTGATGTGATTAACGGTTCCATTTTTATGCTGAACTAAAACGATCATTAGAGGATATATTGAGGAGAAAAGGTGCTTGTTGTTAAAAACCTGGCTCGGCGTGCACGTCCTCGCCTGCGTTAAATCGGCAGAGCGACGATGATGTCATTGCCTACGTTCACCTCTCCTAAAAGAGGCTCCTTTTTCTTTGAGTAGCCGGTAAATATATTATTCAAAGTTGCCGACCGACCGAAAAAGGATGACACCCATGAGGGAAAAGTACATGGCACAAGTCAAAAGAAAAACAAAAAACGAACGGCCGTTTTAACGGCTCATTCGACAACCCCCTCGTTAGAAACAAAAAGGGTAACAGTAGCCGGGATGTACGCTAGCCACCCTCTCTTGTCTGTTTCCACCGGATGAAGCGTCCCAATGTCGTGCGTGGAAACGGCAGTGGGGATCAAGCCAAAACAGCTCCTTCCTTTGCTTAAAAAGAGACACCTCCTTCCAAAACCACCCGCCGCCGACCAATCCCTCGTTCACCATTTGGTTCTCGAAATTGACCCATTAACTCAGCCTTCAAAATTATTTATTCGCTAAATATAGGAAAATTTGAAATTCCACATAAAAATACCCCTAAACTCTAAATTACATTGCACCAAAGATATTTAGTGATAAATCAAATAACATCAATAAATTTTAATTATAAATCAAATTGCAATCGAGATATTTTAATTTTAAACAAAATTTCATTGATAATTTTTAAATTATAAACTAAATATAACATGTGATATTTAAAAATTACATCATAATATTTAATTTTAAACTAAATATCATAAATAATATTTACTTTTAAATTAAATATCACTGGTTAACATTTAAATATTATCCATTCAATAACGTAAATATCATCTATAATATCTTTTTCTTTTAAAGATGCACTTCATCGTACAATTTAGAATTAAATTATTCTATTTCTTATCCTCAGGATTGGAATAGATCGAGGTGAAATTTACATGAAAATTCATTAATTTCTTGATGGCATTTAGATGATCTTTCCCCCTCCCTCTCCCCCCCAACCCCCCCCCTCCCTTTGCTCGTAGATCTCATTAACCTTGTCGTTTGTTGGCTCACTTTCACTCTCCCTTAATATTATTGTGTTTCATGTTGCATGCTTCGGTAATATCTCTCTCGGGAAAGGCATATGTGGGAGCGACGTTAGCTAGAGATGGGTTGCAATTGCTCGTCGTTTCGGTGGAGGTGCTCATTGGGTTGTGGTGCATTTGATGGTGCTCGCTCATTGGGCGCTCCTCACACCACAGCTGTTGTTGCAGGGGCTACTGGTGCTCGCTTGCTAAGCAATCCTTGTGGTGCATTTGGTGATAGTTGTGGTGCTCATTGTGGTTAGGTTTGTCGATGTGCTTATTAGCCATCCGGTGATGTTAGAGTCTTGATCAAAGGAGGGGACAACCTTTTTCTTTTTTTTTCTTTTAACTTCGTTGGGACCATACAAGACCCCATGCTAATCACGATCAAGATTTCCCAACTCTTGTCGAGTGCCAATGCCTATCAACCTTCTAGCTAACGTGGATCATATCGATCGCTGAGATTACATCTTAGTGACGATGTCGTTTCTACGTGCATGGGATTTGCGACTCTTTCAAACTTTGGAGGAGTTCGATCGGAACCCCTTCATGAGATGCTTTCTTTTTTTTGTTATTATTGTTTCTATCTTCTTCTGTAATTTTGTTTGCCTCCACTTCGATGGAGTTCTTTCATTTCTATGGGAAACAATCTTATCCTCTTTGCGGCAGGGGTGGTCGGATTTTTTTCTCTTTCTTCTCCTATTGGGGTGCATCCTATTGTTTTGGGTTCTTCCTTATATTTAATGGAATGCTGATCTTTGACAAAAAATAAAAAATAAAAACTCCCCTTTAACATTATAGTACCACTCGACCAGCATTTACCTATATTGGGTTTCCCTAATCCACCTACCATCATTGAAGTACCATTCCACTTCAAGGCAAATTCCTCGAAGCCATGGACCAAGAAGGCGCTGAGCAAGTAAATGTCATTCAAATTAGATTAAGATGAGCTCCAATTATTTAAAACAAGTATGGAACGGAGGGACTGTACTTTGAAGTCCACCCAGACGGGAAGGTGAGACCAAAAGCCATAAATAAGGTATTGCCTAACGCATGGAAATTCAGTAGTGCTCCCTCGAAACAAGTACTAGATATCCAGATGGCGTGCTTTAAAGAAGGAAAGCATATATGTATTGTTCAAAACAGAGCCCCTGACATCTTGGTGGTGATATAATCTTGCCAGCGAGAGAGGACAGTCGGATCAGAAGCCAACAAAGTAAATATTTTAAAGCCAACAAGTACGAAAACGTGTGGACTTCCGTAAAAAGCGACATTGAAAAATTTGTGAATGCTGATCTTACCGCTTCACAAAGTTTTGCGAATGCAAGTTAATTTGATAATTAATATTTAATATAAAAAATATATAATATAAAATTAATTACATATTAGATTCATCCTATTCAAAAAATTTATCATATTATTTTAATTTAAAATATACAGATAATAAATAATTTTATATTGATAATAAATTATTTTACATCGATGATAAATTATTCTTGATAATTTTACACCGATGTAAAATGATTTTACATTGGTAATAAATTCTAAAATGTCTTTATACCGGTGAAATCTCATTTTGCATCAGTGTTAAATTATTCTAAAGGTAGTTTCATGTAAAGTGATTCTGTACCCATATCAAGTGATTTTGACCTATGAATTTATGATTTAGAATTTAGAGTTTAGGATTTAGGAAAGTGATTTCATATATGAAAAGTAATTTTCACTTAAAATGTGATTTTTTCACCTTAGAATTTAAGGTTTAGAATTTAGTGCACTAAATCCTAAATCCTAAGGTGAAAAATCACATTTTTAAATGTAAAATCACTTGTTATAGGTGAAGAAACACTTGAAATTTAATTTATACCAGTGCAATCTTATTTTGAAGATAAAAAGTGATTTTACACCAATACAAAGTAAGATTGTACTAATATAAAATGATTTTACACCGATGTAAAGTGATTTCGAAAGTGATTTGAGTAATTTACACCTGTACAAAAGTGATTTGTTGTTAATTTCAACAACAATGAACCCCACCATTTGCCAGTACATTTTTTTACATGAAAAATAAATATATCAAGTGATAATCACGTTCAAACTATTGTACGTCAACTTCTATATCACTATTTATTTTTGCCAACCTGCATCCTATTTTAAATTATCACCTTCTCTTACTGCAGTTTTATGACCTTACCTTCCTCCAAGGTATAGAAGCGAGCTAGCCCTTACCAAGGTTGGAGATAATTTGAGAGTAATTCATAATATAGGTCTAAAAGCAGCAAAGGAAAGACTTATGCCAGATTAAAAGTTATTTCGACATGCAGCAAGAATTACAGATAGAAATAATCACAGTGGGTTCACTTGCCCAATTCATTATGAGAGACTTCCCTGATTTTGCAATCAGTATGGTAACATTGGCCATGGAAGGTTGAATTTCCCGAGCTACAGGTAGTGACGTCAATGGTTGAATTGCTTGAAGATTTTAAAAGTGAAGATATGAGAAAGAAGAGCTTTAATACAAGCCAGATTCGGACCTAATCTAAGAGCATCAGCAAGGAAAAACAAGGCTTCCTTTCAAAGAATCATATCTGCGCGTAGAGGAGCCAGCAATGTAGAGACCCTCTCAATCGACGTTCACAAGGGGTAATGAATCATGGATGGTGTAAGGATTCCCAAACGACAGCTAGTATCAAGCAACAACAACAGAAACTTCCCCAATCATTATCGAAGCTCTTTCCCCACGCATATGCCACACATCCAAGACTTATACAGATTTGGCAAGGACCAACGGTAAATCCTAACCTGAATCTCCAACATCTATTGCTTGTCGATTTCCATTCCTCTTCACCACAATCCTTCTTGTCCCCCATAGATTAAGACACCTTCCCATCCACTTATTCTAGTTTACATCTCTCCCTATCCCGTAATCTTCTATACATTTCTGCTTTACACTCCATCAGCTTAATTTTTTTCCCCACAACCATAGTTCACTCTATATGCCCAATTACCTTGGTAGATTACATTAATCCAAATCCCAACCAAACCCAAAAGCTTATCATACCCATCCAGGCCCATTAAACCTATCCTCTGTCCCCAATCCCATTGCTCCAACGGACGCTCAACCATACAACCATACATCCGTTAAGAATAAGCATCCACTTGTACGATTTCCGTGTTAACAAATTTCTGATTTTATGTTGTTATTCACGGATTAATAGTAGAAAAATAGAATCGGTTGGTCCTATGCCTTTTTGTAAAGAGAAAATATGTGAGAAAATAACATCATGATCCATAAAAATAAATAAATATAAAATAAATAAGATATAACATCAACATCTAATACTCAACTTCAAGTTGGAACATGAATATCTATCATGCTCAGTTTGAAACAACACGCCTCGAAGGCAGATCTCGCAAGGGGTTTTGTGAAGACATCTACAACCTACTCCTCAGAAGTGACACTCGTGGTATATAGCATCCCATGCTGAATGAGATCTCGAGTGCAGTGGCAGTTAATCTTTACATGCTATGTCCTCTCGTGGAACATAGGATTATTGGCAATGTAGGTCGGTGCTCTGTTGTTACATCGCATCTCCATAGAGCTGTCTAGAGGAACATAAAGATCTGACAAAACTGACTTGACCCAAACCATCTCAGCAACTGTCTGGGCCATGAACCTGTACTCTGACTCCGCACTGGATCCAAATATGACCGCTTGCTTCTTACTCCTCCATGTAACTAGATTTCCTGCAACAAAGGTGCAAAATCATGTGATAGATTTTCTGTCCCCAACACAGCCAACATAATCAGCTCAGAGTATGCTATAATTCCCATAGGCATTCCCTTACGGAATAATAATCCTCATCCTAATACTTTCTTTACATACCTAAACCCTGCATTGCAGTTTCCTAGTGCTGCTTAGTTGGCTTATCCATAAACTGGCTAAGCCTATTAACAGACAAAAACAAGTATGGACAAGTGATGTAAAGGAACTTACCCACCAGCTACCTATAGGCCCTACTGTCAACCATCTCAGATTTCTCATCATATAAATGGACCTTGGAATCTATGAGAATATTTGCAGCCTTAGCAACTAACATGCTAGTTTCCTGAAGAAGATCAAGAGCATACTTCCTCTGAGAGAGTACCACTCCATCCCTACCACGTGCAACCTCAATGCCCAAAAAATATCTTAACTGTCTCAGATCCTTCATAACAAACTTCTCTGATAAGTGCCTCTTGACTTCATCTATCCCATCTCTGTCATCCTCAGTGATAATAAGATCATCAACATATACCAGAAGCACCACAATCCCCCTGTCAGGTTTCCTAATAAATAAGGAGTGATATGAAGTAGAACGCCGTAGACCAATCTGGTGGAGCACCTCTGATAACTTCTGGAACCAGGCCCTTAAACTCTACTTTAAACCATAAATTGCCTTCCTCAATCTGCAACACACACTCCCCCTGAACCTCAAAACTCGAGGGTTGCTGCATGTAAACTTTCTCCTGAAGATCGTCGTAGAGAAAGACGTTCTTCACATCAAACTGATATAACGACCAGTCTCTGTGAGCTGCAATAGAAATAAGTATCCGGACATGGCAAGCTGTGCAATAGGGGAGAAAGTATCAAAGAAGTCCACCCCATATGTCTAGGTGAACCCCTTTGCTACTAGCCTAACCTTATGTATCGAAATAAACCCATCAGGGTTGTATTTTAAAGCAGAGACCCATCGGGAGCCAACTAGTCGTGCGCCAGTAGGAAGTAAGGTGAGATCCCAAGTCTATCTCCTCCGAAGTGCTGCCATCTCATCCTCTATAGTTTGACGCCACTTTGGATCAAGCATGATCTGTTAGTAGGTAGACGGAATGTGTAACGTTGTAAGTGCCTGATAGAAACTGCTAAACTGAGGAGTAAGACCATCGGTAGCCAAATTGCCTGCAACCAGATATCTAGACTCACAGGTGCACAGTCCCCTCTTAATGGCAATAGGGAGATCTAAATCATCTAATATCTCGGACTGAGTTGCTGCAGAAGGAGCCTCACTACTATGGTGATCTGCACTGTTAGGGGAATCAGGTCTAACCGAACTGTCACTGACATCAGGTACACTCTCTACTACCTGTGAACCATCAACTGGTGGTGAGGGAGGAGGCCTTTGAAATGTAGTGTGATGCTTGTGATAGGTACGTAATGACCCGTGCAATCTCTCAAAGTCATCCAAAGAGGAAGAGCTCATCTATCTATCAGCAGGCAAGGAAAGAAAGACAACACCATCACAAGAGCTCCTCTATCCAGTTACTGAGAAATAAAGTGTATCCCCATGAAAAATCACGTCAACACTAACATAATGTCTATTCCGTAGAGGATCATAGTAATGATACCCCTTCTGTGTCCTAGAGTACCCCAAAAATACGTACTTGATAACATGAGAAGCCAGCTTATCATGACCAAGTGACGGCACAAGGACAAATGCAACACATCTAAAGGTCCTCGGAGGCACATGAAATAACTCATCGTCTGAATGCAGAAGAAGAACCGGTATCTGCTTGTGAAAAATCGAGCTGGACATCCTGTTGATGAGATAAGTCACTGTCAGAACTACGTCCCCCCGATATCTCTGCTGCACATTGTGATGAATCAATAGTATACGGGCAACATCCAACAGGTGTTTATGCCTCCGCTCTGCGACTCTATTCTACTGTGAAGTGTAAGAACAAGTGGTCTGATGGATAATCTCATGGGTCCTGTAGAACTCCTTAAGTCTGGCAGTGCAGAACTCAAGGGTATTATCAGTCCGTATCATCTTCACTGTTGCCGAATACTGCATGCTGATCCCCAGAAGAAGAGTTTTTATGCATCCACCAACCTTTGCCTTGTTCTTCAACAAGAACACCCACGTGGCTCCAGAGAAATCATCTACGACAACCAAGTAGTACTGATGTCCCATCCGATCTGGAACCGTGCTCAGTCCCCATACGTCCATATGCAGCAATTGAAATAATGTCGAAGATCCAGGAGATGTGCTAGCTAGAAAAGAGGACCGATGGTGCTTACCCATTAGCAAGCATCACACTATATGGTAGCAACTGGGGAAATATGTGATATCACCCTCCTGAGGTGATCTGAGACAAGTGGCCAAGACGAACATGCTGCTGTAGAACACTCCCGCTACCATACTGAGTAACTCTTGCAAACGGCTCAAGTCCTAAACGGTAAACACCATTCTCCTCTGTACCTCTAATAACAATCCTCCCAATGAGCTTGTTCTGGACAACGCATCTGACATCATCAAATATCACTCTGCAGTTGAGATCCTTCGCGATTCTACTCACGGACAATAGGTTAAGTGGGAATTCTGGCACATGCAACGTGCCAAATAGTTGTAAACTAGGGGTCACAAACACTTCCCCCTTACCACTAATTAGGGTGTATCTGCCATCAACTACCTGTACAGTCCTCCCTGGAGGAATAGACTGTAGCGAGCTGAAATAGGTCTGATCACCACACAGATGCTATGATGCACCAGAGTCAATCAGTCATCCTACTCCATGTGGTTCCTATATTGCTCCTGGTGCACCATACTCACATACTCTGTCGTTGATGTCAAACATACCGCATCTAGAGAAACAAGGGCACAGACCTAAATTCCTGCATCAAGTATCAATGTTTAAGGAATACACACCCCAAGAGTATCCAATAAGGGGAATACACACCCCAAAATCAAACCATAGATCTAGGAAAAAATCATACCACTGCTAGGAATCATCAATAGATGTAAAGTCATATGTGTTCAGGCCTACATCTTCTTGCGAAAAACCCCTTCGGACGGGTGTTGGCCTAGTCCGGGTGCGGGGAGATCACTCGAGATGGCCTCAATGGGACCTACATGTCTCTCTTCCTATGATTGGAGAGGATGTAGCCCTAGGAAAAGACTACAACCCTCTCAAATGTGCGTTAAAGCTACTGCCACATCTACTGCTGACCCCACACGCTGATTGCACGCCAATCAGACTTGCTGCCACATCTCACCACCTCCAGCCGCTTAGATCGCCACCATGTTAGGCGCTCGGAGGTGCTGCAACGCCACCCAACAATGCAACACCCACACATGCAGCACCACGCCGCAGATGCATGCCACTCATGACCACTTGAGCGTCGTCGGTGGGTTGTCGCCACCACTACAGGAAGAGAGAGGAAGAGGGGGTACGGTGGTAGGGCTTGGGGCCTTGGAGGTGGGATATTAAGAGTCACGATCTAAGACTGGTGCTCTAATACCAAGTAGAAAAATAGAATCCATTAACTTCATTATGAATCTCTACACTTCTTTATAAAGAAAAGAAGTGTAGGAGAATAACACCATGATCCATAAAAATAAAAAAACATAAAATACATAAGACAACACCACCATCTAATACTAATCCTACAGGAATTTTGTAAGAACTTAGTAAGAGACTCCATCTCAAGAATGACGTTCAAGACAAAAGAACTCAGCTTTACTCAACCTTCAAGTTATTTTCATTTTTTTGAAAAGTCTTCGAGTTACTTTCATTACTCAAGTTCAACAAGGAAGTTTCTTTTTGTTTCTAGAATGTCGTATGCCTCTTTAAAAGAACCAATTAAGCCTCTTTAAAATTAGAGAAAAGGTAAGGTATGCTGCATTCAAGGTTAAAACCAACGCTCCCCCTTATCGAAAGGGGGATCCACAACCGAACAGAGCATTTACCACCGCACTCAGCACAAATGTAAAGCTGAAATTTTGTCAGAAGCCGAACGTCGCTTAACTACTACTCCTAAAATTATGGTAGCGATGATAGGATGACATACTCAAGTTTCAGCTTTTAGACCGCACTTTGAAAAAATAGCTAAAATTAGAAATAATAGACAATGCACCGGTACATATCGTGCATCTACCACCACCAGTAAACATTAAGAAAAAACGAAAAGGTAAAAAGGACCTATACCGATTAGCATCATATCTATCAGTACATGGATAAGTCAGCGGTCTTAAACTTCTGATCTTCCAAACATTGGGCTTTCCAAATACAGTTTTAAGAGACATTGGACGTCATAGGTAGCTGTGAAGATGCACCTATACAACTTTGTTACAGTTTTTTGTATGGAAATTTCCAGGAAACTGTAGCCATCACGCACCAATACACACCTTACCTACAGAGTTCAGGTGTTCCTTAGGCACAAAATCTATTTCCAAATCTACTGCAATTCAATTTGATTCTTTTCCGTTCCAAGCATCAATGACCATTGCTCAACAAGTTTGGTGCAAAAATCATTGGTGAGCTCTTTGCACCCCAATGATCATTTTCTCGCTTGCCATTGCGCCCATGCGCTTTACTTCAATGCTTAGGTGCTTTATTTCTCCATCTTAAATCCCTCCTCCTTAGATAAATTATTTCTATATTATTCTTACAATGAAGCTTGGGGATTATTGTTGTATTTTTGTTGTAAATATATGTGCATTAACTTACACTTTGTACTACACTTTTATTTTTATACATCCATCTCATACACCTGAATTGAGGTAACCAACTAATTGCCTCAAGCTTTTTTTAGTGGATTCGGTTCTCTCTAGGGATAGAGAATCGTTGTTCAAAATCCTAAGTTGAGATACTTTACCTTCAAAATACCAAGTTGGGATAGAGACGCCGTCTGGTTTTTGCCATTTTCTGAAAATATGTTTACCTTGTCTCGAGTAGAATACATCAGTGCACGCTCAAAATCCCACAGGCACAGAATATCTTCATCAAATCACCCTTGTAAATATTTTTTTAAAAAATGGAAGCAAAAACCGGGCGTTAGTTTAGGCGAATCGTGTAGCTATTAAGTCACCAATTTACATGCAAGTAGTTTGGAGAATTTACAGGAAGGGTCCATGTTTCAGACCAGAGGAGAACAAAATCTCAAATAGCTTCAAGGATCTCTCTGTATCATCTCCTCCGCGACATCTGATAGAATTCCATTAGTGCAGAGTAAGACCAGCAGGTACGCCTCCAATCACGCATTAATGGAAGTAAATGAGAAAGCAGAAGGCATGTGAATTTCTTCATCTTAGAGGCGTCTGGAGTAGCCGGACCCTCCACACTTCTTGCAGAGTATCAATCCTGCCAGAGCATATATCCACAAGGTTTTCGTGATCAGAGAATATTCTTTGTCAATTATTCAAAGTCTTTTTTATTCATTTTAATTTTCAGAAGAGTGCCGCGTTGGGATCAGATAGGCTAGCCTAGACAGCTTTGATTAATCCGAGCTGATTCCCGACCCTTGTTCGTAAGTGTGGATCACATTGGCGTCCACTAGGACCACTACTTTGGGCTTTCAGCTAGCAAATCATATGTCAGGTCTCGATGACCCCCTCATCAATATTATGTTTTACATTAGCCACCAAGAGGCTGACAAAGTAGCAATGGCTCCTCATTGGAATCAAATCTCACATCAAACATATTCCCCCTTCTTGAAATAACTTTAGATTCGGTTTCCGACTGTCAAACATTGGAGAAAGTACCTTCCTTAGACGGAAAAATTGAACTTGTGGGATATTCTTCATCAACTAATGCAAGAAATGATGATTTTTTCTCAGGATATTGTATCAACTTTTAGCATGACACCAATGTCGGTAAATTACAATCAAAATGGCATTGTACGTGCCATTATTGCAACTCATGATGATTTTTTTATCAATGTTACCAACTTGGACACCAGGCATGCTTACTTTCATTTATCAAGTTTATCTTTGAAATAAAAACTGTAACTGAACTCGTTAGAGAACCTTGTAAAAAACAAGATGGCATGTGATGTAAGAAAATCCAGTGTGGCCAGTGAGATTTTTGAGCAACGGTGTAATATCAAAAGAATCCCAAAATGTGGAGTGGAAGGACTCAGATTTGTATTTGTCAATCAATGGCTGTCGTATCACACTAAAGCAGGGTATTGGCATAATTTTTACAGTACATCAAGTCAATCATGCAACAAAAACTATTTGACTAGAGGTTGCAAATTCGACACCGATTCTTACGTTAGATGGGTTAAAAGAGTTCACCTGCACCTTTGCAGACTTTACAGTCCACCGTTCCAGTTTCCTGCTTCATTTTCCCATCGATGCAAAATACACATTTTGTTCCTCCTAAATAATAGAAAATACAGATTTCTTTTAACAAATCCTATTCGTAAAATATGGAACATGAATGCAGCATTGAGCAAGAGCAGATGATAGTTAATGAAAATGATCACTAAGGCTTTAGTCATATATTGTATATCCAAATACCAAACTGCCATAATGCCTCCCCATAACCAATTAATGTAGGTGTACAATTTGACAAGATTCGGGGATAAACCGAATTAATTTGCAAAATCCATGTCAATGCAATTTCCTCGTGTTAACTCTATATCGGCCTGCAAATGTAAGCAGCTCACGAGGGCTTTGTTAAATCAAACTCATCATGCAACGTCCACCACTCTGAACTCTCTAATTATCAGCAGCCGAAAAGCCGGATGCTCCAGCACTAGCTAGGGACTTCCTCTCTAGCACTAACAACAGGTCTCGACCCCTTTATCTAGAGCATCCATGGGAAGAATAGCTTATTAAGAAATCCTATAAAATAACAAGGTGCAAGCTCCCTACATCCTTTTGGGTCCGTTTGATCTAATTCCAACATGATACAAATTTCAAATGATCCGATCTCAATACTTAATACTTAATAGGGTATCATTACCAATCGAAACATTTTCCCTTATGTAATTGAGATCATTTTTTTCTCACGATCATTTTTGCTATTCCGCAATGTTGGATGCTGAAGTTAGCTATGCTTTCAATGGCTCCGTGGATGGAGACACGAATCATCTTTTCTTTGTGGATTCCTCGTCGAGGAAACACACAAAGAACCATCCACTCTTTTTTTTTTTTTTGGAAAAAGAAGAACCATCCACTCTTGTGATCTGAATTGCAAAGAAATACTCCAATTTAAGGACAAGGGGGCTCGGTTGGAAAACATTGTGCCCGGCGTGTGTACTTG
The DNA here is from genome assembly GCA_037157565.1 of Thalassia testudinum. NCBI lineage: Eukaryota > Viridiplantae > Streptophyta > Magnoliopsida > Alismatales > Hydrocharitaceae > Thalassia > Thalassia testudinum. The sequence goes on from JAZHRO010000022.1 coordinate 100,239,196, forward strand.
TCTACATTATGGGAGGGCTTGTACAAAATGTTCACCTTTTTAATTGATTAAGCTCCAGATGTCGACTGAGAGATGATAACAATCGATTACATAAGAAACAAGCACTAAAATCAAACTGGAACGGGGCAATAACAGAATCCAGCTTGAGAAGATTCTAGAAAATATGATGGAGCATAGAAAAAAGAGTGCGAAGATGGGATTTTTCTTTCACCGTTTCCGGCGCACCTCTCGCAAGGAACCGGATCGCCCTGCAATTGGATTAATGGAGATCAGCATCCACGGGGGAAGAAGAGGAAGGATCCCAGAAGAGGTTATGAGATCACCTTCAACCCTAGAAAGAGGGAGAGGGAGACGGCGGCGAGGACGCTAGCGCTGACGATGAGAGTCTGGGTGTCCAGCGGCGGGGCGCCGGCGAGGGAGGCGGCGCGGAGGGGGCGGAGGACACGTGACGAGCGAAGGAGGCGGGAGGGGAGGAGGAGAAGGGGTGGGGAGGGAAGAAGGGAGTGAGGGGACAGGATCTGTGGAGGAGGGCGGGGGAGGAGAGCCATGTGGAGTACCGAGACGGGAGAGAAGGGTGAGGAGGGTGAGATTGTGGTGGAGGGAAGGAGACTGTTCCTACCTACGGAGAAATATTTCTTAGGAATCCTAATTAAATATTTATGTTATTAATTACCTTAGGAAAAAATCTTAATTCGTTCTTCACGGCAATCGTGTCTTGGAGATATGATTTTTGACAGAAGTCTATCACGGTAGCTCCACTGCAACCGTAAGTTACTACTAAAAATAAATTTACATTGCATTCACATGAAATTCTTCCTACCAATGAAAATTTAAAAGTGATCACACCTTTCTTACCCGTAAATTAATGTCTATATTTATGTTGATTATTTTGCATGCCTAAACATATTTAGAAGATTTTTATGAATACTCAAGAGTATATTTAGAATAAAAAGTATATTAGAATAAAATTATAGATTAATTGAATAGAAATTTGAAAGAAAAGGTTGTCAAAGAAATCAAAGGTAATATTAAGCAGCAAAGTCAAGACTACTCTGATCAAGGTCCTGATTGGAAGGGGATTCGAATCAAGAAATATCACAAGTAATCATAAAGACAGTGACACAAGAAGTTGATGATCCAGTTCCACCTGAAGGGATGTACGTTTAAGGGGAGGACGATACTCTCAAGATTCTACTATAGTAGTTGGTAGTACAATCGCTCCATGTTCTCTCTCTCCGAATGCGTGTGGAGAGTCTTTAAAGATCTCTTTTCTCTATTTATAATATAAAAAATATCGCAACAACTTTTTGTTTCACAACATATTTCGCGGATTCACTGGCTCATCCATTACTTAGCTATAAATAACATTTACAGCGCAAGCCGTTAGTGTCGACGTGGATATTGTTGTCGTCTATTTAACTTCGGTCAACTGAATCCTTTAGCAGGTCGAGTCCACCCAGACCCGGCTGAATGTTGGATAGTTGGGTGACTGGATTTATCAAGACATTAGGGAAATAGATCCTTTCGGCTTTGTGTGAAATTTTAATTCTGAAGGTACTTTTTATCCCTCTTGATTCTCCAAGCAAAAATCCAATAGTTGAACCTAGATTATTTATGGACATAAAAAGAGAAAAAAGTGTCCCTTCTATCCAAGGTGAGCATAGTTGTCCAGATATTACCAAAAAGGACATCATTCTGCATCATTAAAAAAAATAGAAATCAGTTTAAATATGAAAATGTAAAACGTTACCAACATGTTGACAGTTCATTTAAAAGTTATTTTCCATGATAATAATTATGGAATATGAGACATGTTCTTTATAAAATAAGGAAAGAAATATAGATATGACATTGGCCAACTTTAGTAACAGAGAGATTTAGGTAATTTCACAGCAATTCTTTTGTGAAGAGTTCAATATTAACATAAGCTTATTATGATTGTGTCTTGTATTCAAGTTCTATTATGTTTCATTCCAAATCAGCCATATAGCATTAGGGTCTCAACCGAAGTTGTGCTATGAAAGGACAACTTAAAATTATATTTCTAAAACACGACTTTACCGTAAAAAAAATTTAAATTTTTTTATAAAATAATTAATAAAATAAATATTTTAATTACAATCAATACTAAATTTTTCCATTACATGCATTCCCACGACTGCTGGGTACATTTTATAAAATCCAGTATAAACTTTCCATCCTTTTTGTTTCCATGATTTGGAGTACCTATTTATGGCACCTCCTCTTTATTGTATAGAAGCCATGTTTTCCTTTTTATTTGCATCTTAAAAAGCCCTTTTTGATAAACCCCTGTTTTACTTTATTTCAATTTAAAAAGGTTTCTCTATTACATGTCTTATTTTCATCTAAGCATCTATTTTTAAATGCGAGTTTGATTCTTGAGTAATATAAGGAGATCGCGAATGCAGCATGCTGGCAAGTGTAAGTTGTTGATGGTGTCCGAAAGTAAATGGTGTAGGGATGAAGGTAGGAACTTTTCGCTAGATATCATGACCCTATGTCAGGTCACAAAATTTATCTTGGTCACAATCTATAATATTACCAATCCATAAATATCGGAAAGCGTAAAGTAAAATTTTAAAACAAAAATCTAAACCTACCTTTAAGAAGAAATAAAACAGACGTTAGAACTAGTAGTCTCTCTCCTAATGCTCCATACTTGATTAGATTGTGGATAAAAGTAAGGTATAAGCAATTACTGGGTAAGGGACAAGTAAAGAAACTAAAAACTAACTTTAGTATTTATCTTATGTAATACCTCAATCATTTAAACCTACCATTGAGAAGAGATAAAACAAATGTTAGAACCAGTACTCTCTCTCCTAATGCTCCATACTTGACCAGATCATGGATAAAAGTAAGGTATAAGCAATTACTCGATAATGAACTAGCAAAGAAAATAAAAACTAACTTTAGTATTTATCTTATGTAATACCTTAATCATTTATTGTCGATCCCCATCCCCCTGATTCACTTCCTTGTTCATTATCCCCTTATTTCCATGTCTGGTTTGATTCCTTGTTTTTTAATCTTATCTGTTGTCTGTGATCTAACTATTAGTTTGGCCAACAAGTTGCCACCTACCTTCTCCAAAAGCAAGAGCCGACAACCAAACAGGAGCAGCTGAGTGCTCCATCAGGGGAAGAATCAAATATAATCCTAGGGTTTCTATGACATGGGATTAATGACCAAAGCATACTAATTATGCAAGTTTGCATTGGGACATGTCATGTGAATCTCCAAAAGGGAATCCTAATCGGTAAGAAAGTAATAAGATAGAAAATCCTAGAGGGCATAGAGGAGGTGCACCTAGTTGGCTACCCAAAAAGAAGGAAACTAGATACATAGTTCAAGAGAGCATGTTAGAGTTAAATCATGAGAGATTTAAGTAGGACCTCAACACGACTAGGGCACGATAATTCAAATCTTATATCAGCGAGAATATAGGCACTATAAATGATGTGGAATAATGGAGCAAGAGTCTCCAATTGCTTAACTACATTACAACCCAAAGTTAGCATTTCAGAATTGGATGGAACGTTTGCTGCGCCAATATTACGACTAATCGATACCTCGATGCTTGGAGGTGATAACCTCTTGTAGAAGTGTCATGGCACCCCAGATTCATTAACCCGCAGCACCTATTTACAACTTGTGATTTACCTATACTTGTGTTGTACTTGTATGTGCACAAACACACAAGCACATGAAAGCATCCACGAATAACAACATTTCCAGAAGCAAGATAAAGGAAGGGAACCAATAGCCAAACATTTACATTTACCCACAACGTAGCAGCAGCATTGGTATTTACCTAATCACGTCACATACCATCACAAGATTCAAAATGTACATCACTACGCCAAAGTTTATCATGTACATGCCTGCCAGCAAATACATCTATCTATTTAACAAAAGGTGGCTGCTAAACAAGCAACCTACAAGTAAAAAGGTCAGTGAACGGATCAAAACGCGATTTAAAAAGATGTGATTTATATATCGTTGCAACACGTAATGAAAGTTCAACTTTTAAATATTTTTATCGGCTTGTGTCGTAGCAAGTCAAGTTGATTCACAAGGAGTTAAGCCGTTAATTTGAAAAATCAATGTTTAACGCCTTGTTTCTTTTTGATATTTTGATTTTGTGATTTTTTTGTCTTTTTCGACGAGAAGAAAATAAAATACAAATCAATTTTTTTGTTACAAGAGAAAATATCAACTAATTTCAACTAACTAACGAAACTAAAGAATACGAAGATAACTTGACAATCGAACTCACAAGCACCACGATTGGTGGCTTATAATCAACTACCAAGCAAATTCACATGCCCAATAAAATCAAAGATGAAATAAAAATGTAACTTTCACTACCATAATATTCTAAATTCAACAAAAAGATACTTACAAAAGCAAAAAACTACCAACTATCAAAAACATGCAAGAAACTAAAAGAGAAGAAAGCTTGTGAAAGGAGATGCTCAGATGATAGTCCTCCTCTCATCCTCCACATAGAAGCAAACTTTCTCTAAGAGGGTGACGTGCTCCTCTCTACTCCTCCTTGGTGTGGATGAAGAAGAACTCTAACACAATTTCCTCCAAGATCATGGCATGAGATGATGGTGGTGGAATGAAATGGTTGTGGATTGGCAATTGAAGGGTAGTGGAGTGACTCCCTCTCAATGCCTAACATTTGGACTTAGGTAATCTTTAGGCCTTCCCTTTCTCCCTTAGTGCTTAAGAGATGGGATTGCCAAAGATGGATTGGAATGGATGACTTTATATAGAGGTGGAAAGGGGCAAAAAGGAAAGGAGGGAGGGGTGTGCCAACAATTATGATTATGAGTTGATGTGTTAAGATTAATGATAAGGTATTGAAATTAGGTTGAGTGGCTATTAATTGGTGGTAGGATCTAGGTGTGGTGAAATGTGCATCTATAATGAGGGTGGCTTTGTTGGAATTGGGAAGAGGGACTTAAATGTGCCATGGAGGATGTACAAAGGTGGCTCTAGGTGGAGTGGAGCTGGAGCTTAATAAATGAAGCGGAGGAGCTCATTTATTATTGATGCAGGATAATTTTTTTGCTTTGTTGAGCTAGAGCCTAGCTTTTGTGAAGCTTCTGAGTTCAAATCTTTAGCTCAATTTCTTCAATTATTCTTTCTTATTCTCTCTTTTTTTCAACTTTTAATCCTATGGTCAAAAAATATCATTATCCAATGTAGATCATAGAAATTATGCAAAATTTGATGCATGCCTATCTAAAATGCAGAACATGCTAAATGTATGTTGTATGATCATGCTTCTAACCTAAATAGTTCAGAAACCTAACAAAGTATATCCATGGGCAATAAAAAATGTGATTTGATCAGTCAGCCTGCTCACTAATTGTACTAGAAAAAAGAAATATGACAGTCATTGCTGTCACCCTACCTTAGGCTTAGCCACAAAGCTCTAACAAATTGACAATGTCATGGATGACACCCATGAGCTCATGGAGACATATGCGAATAATTTCCTTTTTACCTTGACTGCTACAAACAACCTCCACCTCCCATGGGATCGAGATAAGGATCCTCACTAGTTGGAGCCTTTCCTTGAGCAGCTAGGCTCGCCTCTATATGACCCAAATACACACTTGGTAGGAGACTCTCCAAATCGGCATTGTGACATAAAAACAAAACAGCATCGTAGGTGTAAGCCATGTGGCTCAGTAGAGCTATATATATATATATATATATATATATATATATATATGGGCCTATCTAAAGAATTCAATGCTTAAAAAATCATAAATGAACACTAAATAATGGTCATCTAATTGTGATTCTAGGGAAGAGATAAATACCACCAATTGAAACATGGATGATTTTAGCTTGACATGATAAATAAGGAATTTTCCAAAATAAAATGATGCCATTGATAACATGATTAAATTTTTTTTTTTAAAAGTGTAACAAATCAAATCTATAACATACCATAACTTGAAAGTGATTACGAATATATTTATAATATAGAAATCAAATATAGCAACAATATCTTGTAAAACATCATATCGTAAGTATTAAAAAAAATAAAAATATTGCAACAACTTAGCATAAGAATTATAACATGAGATGAAGTTGATCGTAACAAATAAAATTTTAACGTTATAATAGAAACAACTAAGTTCTGATAAATATATAAAAATATTGTAGTAGCTTATGATGTTTATTAAAGTATAAAATATTACCTTAAAAAGTTAAATTAACATTGTAATATAATTTATATTAAACAAATGAAAATAATATTATAATTAGAATGTATTGAATATGTTGTTACATATTTTTTATATTATAGATAGAGAAGAGAGGTCCTTATGGACTTCTTCACACAACCTTAGAGAGAGAGAACAAGAGATTGTATCACCTACAACTATAGTGGAATTTTAGGAGTATCGTTCTCCCCCCAAACATACACCCTTTTGGGTGGGATTGGGTCACCAATCTCTTGTGCATCTTTCTGTGTGATTGATCACAATTTTCGTTGATTCAGATCCCTTATCACTTAGGACTTCGATCAATTGGCGCCATCTATGAAAGTGACAATCATTTGATACCGTTTCCTTACTCTAAAATCATTTGATACCGTTTCCTTACTCTAAATCTAAGCAATGGCCCCCACGACTTGCAATTCCTCTCGTGGTAATCCTGAGAAGGCGGGCCTGACGAAATCCAACGTCTTAGTGTCTAAGGGACCCCACTTGCATGCCAGGCCTAGCAAGGAGAAGTCTACATAGCCTAGCCGGCAACCTGAGGCATCTAGTCTTGAGAATTCACAGCAGGATCCTCTCCTCGAGATGCAAGTGAGGGAGGAGGAGTACGAGGCCAGGTTGGCGGCTATGAAGGCCGAATAACAATCGATTGTGGATAAACTTCTTGAAATTAAGCAGATCAAAGAGGAGCGCAAGATTTAGTCGGAGGAGCCCCTGAACTTCAATATTGAAGACAACTAACTGAAGTGGCATCTTGTGGTAGAAGAGGAGAACGCCCGCCTATGTGAATAGCTCAAGAAGTTAAAACGCGAGCTTAGTAGCCAGAAAGGGGAAGTCCCTCCCAGCTCACCTAAAGCTCCCCATTTGCCTTTGTTAGGGGAGCAGTCCGGGGCTCACCCCATGATGACTAGTGGAGAAGGCTCGATACTCGAGATCGTCTGCTAGGTCCATCGGGCGATGAGAGGCATATGTTCGCGTGCCTTTGTTACTATCTACCCCTTCACGGAAGAGGCAATGACAGCACCTCTACCGGAGAAATTTAAGCAGCCCGCCATGGCCCAATATGACGGAACAGCAGACTCCAACAGCTTTGTGGGGAGCTATCGCCAAACAATACTTGTCCAAGGCAGCCCTGACGGGGTACTCTAACAAGTATTCTCGTTGTATCTATCCAGTATGGCCCATGAGTGGTTCAATGAGCTGTCGGTTGGCTAGATTACCTACTTCAAAGAGCTAGCGGATAAATTCTGCCAATATTTCACAGGACAGCAGAGGGTTAGAAATAACCCAGAGTGGTTGTCAAAGGTTCGGTGACGAAAAAATGAGTCCTTTCGATCATTTTTGGACCAGTTCAAGGCTTGGTACTTTAAATGCAAAATGCCCCATGATGCCATCATCATCCAGTACTTCAAGTTAGGCCTCTTGACCCAGAGGTTCTAGTATGATATTGACGATTTCTCGCTTAGAGATATGGCGACACGACTGGGCTACAAGGTTTGTGGAGTAGGATGACTCGTTCCACTCCTGTAGCCAATTGGTCGATGGGTATGGAGAAGACCTTGGTCTCATGGAGGAAAAGAGAGTCTTTGGAGAACCGGCTCCTATATCCATCTGCGGAGGAAGTCACTTCAACAAGCAGTAGGTAAACTTCCAAGATCAGAGGAGCGAGAGGCCCAGTAAGGGCCGAAACAACAGACCCCGCCAACCTAGGCACGAGTTCTTTAAAGGATACACTCCCCTCACCGTGAACTAGGTAGACGTGTTGGCCGAGGTGTGGTCCATCGATAAGGACCTCCTACCCCCACCAAAGGCTCTTAAGAAGAAAGCTGACACTGAGCCCTACTACAAGTACCACCGGGGTCGACGGCACGCCATAGAAGACTATCGAGATTTGCGTGACCAAATATGATCAGTGATTTTTCAAGCACATGGATTTTGTCGAGTAATTCTTCTCTATCTAAAAATTTTTGTTCACTCATTGCTGTATACAAATCATTTGTTAATGACTCTTTCTCAATCATTAGATTTCTTATTTGCATATTTAAAGCAGTGGTTTCTTTTGTAAGAATTAGATTCTTTTCTTCAAGATCATTGATTAATCTCTTATTTTCTAAGTTTTCTTCTTTTAAGGCCTTGCTTTGGGTTTTTGTTTTCTTAAGATCTACATATAATGAATCAAAGGCATCTTGTAATTCATCTAAAGAGTAGGGGTTTACCTTAGGTTCCTCAGATTCAGACTCGGAACCATCATTTGTTGCCATTAGTCCCAAGCATGCCGTTTCTTCATTTGTTTCCTCCTCCCCTTCTTCTTCGGAGGTGGAGTCATCCCATGTTGCTTGAAACGCCTTCTTCTTGAATCTTTTCGGTTTGGAGATCTTCTTGTAGTCGGAAGGCTTCTTGGGTTTCTTCTCATCATCCCTTTTGAGTAAGGGACAATCTTTCCTTATGTGACCTCTCTTTTTGCAATTATAGCAAATTAGAGGTTCTTCCTCTCTTTTCCTTCCCTTGATCTCTCTTCTATTTCTGAGAAACTTTTTAAACTTTTTAGCTAATAAAACAATTTCTTCATCATCGGTACTTACCTCATCATCCGAAGTAGCTTTGAAGGCTAAGGTCTTCTTCTTTGGCTCCGATGAGATTAATTTCTTCTTTTGCTCCATTTTTTATTCCTAAGCCATGAGATTCCCAAGTAGATTTTCCATGTCTAGATCCTCTACTTGGTTGGCTTCTTCTATTGCCATTACCTTCTGTTCCCACTCAGGTCCAAGGGAGCGAAGGAGCTTCCCTTGAAGCTCCCCCTTTATAAATGTCTTTCCTAAAGACTTGAGGTTATTCACGATTAACGTGAATCGGGTGTACATGTCCCCAAGTCTTTCATTCTCCTTCATAGAGAAAGCTTCGAATTCCTGCGATAACAAGTTTATCTTTGAGGATTTAACTTTAGATGTACCTTCGTGAGTTACCTCCAAGGTTCTCCAGATCTCGTGGGCGGTTTCGCATTGGCTGATGAGGTTGAATTCCTCCGAGCTGAGAGCGTAGCAGAGTGAGTTCATTGCCTTGGCATTCAGTCCAAGGTGATGGATTTGCTCCACTGTGTAACCTGTTTCTAGTTTCTTGGGAATGACGTATGCGGATTCGCATTTCTCCCAAATGGAGAAATCGTTGGCTTGAAGTCATATCTTCATTCTTAGCTTCCAGTAAGTGTAGTTGGTTCCTTCGAAGAGTGGTGGTTGAGTGGTGGATTGCCCCTCCAATCTGCTTGTGGAAATGGCCTTCCCCTTCATGTGATCTTTCTGCGGATGTTACTCCTGTAGGTGGAAAACCTGCTCTGATACCAAATGAAATTGCACTAGAGGGGGGGTGAATAGTGAAATTATAGAATATTGTAATAAAAAAGATTCAATCACACAATGTGCTCAATTATTTTTAGGTGGAAACCCAAGATGGGTGAAAACCACCACCTAAGCCAATCTCTTGACTTAGAATTTTCGATCACAAGGTGATCAATCCACTAACCACACTACTTAAACGAGGGTAGTGTACCTCAATTACAAATCCCACCTCCGATCCCTAAACGGAGGTTTCTCCCTTCAAAATGAAGAGATGGGGACCCGACAGGCCGGATACCCAAAGTACAGAAATTAAGAAGTAAAATAACACCTATAGAGCACTCCAATAATTTAGTTGCTTTCTTATCTACTAAGCATGAAAAGAACTCCCTGATGATTTGCAGAACGGAGTGAGCCGGGAGTATGGATTTACCCTTTGATCAAAGTATTAGCACAGCACAAGGGCAAAATGGAGCTTAAAGTAGTGAGCAAGAGATTTTTCTAATGGAATTGTATCTCAAGAGGTGTGTCTTGCCTAAGAGGAGTTGTAGTCTATTTATAGGCAAGTTTGGAACCTTCAAGAACACTTGGGAGAGCTCTTCTAACCGTTAGAGACAAATCCCAAGAGTTTAGGACGAAATCCACACAAAATCAGGGCAATGATGAGTCTAACAGCAACATCAGACGTCTAATTATAGGATCAGACGTCTTAAAGGACGTCTGATTTTACCTCTGGTCGTCTAATATTGCAGGACATCTTCAACAGACTCTATTGGATCAAAAGAAGGACGTCTGATATTATCTCATAAGACGTCTGATTATTTCATTGGACGTCTAATGAATGGTGGACTCGTTCCTGTTGTCATCAGATCCAAATAGGGTTCTAGGTTTAGAGGATCAGACGTCGTTATGGACGTCTGAGAACATTACCAGACGTCTGGAAACCTAAATACCGTTCCCTACTTCTTCTGCCAAAAGATTATGTGGCCGTAAAGAGATACGCACAGAACATCATGGCCAACGGTTCAAAGGCAGACGTCTGGAAGTGTGTCAAGATGTCTGGAAATTATTTTTGGCATAGACGAAGTCTAACAGTTAGTATGAGGACGTCTGGGTAAACAATCAGACGTCTGTTAAAGGTTATCGACGTCTGAAAGTGAAGTCCTTCGACTGATGTTTATGAGGAGACAAACAAAGGCAGAAATCTTTGAAATTAGACGTCTGATACATTTGTCAGACGTCTTAAAGTGGAAAATCAGACGTCTGATCATTGTCCTGGACGTCTGATAAAAGTATAAGTGTTGAGTTTTTGTTTCTAATTTGTCCTAAGTGTAGAGAGCCTAAGCTAGCTATTTAGAGGTTTTGTTTGGGGGCTCTTTACAATATTTCTACACTCAAATAAACTGAAAATTACAACCTTTGAAAGTTTACATGAAAAAGCCTAAGACCTAGCACTTTTGCTACTCGTCTTCATGCTTTTAATCTCCCGTCTTGGAAAGCTTTTTGAAATCCTACAAATATGTTATTACAGAGAGAAAACAATATGCTACTCTTTATTTTTTTTTATTTCATTTTCTTCATTTTGTGAAATCATCAAAATATTATATACGAGTGGTTGAACTAACAATCTCCCCCTTTTTGATGATTTTCAAAATATAGCTGTAGGTTCCTATTTCCTCCCCCTAACGGATGTACTTGGTAGTCTTTATCTATTTAAGAAGGTTGTTTTTATATTATTCCTTAATTTCTTACCTACATTCTTCTCCCCTTTTTTGAATATCATCATGAAGGGTTGTTTAAAGGGAGTTGAAATCTAAACTACAAGAGTGATATCTACAAAGTAGAGTGCATGAATAAAATTGCATGTTTAAAAGATGATAAGGCATTAATGAAAATTAATTAGGAATAGAAATGTTTAAGCATGGACTAGCTATTTGTTCCAAAAAATATTAAGTACGGGGTCAAGGCCCCTTAATACAAACTTGGAATAAAAGATAGAAAAATAGAAGCACTAAACTATTCTTCTTGATCTTGGCGGCGACGGCGACGAGCGGGTCCTTGTCCCATCTGCAAATTTTGAACATCTGATCTAAGTTCGTCGATGTCGCGGCGCATGCTTCCCATGTAGGTGTACATCTCGCCGGTTCGACGCAGCAGGAGGGAGATGCCGGAGGAGAGGGAATCTGTGGCTGGATCCCATGCTTCATCAAAGCTCGAGCAGGGAGCTTCTATTTGAAGGGGTCGTGGTTCATGGAAGTCTGGAAAGGGTGGAAGGGGCTCTTCTTTCATGGGCTCGTCGGCGGGCTCAAGATGCTCCCTAAGTATATGCATCTTGGCGGCTGTGGCCCGGTTGTAAGGCTCAATTTTCTTGTCAACTGCTTGGTCAGTTATGGAAATCCGCTGGGTTGAAAAGATTTTGGATAGAATAGACCCAAATGGAAGTGATGCCCCATGGTCTTCATTCATGACGCGAACAATGAGGCGGCAATAATTGAAAGGAATATGACGGACGGCCGCAAAAAGGACCGCCTTGTGTTGGCGCGAGATGTAATCAAAACCTCCCGATTTGTTTAGGAGGTCCCACCCAAAAATGCGAGAGTAGACGTGGAAGGGGTTTGAGATTTTTGCATGGTAGGGTGCCAAGGTTTTCAACATATTTTTCAGGGAGAACTAACTCTTGATTGATGATTTCTGGGTCGTATTGCCTCAGAATATCAATGAAATCATTTCCCTCATTGGGGATGGCTAGAAGGTCGGAAATAGTTTCGGATGTGATGTGTATTTCGCGACCAAATAGGCGGGTATGGAGTTCAAGTTCATCGTTGTTGTAGTCCTCAACGATGTTGGCATAAAAGAGACGGCAAAGATCATGGAACACACCAAGAGTTCTAATGCCGGAGTGGAATTGACGGTCAAAATATTGAAAGAGATGGAGAGTTTGGAAGTGTTCCCGAAGGTTCAAATGGGCAAAATCATTCCAAACAATAAAACGAGGGCATTTAACTTTGGCATTCGCGAAATGACGAAATCGCTGCCTAGCGATGTCGCCCCGTAATTGGTCTGCCAAATAAGTGGAAGAGGAAGTGGAAGATCCCTCAACTTGCTTCCTACGGGGAGGCATATTTGGTGGAATGGGTGGTTAGGTTTTTTAAAAAAAAATGGGTGGTGTTTTGAGGATAGAATACCTGCAAAAAAGAAACATCCATACAAGAACATTCAACCAACCAAACAACATTCACCCAAAACATAGATTCAAACAATGCAATCATCATTGAAAAAATGTGTGGCAGTATGCCTTGAGGCAATACAACCTGCCATGTAGTTGTGGCAATATACCTTTGGATTCAAGCCACTAAAATGTCGGCTTGAACCTCATGAGGTAATACCCTTGCCATGGAAGATGCAGCTAGGGCTAACAGGGTTTTCTTGACCGAGGGTTAGGGTTCTAAGGCTGATAATGATATGAAATGTGTAAGTAGGTCAAGTGAATCAAGAAGCTACTAGATGCTGCAAGGTCATGGGTAAAAAAAGGCATGGAGATGCCCTAGGAGTTGAGAGGGTATACCCATGGGAGGAGGGAAGCCTCCAAATGCACAGTCGAGAGGCAGGGAGGACGCGCGAAGAGGAGCAGCAGTTCCGTCAGTCGTCGAGGAGGCGCGACGGTCGTCTGGCGGCGAGCAGAACTTCGCCAACTGCTGCTGTGGGCCGTCGGGTGTGAGGGAGAGCGGTAGGGATTTTGGAGAGGAGAGTGGGACCTTTGCGAGGGGGATCTTATATCCCAAGGTCACGGAGCAAGTCTCCCCCTGAAGTTGGGGAGATTTGCATTTCAAACCGTCCAGAGAACAGTCGCGATGCGCAGATTCTTCCCCAATCAGACGTCTGGGGATGATGTCAGACGTCGGGATCTGCCTGAGGGATTTTAGCCCTTTTTATGGCAACGTCTGTTTTATTCATCAGACGACAAATCAGACGACTAATTATATAATTAGACGTTTGATTTCTGCAGGCATCCTCCCCTGGAAAATGATTTATTCTCCAGGTTGTCGTCTGATTTCTGCCTCAGACGACACCAAAGACGTCTAAATCTAATATTAGACGTCTGATTTCTGCAGACAGATCTTCTTGGATTTTCGCCTAAAGTTACAGGGTCGTCCGATTTTCCTGTTAGATGACCCATGCGACGTCTAACCACATATTCAGACGTCCGACAAGTAGTACATGTTTTGTCTCCGAGATAGACGTCTGTCAACACATCTGGACTACGAGGTGTAAAAGGGGAAGAATGATTGGCTCAAGAGGTGTAAAAGGGAGCAATCCTTTGCGTGCGAGGCTGTGGAGCTCCTTAAGTATAGTTGACAGTGAATCAGAGCACCGTGGTGGTGCGATTAGGCTCCAAGGGCATGGGCGGTGGGGATTTGAGGAGAGAGCACGCGTAAGCTTAAATCAAAAAGCAACCGTTGGATGAGATCTGGGTGAGGTGGTGATCGCATGTGCCAATTCGCGCAAAGCTTCCAATCAAGGTGAGTCGCATATCGAATGGGGTGTAGAGAATCAACGGTCACGATTGCTCATGTTCTTGTGTGCTACAATGTTTATGTGCTGCAGGTGGGTGCAGGTTCTGTTGGTGTTTTTGCAGGTAAAGCCCCTCAATGAATGGGTAGAGAAATTGTGCAGCAGCCCATAAGTGGTAAAGAATAAATTCAGAGCAGTCCTTCTGGGTTTGTAAAAAGGTCCTTATAGCCTACAAATAGGTCCTTGGCTAGTTTTCTATAAATGAAATGTAATGTACTAAGGACCTAAATGTAAATCTTTAAGTACAAGGCCCTAATGATGGCTAAATGCACCTAAGTTTTTATAAAAGCTTAATTGAACATTTGGGAAGTTAATTATACTTTTGATTTGAACTTTTAAACTCATTTGTGTGTTCAATTTGCACTTGGATCACCATTTAACCTTATTTAAAAGAATATATCATTTAATGACCTAATTATGCATTTTTAACACAAAATTAATGTTTTTGATCTTTTTCTCTATTTCCCACACTTAACCCTTTTTATGTCTTAATTTGATAGTGTTTAACCTAGTTTTTTAGCTTAACTTAGGCGATTTAGCTATGATGAGTCGCAACTCATCAAGTATCAAGTTCAGGGTCCTTAACTTTGGGTCTTGGACATTTGTCTCGATATTAGATGTCCAGGTCCCTCTGATCAAACATCTGGTCATCATGATTAGGCATTGCTTCTTGAAGAGTTGGGTGTCCACCTTAGTCATCAGACGTTGCCTGGGCCATATCTCGAAATGGCCTAAATACCCATGCCATTCGATGTGCAGACATCCAGACTCATGTTTGGATGTCTGAAGACCTCTCCAGACGTCTGACAATCGTGTTAGATGATAGATGGCACACATTTCAAGATAGAAATGCACTTGCTGCATGGACCATGTGTTCCTTGGTGTAGTATCAAGGTTAGGGTCCTTGACTTTGGGTCCTAGATGTTTGTCTCAATATCAGATGCCCAAGCCCCTTTGATTAAACATCTGGTCATCTTGATCAAACGTTACTTCTTGAAGAATAAGCCATCTACCTTATTCATCAGGCATTGCTTGGGTCATATCTCAAAATGATCGAAATACCCTTGCCATTTGATATCCAGGCATTAGACTCATGTCTGGATGTCTAGAAACCTCTCCAGACATCTAACAATCAAGTCAGACAACATATGGCACACATTTCGAGGTAGAAATGTGCTTGTTGCAGGGATCGTTTGTGATAGCTATCAAACTTCCCCTAATATAGTGTTAGATGTCTGACCATAGAGTTAGATGATTGAATCTGTATCAATGTGACTTTGGAGGAAAAATATTCTGTATCAGTGCAACTCTAGAGAAAAAATATCCTCTAGTAGCCGTCTAATTTAATCATCAAACGTCTAATTAACAAATTAGATGACGCCTGATGCTATTAGTGTACCTTGTTTGCCTACACTCGACTCTATCTACACCCATTCACTTGAAAAATTAATGAATGACCGTAAAGTCTAGTCTAAACCCATCATAACCTTCCTAAACACTTGGGTTTACTTTAATCACTCCAAAAATGCATAAAAAATCTCCTATTTATGACATGTCAATCCACCCTATGCTTGGGGTAGGCCACCAGTGCTACCACTAGGAAATCCCCAAAAATTGAGAGGAAATATCTGATCTCTACCCAACATTTACTTGAAAGGTGAACCTAAACAATCACCATAAGAGAATAGATGCCCTATCTTGGGTTTGAAAGGAATTGATGTTGCTGCCAAGTTCTCTTTCTTCCTCACTTCCAGTCGCAACCCTTCCAGCTGCAACAACCCAACCTGTAGGAGCAACATTGATACCACTAAAGATCACGATCAGACTTCTGATTCACTTATCATAACCAAACAAGGGTCTGATCATCCAGATCTTCCCAAAAATCAGACATGCAAGCCCCTCTATTCCAAGAACATAGTGGAAAAGAAGAACCAAAATTGGAGAGGGGTAGGAGCCTCGCCTCTACAATTGGCTTCAAGAGAAGAGAATGACACCCATGACCTCTGCTTCCCCTATCTTGATTCTTGTTTTTAGCAATCGATAATCACCCCCATCTCTTAGCTCTCTTCCCTCTCCTCACTTAAGCATAGGGAACAATGGACGGGGAGGAGGAACGTTTAGGATAAGAGTCTGCGATGGAATCTCATGGGATTCACTTATTGTCTTTATTGTTAGGAAAATTGTCAGGAGACCCTCCAATTTCCTTCTCTTTAATTTTTTCTTGCGAAGTCTTGTCTTTTCTTACTCCAATGCCCATATAATAAATAAAATATCAAGTGGTGGAATCAAATTAATGTAAGGGTTTATGTCAGACATAAACTGTAACGACCCGATTTCCGAGTCCCTACGAGACAAAAGAACCGGACCGACTCGACTAATCCCAAGACCTAGTCGTCCAACGAGGAAGTAACCAAAAGAGCAGTAAAATAAACCACATTCAACATGAAATATAACTAGCAGTAACAAAATACAGCAGTAAGAAAAAGAACTACTACAGCATGTATCACCACAACAGTAGAACAACATTTATAACACTACAAGAACTGCGGGTAAAGAAAAATACAGAGAGTAACAAAAACTACTCACTACAGTGGAAACAAAAAGGCACAAAAGAGCAGTGGTAACTCTACTGGACCCTACTCGGCCCAGCGTCCTCTGCAGCCGCTGACCCTGGCTGCTCAACACCTGTTCCTGAAAAGTAACGAGTGTAACACGTCAGCGAAACGCTAAGTAGAGTGGCAGCTAAACTAAAGAAGCAGTAAGGTGTACAGTAGCTGTTTTATTTTTTTTCTTCCTTTATTTACGTCTTTCATTTTTTTTTCATAATTTATCTATTTCTCAGATCCTTCACTTGATCTCGAATGTTCCTCGTGGGAACGATCTTGATTGCAGTCTTTTTCGAACAGTAGAAGTAGCACGTGGTGCTCTCCTGGTCGGGAGAGTCCCCCGTGGTGATCCTACTCTCAGTCAACCACCCCAAGGTCACGGACAGACGTAACGGTGACTACGGCACGCGCGATAAACGCACAGGTAGCTAACCCGCACTGGCACACGGTCAGTTGTTTCCGTTAACGGATGCGCCCAAGGCACAGCACGGAACCAGTACAGGGCAGAGCCCTCTCAGTAACAGGGGTCTAACCCCTCCACAGTAACCAAATAGGGGCCTTGCCCCTACACAGTCTGCGCACCCTCGCCTGACTACCCTGATTTGCCCAGTGGGCCTAACAAGTCAGTGTAGGTGAGCTAGCAGAACCCCGGGGCCCGTGGGGTAGCTAGTGCTCTCCCTACACTAGTAGCTCTCCTCGGTACTACGTACACGAGGGCCAGCAAGTCGGTACAAAGTGGCCAGACCTAACCCCGGGTCCCTGGGGCGGCTGGCTCCGCTCTGCACGAAGCAGGTAACAGGTGCTTCCCCTGGTACTAGATACCCAAGAGACAGCACACTATCACGTCTTTCTTTCTCAGTTCCATTCCTTTCTCTTTCCAGGAGATCCACTCCTAATTCCCCGTAGGGTTCCAGCTCTTTTAACTCAGAACATTCAGGTTTCACCTTTCCAGTTTCACGTTCATACATCCCATATTCTCAATCATGTTCATTTATTCATAACATGCAGCTGTTAAACCAATTTACAGGTAGCTATTATTTCCTTTCCACATTTTCCAAGACTGCAGTATTCATATATTCCACTAGTTTTTCCCATCCTAGGATTTATGCCATACCCTAGGATCTATCATACAATCTAATTTTCCAGCCCTAAGATTCATGCAACACCTTAGGATCTACCATTCATTCTAGTTTCTCATTCTTAGGATTCATGCAATGTCCTAGGTTCTATTTATGGTTCCATAATTTAACAGATTATACTAATAAACTTAAAAGCCACTCTACCAGTTACAATAGGAGTATTGGGGGCGTGGTCGGGAATCTCGCGTGCCTCCGCAACCCCCGAGACTGCAATGGAACGGGGTCCTATCACAAGGATCAAACACAAGGAGTTTCTCAAAATAGTATCTAATCACTGTAGACGGGTAGAGGATCTTATTCCGAAAAGGACGCAACTCGAAACGCGGAAAACGGACTCCGAACGGGCCCTAAACGGGTCGAAACGACGAAACAGTACAAAATCAGACATCTGGAACTTCTTCCAGACGTCTTAAAAATGGGGATCAGATGGTACCTTGTCCTGCGTAGTCTCTCAGACGTCCAGAAGCCTGCGAGGGCGTCTGGCCTACTTCCCAGATGTCCGATGGTCACCCCGGACGTCTGGAAGTCCCTCCAGTCGTCTGGCACCGCTGCCAGACGTCTGATTCGCGTTAGATGCGAATCTCAGAACCTGCGCGTACCCATCCCTCACTCTCAGTACGGATGGTCGAAGGAAAGGAAGAAGGTACGAAAATAACTTACCTTTCAGACGTCTAGACAGTCCTTCAGATGTCTTCCCCATCATCTAGTTGGAAACCCAGACGTCTGATTCTGGAAAAACTTCCAGAATTAGAGTGCGACTCGCCCTCCGCCCGCGAAGCATGGCCGTGCCTCGTTCGCCTGCTGCTCGAGCTGCAGCAGACCTCCCGCGTCACCCCGCGTTTTGCTGCGCCCCCGCCGACCGGCTCTCGCTGCCCCGGCAAGCTCGAGCCCTCACGGCCGAGCGCCTCCTCCCTCGCGCAGCACCTCCTCCCGCACTCACCGCGGCTGCCGCCGTCGCCGCTCGCTCGCGCTCGCTGGAAGAAGGAGGAGTGGAGGTGATGAGAGTGAGGGAGAGGGCGAGGCTTTTTAAAGCTGCGCCGGGAGAGGAAGAGAGAGAGAACGCAAACTGCGGTCGCAGGAGGAGGGAGGGAAAAAGAGAGAGGAAGGCGGTTGCGGGTTTGCGTGTGCCTGCACGCAGACGCATTCCCGCATGCCACCGAAAATAGATCACAGACGTCTGGAAGGGGTTCTAGACGTCTGGGCCACCTCCTAAACGTCTTAAAAAAATGTCTTGGAGTGCGTTCGTAACATAAACATAAATGAATAATAGCTTAATAAAATAATGCTTGAATCGGTCTCTCTCTTGATTTGTTCCTTAAGGGGTTGTTTAGTTGGTGGAATAGAGAAGGAATTATGGTCGAATTTTGTGTTTGATAGTTTTTATTTCGACGTCGGCGGATTCCGAAATGGAGGCGTGGATTTCAGAATAAACGAATTTTGTCGAAGAGGTGAAATTTGTTTATTCCGCTAGTTTATTCCGCTTCTCTCATCTCCCTCTCTCAACTTCATCACATAAAATTCGTTTATTCCTCCGACCAAACACCTCATGCGGAATAAATACTTCTAATTCTTTGATATGATAATAAAGACAACCAAATACTTAGACGAAATAAAAATCCTTAATTCCTCCTACTCATTTACATCCTTTTTTTCCCTCCTAATTATTCCTCCAACTAAACAGATCCCAAGAGACAATTTCTTTGGTGTTACTTTTATCCTATTCCACTCATTCTCGGATTGAGTGCTAGAAGGGTGAATTCATGTGTATGGACATTAAATTTGATTTTTTTTTATTTCTAATTTATGCTTTGTACGATCATTAGTTGATAATACAACTTGTATTAGGTGTAGGATTTGAATATATAAGAACATTAAAAGGGGGATAAATAGTGTGACACAAATAAAAAATCAATTGCAAATAATAAATTGAACAACAAATATAATATGGTTTCCCTCACTTAGGTACTCCACTACCTCAATCTTCCTATTTAAGATTTTTAACCTGATTTCCTCAACTCAGATGGAATCAATTTACCATAATATAAGGTAATTAACGGGTAACCTCAACCAAATTACAAATTAATAGATAAGGCAAAGAATACAGGTGCAAGCAAAGAAAATATCAAGCTTACAACTGATGAGCAGGTTTTTGCGAATAAAAGTTAGAGTTTTGAGAAACCCGTCGTCTTAGTCACAAAATTCACTGTCAAATAAAATTTTACCAAAACTCGAAAGGAAGTCTCGGGTCAAACACATGGAGGCAACATTTATTTTTTGAAATCCGCATTTCAATTTATTTTTTTTTGGTGTTTTTAGGTTTTATTATTTTTTGGTATTTTAGGAGAATGGTAAATTCACTTGCAATAAAAATAATAGAGAGATGAATCACAATTTGATTGCTTGAAGCGAAATAATGTTTATTACAATAACAATAAACTAAATAAACTAAAGGAGATAAGGGTGAGAGGAAATATCCCAAAGCGGATGTTTGGCGAGATGACGACGCTTGGCGGTAGCTTGGATGGAGGAGGAGAGATGTTGGACGTTGGGGATGAGGCACAGGATGAACTTGGTAAGGAAAGCTTCACCAAACTGGGAATGGGGATGAGGAGGTGGAGGTGATCGTCTACTTGAATGGACGTGAGGGGACGACTCTAGGGTTCCTATGAAGGTGGTGAGAGGATGGTTGAGTATGTGGTGGAGGGATAGGGCTCTACACTAGTAGGGAGCCTTTAGAGCTTGAGAATAGAGCTCTTGGGAGCTTTGTTGGCTTCTTGGAGCTTTGGAGTAGGTGGGAGTAGCATAGGTAGAGATGATGGCAAATGGGGAGGTGTAGGTGGGCTTATATAGTGGTGGAGAAGAAGCTTTCTGTGCATAAACAATTAGTGACATCCGCAATCATCGCTAAAGATTCACCCTAGATATCGTTGAAGATCCGCTTGGCACTGTTGGCGCATGCTACGTGTTGCCTCATTGTGCGTGTGCGCTGGCTGTGTGTTGTATCGCTATGCGCTGCGTTGGCACGATGCGTCGCGTTGGTCGTGCATGCGTTGCTGCCAATTGAAGAATGGGGGGGGGGGGGGGGGGTTTGCGGGTTTTGAACCCACGTCCCTCCTTTGGGAGTAGACGCCTCGACCAATGCGCTACGCTAGCGCATGTGTCGAGAAGAGTTGCTTTGGGAGCATGGTGGAGGAGGCTTCTCAGCTATTGGATGAAATCCAACGGCTAAGATCGCATGTTGGAAAGCCTTTGGAGGGACACTGGTGACCTTGGGCAATTTAGATGGTGCCACATGGCACCATCTAGACCGTCCACCTTTCCTTGCTTGTAGAGGATGCCACGGTGCTCGGATTGAGATAATTTCTGCGTTGCCAAATTGCAATCGTCGTTTCAGATTCATCCGTACAGTCGGATTTTGCATTTAAAGCTTCAAAATGTCGCACCTGTTCCCTGGCTACAGTAATGCATGAATTATTGTATAATTTATACACATCACATAAAATGCAATATGATGAATGCTATGTTGTATTTATACTATATAATGCAATGTGTTGTATTTATACTATATAATGCAATACTAGGCTTAGGAACTGTCATAAATAGGCATTTTATCATGAATACATATGATTTATCAACAACTTATGTCGTAAGCCTCCCAACAATATAAATTAAAAGATATTACCAAGGAGAGCTTAAGAGCGAAATTGGCGTGAAAAATGAATTGAAAAGGCAAACTTCTTGCGATCAAGAACTTGTTGCACGTCTCAATAATTTTCTCTCAAGCGTACTAGGCAACAATCTCTCTTTGTGCTAAAATTTGAGTGTGTAGGAGCTCTCGAGGGTAGAGAAGATTAGAATACTTTGTTGTGTGTAAACATGGCCTAAGAAGGGTCTATTTATAGGCCAAGAACCACCCACCCACGCTCTATAGTCATTGGGTGAAAATAATGGGTGATTCAAATGAAAATTAAGGCAGATTAGCCATTTAGATTTGACTCAACGGGTAGTTTCTACCAGTACTCATGTATGAGTTTTGGTACTAGCTGCTCACTGTCTGTCAGCAACTAATATAAAGAGGTTTGGGTACCAGTACTCATCATGTGTACCGATACTCAGTATTCCCAGTTGAGTACCAACCAAATAACAGGTACAGGTACAGGTACAGGTATTCATCTTGAATACTGGTACTTGTTACTTACAAGTTATGCTCAAAGTTTAAATCAATAACCAATATGTATCGGTATTTATGATCAGTACCAGTATTTACAACAAGTACCTTATTAAAAATTGTTAAATCGAGTTTTGGTTTCTTTAAAAAATGAAATGATTTTATAAACAATTGTAGATTTTGAAAAACAACATTCATTGCAAGTATGAATCCTAATTATCTCTAATTGATTTTAACTCACATATCAATTCTTGTATTAGTAGGCATACAACATCTAAGAAATAGAAAGTAAACTCAAACTAATCTTCATCTATGGTTATCAATATCTCCATCAAGGTTCATTGTCCAAGCCATCCCATTTCTAATTCTTGTGCATTAAGTGCACAAAAACTCATTAGATTAAAAGGAGTTTTGTTAACGTTAAAACTTTAAAAAATGTGAAACTAGATTTCAACATAGGGGAGAGTGAATGATTGAATTTTGTGGTTTTACGGGTTGTGAAATTTATGCTCTTCATTGCAATAGTCAATAATACAACCTAGTGATCAAAACGATTAATAGTTGAGCTACCTAGTAATCAGAGAATGGGTCTTTCACGAGCCAAGATGAATGGGTGTGATGACAGAGTTGTGTTAAATGAACTTGGTATGAATTAAAGTTTAGGATTACATGTTAACTTTGCTTAGCATGCTTGTTTTCACTTATTTATTTCATTTGTTGCTTTATAATTTGTTTGCATAGTTATTAAATGTCATATGATTATGTGATGAGTCATCATTAAGAACTTATGATCGAATTTCTATGTGATGGGTCACTATTATGAACTTATAATTGAATTTGTATTAGATGACTTGATCCTTAGGTTTCCCTCATACCTAGGTTATCACATAAGATCCAAATGGAACAACGAAAACCTAATAAAAAAGAAGAATCTTATCGATCCAGGTATGATGGAACTTAAAAGTAATGAAGTATTTCCAATCAAGGTAATAACCGATGAGATAGACATTCATTTCAATATATAGGTAATAAGGTGGAGGGGGGTGGGGGAGCGATTTTCCTTTTGTTTTTTTCTCTTTTTAAGTTGATAAATATGGTGGCAAGGTATTTTCCTCTTTGCTTCGTTGAAAATAACAATCTTCCCGTTGTACCCACTTCGAGGGCATATTAACTTTACGTGGCCATATGCACCATGATGGAAAAACTCATACCCTTTTTGCGATCTCAATAATCTAACGGGTTGTCCATGTAAAACCCCCCAAAATAGCTCTCCAGGAACGACATCCCAAAGCCACCAAACCTCCACGCCCAACGTTCCTCCCAAATACCTCTTCGTCCCCTTCCCTCCCAGTCCTCACACTCCCAACCCCACAGCTGCCTTCGCCTTATCTCACCAACGGAGCTCCGCCCTCGAGCGCCGGTGGTGCCGAATTAGGGCTCCCTTCTCGAGCTCCTCCCCCAATGGCGATGGCGATCTCCACTAGAACGACCTTCCTCCTCCACCCTCGCTCGAGGCCCCACCCCTTGCCCCTTGCCTCACCTCCCCGGTTTCCCTCCTCTCTAGCCGTCGCCTTCCGATTGCGTATCAATTGCCGCTCACGCCTCTCGACGTCCTCGTCACTTTACATGTTCCGAAATGGTCGCAGATTCCTCTCAGGTATCAATCGGAATTCTTTTCGCGCATAACTCTAAACTTGAGACCACAAGAACTCGAAGTTCTGCAAGACATGTTGTGTTGCCATTTGTTACGGTATTTCCAGGGGAAAGGAAATTATGAGATAGATAGCCCTTAGATCTAAAGGCAAGACTTACTTTCATACAGTGAAGCCTTTTCCAATGCGGGTTCCTCGGTTTTCAGGAGAGGCAGCTTCTTCTATTAAGCTAGAAACTTATAGGAAAGGGAACATGACATGCAACCCGGGGGAACGCCTACATATTTGCCATTCTATTGCCAAGGAAAAGCCCTTGTCAATGACTTAGGATTCCTCACAACTATCGATTGGATTCTTCTTGCGTTACTCGAAATCTGCGATTGCAAGAAATTGAGTTAATGCATGAAAGCGGAACCTTAAGATTTGCATGCCATTCGAGTTTCTGGAGGAGTTGGAAGCTAGGATAACTTATTGGACAGGGAAAAGGAAATCAGGGGATGATAGCCCTTAGATTGAAATGCAAAATTAGTTTTACCTAGTGTTGCTTTTTCAAAATGATTTCCTCAGTTTCTGGTAGAAGCAATATCTTCTCTAGAGCTTGAACTTATTGAAAAGAATGTGGCATGTCTCCCATTTCTTTGGCTTGGTCGTAATGGAGCGATTTCATTCTTTAAAAGGAAAACACTTTCCACCAAAATATAAGTCCAATAATAGCATTCACTAGTAAATAGTATAGGAACTAGAAAGGAAAGGCCCCCAAAACCTCTAGTTATGGAGTCTGGAAGGTTTGCCATAGATTTCTCCATTCTTGTACATTGTCAACCTCAATCATCCTTCCATTGCAAAGCAGAATCGACTGTCAATACTTAACCACACAGTCATGTGGCCCTTGGTAAGTACCATTGTCAAACCCATCAAGTAAGCATCGTCGACCCAGCATGCAAAAGGTATGTGTTTGAGTGAGTGCAATTACACTCCACTCACTAAAGTAACTTGGACGGTTGCCAGAATGTTTTCAAATCGAAAACGAGAGGGTGAAGCCTTTGGCAGTTTTCTAGGGTATTTGGTTGGGGAGGAATGCAGTTATCTTTAGGTGGCAGCATCCTTATGTCGAGAATTTTGTTGCTTCTGTTTCATCTTTGATTAGTCTTTGGACTTCGAGCTTGTAATTTGGCCTTGTTGTTTGGCCTTTTTGATCATTATTAATATAACTGCTTGGCGATTATCAATCGGATAACCACCTTTTATCTTTTTAGAAAAAAGAGTGAGTGCACTTACACTCCACTCACTAAAGTGAATTTGGTCAAGCTAGATTATGAGTGAATAGAAAATTGATAATGTAATTTGCTATTCTAGTGGAAATATTTGGAATTATTCTACTTCACGGAGTAGCCTTTTTGGCACTAGTGGAATGCAAAGTCTTGGCTTTGCTTTTATGCAATGTCAAAAAAGACCTTGATATAGTGGGATCATTTTTGCATCGATGAGTGAGGAGGGAGGCAGATGTACTTCTTTCTTTTCTTTAATCTATGTAGAGTGATAGTTGGAAACAAAAGAGAATGACCCTGCATCATAGCCATCTATGTCACCCCTGAAGATGTGGCCCTACAAATGGCTGTGACATTTGAGTCCCTAGATGTCATACTTTAGGAGCATGAGTTAGTCCCAAGGAACCTTGTCAACAGGTACGAGTGCAGGTATGGAGTGCTGTAGAGAAGGCTTTGATTATTAAGTGTTCCTACCTACAATTTTCTCATTCCAACTAAAAGTCCCTGCAATACATATGTAATTGCATGTGTTGTGGTGTATAGAAATTGTTTTAAATCATATAGTTTCTTTAGCCTCCTTAAGCTATTTTTGGTACACTTGATATTTCTATAAAACCCACAATCAACAAGCTAAGTCAATCATGGTTGGTATTTTTTGGGAAATATAGATGGAGTCATATGAAACTATATGTGGAAATTGTACCTTGTTGGAAACGAATTTGATTGGTTGATTGCTTCCTCCACTTGGTTGCGTGTAATGAGGTTTGTGAACAGGTAACGTTAGGAGGCCTTGTAGTTCTCAAGTTCTCGAACTTCAATGATGCATTGTTCAACAGGTGGGTGGTTAAACTTATGGAGAATGGTGACTCTTTATGGCATCGTCTATTAAGGGAGACTTATGGCTCTTCTTTGAGGTAGGAGGATTAAGTTGTTGTCCAAGCCAGAGCCTTAACCTTTTGGAGTGGTTTGTTAGCAGTTATGGGCAGAGTGGCTTAGAATTTCCTTTCGATTTTAGGGGATGGAAGGACGTTCAGATTTTGGGAAGGCCTGGTTTCTTGGAGGATTTGGTGCCAAGATTATATTTTGTAGTAGTGTGTGATAAGTTCAAGCCAACGATAGACTTTTAGGAGCCTTTGAACCAAAATGGAGGTGGAACCTAGTTACGAAGGGTGGGAGACAGGCCTTTAAGGCAAGGTTTGAGGATTTGCAAACTTTGTTTGATGTTGTCGACTTCGAGTTGAGGAATGGGTGCCTGGGTGCTTTGGGATGGGTGAAAGGAAAGTTTTTTTGTGAAAAAGGCATGGATGGAGTGTTGGACTTTGTTATCGCTTCGAATTGCTTTTTGATTTGAAATGCGAAGATCCTTGTGAAAATAAAACTTTTCCTTTGGTTGCTAAGCTGCGAGAGGTTAATGATAAAATGTAGATGAAGACTGAACGATGTTGAGACAATCTCCAAGTTTTGTCAGGAAGCTGGGTAGGACAATTAACACCTGTTGCTTTCATTCATGAGAATTTTCAAGGGTGATTTGACAACAGATGGGCATGCATGACCACTTGGTGGATACCATGACATATTTCTCAATGGTTCTTGGAGAGGTGGTATTTAGGTTGATGCAATATCTTGGTTAAAGGTTATCACGGTTTTGTGGTCTATTTGGCTTCTGCCCAATCGTGTGGTTTTTCAGGGGGATTAGCATTGGGTAGAAAATGCTTTAAGGGAAGTTTTAGCTTTGTTTGCTTTTAAATCACCGAACTTGTAATATCTTTCTTTTGGAGAAATGGAGCGGATGGCTATTAACCTCCAGTACCCATCCTTTATTTTTTTGAAAAAAAAAGTAAAATGGGGATTGGAATTTTAACTATGTTTACGTGGTTGATTTTTAATTGCAACATTTGGAGTTTTAACTTTACAAGATCCCTTGGACAACTATAATGTCTTGTGGTAACTTTACAAGCATCAATGGCTCGGGTTCTTGGTCAAAGGAACAATGCCCACATTTCTTCTTTCAATTTCTGCCTAATCGTGGAAGTACTTTCTTTGAGAGAGAATGAAAAACCTCTTCAAATTGAAACCCTAACCTATTTCATATAGAGAGGAGGGATGAAAGAATTGCATGAAGAGTCCAAACTAAAATGAAAAAAAAAAAAAAAACAAATAGAGCATGAAGGGGGCTCTAACACTCCCCTTCAATTTGAGCATATATATCTTTTAAGCCCAACTTGTTACACAAAAACACATCTTGTCTTTGTCAACGCCTTTGTGAGAATGTCTGCAAGCTGAAGGTTAGAGGACACATGAGGAGTAGCAATTCTCCCTTCCATCATGGCATTCCAAATGAGATGGCAATCCACCTCAATATGTTTTATCCTCTAATGGAAGACAAGATTTGAGGCAATGTATGTAGCTATAACTTGTTGTCACAGAACATTGGAATTGGATTCTTTACTTGTACTTTGAGATCTGTTAGGAAAAAGGTGACTCACATAACATGTGGTATGAGCCATTACCCTATATTTAGCCTCAGCACTGGAGTTGGTCACTATTGTCTGCTGCCATGAGACGAGATTGCCTCCAAGGAATATGGCATATCCAGTAGTGGATCTTCTATCCTCAACATACCCTACATAGTCAGCATCGGAATATGAACAAAGCTTTAGGTGGCCATTGTTCATGTAGTATAACCCTTTTATAGGAGACTCCCTTAGAGACTTTAGTATCAAACAAACATCATGCTAATGATTGTAGCATGGTTTGTTCATATACTGACTCGCTCTGCTAACAACGAAGCTTATATCTGGGTGAGTAATAGTCAAGTATAGTAATTTGCTCATAGTGCTCATGTATCTGTGGACATTCTTAAAGAATGGATCCTTAGTCTCCCTATATCACTTCTTTCGCTCAACTGGAATGGCTGAGGGTTTTATGCCAAGTACTCCAGCCTCCTCAAGTATCTCAAGGACATACTTTCGTTGTGAGAGTGCCATACTACGTTTGCCTCCCAGTGCCTCAATCTCCAAGAAATATGGTAGCTCCCCTAGGTCTTTTGCTACAAAGATCTCCTTCAAGAATGCCTTGGTCTCCTGAATGCCTACACTATGATTTGTTAGAACCATGCCATCAATGTACGTAGTGAGAATGACAGTGCTAGAGGTAATTGTTTCGATGAAGATGGAATGATTAGATGTGGAGTGTCTGAATCTAATCTACATCACTTCACTAGTTAATCTGTCAAATTAGGCACGGGGACTCTACTTAAAACCATACATAGCCTTCTTTAGCCTACATACACACTTCCGCTTAACCTCGTATCGAGGAGGTTGTTGCATATATACTTCTTTTGTCAGGTTATTGTAGAGGAAAGCATTCTTGATGTAAAGCTAATGTAGTGGCCACTTCCTGATAATAGCGATGAACAAAATAACACATATTGAAGCGACCCGAGCCACAAGAGAGGTCTCAATGTAGTCTACTTCATAAGTCTGCGTGAAACCCTTGGCCACTAGTCTCGCCTTTAACTTATCAATACTGCCATCCACAAGATATTTGAGTGTATAAACCCACTTGCAATTGATAATTTTAGCACCCTTTGGACATAGCACAAGCTCTCATGTACCACGAGTAGTGAGAGCCTCCATTTTTATATCCATATATGTCTTTCATAGAGGGTCCTATGAAGCTTCTAAATAGGTTCGGGGAATGATCGTGTTAAACATTCTGGAAAACTGTTGTACATAAGGATCCAAATATGTTGTCGTGAAATGGGAGACATGATATAATTTGCAATTACTAACTGCTTTCCTAAGGGCAATTGGTCTCTCATTGACCTCACTATGACTATGTCTGCAAGGGTATGTAATTGCTATCATCAAGAACAAGACCAGACATACTAGGCAATGGAACAGTAGGAGGCTCCTTTTCTTGTCTATGATATGTTTGTAGCTGATGAGGAACAAACTCAATGTTGGTTCCTCCCTCAGAAAAGAAAGGAATCTACTCAAAGAGGGTTATATTTTGTAGTAATAATATATCATTGAGTACTTGGATGATAACACTTGTAACCCTTTTGAGTGCGGGAGTAACTAAGGAATACACACTTGAGCGCTCGAGGAGATAACTTGTCTTACTGCCTAAAGGCTTACTGCCTAAAGGCATGCACAAAGCATGTGCATCCAAAAACATGGAGCGAGAAAGCAAAGGGTCAATCCACATCATGATGTAGCAATTGGAATGAGATTTCCCCTTTTAGGTTAGATAAGGGAACCCAATTAATCAGATATGTGGCTGTGAGTACAACACTTCCCTAGAATTGTTTCAACACCTTCATGAAGAGAAGGGTCTTGACAATGCCCAAGATATACTGTAGCTTCCTCTCAGCAATACCATTCTGCTGAGAGGTGTAGGCATAGAATGTTTGATGTAAGCTGCCATTCATGATAAAGAATGACTCCAGCTCTTTATGGATGAATTTTGGGGAATTTATCACTGCGAATGGTCTTGATTAAGTTCGAGTAGACATTCTGCACCTTTACAAAGAACCACTTCACTATGTGAAGGATCTTAGACTGATCATAAGAAATACCTAAGTGGATCTGCTGTAATCATCAAAAAATACAGTAAAGTATTTGTAACGGTCCCCAAACATCGCAATGGATCAACTGAAGGGTAATCTGCTGTGCTCTTCAATTTTTTGAGGAAAGGTAGATTGATGATGCTTGTCGAATTGGCAAGCCTCACAATCCAAGGTAACAGATGAAGGTAGATCCGGAAAATTTGACGAACCTTCCTAAAGGAGGGATGTCCGAGTCTCTATGCCAAAGGAGAGGATCTATGGAAATAGAGGTTGCTTTGGCAAAATGAGTGGGAATATCAAGGTACTATAGTCCATCCCTCTCTTATCCTCCGCTAATAATCTGGCTGGTTTGCTTGTCCTGAAAATATATGTGGTGCTCATCAAATATGACTTGACATTTGAGATCCTTGCACAACTTGCTCACAGAAAGAATGCTCATAGGAAACTCAGGTGCACAGTGAACATCTGATAACTGCAACCTAGAAGTAAATTGAACATCTCCAACTGTAGTCACTGGAGAGTAGGAGCTATTTGCTAGCTTCATGGAGGTGACTACTTTGTTTGGTTGGGTCGCATATAGAGAACCAAGATCATCAATGAGATGAGTGGATGCACCTGAGTCAATTACCCACTTGCTAGTAGTGGTAGATACTAAATTTCTTTGAGCTCCATTGGCATTTGTAAAAGCAATAAGAGTACGGGAACTACTATCACATGTGGTCAGATTGTATCTGAATAATAACCTTCTAAGAAGTCAGAATATCGAGAATGGGGTAACGATGGGAAATGATTCCAAGCAGTAGTCGGAGATGATCCCAAGCAAAAATTAGGAAACATTCCCAATCAGTAACAAGTTGCCATGGTTGAGATTGGATCAATCATAGCCCACTAGAGATGTAGATATATAGGAGCATATCATAAAGAATAAAGAGTTATCTTCGGAGAGGGGTAGAGAGCAACACAAAAGAAAATCTTAAGTTAGACTCACATGCGTGAGACTACACTAGGCATCGTGCATTGTAGCAGTATTGTAGCACGATACTGTAGTTGGGGATCTATGGAGAATAAAATTGTTGGTGGAAGAAAGAAATGGTATGAGAATCGAGAAGGTATCGAACACCGGCCTAACCCCTTATTCAAATTTTTTTTGAAAGGGAAAAGGGTGGGGGTCACATAGGCCCCCACCCGCTATATTAACATGCCATCGCGGGCAAAAAAAATATTACACTGCCGAGTGGAATCCCAAAACACAGGCTGAGAGGAGATGGAGGCAACAATATTCTCTACATATGACCTATCCCTCCTAAACACCACCCCATTCCTCCTTAGCCAAATCTCCCACAAAATCGCCAAAACCTTCACCCTCTCCATCTTCGATCCGAGATTGATGTTGTCCCTACGGAAGCTCATAACCCCTTATTCAAATTGAAACCCTAGTCGCTTTTATATAAAGATGAGCGATGGAAGGCTTATATGAAGAGTCTAAACTAAAATGAGAAATGGCAAAAAAAAAAAAAAGAGAATGAAAGGGACTCCACACTTTCCATTATACCTTTCTTTACCTATAGCATAGCACAACATGCCCCAAGTTATAAATTGGAAGCACTTCAGTGGTGGTTACTATTAGGAGGATAGTTGATATTACTATTAGTAATGAATTATAGTCGTTCTTGCAAATTGCGGTTATGGAGAAGAGAACTTCCTTGGAGTCAATTTCTAAGAGAATGGGATTTGATCTCAACTTGTCTCAGAAAAAACCTCCACTTGTCTAAGATGCAAAATCTTAGGGGCACCATATTAAAATATTTGATTTTTTCCTTTTGGATGATGGCAAAACAGTAAGGATTCTTGAAAAGCTTTATCAATGTCTTTTGTGTATTGTTTGCACCATGTTGTTATCTTCACGACCTTTCAACTTAACGAGATACTTTTGATATGAAATTAGTCTTCCATCGATAAAGAGGCAGGAATGATATTTTTATTAATTCAAAACATGCATTTCATGGTAATATTTTCACCTTCCTGTCTATGTTTAGGATGCCGAAACAAATAAAAAAGATCTCGGGGCTGATGCATGACTTTTTCTGGTTCAATGTGGGAGCTGCAGGAAGGGGGGCAAGGTTGGTGACTTGGGAGGAGGTCTGTAGGTCAATGCAGGAGGGGGGCCTGGGGGTTAGAGAGGTAGGGAAATTTAATACTAGCCTCCTCACGAAGTGGATTGCTAGGCTCATGGGTTAGGAGCTTGGCATGTTTGGTGATATCATGAGAAGGTGCTATGGATCCTTTACGTCTTAGGAGCCTTTGGAATCGCCACCTCAAGGGGCATCTTTCTTTCTTAAGGGGCTGGCGATTACAACGACGAAGGTGCGGTCTTTCTTCTCTCCTGTTTTGGGCGAGGGTGATGCTTTCAGATTCTGGCTGGACGATTGGTAAGGAACTGGTATACCCTTCAAGGACAAGTTCTCTTGTCTCTTTGGGTGTGCGGCTGACCCGACTGCCTTGGTCAGAGATTGTTGGTCTGGGGCTTGGTGTCCTTTCTTTCGGAGGGGGCTGTCTAATCAGAGATGTATAGACTTCCAGAGACTGTTACAGGAACTAGAAAGTTGGGATCCAGAGGTGGGGAATGACATTTACAGCTGGGATGAAGGTGAGTTTTTTGTTTTGAAGGTCTTTCGCAGATTGAATGGCAGCGGGGTTGACACAGACGTAGATCTTTGGAGAGACTGCAGGCTTCTTTAGGAGGCGGAGTGTTCGTTGAAGGTGAAGATCTTTGCGTGGTTGGTGAGGCAGGGGAGGATAATGACAAAGAGGTGGAGAGCAAGGTGGACCCAGATGGATGACATGAGCTGTCTCCTTTGTGGCGATACGGAAGAGGACGTTCAACACCTCTTCTTCTGGTGTCCGGTTGTAGAGTAGGTGTGGCAGAAGATGGGGATTGACTGGATTGTTCCTTGGGATGAGGTTAGCTTCTGGTTGTCCTTCCGTAGGGGGAGTGCTTGTGTGGGACACAATACTTTTAGATCCAAGAATGAACACGCAAAAGTTTTGGCAGTGTTGTGGGGTGTATGGTTGGGTAGGAATGGAGTGCTATTCAACGGAGAGAGACCCTATGTTGAGAATTTCTTTTATTCTATTGTGTCCCAGGTGGAGTTATGGAAGTCCGGACTTTCACCTTGATGTAATTTTTTGATGATCTGGTTGAAATGAAATGATTGTGGGTGGTTGTCGTACGGATAACCGCCCTTTCCCTTTTCAAAAAAAAATATTTTCAGCTTGAGCACATTTTCTTTTGTGGATATGTAGTTTGGATATGTCCCAACTTTCTTTAAAAGATTATAAAGCCATTTCTTTCTTTCTTTCTTTTTTATTATTAAAAGATTATAGAGCCTGATAGAAGTAGCATTAAGCATGCTAATCATCATATGAAGTATGGAACAGTCAAAAGGATACTCGAACTAAGAATTAACAATCCTTAGGTATTATCAATGATGTAATAGGTAGCCAAAAGCATTTTTCTTGGGATGTTAAGACTTTTAAAACTCATCTTTATGCTCTTCAACATATGCTTCCTTGACTAACATCTATCTCACTTACAGTTATGGCGACAATGGATGAGGTATTTGCATCGCCGGAAACTGTGAAGTCATTTGATTTTGCAGATGAGGAAAAGATATATAGATGGTAACTGTATGGACAAGTATTAAAGCTTCTTTTTGACTTTAGATTTTTAACTTTTAAGTACTACAACTCTTTTTGGTGCTCATGGAATTAGTATAGTTACCTATATGTTGATTGTTGGAATTAGGTGGGAAGCCCAAGGATTTTTCAAGCCTAGTTTTGAATGGAGTGGAGAGCCTTTTGTGATACCAATGCCACCTCCTAATGTCACTGGATCGCTGCACATGGGTCATGCTATGTTTGTTACCCTTGAGGTTGGAGAAATTGAGCGCTAAGGCATCTATCAAACTTTGACACTCCACATTCATTTCCTGTTTTGCAATGTTTATCACATTCCCAATTAATCTGTACTTTTGGTAAACTGTAGAGTATAAAGATAAAAAATGAAAGAACAAAGTAAAAGGAAGCCTTGTATTACACCATTTGAGGTTGGCTGCATGGACGTTGTCTTCATTCAATTTGCATTTTATTATGTTTGGACTTAACTTTGAATCAGCACTTCTCTGGCCGTTTTTCAGAGCTCAATGTCTGACTCTTCAAACACCTAAAAGAAACATTGTTTGGCCTTCTCTTTATATTCTTAGTCCATCTTAAATACTTCTTCATTTCATCTTCTAACTGTACCAATGTTTGCCATGATAGTCTTGGTGATATTTCAGTCCCTTTTTTCTGTGCATGACTGCATGTGTGAGTAGCTGCACATCGACTTCAACATTTATATCTTGATTAACATTCAAGAAAAGAAGGGTTTTTAACGGACAAGAAGGAGATGTGACCATCTTGGAGCCATCTTTTCCTTTGATCAACTTGGAGACATCTCTCTCTTGCATCTAGTAAACAGGAGAATATTGTCTGAGTTAGCGTGCCAGGATCTTTGTTTTTTTTTTTTTTGTTGTTGTTGGTATTTTTTTTTCTTTTGCTTGTGAAAAGTTGCCGGAATCTTTGTTGGATATCCCCCCAACTCTGTATTTTCAGATGTAGATACAAATACCCTCTTTGCAGTTTGTTTGATTGAGTGTCGAAAGAAATCTTTGCTTGCATTTTAGTAACCCTGTTAGTTCGGTCCTCTATTGCATGAAGGCAGCAGATATCACATGTATTCTCACATATCATTTTATATTTTTCTGTAGGATGTTATGGCCAGGTATTCACGAATGAGAGGAAGACCGACACTCTGGGTTCCTGGTACTGATCATGCTGGTATAGCAACTCAGGTTGGTCAACTGGCTTGGTATATAGGATCTTGGTTGGAGACTTATATTTTCTCCTCCTCCTCCATCCCCCCCAACACAGACGGACATGAATGGATGCATGCACACACAACCATATACGCCCACACAAAATCATACCTGTCTGCACACACACATTCATGCTTGTTTATACACAATAGCATGTGGTAGTTTTGGATACTTGTTTCTGCCTGCTTAGTTCCTTCTGCCTATTTTGTTAACTTATATGAATGTTTTTTTTGCTTAATATTTTCTGCTAGCTGATGGATTCAGTGTCATGTTCTTCTTCTTATCCTTCCCTTCTCTGCCCCTTCTTTTTGCCTTATTGAAAGACTTTACATACATTTTTTTGATACACAGACATCCATTTAGTCCTTGCTTTATGTAATGCCATTTCCTTGTTGCTTTAATCAAGGCAATATACTTTTTCAAAGAAAATAACTAAGGCAATAGACTCTTTTCTTTTTTCAGCCTTTGTGAACCTTATTTTATTGTATGTCAAATTTGTGGTTGCAGCTGGTTGTTGAAAAAATGCTTGCATCTGAAGGGATAAAAAGAACTGACTTGAGTAGGGATGAATTTTCAGATAGAGTTTGGCAGTGGAAAGAAAAGTAAGCGTAATTCTTGTTGACTTTCTAGTATCCAATATCTGCTATGCCGTTTGTTGAGAAAGCCGAAGCATTCAGTTCCATTGTAACCTTTC
Source organism: Thalassia testudinum (assembly GCA_037157565.1). Lineage (NCBI taxonomy): Eukaryota > Viridiplantae > Streptophyta > Magnoliopsida > Alismatales > Hydrocharitaceae > Thalassia > Thalassia testudinum. Next base: position 100,274,382 of record JAZHRO010000022.1, read on the forward strand.
GTCTCTATTTATAGAGGAGAGACCAAGGGAAAATTGTAAATAGATCTCTCTACTATATGAAATAGAAATAACAAGTCATAGAATAACAAAATGAACTCTCAAGCTGGAGTATAGATGTCTATCATGCTCAGCTTGGAACAACATTGGTTGAAGGACGATTGAGGAAGTGCCTTGGTGAACATGTCTGTGGCCTCATCTTCGGATGACACATGATGAGTGCAAATGTAACCCTTTTGGATTATATCCTGCGTATAATGATAATCTACTTCCACATGTTTTGTCTTTTATGAAAAATTGAATTGTTAGTGATGAAGAGGGTTACCTTGTTGTCACACTTCATCCTTATGGGGGCAGGCATAGGAACATCAAGATTCTTAAGGACAGAGTAGATCCACATGAGCTCAAAAGTGGTTTAGGCCATTGCCCCGTATTCAGACTCAGCACTTGAGTTGGTTGCCACAGCTTGTTTTTTGCTCTGCCATGTAATTATATTTCCTCTAACAAAGGTACACAATCATGTGATAGATTTTCTATCCTTTGGACATCTTGTATGGTCCACATTTGTGTAGGTTGCAACATCTAAAGATCTACCTTTGGTAAACAGTAACCCTTTCCCTGGTGCAAACTTCAGGTACATGAGAATCATTATCGCAGCATTCTAGTGTATCCATCTTGATTCATCCATAAATTGGCTCACCTTGCTGATTGCAAGGGAGATATCAGGACGCGTGTTCATAACATACAACAAATTTCCTACCAAGGTACTGACCTACCTAGCATCAACTTGTCTTGAGCCACATTTGTAGAGATGTAAAGTCGGATCCATGGGGATAGAAGCAAGCTTGACACCTAACATGCTTGCCTTCTGAAGAAGATCTACCATATATTTCCTCTTGGAAAGAATTACTCCCCGTTCCTTTCTGGCTACCTTAATTCCAAGGAAGTATCGAAGAAAAGAATTACTCCCTGTTAGTTTCTGGCTACCTCAATTCTGAGGAAGTATCGAAGAAAACCCAAGTCCTTCATAACGAAGTGCTTGGCCAAGAACTCCTTTGTAGCCTTGATTCTCTGTGTATCCTTATCGATCAATGTGATATCATCCATATACACCAAAATCACAATGATCCCCTTGTTAGTTTTTCGTACAAAGAGAGAATGATTTGCAGTAGATCTTTTGAACCTATTCTTCTCAATGACCTCAGAGAGCTTCCGAAACCATGCTCTTGGACTTTGCTTGAGTTCATAGATTGCCTTGTGTAGCTTTCAGTCTTTGGTACACTCCTCCTTAGACTCAAACCAAGGTGATTGTTGCATATACACGTCATCATGGAGATCACTATAGAGGAATGCATTATTGACATCTAATTGACAGAGTGGTTAATCCCTATGAATGACCACAAATATGAGAACTCGAATTGTAGGCATCCGTTCTACAAGGGAGAAAGTGTCAAAAGTAATCTCCGCCATACGTTTAAGTGTATGCTTTTGCTACGAGCTTTATATCTCTCAACCGACTCATCTAGGCGATATTTAACGGTAAATACCCATTTACATCTTACCACCGCTGCGTCATTTGGGGGCTGAACGAGACTCCAAGTCCCACGAAAGTCTAATGCAACCATCTCTTCCAACATGCCCCGTTGTCACGTTGGATCATAAAGTGCCCCCTAATGGGTAGTAGGTGTCCTATTAGTAGAGAGAGCAATAGCAAACTGTCAGTATTGAGGAGTGAGACTCGCTATAGATATGTACTTGGACATCGGATGTAGAGTATATGATCTAGTGCCTTTTTGCAAGGCAATTGGTGTTGGAGAATGTGTGGTTGGTTTAGTACCACATTGTGAGATGTGGAGTGTTGGACTGTGTGGTGGCCTATAAATAGGCATGTACCCCCCATTTGTTTCTTTGAGAAAATAAATACAGATACTTGTTTTATCGGGGCCTTCTCCTATGATTTTCTCCCTGCTCTTCGTGAGTGGGGTTTCCATGTAAACTCAAGCATTCTTTATTTAATTATGCTTTAATATCTTTTATGCTACTGCTTGTTCATATTATTCAACTTGGTATCAGAGAAAGTCGGTTCTTGTGTTATCATTTTTGTTCTTAAGATTATTATGTTTATCATTATCTTTTGAGTTCCAATTTCTTCTTCGCGCATGCCTCCTTCGGATGAAGATGATGGTGTCACGGTAACGCAGATGATGACGCTTGAAGGCGTGTAAGGTCACGTGAGATTGTCGATGAAGGCGATGTCAAGATCAGAGTCGAAGGAGACCGTGTTGGCGATGAGGGCGAAGACGAGCGAGGAACTCCTCGGCGATGGATGGAGCCAGGGCTTGCATCCATAGTGAAGATGACAAGGTGCTAGTGTGCTTCAAGGCGACATGGATCGAAGTGACGACTATGTTGATTGGGCTTCTTCAAACCCTAGGAATAGGAAGGTGACGATGGCCATGGCGATGATGGCGTTGGGTGCCTCAAGCGATGTCGTTGGGTTTGTTGCTGGTCACAAGAGGCGCATCGGCGCATGAAGTGGCGATGGTGGCCATGGGGCAGAGATGGTGATGGTAACAACGGTGGAGGCATGTGATCTTCCATTCCACCTATGCTCGAGGAGCAATCTTCGACGAAGATTGAAACTACCTGTGGATCTATAGGCTATACTTGGCGGTGAATAGTATAGATGGTAATTTAAAAATAATTTGAATTAAGCAATTACAAATCACAATTAAACATTCACAAGTGTACCTGAATTTATAGTGGAAACCCTTGCGGGTGAAAACCACTATCTAAACTTCCCAACTTAGGATTTTTGCGATTAGGCAATGCTAGTCAATCTACTAAAATTTCCTTACCACTTGAATGAGGGTAGCACAACCTCTTACATTGACCCTTTTCTTTAAATACCTGGAGAGAAGCGCAACAACAGATCTTCCAAAATAACTTGAGATCTAAATCAATATAGCAGAAGAAAATGTAATACAATATAATCCTAAGGAACCTTAAAGAAAATTCAAATCGATGTTTTTCATAGAGGCTTTGAGCGAAGTGCTTTGAAAAGTATGCAAGTAGGAGCGCATAAGCACTACAGAGAAAAGAGTGTAGGAGCACTTTTTCTAAGAGATTTTACTTTGAGTTATGTGTAGAAAAAGGCTGCCAAGGACCTTTATTTATACTTGAAATTCGATTTAGAAAGGAAGTTATTCAAATGTAGTCGGTTGATCAAAATTAGAATTCGATTAATCAAAATGCATGATCGATTAAGTGTTGGTCCATTAATCAATAATTTTGATTGATTAATTTGATTTGATTGATTAATATCGATCAAAAGCATTTGGTCTATCATAAATAATTATTTGTTGATCAAAAAAGGCCTTAACTAAGTTTCTAAGGTTATTCGCGATTAACGAAAAATTTTTTGAGGTTCTGTACATATGTTCTAGGCTCAAGAAAGGTGAAAATACAAGCGACTCCAGAGATGCTCTATTCCTTCCCATGAGTCATGATAGTGTCTTGAAAGGTTAGATTGATTGATAATATAATTTTACTGCATTAAAACTGAGGTATTAACAAAGATGACAGAGATGACTTGACGAGGAGACTTGGTGGTGATGGCGGCAAAGATCGCGGCGAGGTCTCGGATAAGACGAAGATGGCAGGTGACTTTTTTATTTTCCCTTCCTTTTATATCTCCATCGAGACTCTTTTTGGGTCTCCTTTTTTTAGCAATGCAAAGGAAAAGGAGAGAAGAAAGGGGAGAATAAAAAAAGAAAGTTTTATTATTTCTTTTAATTGTTATTTTCTTCTTCCATAGAGTCTGGGAGAAAGGGGGAGTGTGGATGCTAGTATGGTCACCTTCATTTGAAAGTCTCATTGTTCGAGATCACCACATCAAAAACCACAACTCTAGGAAGCCCAGAGTTTCGAGGTCTTTAGAGAGGGAGATCTAGTTTCGTGGACTTCAGAGGGGAGATCTAGTTTCGAGATCTTCAGAGGAAGACCCATGGTAGGGATATTGAATGGGGAGCCACTAGCACCAGTTGAGGTCTCCAAAGGAGATGCCCTTGTTAAAGCCAGCTATAGCAATTCATCTAGCAACTCTAGACCTCGCTGATGTGTCATAATCAACACACCTACCTACAAGCAAAAACTAGTTGAGAGAGTTGTGTTCTATTGTGTAGAGTGGGATTTCGTTGCTGTACAAATTGGGCATTCTATGCTCCAGCTTGAGGGGAGTGTTGGAGACCGTATGGTTGGTTTAGTACCACATCGTGAGATGTGGAGTGTTGGAGTGTGTGATGGCCTATAAATAGGCATGTTCCCCAACTTATTTTTTTTGAGAAGATCAATACATATACTCGCCCTATTGGGGCCTTCTTTTGTGATTTTCTCTCTGCTCTTCGTGAGTGGGGTTTTCACATAAACCCAACCATTCTTTATTTCATTATGTTTTGATATCTTTTATGTTTGCACTTGTTTATACTATTTAACTATTGGCAAATTAAAATTGTCTTCCCCTAGGCTTAGGCTCGGATATTCGGTTGCCGCAATCTCAGGTTGTTAAGGTATATCAGAGCTTCCTTGAGTAGTACAAATTTGGGTCTCCGTATCAGTAGGTGTAAGACTCTTTTAGGAGTAGAAGAAACCAGTTCTGGATGAACCCTTGGGGGGTGGTTCCTCCTCCTGAATCTGACAACCAGTGTAGATTGTCTCGAACAAGCTGTCAGGGCGACCATCAGGAGGAGGTGGTCCCTCAGGTGACTGCCTTTGTAGTGCATTTGATGTTACATGAAGCGGCATGATAGCTACAGCTACACCTTTAGGTGCAGGAGTACTGATTTGAGAACCAGATGTAGAATAGTAAGGGACTGACTTATGGAATGTAACATCAACACTAACATAGTAGCATCTGCCACCTGGGTCATAACATCGGTACCCTTTTTGGATTTTTGAGTATCTTATGAAGATGCACTTGATTGTATGAGGGGCAAGTTTGTCTTTGTTGGAACCATGAAGGATGCACAAAAGCTACACAACTGAAGTCCTTGGGTGACACTCCAAATAATTCATGATCTGGAAATAGGATGGAATAACAAACCTGCTCATTAAGAACTGTAGATGACATCCAATTAACAAGATAACAACTTGTTAACACTGCATCTCCCCAGTACGTGGTTGGTACATTATTATGTATGAGGAGAGTCTTCTTAACATCTAGAATATGTCGATGTTTCCTTTCTGCCACATTATATTGTCGTGACATGTAGGGACAACTTGTTTGGTGGATGATTCCATGCTCCTGATAGAAGGTGCGAAGGGAGTCAGTACAAAACATCAGGACATTGTCTGATCGAATGTTTTTTCACAATAGCCCCAAATTGATTTTGAATCTCTACTAGAAAGGCCTTGATCATATCATCAACTTCAGACTTGGATTTCAACAACAATGCCTGTGTGAGGCGAGAAAAATCATCCACTGCCAGCAAATAAAATCTGTCCCCTATAGGATTTGGGTCTCAATTAGGTCCCCAAATATCTTGGTAGAGTAACTGGAACATAGTTTTTGAGCTTCGATGTTAGTTCCTTGGGATCATGCTCCTGTGATGTTTGCCAAGTTGGTATGCTTTACATTGGAAGGTGGCTGTTGGTGGAATTTGTGGTAGCATCTTTTGAAGCTTATGCAGGTGAAGATGACCAAACTAAAGGTGTCACAGGTAGCTAGGAGCCCCTTTTGATGGAAGAGAAATGTGACTTGCATAGGGTGACTGTAGAAGATGATAAACACCCCCTTTTTCATGGTTGCAACCAATACTGCGCCTTGTCAGAACGTCATGAAATGTTTGGGAATTGCATCAAATACTAACTTGCAATTCAACTCGTTCGTGATTCGACTAATGGAGAGTAGACTCAGAGGGAAATCTGGAGCTAGAAGGATATTCTCTGATTTCATGTGAGAAGCCATATGTACTTTCCCTTGACTAGCAATGGGGGAATGCCACCCATTAGCTATCAGTATAGTCTTGCCTGATGGGATTGATTTGAGGCTAGAATATTGTCTCGCATCACCATATATGTGTTAGGATGCACCTGAATCAATTAGCCGATATGCTTCCTCTGCCTGAGACTGACATGCAACACCCACTTGAGCAGCTCTATACTCGCCAAGTGTTTGTGTTAGGATAAAAAGGAATTAGTTCTATTATAGAGACCCTGTGCCTTTTTATATAGAGAGAGGCACTAGAGGGGAGATTACATGATACCCCTTCACCTTTCACCGAAATAAAAAGAAACCCATTACATATAATACTCCCTTAAGCTGGAGCATACACATCAAATATGCTCAGCTTGGTACAGATATAATGCAATTTCTTCTTGGGAAGTGCTTTAGTGAAAAGCATCTGCTAGCTGGTCTTCAGTTGTGATGTAAGGTGTAGAAATCTTCTTAGCTAGAATGGCCTCTTTGATGAAGTGACAATTTACTTCAATATGCTTGGTCCTCTTGTGAAAAACATGGTTATTTGTAATAAATGTGGCAACTTTGTTGTCACAATGCATCGGAATAGAATCAGCTACCTTCACTCCAAAGTCTTCCAGAATGGAATGAACCTAGAGTAACTCACAAGTAGTTTGAGACATGGCCTTGTATTCTGATTCAGCACTTGATCTGTATACCACTGCCTGTTTCTTGCTTCTCCAAGTGACCACTTTACCTCCAACAAACGTGCAGTATTCTGTAGTGGACTTCCTATCCTCATGAGCACCTGCATAATCTGTATCTGAGTACCTACACATATCGAAGTGCCCATTGTCTTTGAAAAGAAGTCCCCTTCTAGGTGCACTTTTCAGGTACCCGAGAATCTAATAAACACCATCCCAGTGGATTTCCCTTGGTGATTGCATAAATTGGCTTAATCTTCCAACTGCAAAGGCAATAGTAGGACGAGTAACAGTCAGATACAGTAATTTACCAATCACTGCATGATATCTTGTGACATCTTGCAGTAGTGGGCTGTCATCATCTGCAATAGGCAAGGACACGTCCATGGGCACATTTACCGGTTTGCACCCCAACATACCGATGTCTCTTAGCATGTCAAGAACATACTTACGCTGGGAAAGCACAAGTCCTCCAGTATGTTGCAGTTCAATGCCAAGGAAGTAGTTGATAGGTTCTAAATCCTTGGTAATTAAGTGTGATTGTAGCATCTTCTTCATTTTCTCTATCTGCCAGTCAAAAGTATGCCATCTACATACATCACAAGTATGACGAAGCCTGCCTATTTATGCAATGTAAAGATAGAATGATCTGCTGAAGACCTGGTGAAGCCATAATTTTGGACCACCCTGCTGAATTTCTCAAATCAAGCTATAGGACTTTGTTTTAGTCCATAGATAGCTTTTTTCAGTTTACACACCTTCTGACACTCCCCTTGAATTGGGAAGTCGGGTGTTGCTCCATGTAGACTACCTCCAAATCATCATATAGAAAGGCATTTTTAATATCCAACTGATGTACGGTCCAATGTTTATTGACAGCAAGAGATAGTAATATTCGGATTGAATTAAGACGAGCAATCGGGGAGAAGGTCTTAAAGTAGTCAACCTCGAACGTCTGAGTATATCTTTTGGCAATCAAGTGCGTTTTGTATTGATTCACAGCGCCATTAGGCCGACATTTGAGGATGAACACCCATCTACACCCCACAACAATAGCTCCTAGGGGTAGATCAACTAAATCTCAGGTGCCACAGGATTGTAAAGCTGCCATCTCCTCCATTGCCAATGCCCAAGATGGATCTCAGAAGGCCTCATGATGATCTTGAGGTACCTGCACGCTATCAATGTCCACGGAAAACTGGCGTCCACCTGGAGACAGACTATCATTAGACAGAAACTAAGACACAGAGTATTTGGCACAAAAACGTGGAGCCTTTCTTTTTGCAATATGAAGGTCCAGAGTAGTGTCCTCAGTAGTAGGAGTTACCTGGTCCTCAGACAAGTCATCAACACTTGGTGGGGATTGAGCAGAGACAGTAGACAGTGGTTCATTCATCTGAGGAATATCATGGGTCCTGTGTTGGAAGTGTTCAAGGAAGGTATCGTATTAGGAATCTGAGGACGATACGGAAAATGACTTGGATCGAGTTGAGTAGTTGTAGGTATAGGTGGCTCAATAGGCTGTGGTGGCTTAGTGGACATAGGAAGGGGAACCTCATTTGATGGCTTAGTAGGTTCCTCCCCCTGTTTTTTTATAATATGGTATCTCCTCAAAAAAAGTGACATCAACAGAAACATAAAATCTCTGTGAAACAAGCTCATAGCCTCTGCACCCTTTTTGGGTCCTGGAATAACCCAGAAAAATACTTCATAGATCGAGGAGAAATCTTATCCACTTTATGCAAGTGGACAAAACACACAGCCAAAGACGACAGGAGTAATAGAAAATATATCATTGCTAGGAAATAACAAAGAATATGGAGTTTTACCCCCTAAGACAAAGGAGCAAACTCTGTTCACCAAATAGGTAGCAGTAAGAACATCAGCCCAAAATTACGAAGGAACATTCATGTGAAACATGATAAAACGAACTACATCAAGTGTCAAAGTTTACGTTCAACAGTCCCATTTTATTGGGAGGTGTGAATGCAAGTAGTTTGGTGAACAATACCCAAGGATTTAAAGAAAGCATCAGTCCTGGCATTCAAAAATTCCAATCCATTGCCATTCCGAAAAATCTTAACAGTAGAAAACTAAGTCTTTATTTCCAGAATAAAATTTTGACAATATCAAAGACTTCGAATTTTTCTTTCATCATACAAATTCAAGACATCCTAGTATGATCATCCATAAGAATAAAAGAAATTTGAAATCCTCCTAACACTCTTGACCTTACAAGGGTCCTAAACATCAGCATGCACAAGAGCAAAGACAGACTCAACTCTTTTATTATTTGGTGGAAAAGAAGACCTATGGTGTTTGCCTAACTGACGGGTTTCACACCTCAAAACCTCGGGAAAAGACAACGCAAGAAACTGACGACGTAAAACATGAAGGCTAGGATGACAAAGTCTCAAGTGCCACTGGAGAGCAGTAGTGGCACACACAACATCATTATTGGAAGGAGGAATATGCAAAAAGTAGAGTCTGTTTTGCTTAAGTTCTCCACCAATCCGTCTCATTGTCTGGAGGTCGTACAAGACAAAATACTGATCATAAAAAGTAGCCTGGCATTTCAAATGTCTGGTAATTTGACTAATAAACATCAAATTAAGCATAAATTTAGGAGCATGCATGTTGTTAGAAAAAGACAAGGTGTTAGAGATAGAGATATTTTTGAGCTGAGTAATAGGTGACAAATCTCCATCAGCCACTTTGACCTAAAAAGGTGTAACAAGGTCCCGAAGAGACCAAAAAAGTGTTTTATCACCAGTAATGTGGGAGGAGGCGACGAAATCTGCAAGCTAGATAGGAGCTTGGGATTGAATTGACATGGCAAAAGTACTTGCAGACCTCTGAACAGAGGCATAAGTAGATCCTGAGATGCTATGAATCTCTTGTAAGCAGCCCTGGAAACAGTGATTTGGCTGTCATCCTCCTGCACCTGGGTAGGCTCCTTTGCAGACACCTGATGAGCATGTGGATCCATATCCTGTGGGTAATCGTGCTTCACCTAGCATCGGTCTATAGTGTATTCGTTCCTGTGATAGTACTTACAGAAAAAAGAACTTCGAAAATGACCACGTCTACGTGCACCGCTACCATGAGCTTTGCCACCTCTTCTCCTTGAGTTTCCTTTACCATAACCAACAACAACCATGACAGGGGCATCAGTAGTGGTCATGGGATTTGAGGTGGCAAGCCTGCAAAAACAAATGTAGATCTGCTCTGGTGTCGGGATCTCATCCATTGTCATTAATTGATCTTTGACTGCCTTGTACTCAGAGCCAAGACCTGACAACACTTGAATGGAGCAAATAGCTTTTCTCTACTTAGCTATAACCGTAGTGTGTGTAGAAATAGGATGGTATACATCTTGCTTATCCCATAGATTCCGCATAGTGCTATAATATTTGGACAACGACATGGTGCCTTTCTGAAAATTTTGAATATTCTCCACAACATTGTATAGTTTGATAATATTACTTCTATGGGAGTGTATCTCATGAAGTAAGTCCCACAAGTGATTTAAAGGCTGGCAACATGCTGGCGAAATGACAATTGTTGAAGATATGCCATATCGACATGCTTAAGTTATTGAAACGCAGGTGTTTCGCCGATATGCCGTCGAAATCGTTGGCATGCCATTGGCATGCTACTGCTCCTGTTATTTTTGCTCCTGTTGCAGCTCTGTTGCTACTGCTGCACAGGTTATGTATTGACATATTACATGTTAAGTAAAAGATAAGATTTAGGATTTAAATGAAAATTCTTATATATTGAAATAGTTATTTTTAAAATTCTAATCATTTTGATTATTTTTGTCATTTTTGTCAGTATGCATCGGCATACCTTTGTCATGCCCCTGGCATGCTGGCGAAATGCGCATTTAGAAATTTATCGAAACGTCGAAATTGTCATTTCGAACCTTCTCACATTCTTTTGGCCGAAGCATGAGTCATCACCTGCTTTGCTATGGTCTGGGTGACACTGTTGAAAAGGCAAGTAGTCACCCAGTTGTTGTTTGCCTCTCAATCGGCAGGTTTAACAGCATGAACGTCTGTCGAGATTACTTTTTTCTGTGGGACCCGACAAACTGAGAGGAGGTGAACCAGAGCAAGAAGTTAGATCCATCCAACTTGATCGATGTCCCCTTCATGTGAGGGGGAGTGCTTGTGGTAGAGTTCTTCCTCGTCAAGTCACTCAGTGTCTTTCTGATCCCCTATGATGTGCGGAGTCGAGATTCACAAAGTGTCGTTGACCTAGTGTCTGAAAATCAGATCATGAGATCTGAAAAAGTCGGATTTCAGATCAACAAAACGTGTTCCAATTGATTTTGCACACACTAGGTCATAGAAAAGGCCCTAGCGGTACTCTTCACAGTGGTAGATCACTTGAAAAGTCCTCGATGGCGGTGTTGAGGTGGTCGGAAGCGTGAGGTGGCAGTGTTGGGGGCCTAGATCGCCGGCGGTGTTGCCGCAGAGGTGTTAGGGACCTCTATGATGGCGCTGCAACGCCCTATGGTGGTGCTGCTGTCGGTCTAGGCCTTGTTGCGGTGGTGCTGCAGCACTATAGAGGCCGAGAGGGGCCTCAGCGGCGACGTTGCGGGCTTGAGGGGGACCTGCGATGCTGCTGCAGGTGATGGGGAGGCCGGTGTGCCTCACTGTAGTGGTGTTGCTGGCCTAGGTGGCTGGCAGCGCTGCTGAGGAGGAAAAGTTAGGGTTTTGGTGGGAGGGAAGGGAGGCTAGGGTTTTGGTGGGATACCAGAGCCCCGGTTTAGGATTGCTGCTCTGATACTTGTTAGGACCGAAATGAATTAGTTCTATTAAAGAGACCTTGTGCTTCTTTATATAGAGAGAGGCACTAGAGCGGAGATTACAGGAGTATATCCCTTCACCTTACATCGAAATAAAAAGAAACCCATTACATATAACTCAACAGTTTGAATTTGTGTGTCATACTCAGTCTGTGGAATCGTAATAGTTTTGCTGAGTTTGCCTATGTGCAACTAAGGCTTGGTACTCAGTCCTTCCTTTCTTGCCTCCATGACCACGCCTACATCCTTGAGTAGACAACAAATTATCTCTGCCCCTAGGGGTGTACACGGGTTGGGTTGGGGCTCAACCCAAACCCAACCCATAGTTTTCGGGTTGGGATTTTTCCAACCCAATTAAGCCCATTACAATACTGAACCCAACCCATAAAAATCGGGTCGGGTTGGGTTGAGTGGGTTGTTGATTAGTCAAAAGACTCAAAACTTATGTTTATCTCCTATGTATTTTCTATGTACTTAATACTTAATAACAAAATATTTTAAACTCATATATAGCTTTTATCTTCTAAAAAAAGTGAATAAAATAGGTAAAAAAAATCGAATCGTGGATCGAATTTGGGACAGGGGTGTGGGAATTTCAAATTTGGGACATGGGGGAGATGCGAGTAGGGTAACATGAGGGGAATTTGGGACATTGGGCTTGGGCGTAGATGAGCTTTGGTGGTTAAGTGGGTTACAATTGGCGAAGATTTAAGTTTGGTGTCCATATATATATGTTTATATATACATAGACACACACACATGGGGCGTATCCTCTGTGGATAGCGCTCATAAATAGTCAAGTGAGGACGTGCTAACTTCATTGGATATGGATCCTAAAACTAAAATAAAAGCAACTCATATTCGGATATTTGGTTTCAATGAGTTAATTGAAGATGATGCTTTCCATCTATTATCAAATACAAAATATATCGCAATCACTCACTTTCCATATAAAAAAAAAATAATGGAATGTTTGAATGATTGTCATCATAAAAATGGGGGTAAGTAAAAACATTTCATATAAGAACTATGTTAATACGTAGTATTACAAAAAAAACAAAGAGTTGGCCGTAAGAAGAATAAAAGACCTTTAAGAGTTAATTGTAGAGATGCGTATATTACAGGTATGTGCATTTCATTAAATCTTGTAATTACAAAGCTAATATGTTGTAACCAAGGTTTTAAAAAATGCGAGGCGGTACCGAGACGGTTTGCCTTCATCGAGGTGAGGCGTAAGTCTCAGGATTTGCATAAAAAATATAAAAAATGAAATGATATATACTTATCAAGTGCTAATAAGGAAATAATAACATAAATGACAGTTTCATAACATTTTTTCTCTATCACAACATTAAAAGAACGAAACTAAACGAGAGATGACGTTTAAATGAAAAGATAAACATTCATATAATATAGAAGATTAGAAACCATAACAAAAGCACAAACTAAATCAACTTTCCAAACCATTAGGAGACTTAAGAGTTAAAACATAGATTAAAATGAAGGTACATGAAACATCCACATCAAAAACTCAAAAGAACTACAACACATTGTAGACTCTAGTCTCCTCCTCCTTGAACACCGTCAAGCTCATCAATGCTGTCACTAGGGCTGGTTGCATCATCCCAAGAGTCATTCATAAACTTCATCCTAGTCTCATTATCAACATCTTCCTCAGTATCTCTATTACTCTCTTGAAACTCTTCCTCCTCAACGTTAATAACAGCTTTGCCTAAAAGATAAGTCATTTTAAACAATTTCTTAGAAGTTAGAACCTTAGTTTGTAACTTTAAACATTATAGTTCAGTAAAATAAAAAATTACATATTACCTTTACCCTTGTCCTTTCTCTTTTGCCTCTTTCTTCTTCTTCCTCCTACTTGTATTCCTCCCTCTACTCCTACTAACTGCTCAAGATTAATAGGATCCTCTTCTAGAGCTACAGTTGCATTATGCTCCTCATAAGCATCAATCTCTGTTTCGCAAAGTTGTAGCTCAGCAATCCACTCATCAATTGAGTCCACTTCCTCTAAGCATAGAGGATCATCCATTGTCTTTTTCTTCACCTCCTTCTGTTTCAATTTCAAATTGAACATACAATAAACCAAGTCATTGAGTTTATTTTGTCTCAGCCTGTTCCTTCTCTTAGTATGGACCTACTCAATGAGAAGTTTACCATTAAATTTTATAGCCTAATTATTATATATTACTCTAAATTTAAAACACAAATTTAGACTTTTTACCTGATTAAAAGCACTGCAATTTCCCTCACATGCAGATGCACTGCAAGTCAAACTTAAAATGCGCATGGTAAACTTCTTCAACTCAGGTGTTTCATCACCAAATGCTCTCCACCAATCCGTTGTGATGGAAATTTTGTTTATAGTATATAGGAAAAAATTAACAAAATTTATTAATTTAAATGATAGAATCATTGAAAGAACTTTACCAGGACTCCTATTAAAATGAGTCTCAATGGCATTGTACCATCCGAATAATCCTCTTCCATTAACAAATGCATCTGTTTGGAGATCCACATTCAACCTCTCATCCTTGTTAGGAATCAACCTCTGGAAGCATGAGTACAAGCCCATCTTTACTTCTGAATTAACTTTAAAAGTTGATTCATACTAGCATTGGGGATTCAGAAAATAGGTAGCAGCATGCAAGTGTGTGTGCAATTGCTTGTCCCATCTTGTGTCAATGATGTCCCAGATTGTCTTGTACTTCTTTTCATCATTACCCAAATTTTTAGCAATAGCTTCCTTGGCCCTATCCATAGCCTCATAAATAAATCCCATAGGTGGATATTGTTCAGCGTCCACCATTCTTAAAACCAACACCAACGGTTTGATTGTCCTTATCACATAGGCTACACCAGGCCAAAATGTTTTACTTTTGAGGATAATATTTTGTACAGCTTGCCTTTGAACCTTTAATGCATAACTGCTGCACTTCCACCTTTTTGAGGTGAAAAAAGACTCAAGAGCATTTTTTACTGTTAGTAATCTCTGCAAAGTAAGGAAAGCGGTAGCAAACCGAGTGATGACCTTTTTCAAGTGCTCTTCTTCTACCAACTTCCTTCTTTGCTAAGAAGGCCTTAATTTCAGTTTTAACTTCAGGTGACACCTTTGCACATGCTCCCACATTTTTGTGTCTTCGCTAAGTGCTCCTTCAGTCTTGCAATGCCACCTGTGATAGTTTTCCCACAGAAGTTACACTTTACATACTTATATCCTTCTCCCTTTAAGATCCTTGAAGGTCAATTTCCGTGCAATACTTCCATCCAGGATCAAACCTGCCAGTGCCAGTGGATCCTTCTTTTCCTCCTCTTCTTGCCTTTGGCACATGTCTAAAAGCGTAAAAGAGATTGGTAATTAAATAAACCTAAATGACCTAAACTTGAAAAATAAACCTAAATGAAATGACTTTAACTTATAGTCAACATACTAAGTTCAGCCTCAACATACTAACCTCAACCTCAAATGCATCCTGCTGAAGAGTGGAGCACTGTTGATGGAGCTGGAGCTGGAGCTGTGCTCGGGCCTGCACTTGGCCCTCTTTGCTCTAGGGCCTGCACTGCGCTGAGCTGCTGGAGCTGCACTGCGTGGAGCTTGCGCTGCCGTTGCACTGGAGCCTGAAGCTGGGGCCTGTGCTGCCGCTGCGTGGAGCGCTGAAGCCTACGTTGCGCTGGAGTTGCTCGCGTTGCTGGCGTTGGAGCGCTGCTCGCCGGTGGAGGCTGCGATGCAGTGGAGTAGGAGCTGTCGGTCTGCTGGTGGAGGCTGTGATGCGATGTGCTGGAGCGCTGCTCACCTTTTTGAGGTTTGCATTTTAAGTTTAGGGTTAGAGCCAAAGCTTAGGTCAAAAAAATGGTAATGTGACTAGCACATGACTATTTTACAAAGCAAAATACCCAAGGGGTGCCTCTCCAGTGCCCCAGCGCCTCAGCGCCTCAGCCACGCCTCGACAAAGCGAGGCGTACGCCTCACAGACTACATCTGAGGCTTAAGCCTCGAGGTGAAATTGGCACACCTCGCCTTGAGGCGCACGCCTTAAGCGCCTCGAGGCACGTTTTTTTAAACGATGGTTGTAACAAACAAAGCATGTATTTGTAATAACTAAACATGTATTTTGTAATAGAAACATGTGTATGTTGTAATAATTGCATGAAATGAAGCAATCTATTTCATAAAGGAAACCTTACACCTCTTGTATATAGAGAGGTGGGAAAAAAATATTACAAGACTCCAAATAGAAATAAAAATAACATGAACACTCTCATAACATAATGTAACACTTCCCCTTAAGGTGCAGTATAAATATCAGCTATGCTCAACTTGTTTCTACACTTCTCAAACAAGGGGCATGATAAAGGCTTGGTGAACATGTCTGCAATCTGTTCTGACGAGGCTAAATAGGAAGTGTGAAGTAGACCGTGCTGAATTAGGCTTCTACTATAATGACAGTCTACCTCCACATGCTTCATTCGTTCATGAAACATAGGGTTATTAGCTATATACGTGGCAGCCCTGTTATCATAGTACATCTCCATAGGCTCCTCAATAGTAACATGGGGATTCTTCAGTAATGACTGTATCCAGATCATCCCAGTAGCAGTATGTGCCATAGCGCGATACTCTGACTCAACACTAGAACGTGACACCACACTCTACTTCTTGCTCCTCCATGTCACCAGATTTCCTACAACCAAGGTGCAGAAACCTGTAGTAGGCCTCCTGTCCCCAATATCACCTGCACAGTCGGCATCAGAGTACCCAACAATAGTCATAGGAGCTCCTCTTCGAAAAAGAAGTCTTCGGCATGGAGGCTTCTTGATATACCTCAACACCTGCATTACTGCTTGCCAATGCTCATTTATAAGTTTGTTTAGAAACTGACTCAGCTTGCCCACTGTAAAACTGATATCTGGCCTAGTGATAGTCAGATAGAGCAAATTTTCCATAAGTTGCCTATATGCCTTCTTATCCATCAGTCGAGCAGACTCATCAAATAGGTAAACTTTTGGATTCATAGGGATATTTGCTCCTTTAGACCCAAGCATGTGAGTCTCCTGAAGAATATCCAAGGCATACTTCCTTTGGGACATAACAATCCCCTCATTGCTAGTGGCAATCTCAATACCAAGGAAGTACCTGAGTCTCCCAAGGTCCTTCATCACAAACTACCGTGCCAAGTACTCCTTGACCTGGGATATACCAACCATGTCATCACCTGTGAGAATCAAGTCATCTACATACACAGGTAGAGCCACAACGCT
Organism: Thalassia testudinum; assembly: GCA_037157565.1. Classification (NCBI taxonomy): domain Eukaryota; kingdom Viridiplantae; phylum Streptophyta; class Magnoliopsida; order Alismatales; family Hydrocharitaceae; genus Thalassia; species Thalassia testudinum. The sequence goes on from JAZHRO010000022.1 coordinate 100,291,132, forward strand.
CCTACCAGTCTTCCTTAGAAACAGAGAGTGATTAGACGAAGACCTCTGAAACCTAATCACAGACAATGCCTCTGATGGTCGTTGGAACCATGCTCTGGGGCTCTGCTTTAGGCCATAGATTGCCTGAACCTCAAAACCTGGGGGTTGATCGAGGGATTTTTCACTTGAACATGATAATATTGAGGAAATATGAAGAGGTATGTATTGTCGCAAAATTATTTAATCAAAATCTAGTGTGGAATAGAGAGATATGAAGATGTGAGGAGAAAATGAGAGAATGCGAGGACCACAAGTGCAATTTCGACTCAATAAAATATCTAAAACAAATCCACCCACAATGGGATGAAATGTAAATATATATTAACTCTGAGACAGGGGAGGATCTTCCCTTGCTCGTGGCAGTGCGTGGAGTTGATGGCGGTGCAGGTCGCTTCTAGCGAAGATGCATTGGGACGAGGTCGTTGCAACGGGGGCGGTGGCTTGGCGAGAGACGGCCAGAGGCGGCCACCGGAGATGAGACTGGCGGTGGTGCGTGGACGGAGGAGGTGCTGCGCGTGGCCGTGGGTGGTGCGCGCGTGTGGTGGAGGCTGTCGGTACGTAGAGGTGGTCGGTGGTGGGTTTGTTGGGTTCCTTCAGGTGCAGCAGAGGTTGGAGATGAAGAAGACATGTGGATGCTGGATGGCTGAGGATGGAGACGCAGTCATGAGCGAGGAGGGCGTGGGCAACGTCAGTGCTGTCACTACCGACAACGGTGATGGCGAGTGTAGAGGAGGGCGTGGTCGTGGATGAAGGCTCGCGGTTCTGGGAGTGGGTGGCTCACGATGTTGAGGAGGTTGTGGTGGCGCTGTGAGGTTCGCAGTTGTGGCTGCATTCGTGGGTCTCTGATGTAAACACATTTACACTACTTAAAATGTCTATTTATGCATGTTCTTAAGCATAGGATTGCATTTCATGATATAAATATTGCATTACATGCATCATCTTGCATTTAGAGTAGTTTGAATAAAATGGAGGTTAATTGTCTCCTTTTATGTGCTTGGACAGGGCAAATATTTTATCGGGGCCTCGGATCAAAGATCCAACCGTATGGATATGATCAGGGCGACGATTGGAGTTCAACGACTCCAAGATCGCCCTAATCAGGCATCCGTAGCATCAGATAGAGACCGGGGAACCCTAGAAGATCAAGGGCCAGGATGGTGTAAATCCGCACTTCAGATGGAAAATCCGACCACACGGATGAATTCGGATCGACGATCGCAGCCGAACGACACAAAAATCGAGTCAATCCGACATCCGTGGCACCATCTACAACTTCCAGAAGATGGACGGCCAAGATGGCGCCACGTGGCGCCATCCCAGCCGCCCAATCGGCCGCAGGAGTCCTGTGAAGACCGCGCACCGTCTCCTCTCCGCCGTTGGATCTCGATCCAACGGCTGCGGTCGCTCGCGTTTAAAAACGTCCGCGCGACCATTTCGCCCGCGTAGCGCAGCGGCGACGTAGCTGCGGGCGAAGCGGAGGTCGCGGGTTCGAGCCGCGGTGAGGGGGTCGAAGGCGCGGGCGAGCGGGCGCGCACGAGCGTCAGATGAAGATCCAACGGCCGTGCGCGCCCGATAGCGCCGACGCGCAATTGGACGCTCTGGTGGGCGCGCGATCACACGCGGGCGGTGCGCTACGCAGCGGGCGCGGACGCGTTCTAAGCCGTTCGATCTCGCGATCGGACGGCTGAGATGACGCGGACGTGCGTATGCGTTACGCGCGCGGCCAGCCGAGCAGGCGCGCGTGGGCGCGACGGCGACGGCGGGGCTTTAGCGACGGTTTTATCCGTCACTAAAGACCCCTTATTTATTATTTTGAAGATGTAATGTCCATTTTGCCCCCACTCCTTGCAACTATAAAAGGAGACCCCCTCCATACGAAATTTTCATCCCTTCCTTCTCCTCTCTACCTCTCCAAAGCTCAAGAGAAGCTTGTCCCACACCCGGGATGCTTCTCGCGAGATAAAGTCCAAATTTTCGTCCCCCTTCGGAAGTGGATCCCGCGACGACGACGGCGTGCTGCTTCGTTCCCGTTCTTCTGCTTCGTCCTCCTTCGTCCCGCTTCGTTCTCCTTCATCCAGGCGTCGTCCCGTCCGGCTCGTCCTCCAAGCGACCGTCGAGGAGGATTCTCTCTCCCTATTCTTTTTACTACTTTCTAGTATAGATTTACTGCTTTCTAGAGTAGTCTATTCGTCCTCCGAGCGATCGTCGAGGAGGACATTTCTCCCTCCATTCTTTTATTGCTTTCTAGAGTAATTGTTTTATGTTTTCTAGTTGTAACGAAAGAACTATTTTTATGATAAATTCCTTGTCTATTCTACATCTCATTTTGATTTCCATGTATAGTATTCCTTCTCTCTCTCTTACTCCCTCTCTCTCTTTTATTTGTTGTAGATACTTAGATAGTTTAAATTGAATTTCTTTGTAACAAAATAAAAAGAAACGCGAAGTTTTTAAATCAAACGTTCGCCTCCCTGTGTTCGACCCGGAATTCTTATTTCGGTATAAATTTTATTTGTTGAACACGAATCCTTCGCTTTCGAACTACAACGACGGGTTTTCCAAAACCAAACACGTTAGCGTAGATTCTCGTTCAATAGTCTCTATTGGGTGAGTGGGGAAGGTAGCAGGAGAAGATGATGGGGTTCCTGTTTAGGTTGAGGGCGATCACGATCGTGGTGATGGAGGAGATGAAGGTGCAGGAGAACTCGCAGTAGTGGTGAGGAGTAGGGCGTTGTCAAGGAATCTACCCCTGCTGCTATGGCGTGTTGAGGTAGTTGTTAAGAGGCAGGGATGGGTTGTGGTGGTTGTTGGACAAGGATGTCGTGGAGGTGGTGACCCACAGTGTTGAGGAGGTCGTGGTCGAGGAGGCTATCCTTGCTACTTGTGAGGTGGAGGAGGCACGGTTGTGGCGGGCGGAGGCTCGTGGTCGAGCAAAGAAGGGTGTGGTCAGGGGGTGGAGGTGGCTGAGGTCGAAGGTCTGTCCACACCTTCGTGTGTGAGGGAGATGAAGGCATGTGGTGGTCTAAGGAACCGAGAGGCGGTCCCTTATTCTCATGGGTAGGGACGAGGAAGAAGACTGAAGGGGGCCTTTGATTTTGGGATGTGTGTGCCTTTTTTTTAGAGGGAAAGAACGAAAGGTTGTGGGTCGATTTTGGTCTTTTTTCGAGATCTCCCCAACAATTAGAGTGGAATTAGGAAAGAAAAATGAGTGGAGATTCCTGGCAATAGAGTGAAATCCGAGGGGCGTGTGTGATTGGCGGTTCTTGCCAATCTTAGTGGCCTTTCTTTTCCTCTCTCCTAATTTAGTTTCCACTGAAATGAGAGAGATTTGAGAATTGGTATCCCCTTGGAAAATAGCCTTTCCTCGTCATGTTCGGTGGAAAATATCAAGATGGCATTCCATTTTGGCCCTTGGTTAATTCCTGCAAAAATATACACGTAAATAATATATTTGTATATGTTAGCATATGTTTTATTTTATCTCTATTGTACGGTTATGGGACTTGCTCCTTAACCCATTTTGGCCTCTCTCTATTAAAGAGACCCTAGGGTTTCAATAACAAGTTAAATCATTTCATCCAATTTGGTATCAGAGCACCAGTCTTGGATCATGGCTCTCGATATCCGACTCCCAAGGCCTCCAAACCCTACACCCACGCTCTCTCCTCTCCCAACGGTAGCAGGTTGGATCTAGTGTGACGACGCTCCTAGCGGTCGTGCGTGGTGGCGCACATGCATAGCAATACCCTTAACGTGTATGGCGATGCTCATAGGTTCGATTTAAGTGCAGCAATGCGTGCGACGATGCAAGTGGGCTCGATCTGAGCACAACTCATGTGGCGATGCTCGTGGATCCGATTTGAGCGCAGTGTCATGTGTGGTGGTGCTTGTGGGCTCGATCTGAGTGCAACAACGTGTGCGGCGACGCTTGTTGGCCTGATCTGAGCGCAGCAGCGCCCTCTTTGTGTGCGGTGACAATCAGTTGGTCGGATCTGACCGTGCGGTGGTGCTCAGCTGGTCATATCTGATTGGTTTTGTAGGGAGAGAGACCCTTAGATCTCCGTGGGGTCATCTCGGGTGTTCTTCCTTGCACCCGAGCAAGGCCAACGTTTGTCCAAGGGGGTCTTTCATGAAGATGCTAATTTGAATACATCCAAATTCATTTTTCTTTAATGGTTTCTTGGACATAGAAGGTTGATTGCGATTCCCGGATTGCGAAGATGGCTTCAGATGCTCAGTCCAGGGTGACATCGGGCACTCTTTCGGACACTGGGGTACTTAAGAATCCATTTTTTGGTCCTATCGTCAAGCTAGATGAGACCAACTACCCACGGTGGTCCTAGATTTTCCTTATGATTGTCAGGGGTCATAAGAAGAGCTACATTCTTACGGATCCGAAGCCTGCAAACAATACTGGTGTACATGCCAATTGGGACAACGACAATGCCATGGTTTGTGCATGGCTGATGTAGACAGTTATTCCCCGAATAGGGGTTGAGATTATGTATTACACCACAACGAAGGAGATGCAGGAGTCCTTGTGTGTCACTTACATGCTAAGAACTCCGCATGGGTGTTTCAGGTCTTTTATGACCTCTTCTACTTGAGTTAGGGAGGACGCACGCTACTGCAGTACTACTCCCTCATGAAGGGAATGCTGAAGAGGGATCACTCTTATCTACCGGGGTGTGCTTGTGAGTCCTGGTGGAGCTTTAGGAGACATTTGGCAGTCTCCCTTTTCTTGGCAGGTCTCAGACTTGAACATGTGGCAGCCAGAGATCAGATTCTCACCTCTCTTGAGCTTCCTATCCTAGAGGAAGCTTACATCAGACTTAGTAGAGTAGTCGTGCGCACCCCTGCTCCTGACTATGGTGCTCAGACATCTGCATTGGCTGCGATCCCTGGACATGGCAGGGGTACTCCTGCACGTGGTCGTGGACGCAGACGCCCTTCTGGTACATGCACTAGGACTCCGTGCACCTACTGTGGCAAACTTGGCCACTCTGAGGCTATATGTTGGCAGAAGCATGATAGGCCACTTGTGGCCAATCAGCTAGCTGAGATTATAGATGGTGTTTTCTCCAGTCTTGATGTTAGTTCTCTTGTTAGTTCTCTGAGCACGGAGATTGAGATCTTCCAGTAGCAAATCGCTTAGTTGACTCAGGCTTCTTGGTCTCCAGACACTGTAGCTATTGCCACCTCTTCTGAGCCACCTATGACTGGTATGTCGTCACCCTTATTATCATCTGGTGATTGGTTGATTGATTCTGGTGTGTCACGGCACCTATGTGGCTACAGGGGTTTGTTCACTCAGTTAGTATTAGTTACCCCAGCTAAGACTGTACATGTGGTAGATAGGAGACATTCCCCACTTGTTGACAAGGGAGATATGTCCTTATCTTCTACTTTGATACCGACAGATGTTTTTTACGTGCCTAATTTTCCTTTGAGCTTATCGTTTGTTAGCATGATTACTAGAAACCTGAATTGTCGAGCTATTTTTGATGTCTATTCTTGTGTCTTGTAGGGCAAGTTTACTGGGAAGACGATTAGTGGAGGGCATACGGAATGAGGGGTGTACCGTTTGAGTCGCAGTGTTGTTACTTCTGCTAAATCTCCTCTCCAGTGGCATCACCGCCTTGGCCACTTGCCTATTGATCTCCTTAGATGTGTTTTGCCGCATATGCCCTGCACTACTACTCTCACTTGTGATGCTTGTCAACTGGGCAAGTATCACAAGGTTAATTTTTTCAGTTATACTTCTGTTTTATTTGTTGCGACTTTTGAGTTGATTCATATGGATGCTTGGGGTCCTAATCGTACTCCTGATCGACTTGAAAATATATATTATCTTGTTTTAGTTGATATTTTTTCCCGTGTTTCCTGGATGTTTCTTTTGAAGCATAAGTCCGATGTGGGATAAATCATTGAGCATTTTGTTAAAGAAATAAAAACTTAGCATTCTTGTTGGTGAATCGTTTTCGGTCTGATAATGCCTTGAAGTTTTGTACTACGCGTTGTGCACTTTCTTTTTTAGTTGCGGCATTATCCATGAGATCATTTGCCTTTATACCTCTCAGCAAAATGGTGTTGCTGAGAGGAAACATCGTCATATTCTTGATGTTGCTCGCACTTTGATGGTTCGTCATTCGGTCCCTTTCCTCTACTGGGGTGACGCTGTTTTGACTGCATGTTTCTTGATCAATAGGGTGTCTAATGTTGCTTTACATGAACGGATTGGATTCCATTGCAGGTTATGTATCTTGATTGCCCCTGTTTCACGTCACTCCTCAGACTTTTAGTTGTGTTGCCTTTGTCCACCTGTTGGGACCGAGTCGGGATAAACTTGCACCGAGAGCAGTTAAGTGCGTTTTCCTTGGGTATATTCGGATGCAAAAAGGATATCGGTGTTTTGATCCGATTACTTCTTGGCATTTTGTTTCTACGGATGTTACCTTTCATGAGGCGATACCCTTCTTTTTTACGTCCGCTGCTGAGATGCCTCCTGAGGGTGACATGGCGCCTATGCCATTTACACCCATTCATTTTAGGAATTTTCCCGTGGTTCTTGTCCCTACTACGCCACCATCATCACCTCCTGCTACGCATTCCTTTCCTTGGCTGACTAAGCCACTTCAGACATATGTTCATCCCCATACTACCTATTAGGGACCCCTACCCTCGCCTTCACCATCGGCTTCTCAGGTGAGTCCTTTAGACACTGACACATGTTTGCCATGTGATGACCATAGGGACAAGATAGATGATGTGGCAGGTGATGGTCTTGATCTTTCGATAGCCATTCGGAAGAGACCATGAACCTGCACTCCTTACCCTATGGCTGGGGCACTTGCTATTGATGGTTTAACCCCTAGGTTTGTTGGATTCACTCAGGCATTAGTCGCTACTCAGATTCTAGCTACTTATCGTGAGACCATGCTTGATCCAAAATGGCAAGCAGCCATGGAGGATGAGATGGCCGCTTTTAGAGGCCATGGGACCTAGGAGTTTACTCCACTTCCTGGTGGTGCTACACTTGTTGGTTGTCGGTGGGTATTCACTGTAAAGTTCAACTCAGATGGTGGTGTGGCTAGATATAAAGCACATCTCGTGGCAAAGGGGTTTACCCAAACTTATGGGGTGGATTTTTTTAATACCTTCTCAACTGTTGCTAGACTTCTTATTGTATGGGTGTTGGTTGCAGTGACAGTTCAGTTAGATCGGCCTTTGCATTAGTTGTATGTGAAGAATGCCTTCCTTTATAGTGGTCTCCAAGAGGAAGTCTACATGTAGTAGCTACCTGGCTTTGAGGCTTAGGGGAAGTGTGTATGCCAACTACGGAAGGTAATTTATGGCCTTAAGTAGAGTCCCAGAGCCTGATTTCAGAGGTTGTCACAGGTTGTTGAGGCAGCTGGATTTAGGAGATGGACAGTTGATTTTTGTCTCTTTGTTAGGAGGACTGGATGGGGTACTGTGGTACTCATTGTTTATGTTGACGACCTTATTGTCATAGGGGATGATGATCAGGGTGTTACTAAGATTAAGCGCATCCTTGCAGAGCAGTTTGTCATGAAGGACTTGGGAGCTCTGGGGTATTTTCTGGGTATTGAGGTTGCTCGCAGTAAAAAGGGAATGGCTTTGTCCCAGAGGAAGTATGCCTTGGACATCTTGCAGGAGGTTGGTATGCTTGGGGCCAAGGAGGCCAATATTTTTATGGACCCCAAGATGTCACTCTATGATGAGGATGCACAGTTGGTGGACAACAGGAAGTACAGGTAGCTTGTGGGCAAGCTGTTTTACCTTACTATCACGAGGCCAGATATCTCCTTTGCAGTAGGGAGACTAAGCCAGTTTATGGCCAAGCCAACACATCAGTATTGGGATGCAGCACTGATGGTGCTTAGATACATTAGGAAGGCTCCTGGGAAGGGTCTCCTCTTCTCCAAGGGGTCTTCTATGGCCTTGGTTGGCTACTTTGATGCGGATTACGTCGGATGTCATGTGGACCGCAAGCCAACTACTGGGTTCTGCATCTTTTTAGCAGGGAGTTTGATTACTTGGAGGAGCAAGAAACATAGCATAGTTGCGAGATCCAGAGCCGAATCTGAGTACAGAGCTATGGCTTAGATGATTGTAGAGATGATGTGGATTAGGTCCCTGCTTACTGACTTGCAGATATAATTTTCTAGCTCAATGGAGATGAGATGTGATACAAGGTAGTCACTTTTATTGCCAACAACCCAGCGTTTCACGAGAGGACGAAACACGTTGAGGTTGATTGCCACTATACTAGGGACATTATTCAGAAGGGGTTACTATATACCACACCATACACATTTCAGGAGCAGATTGTCGATATTTTCACGAAGCTCTTAGCCAGATCTTTATTTGATTCATGTGTATCCAAGTTAAGCATGATAGATATCTATATTCTAGCTTGAGGGGGAGTGTTAACTTATGTTTGATTTTATTTCTCTATTGTATGGTTATGAAGTTTGGTCATCAATGGGCATCTATGTACTTTCACTCATTTTGGCTTATCTTTATTTAAGAGAGCCCTAGGGTTTCAATAACAAGTTGAATTATTTCATCCAATTGTATATAATTATGCATTAAGTAAAGAAATATATGCATATGGAGTACATCAATTAAATAAAAATGTAGGAACGTCAAAACACGAGCTTAGCTAATTTCTAAATGTAATGCATATTTGAAATCTATTGGTCTCTAAATTAAATGTTTTTAGGTATAATTATAGTCCATTAAAGTGGACCTAACATATATATCTCCAATTGAGGATCACCATACAAGAATGGATTTTTGACATCTAGCTGATGAAGTGCCCAACTATAGTGCGTAGCCACCAAGATAAGAATACAAATAGTAGAGAATCGAGCCACCGACGAGATGGTGTCAAAGAAATCCACTTCATAAGTCTGAGTGAATCATTTGGCCACGAGATGGGCCTTGTACCAAGAAATAGACCCATTAGGGTTGTATTCCAAGGCAATGACCCACCTTACTCTAACAAGATGTGCGCCAGAAGGTAACGAGGCTAGCTCCCAGGTGCCCCTGTCACAAAGAGCAGTCATCTTGTCCATTGCAGCCTTCCAATGTAGATTCAGAAGTGCCTGCTGATAGGATGTAGGTATTTCAAAACTAGACAGAGTAGCTGTAAATGCATGAAATGAAACTCCTAGAGAATGAGTAGATACTGCACCCTCTTAGCCACATGATAGTGAGCACATGACCGACGGGCCTTCCGAATAGCAATAGGCATATCATCATCAGTGCTCATGGAAATAGGACCTAGAGAAACATTCATAGGCAGCACACTCTCAGTGGTCTCAACCTCCATACTTGCTAGCATTGTATGTAAAGGAGCTTCCTCTGTGCGAATATCTATACTTGTAGGAATCTCGAGTAGTAGTCTCTAGGTTACCACCATTATCCTAAGAGGACTGTGGAATAGACAAATGAGGCTTCTCCCTGTAGACAACTAGTAACTGGTAAGTGTGACCCTTAAAGGTTCTTTCATTTGCTGGTATTGGCCTGAATGTGCTGGCAGATGGCCCTGTAGCTTGAGAAGAATTGCTACTATTTGTGAATACACCAAATGGTATAGGAGCATACTTTGACACTTTCTGCACCTGTTTGGTAGCAATAGAAAAATAAGATGCAGCTTAATGAAAGGTGACATCTACACTAATATAATGGTTTTAGTGCAGGGGATCGAAACATCGATATCCCTTCTAAGTACGAGAGTAGCCAATGAACACACACTTGATTGCTTTAGGTGCTAATTTATCTCACCCAAGTCCAAGAAGGTGTACAAAAGCCACACACCCAAATGTCTTGGGTGGAAGATCAAGCAACTCAGCATTTTTATATGTCACCTGCCATGGTCCTGCTCATGGATCACTGAGGAGGGCAATCTATTAATAAGATAGTAGGCTGTGAGAACTGCATCTCCCCAGTAGTTATGTGGCGCATTGTTATGAATAAGGAGAGCTTTGGCCATATCAAGAATGTGTCTGTGACTCTGTGTTTCCTCTCTACAATCCTATTCTACTGAGAGGTGTGAGGACATGAGATTTGATGAATTATGCCATGCAAACCATTGAAATCAGCCAGTCGGTGAGTACAAAACTCTAATGCATTATCTGATTAGACAGTCTTGATGCTGACATTAAACTGGTTCTTTATCATCAACACAAACTTCTTAATCAAGGGACCCACTTCAGACTTGCTCTTCATGAAAAACAACCATAACAATTGGGAAAAATCATCAACCACAATCAAATAATATGTATGTCCTGCTCTATCAGGAGTTCTATTAGGGCCCTAAACATCAAGATGCACCAATTGAAAACATGAAGACGTACGTGGTCCAGTAGCAGCAGGAAAGGAAGATCTATGGTGCTTCCCAAGTTGACATGCATCACAGGAAAGCTATGCAACTAGGGTTATATGTGGAATAAGTCTGCGTAACTTCTCCAAAGATGGATGGCTCAACCGTTTATGCCACTTTGGAGCACTCCCTGAAGTGGTACTAATTTGACAAGCTACAACCGTGGGACCCTACACACGGCAAACACCTCTTTCATGTCAACTACCAATAGTCTTCCCGGTCATTCTGTCTTGGAAAATGCATCTAAGCTCATCAAAGATGACACGATAATTCATTTGCTTGATGATTTCAAGAGCAAGTTCATGGACAAATCTGGAACAAGCAAGATACGGTTGAGCTGCATAGATAGGGTAACATTAATTTTCCCCTGACCACTAATAGGAGTGTCTCTCATTAGCTATCTGTACAGTGCAACCTTGAGAAACAGATTGAATTTGCCCAAAACACTGTAGATTACTAGATAAATGATTGGAAGCACTTGAATTAATCAACTGTGTCATACCAGTGGTTGGAGATGAATCACTCACGACTGTTCGTAGCAAATCTTTGACTGGGAAGCTGCCATGTTCACAAAATTACACTGCCAAAATCTGATTGTAATGCAACACAGGGGAATACACACCTCATTCCTCCTTTAATAACACGTACGACATAGAATAGATATCTGAAAATGGAATACACACTCCAAAAATCATCTAACAAGGGAATACACACCCCAAAAATCATCAATAAGGAGAATACACACCCCAAAATCGGATCACAGTTCTGGGAAAAATCATACCACAGTTCGGTAGGAAGGTTCTTGATCTAGAACTCCATCATGATGGCACCAAGAACCTTCTTAGAAGCTTCTAGAGAGAGTCCTACGATCTACTGCCTTCTTACCGTCGGAAACGACCCGATAGAGAGAGAAGGTGGCGATGACGAGAGGCTGGAGGCGCCCCTTTTCCACGCGCGTTGCTGAGCGCTGGGTGATGATGTGACTCGACTACACACTGTTGCTGTTGCCTCGCATCGATGCTGGGTCGAGTGCGGTGCGGCGACGCTGCTGTGGCAAGGTGCTGCTGCTGTGGTGGCAGTGATGGCGCTACTACCGTAGGAACGTTGCTACTGTTGCAGTGGCTAGTGTTGCTGCCGGTGGCTGTGGTGGTGGCAGTGATGGCGGTAGTGGTAGGGCATGCGATGGGGTTAGGTTTTTTTTCTTGGGTGGAGCCCTCAACTTGGCTCTGACACCAAGTTGATGGAAATGAAGCAATCTATTTCATAAAGGAAACCTTACACCTCTTTTATATAGAGAGGTAGGGAAAAATATTACGGGACTCCAAATAGAAATAAAAATAACATGAACACCCTCATAACATAATGTGATAGTAACAAATACAAAAATACAAAATATGTAAACAAAAATTGTAATACAAAAATTATGTTATATGCATGGTTGTAATAAAAGATTGTATTATAAAATTACGTTATATGCATGGTTGTAATAAAAGATTGTATTATAAAATTATGTTACATGTATACTTGTAATATAAAATTTTATTGTATACTTCGGTTATAAAATTGTAATACAAAATTAGTTTATACGCACTTTTGTAATATAAATTAGCCTATATACTTCGATTATGAAAATTGTAACACACAAATGTACTGTACACTTCGATTACAAAAATTGCAATACAAAATCATGTTACATGTATAGTTGTAATATAAATTTACGTTGTACACTTCGGTTCTACAATTATAATACAAAATTATGTTGCATGTAATTTTGTAATACAAAATTATGTTGTATACTTTGATTACAAAAATTATAATACAAAATCAATTTGCATTAACACTTGTAATATAGATTGGTCTGAATGCGTTTCTTATGAAAATTGTATTATGTATTACATTACATGGATGCTTATAATACAGAAATATATTGTACACTTCGGTTATGAAATTTATAATATAAAAATATGTTGTATGCGGACTTGTAATACAAAAAATGAGGTTTTTACTTTGGTTGTGAAAATTATAATATAAAAATTATGTTACATGGACACTTGTAATACACAATATGAAGAATTTGTTGTTACGTAAAGATAAAAGTAAGTAGTGACGAGTAAATGAAGTAATGGAAATTGAAAATGAAATGAATGCCAGTGTCTATACTTAGAAATGCCATAAATGAATGTAATAATATTGATAGATACAGATCCATATATATCATAGTGATTTTAGAAACTGCTAAATAAAAATGTACTTTTTAAAGGGTTTAAGAGCATGATTAACATATATGCTTTAGCTTGGAATAACAAGAATCAAAAGTTGATTGAGAGGCTTGGTAAATATGTCAGCAATCTAATCATCTGTAGTAACTGGAGATGTGTATAAGTAGCTTTTCTGAATAAGATCCCGTGTGTAATGACAATTCACTTTCATATGTTTGGTGCTTTTATGGAACATGGAATTGTTAGCAATATAAGTAGTAACTGCATTATCACAATGCATCTCCTTAATACCATCAGCTGGAACATGTAGATTAGCTAGAAGAGATTTCACCCAGCTGTGTGTGCCATGGCACCATGTTTAGATTCTGCACTAGATCGAGAAACAACATGCTTTTTGCTTCTTTAGATTATTAGATTGCCAACTACATACGTGTAGAATCCAGTAGTAGACTTACTATTCACCAAACAACCCACATAATCAGCATTAAATTAGGCGACAAGTGACATTGAGGTCCCCTTGGTGGACAAAAGACCCTATTTTGGAGCTTTCTTGAGATACCATAGGATCATCATAGCGGCCTCTCATTGCTGCCTGGTAGGCTTGGCCATAACCTGACTCAACCTTCCAACTGCAAAAGCAATATCTGGCCTGGTAATGATAAGGTACAATAGGTTGCTCACAAGCTACCTATATTGTCTACTGTCAACTGATGGTGACTTTGGATCATATAGATGAGCCTTTGAATCCATAGGTATATTAGTTGGTTTTGTTCCAAGCATACCATCCTCCTGCAAGATATCAAGAACACCTTTCTGGCTATGTGCTACCTCTATCCCCAGAAAGTACCTCAAAAGACCTAAGTCCATCACGAATTGCTCCACTAGGCATGCCTTGATGTGCATAATCCCGTTAACAATCAAATTATCCACATACACAAGAATTACTACACCCCTTTCTCTTTTTTCCTAACAAATAGAAAGTGATCGGTAGATGACCTTTGAAATCAATTAACCTCAACAACCTCAGATAACTTTTGAAACCAGGCGCTAGGACTCTACTTAAGCCCATAAATGACTTTCCTTAGATGACACACACACTCCCCCTGCTTCTTAAAGCCTAGTGGCTGTTGCATAAATATCTTATCCTCTAAATCACTATACAGAGAAACATTCTTGACATCCAGTTGATGAAGTTGCCAATCATAGTGAACTGTAACTGTAATAAGTATCTGCATAGTCGACAAACGAGCTACATGAGAGAACGCGTTAAAAAAGTCTACTCCATACATATAAGTAAACTCTTTCGCCACTAATCTGGCTTTATATCTAGCAATAGATCCAGCAAGATGAAATTTGAGAGCAAAAACTCATCGACACCCAATAAGGCTGGTTCCAGATGAGAATGGGGCAAGCTCCCAAGTACCTCTGTTCTAGAGGGTAGCCATCTCCTTTTCCATGGCCTGATGCCATTTTAGATGAATCATGGCCTCATGGTAAGTAGTTGGCACTATAGTAGAGATAAGAGCCTACCAAAAAGTGGTGAAAGTTGTACCCAGGCTATCAGTTTGTAGACTCCTTGCCAAGTGGTATCTTGCACATGACTTGGGGGCCTTTTGAATAGCAATCGGAAGGTCCAGATTTGTAGGATCTGTAGGCTCATTCTTCTCAGGTACAAGAGGTTGAGACTGAATTGTATCAACACTAGGCACGAAATTGTCAGTGTCAAAAGGTGTTGGGAGGCAAGTGTTGGTGAAGGGAGGGGATGTGAAATGTAGTATGAGGTTGATGGTAAGTCACCACAGGCTCGTTGTATCTGGGTATACTAGGAGCAGGAGTAGTAGTGGGTTTAATATTTGGTACAACACCAAAGGGAATAGGTGGAATAGGCATAGGTGCAGCCTTAGAGGATGGTAAGTCACTCTCAGACATGGAGAAGAAGGGTATAGCCTTATGAAAAGTATCATCTGCACTAGCATAATGACGGGAGGTATGCAGATCAAAACACCTATACCCCTTTTGAGTTTAGGAATACCTTAAGAAAACACCTTTGACAGCTCTAAGTGCCAGTTTATCCTGTCCTGCACTCTGAACATGTACAAAGGCAATGCACCCAAAAATCTGAGGAACAATAGGAAATAGTGGATGGTCAGGATATAAAAGCTGCCATGGAATCTACTTACGAATAGCAGCATTCGACATCTATTAATAAGAAAGTAAGCTGTAAGAACAACATCCCCCTAGTACAAAGCAGGGACAAGATGGTATATCAATAGGGTGTGTGCCACATCAAGAAGATGCTTATGCTTTCTCTCAACAACGCCATTCTCCTAAGAGGCATGAGCACAGGTGGTCTCATGAATGATACCATGTGCACCAAAAAATCGATGTAAACGAGTAGTAGTAAATTCTAAAGCATTATCAGATCAAACATTTTAATAGTAATAGAAAATTGGATTTTTATCTCAGCAATAAAATTTTCAATAAATACTCCCAACATCAGATTTATTCTTCAAGAGAAACAACTAGGAAACTCTAGAAAAATCATCAACAAAAATCAGAAAATAATAATGACCGAGTCTATCAGGAACATGACTTGGCCCCCATGCATCTATATAAATCAAGTCAAAAACATGCGACGACCCAGAGTAGCGGGAAGTAGGAAATCTAGCACAATGGTGTTTGCCAAACTGATAGGCATTACAAGTTATGGTGGAACTGGTATGTGGGATGGTACATGCCTAAGTCTCTCTAGGAGAAGATGGCTAAGACGGAGGTACCACTGGATGGGAGATCCAAAAGCCAAGGCAACCTCCCCCTGATCCACAATAGCCGCAGTAATAGGGGAACGACTTAAGTGGTAAGCCCTCTCTTCTTCATGTCCTCCACCAATCGTCCTCTCTGTGTGGCGGTCCTGCATGACACATGATTACGCATCAAAAATCACCCGACAATTAAGCACATGTGTAATATGGCTAACAGAAGTAGATTAAGTGGAAAATTTGGCATACATAACACATTTGGCAAACTCAGGTTGGAAGAGAGGGATACCTCCCCCTTTCCAACTACTTGGGATAACCTGCCATCAACCACTTGTATTATCCTGCCCAAGGGAACAGCTTTCAACTCTGAAAATGCGCCATGATCACCACACAAATGTTCGGAAGCACTTGAATCAACTAGCTAACCATTGGTATCATGTGTAGAAATAGAACAAATAACCTTTGTACCTGAAGTAGAAGCAGTAGCTGTAGTCTCAAGAGGAGTAGTTGTCTGGGATAACTGACTAAATTCCTATAGTAACTCATCAAACTTTGCTCTTGAGACGATCTCTAGGGATATCACCTTTAGTGGCCTGGTGAGCAGTAACAGGCTTCTCGTGCTTTTTGCCATCACGTAGTCGTCTCAGAATGGCCTAAACGACCACAGTATGTGCATGGAATACGAGTGCGACCTCCAGATGCACGTCCACGACCACAACCACGAGTAGAAGAACTACCTCTCCCTCATTCAGGTGCAACAACTAAAGTAGTGGTCTATCCAGTTGTCTCCACTGGAGGGATTGAAATTACAATCCTACTTAGCTTGCTATAGGTCTCCTCCAAGGAGGTAAGCTTTGACAGGGTGGGAATCTATTCTCATGCTCTAGCAAATTAAGGTCCAAATAAGATAGGAATAGTGAAACAACTAGCTCTATCTTGAACTCTCACCAAGAAGAGTAAGTACATCCTGGCTTGTAGGAATTATTCCTGTCCAACAGGCCCTTCATCCGAGAATAATATTGGGCCAATGATCGACCCTCCTGTTGTTTCAATAAAAGTCGTAATTGAAACAGCTCGTGATAAATTTGAAAGACACGTGCAGAGTTCTTCTTATGAGAATGTCTCACTAAGAGACTTTGCTTGACAGTCAGGTAGTACATAATGGGAGTAACAGAATTCATCATCCAGGCACATACCATAGCATTGTCTCTAACTCTCTATCCCATGAGGCATTGGCTCCCGTCCTGTCCATGGTCTCGGACTGATGCAAAATTTTCTCCTTGCCATGACCCTAAACAGTCATCAAGAACATCTGGGACTACCTCGGATAATTGGTCTCGTCTAACTTGATCATCGGATCAAAGAAGGGGCTCTTGTAACTCTCGGTTTCCGTAGAAGAATCTTATGTGACCTCGGACGAATTAGAGGATGCCATGGCTTTATCACTTAAACCTCGATGTGTGAAAATGGAGCCTTAGATCATATATTCAGATTTGTAAATCATAAAATACTGAACAGAGTATTCAGATCATGTAGCAAGGCGTGAATGGCATAGCAACCCCCTTCAAAGCGTTGCCAATTCGACGAAGAGTTGCCTTTCCCTTTAGAGATCCTACAAGAGGATCAAAATGAGGAAGGAGGGTGTCAAAGACACCCCATTGGTCGTGCAAAGGAGCCTGCATGGATTGGGCTAGATGAGAGGAAGGAGAGGGTAGTGGTAGATCAATCGCGCAGGCTGCTTAGGTGGTGCTGGCATTGCAACCAGCAAGCGATGATGCTGGCTGTGATCAGGCCACCGTTGGTGGCCCACTAGCAATGACAAGAGACCACTTCCTACTACCTATCCCTATCGGGGTGGACAGGGTCAGCTGTGTTGCCAGAGGGGAAGTGGCGAGGAGGAGCTTGCTGACAGTTGGAAGGGGGTAAGGTAGAGGGGTTGGTGGTTTGTTTCGGTGGTGGTACCTAGGGCATCAGTTTAGGACTACTATTTTGATACCAAGTTGAGAACAAATTAAAGACTTATTATTTTTTGGAAACCCTACCTCTCTTTATATAGAGAGGTGGTAAAAGCACAACACAATTCCCTAAAAAAAATATAAAAGGTGTAAAACACACCCATACAATAAAGAAATATGAAAGATATCTCAAGTCTCTCAACATCAACAATATTGAAGTATCTGTAGGAAAATATGTTCATTGCTTAATTTTTGATGTGTTAGCGGCACAAGAAGGGGTTGAATTGTGCTAAAAATTTAAAGAAAATAATTTAAACAATCACATAAAATAAGACAAGGATTTAAAGAGGAAACTCTTGCAAGAAAAGCCTCTACCTTGATCTTTCAATCTAGGATTTTGCTCCTACCCAAGTAGGAATCACTATCAACAATGATATTACAATCCCCTCTCATGGACAAATCCTAGGAAGAGTTTTGCCCCTCTACTAAGAGGAATTGGGAAACTTGCAGGCTAGGTACCCAAACAAACTAATAAAAATAATATATGAAAATCCTATGAGCCTTGAAAGATAAGAACTATGAAATAGGCTTAGTATACTCCCTTTGCAAACCTATAAGATGCAGAGAATCAGAGTGGGAGTTGGATTGCTCTCAAGAAATTACTAGCACAAGAGAGAATGGATGAATCATTTTAGCACTACAGATTTTCTTTGCTTGGTGTGCTTGCTAAAGGTCATCTTAGGTGGGTATTTATAGGTGTAGGAGGTCAGGTTTAGGCACTTGAAATCGTTTAAATTTAAATTTGAATGAAATAAATTGAAGTGAAACATATACTCAATCATTTAAGTGAAAGTTGATTGGATTGGACGTTTAAATCAAGGTTTAGACCTCTGAACTTTAGGATAGACGTCCGAAGCACTAATAAGAGGTGTCCTAACAACTACTCAAATGTTAAAAAAACAAAGATCATAACCCTTGAGAGATTCCAAGAACTGAAGCAAACATTTGAATTAGGAAGAGATAATTCATGCCTGAAGATAAAACAAGACATTTGAAAATAAGAAATTTAATATGTAGATCAAGTTGGTGGATGTCTAGTAGACAACTTACAAGTTACAACAAGGTTGGTCGACCAAAAATTAATTTAGTCAGTGCCCGATAGAAGGGTTCTAAGTCATGAATTTCCAGTATTTGAGAAAATAGATCAAATGCCATCAGGTTTATAGTATTAGACGATGCCTAAGTAAAGAAAAGAAAAGCAGATGTCTCAAGCAAAAATACTAGACGTATGAAGAACTAAAAATGCTTATTTGAATAAAAGTAACTGATCATTAATCAATGGTCAAACATTTTGATTTTGAAAATATGATCGTTAACGTGTTCTAGAACACAGATAGACATCTGAAATTCTAGATAATTCTAGACAAGACTTAGAGAGGAATTTGGTGGAGGATAGATCCATGACATCTTAAATCAACGACAGATGTCTCAAAATCATAGAGATAGACAAATTACTGTAGTGAGGTTCAGTCATCTCAAGAAAATATTCAGACTTTGAAAATGGGTTTTCAGATATCCGAAGATGAAATAAGATATCTGAAAGAACCATAGAATGAAACTATCAAGATTTCAAGATAAGGAAAAATATTGGAGTGTTCTGGAGTTTGTCCTGGGTAATTTTGAATGGAATGAAGGCTCTTTTACATTTTAATAAAAATAAAATAAAATATTACATCAAATAAAAAACCTAAGACCAAAATTTCTTGTTCACAATCCTTAGCTTTACCTTAACTTTCGTGAAATCCTGCAATACTTGTTAGTTCTCACATAAAACATTTATTTGTCATTATAACAAGCACAATTAATCACATTAACAATATGAAGCATAGTCAGAGGCTCTGGAGTAGCTTGATCAGTCTTCAGGGTCTTTGCCAATTGAATGTGCTGTTTATTGCTTGCATTTGATTGTGATCTTCTTGTTTGTGATTACATTTCATATCAAGCTGATGCTGCAACATGTTCTTTTGATCATCTTCTTATAGATATGGTGGGACAATAACAAAGCAGATCAGACGATTGGGTGCTTCTTGTGACTGGAGCAGAGAACACTTCACCCTTGACGAGCAGCTGAGTCGTAAGACATTTGTGTTGTTTAGTTTCCATGAACAAAAAGAGCATTGAATCTCTCCTAAGAGAAATGCTCTTGATTCTTGAGTGATTGATATATCCACTTGTTTAATTTGGCCACTTTTGCATGCTTTGAATTTGCATTTCTATCTTTTTGAAACACTCAAAATTGGGAAAATAATATAACATGCAAAACAGACCATAACAGCTGCAACATCATGGTCCTTTGCTCTTCTTTTTCATGTGTGCCTTTCGACCTTGACAAGATGCATAGCATTTCCTGTAGATCCTTGAGGAATGCATATTAAATTATATTTGCTTTTGTCTGTGCTAATCTAATATTTCCTGCTGGTTGCAGAAGCAGTTGTTGAGGCATTTTTAAGACTTCATGAGAAAGGCCTTATTTATCGAGGTACCAATAGTTGCTAGTATTATATATCTTTTAGGATTTTTTTGGATCTTGAATATGCACATAATTACTGCCAACTTTGTGGAATTGCTTTCTGTGCATTTTGGTCAACAGAGTCATTTGCATGCGTGAAATATGCCTTCATTCTATTTACAGCAATTAGGCTTTCAGTATATTCATTCTAATGGATGCAATTGTATATCTCTTGAAAGTTGTGCAGCAAGAATCGGCTGATTCGATCCTCTCTTGAATTGAATTAGTTAGTTCCGCATGAGTCACGATTGGGATCTGTGCACGGGATATGAGCATATGAAAAAGGCTTTGAACTGCTATTCCCTCTTTTGGAAAAAATAATAAAAGACCCGTATATCAGGCCAGTTCTCTGGTGGAGCAGGAGGATGGTCTTGAGCCACGTATCTTTGATCCTGTTGGTGCTGTACGTTTTTTTTTTTTTTAATTAATTGCATAAGGTTTCTGGTGCATTTTCATGTCAGCAACCTCTGACTAAAAGTTTTCCCTGCGCCATTGAAAAAATGCACATCCAACAAGACCAAAGAAAGAGATCTATGTTATTTTACAACAATATTACATCACAAAATATCTGGATGGCTACCAAATGCCTGTAGTCATCCTTTTTTCTCTCTCGAAAAAAAACATCACATTATTACTGCAGAAATCATGCTTCAATCTTTTTCCTTCCCCCAAACTATAAATGATATTAGATCCAGCCTGTTATCTTATTGACTTTCTGGACAGGATCTTACATGGTGAACTGGTCACCAAGCCTCCAAACAGCAGTTTCTGACTTGGTATGTTACTTTGTTGGCATCAAGAGTACCTTGTTTGTTTATTTAGTGAACCAGTCAGTATGTGCTTTATTTGCCCTAATGACTTGAAGATGCTTTTTGTTGCCATGAACCTTTATTTGTTTCTGCTCTTGCAATTAGTTCTCCATCTTTGTCTTTTTTTGTTTTCCTTTCTTCTTTCCTCCCTTCATCCCCCCTCTAGAAATGGTGCTCAATCTGTTGTTTCCTTACTCTTGCTATTTTCACCATTGAGGCTTCACTTTCATTCTTTCGCATCAAATGACCAAATTTCTGGGATTAGACAGTTTGTTTTGAGAGGCAGGATTAGACTTTTTTCCTGTTGTGAACCTTGATTCAAAGCTTTCTTTTGTAAAACTTATTTGGACATAGATGATAAATTAAGGGGAATAGATGATATGATTATTAGTAAAACTTATTTGGATCTTATTACTAAAAAAGATCCAAAACAAGTTTGTAGGGAAAAGCCAGCATGTGGTTGAGTCATA
Organism: Thalassia testudinum; assembly: GCA_037157565.1. NCBI lineage: Eukaryota > Viridiplantae > Streptophyta > Magnoliopsida > Alismatales > Hydrocharitaceae > Thalassia > Thalassia testudinum. The sequence goes on from JAZHRO010000022.1 coordinate 100,312,366, forward strand.
GTAGTTTAGTTATTTGATAGTGTGGTATTCTATTTCCCAAGGGTGTAGAAATTGGTTGTCGTATTTAGGTGGTAGGTCACTGATGAAAGAGTATGTAGTATGTAGGTGATTAATCAATTAAATTTTTTTAAATATTAAAAAAATTAAATATAATTATACATACTATCATACATATTATATATACATATGTATAAATTGAAATAATGTGCATATGTATTAATATTATTTTTTGACGTGCACATTCTTTCAATAAGCAATAAGGATCTTAGCTTCTAACAAATGGCTATCACATCACATTAAACATGACAAACAAGCTAACATCGAAATTGCACCGAGTCATAGAAAAACTTAGTATGTCATATTTGGTTGATCGATTAATCGACCAATTAATTGGATAATTGGCTGTGCAATTATACACCCACATATGGTTATGTGGTGACCCTATATGATTAATTGGCTGCACCGACTGACTTTTGTACTCTTGTGATTTTCTTTATGGGTTTTTTTATATTCAAACCCCTTTAAGCTTTTTTAATTACATCCATACCCCCATAAAGTCGATATTTACATCTATACCCCTACAAACTTGCTAACCAAACATTCTAGTCATACCCCTAGGTTAACTCACCATTAGATCTGAGGGAATATTCTCTTAATATTTCCTAACAGCTGTCAGTTTTAACGGTGTAAAGTTTAAAAAATTACATCAATACCCCTTCCAACTTTTTTTTTTGTCTTTGTCCTCCTCTCCTCCCTTTCTTCCTCCCCAAGCTCGGATTGCACCTCCTTTTGGAGGTTGTGACGACAATGACGTTGAGATTCTTGTCTTTCTTTACCTGGATTGCACCTCCTCATTGGATTCTTGTCTCCCTTCCTCCCCCTTACTCTCCTACTTCGTCTTGATCTCTCTCTCTAACTAAAGCACGCACACCACTCGTCCTTTCTCCCTCCCGACTCTTTCTTACACTCCCTCTCGATCTCCATCTCTCTTCCCCTCTCGTTCTCTCTCTCTTCCTCCACTTCTTGATCTATTTCTCTCTTACTCCTTTTCTTTCTCCCTTTCTCTGGCTGAAGCATATTGCCTTTGTCTCCTTCACTTCTTCTCAATCTCTCTCTCTCTTCTATCTTCTCTCTTTCTTTCATTCTTGCCCTCTCCTTCTCTCTATTGATCTCTTTATGTATGAGGTGGCAACCTCACACCCTCATTTGCTACCCTCGACAACACAAACAACAATCTCACTGCTAGCACCTCTTTGGGCTCTTCGAAGATGGAAAGGCCATCATTGTTGTTGTCATCATCCAACAGATGCCTCTTGAGCCCCAGACCTTTTAATGATCATCATCTTCTCTGGCTATTGAGGTCTCAATTGTTGTTGCTAGTGAGGCTGTTTCCTGTTGGAAGTGTAAGGTTGCAACTGAGGGGGAGGGCATATGTTGGTGGGTGGGGGTGTTGCAGGGGCCTGGGTGGGGGTGTTGAGATTGATAGGGGGCTGAGGCTTGGCAGAAACATGGACAAAGGAAGAAGATCACCCCCACCTCTCCTCCACCTCCCTTGATGATGCCATCGCCTCTACCTCGTACCCAAGTGCTTCTCACCAAGTTGTCGCCTCCCCCCTCTCTCTCTTAGGCAAGGAGAGGAGGGAAAGTTTTTTTTTTAGATTAACCATAGCAAATAGTTACATATTAACCATGGTTACAATCATCCACCATCAGATGTAATGGTGGGAGCCATTATGAATAACAATGCGAGTTGTAGGGGTATATATGTAATAATGATGCATTGAGGGGTATGAATGTAATTGGGAAAGTTTACAAGGGCATGCATGTAAAAATCCATTTCTTTATTTTATGCTTTTGTTATCTAGTTTCTCTCATCCACTGTCTTTACAGTAAAGTATGACTACACAATTCATACAATGCCTTTACAATCATACCCATTGTCCCTCAACCCTTCCACTAATGTATGTGTGTGCCACTTACTATCTGCCCCTGTGCCTCCATCACCTGGACTCCTTTGCTCCTTTCTCTATCTGGAGTCATGCATTATTTTGTGATTCGGTATAGAGTAAGTGGGAGTGTGATGTGTGAAGCCTATATAATCTAAGCTTTGCATTTAGTTCCTAAGCTTCCATGTTACTCTGATGTCACCACATGCTTGACAAAACTTGATAGAGAACAACCATTTCTTATTTGCTTATAGTCAAGTGGGAAGGCCCACCAAGTCATGGCTTGGTGGTTGGCTTCCTGGGTGGGCTCCCTGGTGGTCGCATCATGGATCTACTCCCTACCTGTTGCTTAATCAAAGTCCACCCATTACTATGGTCATCAAATGATATACTTGTCTTTAAAAAACTCATGCAAAAAGAACTTTGTTATCTACTTGGAGTCTTCCCTTTTGTTAATTGGATGTCAAAGAAGCTTTTCATGGTATTTTATACTCTGCATATAAGATTGATGCCGCTCCAAGTAGGGCAACATTTTCTGGTGATGTTTGGCTTCTGTTGAATCACAAATTGATCATAAAGTGTGCAAATTAGATGGCACTTTCATTATGAGATTGTATATGTCATAAGCAAACAAAAAATTATTAGTTGCATGGGAGATCTTTCATTTATGGCAATGGTACTTTTCTTTTTTGAATTAGTATCAAGTCCTTATTTGAACCCAGCTAACAGGAAATTCGTACTCATCGATCGATCTCTATGTGGTGTAAGTAGGTAGGGCAGTAGAAAGATTAGGATAACCAACCTTTTGTCCAACCTAAATCCCAAGTATTCATTTGCAAAGGGCCAGACTATGACGTGAAAGACCATCTGTATCTTCCCTTAACCCTGATGGCTAGTTTGCATTGTGGGTTAAGAAACCTGGATTTGGATTTGTGGGACAAGCTATATCCTATGTTGTGTTTACTTTGCTGGAGGGTGTATCCTTGGTTTGTGTTTGCTAATAGAAGGGATGGCCTGTGGGGATATCAAATGGTGTGACAAGGGGTGTTTACTTGGAAATGGAAGTTAGAGGGTGGGATTAGTAGTAAATTAACCTGAATACCCTTGAAATTGTAATACTGTTGGTTGGTTATTACTTTTATATAGTAGATATATTGAGGGCATTTTTGTGAAGATGAAGAGGGGCCTCAGTAACAAACTTAGGGTTGCAAACATGGGATAGCTACTTCCTTACCCTTATATGGCTTTGCATATCCCAATCTATCCCCCAAATCAGGTTCTGATTGCCTAGGGATATCTGTCGTGGTAAATAGGCCATATTACATGTTTTGGGGGATATCCCACTTGGTAAACTATGCTCAAGCATTTTTTTGTAAACCGCTATATGATGAGAAGATCATCTGCAGAGTCCGTGATGCATAGGCACCTGGAGATGTGCATGCTATATAGCATGATGTTGAAATTCAAGGTAAAAATGGGGGTTTCTATCTAAACATAGTGTTTTTTCTTTCTTTTTTCCCCCGATAAGAGGCAACTAGCAATAATGGCAGAAGATCCTCTTCTTATTCATGTATGTGATGGACAATGCCGAGGTGGTGGTAGAATCTTTGTTATTACTCATAGTGGTGCTCTTTGTGAGGCTATATTTGCCATTCTTTAGGAGTTGCTGTCAGTAGACTGGTTTAAAAATGTGTCTCGAGGCAAGGTGAGGCATTTTCACCTTGAGGCAACTGCCTTGGTCTGCCTTCAGTGAGGCATGCACTGTTTAAGGCACTTGAGGTAGAACTTTTGAAGGAAAAAGGATAGCTACCGGAGGTCGATAGTCATCCACTTCCTTACTACCAAAAGATAGTACAATTAGAGCACAAACAATAAATGTATCCAAAACGTTACCCATGCTCTCTCTCCATTGAAGATGACCCCATTTCTTTGAAGTCAAATATACCACAGTACTGCTGCCACTTTCAATCTGGTCGTAGGATCAGCCCAAGCATCCCGTCTAAAAGCACTCCAGAGGGCATTCACAATGAGATCATCCAGAGCAGGGATGGAGGGAGCTTCAAGAAAGTCCTGTGGAAGAGCATTGAACAAAGAGATGTTCACAATCCTCCTCTTCCACTCCACACGGTGCACAAAGTGTGGCAGAGCTGAGGCATTGTCTCAGATAGTAGGTAAATAAATGATGTACACAGCATACTCAAATGGCTATTTTCTCTTATAACTATCCATATAATGCTAGCATTACACTGTAAATGTACTTAGAACTATCTGAGACACCTTTTAATTATAGCATTACACTACAAATGTCGTAAGTGAACTATTCGCAATCTGAATATTCATTACAAAATTAATTAACAATCCAATTGAAATTTACTTAATCTAAAAATTAAAGAAAATAGCTAGCCTATGCTGCCATCTTTATATAATTATTCTACCAGTTTAACCAGCTGGGTTATAGTGTATCAAGTTACAGATCTTTTAATCTTTTTCTAGTTATTCAGGTGAATACTCATAGTAATTCATATACGTAAAGGAGATTAGCATTTGTATCTAATAGAATGTGAAGTCAATCCACATGCTCCCTTCTCTTATGAAGCTTTTGGCAGCTGATGTGAAAGTTTAATATATTTAATCTGACCTTACCTGGTCTTTATTTTTTGCCTAGGAAGTCGAATATTCAGAAGAGCCTGGTGCCCTATATCACATCAAGTATCGTGTTGCTGGGAGGTATTGACATTTTATTTGAACTTGTTTGGATCTCCTGTTCTTTTTGAAATGCATAACAATACTGCTCACTCTTGATCACTTTTAGTTAGAACGATGGTTGAGATGCTCTTTCAAGAAATCCCAATCCTCATCATATGGAGAATTTGGAAAATGGACAGTCCAAAATATATAAAAGACCATCCTTCTTGCAAAGAAAGTAAACTACCGAGTAAATGAAAACAAAATAAAAGCTATTATCAAGAATCTCAACACTCTCCCTTTTAGCATAGAAGTTGATCATGCTAAGCTTTAAACTTATATTGAAAGATGTCCTAGGAATGCCTTTGTTAAAATGTCCATGCTTGATTTTTTGAGCTAACATTGGTAATGTTTAGAAACCCCTTTTGAATTAGATACCTAGTATAGCGACGGTCCACCTCTATTCTTGGTTTTCTCATTGAATATGGATTATTTGTGATGAATGAGGCAACCTTATTATCACATTAAGGATGAAGTGACTGGAATGTGTAAGTTGGAGAGATCAGATTGGATCCATGTCATCCTTGTCTCCATGCAATAGATGATACTTTAACTTTACACTAGATCGTGAAACCATTCCTTTTTTCTTACCATGTCACTAGGATATCTTGCATAATTTACATTACTATATGCGATAACATCAAGTGAGGTACCCTTCAAAGAATAGTCCCTTCCCTGATGAGGCCTTTGTTATTACTGCATTCTAATGTACCTTAGTAGGCTTTTCCATAAACTAACTAAGCTTTTCAACTGCAATGGAAATATTTGGATGTGTAATGGTCAAATACAAAAGCTTACGTATTAGTCCTCTGAACTGTTGAGTGTCAAAAAGAGTTGCGATCTTGTTGTACAAGTGGGTTTGGATTGATAAGTGTTGAGTTATGTATGGGTGTAGGTCTTATTTTTTTATATTGTAAGTGAAAGGGTATTTGTGTAATTTCTTTCTCTGGTGTCACTCTATATAAAGGCCCATGGTTTCTCAGAATAGAGTTTATGACATTTCAACATAACATGGTATCAAAGCAGCGGTCCTAGATCGGTGCTTGGGTACCCCACTTGAAACCCACCACCCAAACCCCTTTCTCTCTCCCTCTCTCTGCATCGCTGGCTACCCTCAGGCCAACAACACCATCGACAACCCTTGCTAGCCCTCCGATCTACCATCGTCGATTGGATCTCGTCGCCATTGGCTAGATCTTGCCATCATCAGACCAGATCTCGCCGTAGTGGGTCTATTCCTTGCCTAGGACGACCGCTGCCAACCAGGTCTTCGACCCAACGCTGCCCTAGCGTCGTGTAGGGCTGCGATTCTCTCCTTAGCGTTGCCCTAGTGCCCCCTGGGGCTGCTAGGCTCTCACCAGCGCCACCCTAGTGCTGCCTAGGGCTGCGGTTCTCTCTTCAGTGTCGCCCTAGCATCGCTTAGGGCTGCTGGGCTCAGTAGCGGCCACTCCCTGGCGCTCGCTAGCGTCGCCAGCATCACACCTAGCATCGCCAGTGCTGCCCCTAGCATCCCCCAGGGCCTGACCACTAGTTTGGGGCCTTAGGAGGGTGTCTACACCCTTGATCTCCTCTTAGGAGACCTTGGGAGCGTACTATAGGAGCTATGTCAAGGTTTTCTTGTCCCATTTTCCATCTCAAGGCCTCCAACAACAGCACTTCTTGGTGAAGAGCACCACTAGGGCCTGATCTATGCCCTAACGCGTGGAATACTATTGATTAAGCTTGTATGATCTGATTTTTTCAGCAGTGTGAGTATTCTGTTTTGTGGATCATGACGTAGGGAGTTATGGGAGACTAAAAGGAATATGTGAGCAACTAGTTGGGCAAGTCATGCCCCACAAGCGCTCTGAAGAGTGTGGATGCCCTCTATGACTCAGTATAATCTGGTAATGATGCTTCTGTGGGAATGAATCTCTTACAACACTTCCACATTTTCTTCGCAGAGGCATATGCCATGACCTATTTTACAGTGGTCTGGGTCATGCTGTTCAGGAGGTATGTAGCTACCCAGTCATTGTCTGCCTCCCAGTCTGCAGACTTTACAGTGGGATCTGCCTCTGTCAATATTTACTTCTTGCGATGGGATCCCACGAATATGGAGAATGATGTAGACCATAATAGGAAGTTGGTTCCATCCAACTTGATAGAAGTCCTTTGCATGTGTGGGGGAGCGCTTGTTGTGGATGACTTCCCCAATAAGTTCTCATAGATTTCTTTTGGTCTCCCATGACTCCCTATTTCGTGTTGGATGGAACCAACCTCCTATTGTGGTCTACATCATTCTTCAGATTTGTTGGATCCCATTGCAAGAAGTAAATATTGATAGAGGCAGAACCTGTACGATCTGCAAACTGGGAGGCAGATAATGACTAGGTAGCTACATGCCTCCTGAACAACATGACCCAAATCATTGCAAAACAGGTCATGGCATATGCCTTTGTGAGGAAAATGTGGGAAGTGTTGTATGAGATTCATTCCTACAGGAGCAACATTATCGGATTGTACCGAGTCGTAGAGGACATCCACACTCTTTGGAAAGGCACTATAGCTTTATCTGAGTACCATGGCATAATGAAGAACCTCTGGGATGAGCAGGATGTCTATCAGCCTATTTTTATTGATGCAGCTGTTATTGCCAAGCAGAGAGAGGCTATTCGATTTATTCAGCTTTTGCTTGGTCTTGGCCTTGAGTACAAGGCGGTGAAAGATCAGTTTATGACCATGGATGAGATTTCGACACCTTCACAGATTTATGCTCGTTTTTCTAGGCTTGACATTGTTGATCCAGTGCGTACGACTGATGCATCTGCTATGGCTATAATTGGTCATGGTAGGGGAGCTTCTGGAGGAAGAGGAGGTCGATCTCGTGGTGGTGCACGTGGACGTGGTCGGAGCTCTTTTTTCTGTGAGTATTCTCACATGAATGGACACACTATGGACCGATGCTGGGTACAGGGTATGGATCCATGTGCCCATCAGGTATCTGCAAAGGAGATCACCCGGGTGTAAGAGGATGATGGCTAGATGATTGTTTCTAAGGCTAATTATGAGTGATTCATGGCTTCTCAGGTGTCTACTTATGCTTCTGTTAAGAAGTTTGTAGGTACCTCAACGATGTTGGTTAATTCTGAAACCCCTGCTTGGCTTGTGGACTCAGGTGTCTCCTTCCACATCACTAGTGACAAGACCTTATTTTCTTCTCTATGGGACATTGTTACACCTTTTTAGGTCAAAGTGGCAGATGGTGGTTAGTCACTAGTGACTGGGCTCGGAAATATATTTATTTCTAGCTCTTTACCTCTCTCAAATGTTATGCATGCTCCTAAATTTGCTCTTAATTTGATGTCTATTTGCCAGATTACAAAAGATTTAAGATGTTAGCTTGTATTCTATGACCAGTATTTATATTTTTAGGACCACCAGACGATGAGGCGGATTTGTGGACTTGGGAAGAACGATCTTACTACCTTCATGTCCCTCCATCTTCCAGTGTTGATGACGTGTGTGCCACCTCTTCTCTTTAGTGGCATTTCTGTCTTGGTCATTCCGGTTTACATGTTCTGCACTGTCAGTTCCCTGAGTTATCTTTTTCTAAAGTTTTTAGGTGTGAAGCTTGTCAATTGGGCAAGCACCATAGGTCTTTCTTTCCACCACAAAATAAAAGAGTTGAGTCTATTTTTGCTTTAGTTCATGCTGATGTTTGGGGCCCTTGTAGGTCAAGAATATGAGAGGCTTTCGGTGTTTTGTTGTACTTGTGGATGCTTATACCAGGATGTCCTGGGTTTTTATGATGAAAGAAAAGTCCGAAGTTTTTGATATTGTCAAAAATTTTGTTCTTGAAATAAAGACTCAGTTTTTTACTGTTACTAAGATTTTTCGGAGTGATAATGGTTTGGAGTTTGTGAATGCCAGGATTACTACCTTTTTTAAGTTTTTGGGTATTATTCATCAGTCTACTTGCATCCATACTTCCTAACAGAATAGGGTAGCTGAACGTAAGCCTAGACATTTGCTTGATGTTGCCTGTTCCATTATGTTCCAAATGAATGTTCTTTCTTATTTTTGGGTTGATGCTATTCTTACTGCCACTTTTCTGGTGAACCGTGTTTATTCGTTTGTTTTAGGGGGCAAAACTCCCTATTCCATGTTATTTCATAGCAATGCTATTTTTTCTATTGCTCCGATGGTCTTTGGCTATGTGTGTTTTGTCCATGTTCACTAGGTTGATAAGATTTCTCCTTGCTCTGTGAAGTACATCTTTTTAGGTTATCCTAGAACTTAGAAAGGGTACAGCTGTTATGATCCTATTTCACGGAAATTTTATATTTCTACCGATGTTACTTTTTTTGAGGAGATTCCTTACTATCAGTAACAGGAAGAGCAACCCGTTAATTCTTTTACTGATATTCCTCTTCCTGTCATATCTGATCCATCACAGCCAAATGAGCCACCTATTACAAGGGCTAGTCATCCTGATCCTGGTCTTTTCCCGTGTCATCCTGAGGTTCTTGATATAGATACATTTTCTAAACATTTTCAACACAAAGTTTAGGATGTTACTCTGGTGGAAGAGCCTTTGTCTACTGTTTCTGCTCAATCTCCACTAGTTGTTGATGATTTGTCTGAGGACCGGGTACCTACTTTTGCTGAGGACATGACTCTGGATCTTTCTATTGCACAAAGGAAGGCTCCATGATCATGTGCTAAATATTCTATATCTCAGTTTATGTTACTTGACAGTTTGTCTGTAGTTGGATGCCAGTTCTCTTTGGCTATTGACAGTATGCAGGTACCACTGGTTCATCATGAGGCCTTTCGAGATCCATCTTGGACCTTGGCAATGGAGGAAGAGATGGCTACTTTACAGTCCAGTGGCACATGGGACCTTGTTGATCTATCCCCAGATGTTACTATTGTGGGGTGTAGATGGGTGTTTACCCTGAAGTGTCATCCAGATGGCACTGTGGACCGATACAAGGCACGTCTGGTTGCCAAAGGCTATACTCAGATGTTCGGAGTTGATTACTTTGAGACATTTTCCCCAGTGGCTCGTTTCAATTCTGTTCGGATCCTGCTTTTACTTGTTGTGAACAAGCATTGGACCATTCATCAGTTTAATATCAATAATGCCTTTCTGTATGACGATTTGGAGGAGGAAGTCTACATGGAGCAGCCACCAGGTTTTCCTACTGAGGGGGAGTGTCAGAAAGGTGTAGGCTGAAGAAGGCCATCTATGGATTGAAACAGAGTTTCAAAGCTTGGTTTGAGAGGTTCAGTAGGGTGGTTCAGGAATATGACTTCACCAGATCTTCTGCTGATCACTCTGTCTTTACAGTGCATGGGAAGACATGTACAATTATACTTGTTTATGTAGGTGACATACTTCTTTCTGGCAGTGACAGGCAATGCATAAAGGAGACAAAGAAATTGCTTCAATCACAGTTTGTTACCAAGGATCTAGGCCTTATTGACTATTTCCTTGGCATTGAGGTGCAGCATACTGGAGGATTTGTGCTATCCCAGTGCAAGTATGTCCTTGACATGTTGAGAGACATGGGAATGCTAGGGTGTAAACCAACATATGTGCCCATGGATGTTTCCTTACCTATTGCGGATGATGACAATCGTCTACTACAAGATGTGACCAGATACCGTGCAATGATTGGGAAGCTCTTGTATCTGATTGTGACCCGTCCTTACATTGCCTCTGCAGTTGGGACCCAGTTCATGCAGTCACCAAGGGAAGTCCATTGGGATGCAGTTTGCTAGATTCTCAGGTATTTGAAAAGTGCACCTGGGAAAGGACTTCTCTTCAAGGACAATGGGCACATGGATATTTGTGGTTACCCGGATGCAGACTATGCTGGTACACATGAGAACATGAGAGCCACTACGGGATATTGCATATTTGTTGGGAGTAATCTAGTTACCCGGAGAAGCAAAACACAAGCAGTGGTCTCTAGGTCTAGTGATGAGTTTGAGTATAAGGCTATGTCTCAGACTACTTGTGAGCTACTTTGGGTTCGGTTTATTCTAGAAGACTTGAGTATAGGTTTTTGGTTCTATTCCCATGCATTGTGACAACAAGATTGCCCCCTTTATTGCTAACAATATGTATTCCATGAGAAAATTAAGTATATTGAAGTGGACTGTCACTTCATCAGAGTGGTCATTTTAGCTAAGAAGATTTCTACACCTTACATATGTTCCAAAGACCAATTGGCTGACATTTTTACTAAAGGACTTCTTAAGAAGCGATTGCTCTATATTTGTTCCAAGTTGAGCATATTTGATGTATATGCTCCAGCTTGAAGGGTAGTGTTGAGTTATTGTGGGTGTAGGTCTTGTTTATTCATATTGTAAGTGAAATGGTATTTGTGTAATTCCTTTCTTTGGTGCCTTTCTATATAAAGGCCCAGCATCTCTCAAAATAAAGTTTATGACATTTCAACCTAACAATAAGAGTGGATGTTGGGTGGTACTTAACATGCCATCTTCTTGGAGAAGGTTTGTGGCATACTTGCTTTGGGAAAAGACAACACCTTGCTTACTATATGCAAATTCAATCTTAGGGGCATAATAAAGAGGGCCAAAGCCCTTAATAATGAGGTGTTTAGCTGTGCGTTTCTTCAAGTTAAAGATCTTGAGTGTTACTGAGTGGTGTGAAATATTTGTACACGGGTATATGGATCTTAAGTGTGGGTCCATGTACACTATCTCCTATAAATAGTGCAACACATCCCTCCTTTTAATTATTCCAGTAAAGACAAAAACTCTAAGTGCTAGTGGGTACTAGGGCGTTGTGGAGCTAGAGCTCCCGTGGTTTTTCCTGCAAGGGTTTTCCACATAAACTTGTGTCTCGTGTGCAGTGTGCACGTTGGTCTGGGATGACATGCTATTAGAGCCTAGTTAATCATGCTTTTGTGTTTGTGGTTGAACTCTCTAGGGTTTTCACACAAACCTTGCACGTTGAGGGGCCTTTGGTCTTTGTTGAGACTCCTCACTTGTGCTTGCAGGTGCATCTGGGTTGAAGTGGCTCTCTAAGGGGGTAGTCACTGGTCTGGTGACATCACTTGCAGCGACTCTAGTGACCTTGGTGGTGATGTTGGCAGTCTTGGTGGCAACAGAAGCTCATACAACTTTTTCTTGCCTAGCAACCTAGCTTTTTAAGTTGTGTCACACCTAGATCTAGAGCCTTATAACCTTGTTGGCACCTCATTGGGCTCCCATTGGTGCCTTAGGGTTCCCCTTAGGCAAGGCGGCGATGCCGCCTTGTTTGTTTTGGATGCTGGTGATCGTTGGATGACCTCTAGCACTACTTCAACGAGGTGCTGGGGTTGGTGTAGAACTCTCTTTGAGGCTCCTTGAGAACAGTGGAGGTTTGGTGGTTCTTTTTCTCCATTTTCAGATCTGGTTGCTACTGTTTTGTGTAGCTAAGTCACATAACTTGAAGCTTGGGGGTTGTTGGAGCCCTATTTTGGTTGTCACTTGATGTAGTGTGTTGTTCCTTCTTTTAGATGGTAGTTAATGAGGAGAAAAAGGATGGTGGATTGTTAAAAGGCTAAGATATCATGAGCATTCAGATCACTTCAACTAAGTTGACCAAGGATAACTATTTTCTTTGGTCCACAACAGCTAAGATGGCCATTGTGGGAAGGGGGAGGATTGGATATATCGATGGAACCAAACCCAAACTCGATCCAGCTGTCAAAGTTTGGGAGAAATGGTACCTAGAGGATAGCCAAAGCATGGGTAGTCAATTCGGTCTCCATGGAGATTCAATCTCTAAATTTGAGGAAGAAGGCAATGTGGGAAATGTGGAAAGTGCTTGACGGCATGTAAGGGTAGAAAAACGAGGTTTGGGTATATCATCTCATGAGTTAGGGTGATTTGTTTGTTGTTAGTTGCTACAGTGCCTTAGAGTCCAAGCGAGAGGACTTGGATTATTATGTTGACGAGACTTGAAAATGTACAGATAACCATAAACTTTTTTGGGAAAGAGAGTGGAAATACCAGACAATTACCGCCTTGGTAGGCCTCAATCCTGAGTTTGAAGGGGTAAGAAGTTAGATCCTTAACTCTTCAAAACTTTTCAGTATTGAAGTTTACTTCTAGGTGTATGAATTCTAAAAACACAAGTGTGGGTGATGGTAGTAAAGATATGGAGCATTTGGCTCTTGTGAGCTGTGGTTCGAGTAGGGTCAGTATGGATGGTACGAGGTCCAATAGGAAGTGTACTCATTGTCATAAGAGTGGCCACACTATGGATTATTGTTGGGATCTGCACCTAGAGAAGAGGACCAAAGGAAAATTCAATCAGAAAGTAGCTAGCAAAGTGCAAAATGTGAGGCTAACTGTAGCCATTGCTTTTGAGAGTTCCAGCATGGGAAAGATCACTGAAGGAGGGGTGAAGTTGACGCTTTGTGACCTTATTGTAGATTAGATTCGAGAATTACAAGGTGTGAAGAAGTAAAAGTTCACGTAGACTACCACGTGGCATAGTAGCCATGTGGATAGCCCATGCGGCGGTGGCTACGATCCAATAAAGGCCACTGGCCTTGATATTTTTTTGTTGGGTTGCTTGGTTAAGAAGTTTTGCCAACTTGTGGCCTTTCTTTGGTAGGATAATTAGAGATTTGTTGGGATAATTAGTTCTTATGGTTTCTTTATTTAAAAGTAGGATTACCTCTCTATAAAAAGAGAGGATCCTAGGAATTATCATTTGAGTTTGCCATAATAAAAGTTCTATCATCAACAACTCTTGTCCAACTCTCTCTCTCTCTCTCTCCCTCGATTCCATGCATGGAATCATTGCACCCAAGGAGCCTCCACCACACTGCCAATTCTTCACATGGTATTAAAGCCATTGATCTAGGTTCCATCTTCACGCGTGTGGATCGAGAAAAGGGAGGAGAGTTCATGCACAAGGAGATTTCTCTCGTGTGTGAATACTTCAGGTTAACACCTAGGCCATGTGATTCATGGCTCCTTTATTCGACGTGGGAGTTCTCTCAAAGATCTTCTTGGAAGACCTTGGAAGGCCCAAGGAGTCAAGTAGGGGATTTTAGGCAAATCCTCTCGCTACCATGTCTAGCGCCTTAGACGGATCATAGAAGTAGGGAGAGGTTCATTGTCCAAAGAAGATGACAGATAATGAGGCCCAGTTGTCAAGTGGAGAAGGCCAGGTGCTCATTATGAGCGAGGGCGTTCAAAATTTGGAGAAACACTCGAGATCATAAATGCATCCAAGAAGAAGAGGTTGGAGAACAAAATCTATTAAGTTGTACAAAGATAGCACGACTGCTCCAATGGCCACGATTTCAGAGGTTGTCAAAGAATAAACGACTACGGAGGTGGCAAGAGGATTCGTAGGCGCATTAAAAGAAGGTGGTGGAGCATCTGGCTGCACCATGAAGGAACCACAAGTCTAGCAAGTCATTGACTTAGTTTGGCCTTGACTTGAGGGGAGTGTGAAGATGTAAAAGGCCACGTGGATTGCCACATGGCACAGTAGCCATGTGAACAGTTCACGTTGCAGTGGTCATGGGTCCAATAAAGGCCACCAACCTTGATATTTTTTGTTGGGTTGCTTAGTTAAGAAATTTTACCAACTTGCGGCCTTTCTTTGGTAGGATAATTAGAGATTTGTTGGGTTAATTAGTGGTTATTGATTTTAGTAAATTAGGATCTTGATTTTCTATTTTCTTTATTTAGAAGTAGGATTACCTTTCTATAAAAAGAGAGGACCCTACCAATTATCATTTGAGTTTGCCATAATAAAAGTTCTATCATTAACAACTCCTCTCCAACTCTTTCCCTTTGTCTTCGAGTCTCTCTCTCTCCCTTCTCGATTCCACTTATGGAATCACCACACCCAAGGAGCCTCCACCATGTTGCGAATTCTCCACACAAGGGATGTTCTCTTGAGCCCTATCGACGAAAGAGAGTTCTGATGTTAGATTCGTCAACCATGCTCTTGCAGCACAAGGAAAGTCAGGTAATGGTCATGGCCCCTTGGTATCCTTCAACTCTAGTAAGGATGATTGGATTGTTGATAGTAGAGCGACAGATTGTATGACTGAAAATGCTTCCCTTTTTCGACGATACAAACTTAAGTTTTAGGCGTGATCAGGTTATTATGGTTGATGGGTCTAACATTATTGTAACAGGAAAAATGCTACATATCCATTTTAGATTGATTTCGTCTTAGAGATGCCCTTCATGTTATGACCTTCCTCTTAATCTGTTGCTTATAAGTAGAATTACAAAGGAATTTAACTGCAAACTTATATTTTATGCTGATTCTTGTGTGTTGCAGGATCTGGTGACAGGGCGGAAGATTGGGATTGGTTTGGAATGTGATGGTCTTTATAAATGTTAGGTTGTAATGCGATTAGTTTATTCCAGAGGGGCTTGGTGCCTTTATATAGAGAGGCACCGGTGAAGAAATTATATGGATACCCTTCACAATAAAATGAAATAAACGAGCCAAGATAAGACTCAAAATTATAACTCAACACTCTACCTCAAGCTGGAGTATAAACATTAAACATGCTTAGCTTGGAACTAATGTGATGCAGTCGTTTCTTCGGAAGTGTTTCAGTAAATATGTCTGCAAGTTGGTCTTCAGTACATATGTAGGGTGTAGAAATCTTCTTTGCTGCAATGGCCTCTTTGATGCAGTGACAATTCACTTTAATATGCTTAGTCTTCTCATGAAAGACATGATTATTTGCAATGAATGTGGCAACCTCGTTGTCACAATGCATAGGGATAAGGCTAGAGACCTGTACTCCAAAATCATCAAGAATAAGGTAGACCCAAAGTATCTCATAAGTTGTTTGAGCCATGGCCCTGTATTTAGATTTGGCACTTGACCTATAAACAACTACTTGCTTCTTGCTTCTCCAGGTAACTAAATTACCCCCAACAAATGTGCAGTATCCTGTGGTGGATCTCCTGTTCTTATGTGTACAAGCATAGTCTACATCTGAATAGCCACACACATCCATGTGCCCATTATTTAAAAAAAAAGTCCTTTCCGAGGTTCACTTTTCAGGTATTTAAGAATCTAGCACACTCCATCCCAATGGACTTCTCTTGGTGTCTGTATGAATTGGCTCAACCTCCCAACGGCGAACGAAATATTAGGATGAGTAACTGTCAGATACAATAGCTTATCAACCACTGCACGGTATCTGGTCACATCTTGTAGTAGAGGACTGCCATTATTTGCAAGAGGTAAGGATGCATCATGGGTACATATGCTAGTTTGCACCTAAGCATACCAGTGTCTCTTAACATATCAAGAACATACTTACGTTGAGATAGCACAAGTCTTCCAGTGTGCTGCACCTTAATACCAAGGAAATAGTTGATATGGCCTAGATGTTTGGTAACAAACTGTGATTGTAGTAGCTTCTTTGTTTCCTCTATGCCTTGCTTGTCATTGCTGGCCAGAAGTTTGTCATCTACATACATAATAAGTATGACTGAGCCTGTTTTTCCATGCAAAGTAAAAATCGAGTGATCAGTAGAAGATCTGGTGAAGCCATATTCCTGGACTACCCTGTTGAACCTCTCAAACCAGGCTCTAGGACTTTGTTTCAGTCCATAGATAGCCTTTTTCAACTTACACACCTTTTGACACCCCCTGAGTAGGAATGCCTGGTGGCTGCTTCATATACACTTCCTCCTCCAAGTCTCCATAGAGAAGCATTTTTGATATCTAATTGATGAACAATATAGTTCCTGTTGACTGCAAGAGAGAGTAACATCCTGACAGAATTGAGACAAGCCACTGGGGAGAATGTCTCAAAGTAGTTAATGTCGATGGTTTGAGTGTAGCCCTTGGCTACTAGGCATGCCTTGTATCTTTCCACAGTATCATCTGGACGACACTTGAGGCTAAAAACTCATTTACACCCTGCAATAGTAGCACCTGGGGGTAGATCAACAAGGTCCCGTGTGCCACGGGATTGTAAAGCTACCATCTCCTCTTCCATAGCCAAGGTCCAAGATGGATCTCGAAAGGCCTCATGGTGATCCTGTGATACCTGTAAGCTGTCAATGGCCAGGGAAAACTGGCGTCCAACTGCAAGCAAACTGTCAAGTGACATAAACTGAGATACAGAATATTTAGCACAAGATCGTGGAGCCTTCCGCTGTGCAATAGGAAGGTCCAAAGTAATATCCTCAATGGCAGTAGGTATTTGGTCCTCAGACAAATCATCAACAGAGGGTGGAGGCTGAGTAGAAATAGTAGGCATAGACTCTTCCACTTGAGGGATATCCTGGGTCTTGCATTGAAAGTTCTTAGGAAAGGTGTCTGTATCAGGAACCTTAAGATGACATGGGAAAGGACCAGGATTAAGATGACCAATCTTGGATATAGGTGGCTCAGTAGCTGTGGTGTCTCAGATATGACAGGAAGAGGAACATCAGTAGGATGAGACGTAACGGGTTGCTCCCCCTGTTTCTGGTAGTAGGGAATCTCCTTAATGAAAGTAACATCAACAAAAACATAAAATCTCCGTGAAATATGATCATAACAACGGTATGCTTTTAGGTTCTAGAATAATCTAGAAAGATGCACTTCACAGAGCGAGAAGAAATCTTATCCACGTGGTGTAAGTGGACAAAACACACAGCCAAAAGCAATCGAAGTGAGAAAAAAGAGAGTACGGGTTTTACCCCCCAAAATAGACGAAGAGACACGATTCACCAAATATGTGGCTGTAAGAACATCACCCCAAAAAGATGAAGGAACATTCATTTGAAATATAATAGTACGAGCCACATCAAGCAAATGTCCAAGCTTACGTTCAGCTATCTCTTTTTGTTGGGAAGTATTGATGCAAGAAGTCTGGTGAATAATACCTAAAGACTGGAAAAAATGTGTAACATTGGCATTCACAAACTTTAAACCATTATCACTCCGGAAAATTTTGATAGTGTACAAAGTGTTCGTTAAACCAATTGGCTGAAGATCTACAGAAAAACAAAGTTTTCAACATAGGGTTACATTGGATTTAGAGAGATGAGTGGGAGGGTGATTGGATAGAGTCGCGCGGGGGTGAGAGGGGGAGGTGAAGGGGCTCGCGAAGGTGATGGTCGTTCTCCTCATGGGGAGAATGGGAGTGGTTGTCGTTTGTGGGAGTTTGTTTGCTTTAAATGCCTTGGAAGGGGTCATTGGGCACGAGAGTGTCGTGATCCTTTCGTCAGCTTGCTGTGTTGTGGATGGGGCCATCGAAGGAGGACGTGCCTAAGGAGATTCCTTGAGAATAGATCGGCTAAAAGTATAGTGCATCTGCCCCCACCACCGAAGGCTGACCTGCCAACCATTGGGATTAATGCTCCTTGGTTTAAGGAGATGAAGACGTTGGGCTCGTTGCTTGAAAAATCCACGATAAGGATTGTTCAACGTGGGAATGTGCTTATTGATTAGGTGCGATCTTTTCTTTTGCACTGTGATTTGACTTCTTCCAAGTGGAAGGTGTCTATGTTATCGGAGAAAAAGATCATGGTGTTTAGGTTGATGGATGCGGATGTGGGTCGATTTAAACTTGTGGAGTCTTCGATTGGGGATGCAATTATTTGTTGGATGACACCGAGCATCTATGAAAGAGCCATAGAGGAGCGAATCCCCCTAAGGGTTGTTATTACATTTCGCATTTTGGGAGTGCCACTGCGGCTACGAACTACGGAGTTTGTGGTGGCATTTGCTTTGCTTTTGCTCATGTTGGGAGAATGTTTGGGCTTGGTTTACAAGAGGGTGATGCTTCTACGGTGACCGTGGAAGGGGATTTGCTAGGAGGTTGATCAATTCTGATGGAGGTAGTGCGCTTTGGTGGATGTGAGTGCGTGGTCAATTTTGAGGAGGTGGGTTTGGAGAATGGCTAGAAGCTTTCTTATGCGTAAGCACTTGCTTTTGGTACATCTGCGGAGGTAGGGAGGAGGAGCTTCTGTTGCTCACCGTCAAGTTTGGAGGTGAGGCAAGGTTCTACGGTGGAGGCTTCATTGGTGAGAGGTGATGTTCCGATCAGAACTATTGGGCGACATTATCGCCGTGAAAGATGGGAGTGGCGCCTAGTTCAAAAATTGCCTTTTCCTGCGGAGGTGAATGGGTATTTACAATCCCCACAGCTGGCGATGGGTTGGTGGCAGCTGGGTCTTCTCCTTTTTTGAATTTTGATCCAAAAATAGATGCTGAGCCGACGATAAATATCTCTTGCAACAAATAGGTGGCATCCGGATTCATAAACGGATCTGGATGTGGTGAGTGCAACTTCCGAACCAATAACCCATTAATTTCTTTCAGTCATGGGATAGCTGCTGGGCCTCCTGCTGTGCGGCCTTATCATTTGCAGGGCATAAGATTGATGGAGGACAGATTGCTGGAGCGACATGAGGTGCAAGCGACGCTAGATGTTGATCCATATGCTTGGATGGATGGATGCATGGATGGTTTGGACATGGATGTAACAGAGAACTTGTATTCTCAACGCAAACCACAGGTGGCAACCGGACCCATCTTGGGTTTGGGCGTGGTGAGTCATTTTGCCTTGCAAATGCTTCTCCTAGGTTACATGAAAATGTACCTGTCTCCTCCGCTGTGTCTTCTGCTTTGATCTTGCGGGTAATGTGTGACCCCAAAGCTTTTGGCACTATTTTTGGGATAAATGTGGGAGATGAGGCTGTTATTGCGACTAAACTTAGTGAAGCTGAGTTAAGGGGAAAAATATCATCTTCCAGATTGGATGCTGCTTCTAGATCAGCTAAGAACACCCATGATAGGACGAGTTCAGTGCATCTTCGATCTACTTCTAGTAAATCTTTGGGTCACTGTAACATTTTATCGCAAAAGCATAAGTTCATTCTGAGCACCTGTTACAAATGTAAGAGGATCTCGAAAAGAGTGCCAGGAAAAGAATGTCCTAGGAAGGTAGAGGAATATGTGGCGAAGGTGGTGGGTGCCAAAAAGGTACATAGAGGAGATGAAAAGGAGACAGAAATGGTGAATGTTTTGTCTTGGAATGTGCGAGAGCTTCAGGATGATAGGAAGCGGTCTATTTTAAAGAATTATTTGGCTGAATGGTAGGTTGATGTTGCTTGTTTGCAAGAGACACATATGGAGAGCCTGTCTTCTCAAATAAAGTTGCTACTTTGTGGAAATGTATTTACAAATTATATAGAGTTGATTGCTGAAGGAAGATTAGGGGGTTTGTTGATGAAGTGGCTTGATGATTTGTTGGAACTTTGCTCCTCTAGGATTGTTAATAGAATGCTGCTATCTTTATGAGAAAATCTGATGGTTTCTCCTTTGCTATGTCTACGGTGTATGGGCCCTGTGTAGATGCTTCCAGGAATTCTTTTTGGGAGGAATTTGAGTATGCCTCTTCATTTGTTTGCGGGGATGCCTTGGTTGATAGGGGGTGATTTTAATGCAATTCTCAGGTCTGCGGATAGATCGAATGGTAGAAGTGATGCTTATACTGTGTAATTTCAGTAGGTTATTCAGGACCTTGAGCTCATTGATCTGCCAATGGTAGTTGTTCGCTTCACTTGGAGGAATGGGAGTGGGGCGGCCTCATGTATTGATAGATTTATTTGTAATGTTGCTTTAGCTGAATCCTTTCAATTGGCTGATGTGGTCGCTTGTGATAGATTGTTCTTTGATCACACTCCTAGTCTTTGGCGTGGTAATGGAGAGGCCAAGTTGTCAACATATTTCAAGTTCCATAGGTCTTGGCTGAAGGAGGAGGGGTTCAAAGATTTGATTAGAGAAAAATGGATTGCCACCACCCCATCTACATTTGCTGCATGTACTTTAGCCTACAAAATAAAGATTGTAAGACAAATTATGATTGAGTTAATCATAGCTTGTAATATTTAAGAGCATACACACTTCCTCCACTTAATATATGCTACATCTAGGTTTGAAAAGAGAGTATTCTTAGCCTATTTTATTTTCATATCATTCCAAGGCTTGTAGGAATTTTATAATTTTGCTTTTTATTAGTTTGTTTGGATGTCCAATCTATGGGTTTCCCGTTTCCTCTTAGAAGAGGGGCGAAACTCTTCGTGGGAGTTATTCAGGAGGGGGGCTTTGTAAATTGAGGAATGTCACCCTTAGATTCATGGTGTGGCTTACTGATTCCTACTTGGACTAGGGGTAAAATCCTAGATTGGGAGATCTAGGTAGCATAGTTGTTAAGGTGGTCACCCCAGGTGATCAGGCAACTAGTCGAGGCGATATCGGGCGTTGTCACTCCAGATGGGTCCAGGAGATAGTCTTCAATCGGGCAGCCGCCTCATCCCCTCAAGCGTGCCTTTCGACAGCATCGCCTCTTCGCCTTAGTCCCAAGCAAAGACCCTGGTCGATCATCGCCAAGGTCATCAAGACCCTTTTTATCTCCATCGCTACTCGATCATTGCCAAGGTTAGCTCTCTACTATCTCCTTCCTCCCCATTGCTACCACTAGCCTCTGCCTCTTCTTCCTTGAGAATCCATGAAATCTATCGTCGATTTTGTTCTTTTATTTTAAAGATAGCTACTTTTTTATTTCGCTTCTCAACCTAATCTTACTTTTATGTTTATGCTATAAATTTATAAGTAGAGGTACTTTTTACGAATTGTTTTATTAAGTTACAAATGCGTTGTATTAACTATTAAGGTCCTTGTAGATTAATATGTATAGATAATGTTTATAAAGTATGTTATATAAATAGTGTAAGTAAATGATATAAATCATATATGTATATAGTGTAAATCATATAATAAATAATAAAATAATATTACAAATAATGTTATGTACAATACAATATATGTATATGATATTATAAATTAGTAGATATTATCTACAATATATATATAAAGTATGTTTTATATGAACCAGAGTATAAATAATATTAATTCTAAAATTACATACAAAATTTGCATATAAATTAGTACATGTTATATACAGTCTTTATTACTACAGAATATGCATATTAGTATACACTATATATTATATATACAATACATACATACTATAATTTATATATACAATACGTATATTCCTATCTTTTTCTTTTACATAAAATGTTGTTATTAGA
Organism: Thalassia testudinum; assembly: GCA_037157565.1. Lineage (NCBI taxonomy): Eukaryota > Viridiplantae > Streptophyta > Magnoliopsida > Alismatales > Hydrocharitaceae > Thalassia > Thalassia testudinum. The sequence goes on from JAZHRO010000022.1 coordinate 100,334,154, forward strand.
ATATTAATTCTAAGGCACATATATTTAAAAATAAAAAATAAAAAATGGGTCACTTCAATTTAATTAGGCTGTCTCCTTTTTGTCACCTTTTGCCTCAGGCGATTATGAGGCTTGTCCCTTTGGTGTTGCCTTTCGCACTAACATTGTTAGGTAGAGATTTTTCAGCAAGGTTTCTTCTATAAATCCTTGTCTAATTTTGTGCGGTTGATTGTAGTATATTTTTTTCACAATTCAACCCCCTCTTATGCCACTAATAGCGAGATGGTTGAATTCGGAGGCATGGTTTGTTTGCTGTTAAAAAAGCCTACCTACATTTTGGTGATTTGTCTAAAGCTACTGAGAACCTTGCAACAGATTGTTGGAAAATTTCGAAATGTCGAATTTCCTTGAAACATTTGTTAGTTTAACCTCTTATAAATAATATTTTGATGATTTTACAAAATAAACTAAAAGAAATAAAAACTAGAAATAACATATTTTCTGTCATAATACTATTGGAGGTTTTACGATTTCCAAGACAAAGTATCAAGAGAATGACGACTTATTTTCTTTTTAGGTCATAGGATTCTTAAGGTTGTAATCTTACATTTATTTGAGTCTAGAAAGGGTGTCAAGAGCCCTTAAATATAACACACATATATCTAACTTAGTCTCTCAACACTTAGGAAAAACTAGAAACACAAACCAATTTCTGAAACACATATCAGACGTCCAATCACACTCATAGCATCTGATTTTCTAGTTTAAGTCATTTGCCACATCCATTAGACGACTAAATGCCCGTAACCTTGCCTTAACATTTTATACACTTAGGTTCTAGTCGAAGAAACCTTGCTTCAGATGACCGTAGGTAGCTTCAGACATCCAATAATCCCATCAAACATCTTTAAAGACTACCGTTTGACACCCATTCATTCACTCCCTTATGCTGCCCATTCAAACCCAATGGTTTAACCTGAGTTACAGATGTTTGTACATAACTCCAGATGTCCAATAATAGAACGTTACACCAAATCTCCTTTTTGCTAGAATGAATGCTACGGTAGTAGGCCTAAACCTCTATTCTTGACGTCTGTACATGCTTCCAGACATCTAGAGATCAAATCGTTCATAATCCTTTGCCAAGATTTATCAGATTAAATCTCGCTTTTCGGATTCACAAGAAATCCAAGGTCCAAGACAATTATGATTATCAGACGTCTAGTATGTATATCAGACATCTGACCAGGCGTCTAATCCTTTAAATCTAGAATCCTATCTAGATTTGGTCAAAACAGGAAGGAGCCTGCCTAGAATTAGACGTCCAACTTTTTACCCAGATGTTCTAAAATAGCTTTCCAGACGTCAAAGCTAGATCTTGTCTCCGTGTGACAGAATTAGGAACTCTGATCTTCTGTATTAGATGTACCAAAAATCAAACATTTGATTATGCTGTTAGAATCATTATGAGCCTGATTCGAGTTGGATTTCAAACTAATCTCTTGGGGCTTGCCTCCAACGGCTAGGAGTCTTCTCCCAAGCTTTCTTGAAGGTTCTAAATTTGCTTATAAATAGACCTTAACCCCTTTAGGCAAACCACACCTTGAAAAGAGAAGTTATATAGAAAATCACTTGCTCCATTTGCTTCTAGCTTCCATTGCCCCCATTGCCATGCTGTACTCTTTTTGGGGCAAACCAACACTCCGACTGTGCTTCAACGTTCATCTTCAGGGAGTTCAACTCATCCTTAGTAGCTAAATTAAAGTACATATATTTTGGAAAGCTCTGTAAGGTGATTTTATTTGTCGCTTTCATATACTTATTGTAGTTGGGTATCCGGTCTGTTGAATCTCCGTCCCTTCATAGTGAAGGGAGAAACTTCCGTTTAGGGATCAGAGGTGGGAATCATAATTGAGGTACACTACCGTCGTTTGAAGTAGTGTTGATAGTGGATTAATCACCATTGTGATCATAAATCTTGAGGTAGGGATTGACTTAGGTGGTGGTTTTCACCCGATTTGGGTTTCCATCTAAAAATGTTGTGCCTTCATATTTGTGATTGAATTTTAAATCAGCAATTACTTTTCAATTTTACTATTCACCTCCCTCTAGTGTAATTTCAAGATTAAGTTTTTTTAGCTGTTGAGGAGAGTGAGGGTGCTCATCTAAGCTTAGAGGAGTTCTTGGTCTCCATAAGATGATGCTTCCTATGCTTTCTGTGGATAGGATGTTGACAATACAAATGACCTTTTCTTCACCTACCCTTTTTCACAGGATACTTGGGCACACCCAGACATCTCAGTGAATTTCTCATTGCAGGAGGATTTCTGGCACAACATCCATGGCCCTTTTACGGATGGTGATACTATTAGAAGAGCTTTCATATTAATTTGGAGCATGCCTAGAGCATAATGGCTTCACTTTCAGGGGGGAGAGGTTCTCGATTAATGGTGTTATTCATCACTTTAACACTTTTTGTAACTTCTGTTGAAATAGCTCTCCATTTTAATGGAATTTCGAGTGGTTAACAACTCTTGTTTATCCCTTTTATTCCCTTCAAACAAATAATGAACAAAAGAGGGGCCAAAGGACATCCCTGATTGACTCCTCTCTATGACCGTGTCCAACTACCATCTGACTTGCCATTAATCAGAATAGAGTATGAGGTTGTGTTTATGCACTGCATCATCTAGGTGATCCAAGTATCTAGAAAGTGCCTTTATCTCAAAATCTGCCATAAATATGACTAACTAATGAAGTTGTATGCCTTTGAGAAGTCGACCTTCAATAAGAAGCTTCTCCTGTCTGATCTACAACATGCTGCTACAATTTCCTTTGCCATAATGACCGATTCCTGTAGAGACTTTTCATGAACAAAAGCTAGCTGACTGCGCAGGCCAAATTAGCTACGGGGAGATCATACATAGTCTATTTACCAAAACTTTTGCCATTTCGCCACAAGTCTAGCCTCGTGCCCCTCCATCATCTCATTTGGATTGTACTCTATGGTGTAGACCTACTCAAAACCTATGCCCATAGCATTTACAGGTAGATCCATGAATTCCTGTATACCGCATGACCTACATTTAGGATTTAGAAGAGCCCACTGAGGTGTAGTAACAATAGAGAATGTTGAAAGAACCGCAATGCCTGAATATGGACACTCCAACGCTTGCCATAGAAATATGCTTAAAGATAGGATGCCCAATTTAGATGCGGTGTGCCTTCCTCAATGCAATGGGAAGATCTAGATCTTCGGCAACTTCTGGTTCCAAGTCAGTGGTAGGTGGCCTATCAGTTCCTTTTGTGAAGGAACTGAGGTCTCACTGCAATCATTACTGTTAATAGGAAAAAGCTCTATGCTCTTCTTAGGAGAAGATTGGCGTGCAGGCTCACGTGTGGAAGTATGACTACCTTACATCAATGAGGAATCCTGGCATTTGGAGTTGCTAGACAGAGCAAACACTGGAATATTGTTGGGTGCAACTGGAGGAATAGGCATAGGAGTGCTATTGACACATTGCTAACTTGAGATTTATAAGTGGAAAGATGGGCATAGACTTAAAAAAAGCTGGCAGTAACACTGACATAATGGTGATGGTGAATAGAATTATAGTAGTCATTCCCTTTTGAGTTCTAAAGTACTTCAGGAAGACAGCTGACAGCTTGTGGTGCTAACTTATCTTTGCCCGGACTGGTCAAGTGGACAAGAGCTACAAAACCAAACACACAAGATTGAACTGAAAACAGCTTTGCATTATGGCACAAGATCTGAATAGGAGTCTTCTCATGAAGAATAAATGATGGCATCTGATTAGTAAGTTAGAAGGTCATCAAAGCAAAATCTCTCATATGAGAGAGGAGTATTATTACGAATAATTAATATCCTAGCTAAGGTTCGAAATGCCGATTTCGATGTCGTGCCAATGAAATTGTAAGTGTGCATTTCATGGGCATGTTGAGGGCATGCTGTGGAAATGCCCGTTTTTCGAACGGCATGCCGATGAGCATGTCGAGGGCACGCTGTGGACATGCTGATGCATACCGACAAAAATAGCAAAAGTAATTAAAAAAATCAATAGCAATCTCGGCATGGGCATCGATTTTGCCAGCATGCCGACAATGCCGACGATATCCTTGTAAATCGACATTTTATCCATGTCGGCACGACCCTTGCTCGGAAATGACCTTGCAGCATGCCGTCGGCATTTAAATCACTGATCCTAGCAACATCTAAAATGTGGTGTTGTTTGTGTTTTGTAACACCATTCTGCTTTGAAGTATGATGGTGGGCAACTTGATATATAATATCCTAGAAAAGATAAAAAATGCGCAAGAAATGGATCCAAAATCCAATGCATTGTCAAATGCAGAGCCTTCACAATGACACCAAGGCTTTAACATCTGCCATCATTAAAAGAAAGAGGAGAATCTTCACTGATTATGATCTTCATGGGTCTGAAAGCTCAAGATCAGATTATCACATGACAGGGCAGCATAAATCTGAATCAGAGGAGGGCAACGGCAGGACCCAGTCTTTTGTAGAATGCAACTGTAGGCCAACAAAAAAGAGCAGCTTCTGTTGGCTCCTGGAATCATGATGGAGCTGCTAGGTGCAATGCTGGGCCATCTAGAGTTTGCTGATGCCTTCTTGTTGTTCCTGCCAAGTTGGTGCAGAAAATGGCGAGTACAGGTCACCTTGGATCTGAAAATGCCACTAGTGGACCTTGAACGTTTGGCGGCACCCGTTACAGGCTGTTGGAGTGGAAGGTGTCAGTGGGCTAGTTGCTGGATGTGAGGTGACTCCGGCAAGGGTCACCGGAGGCAGGCAGTACTGTCTTGGGGGCTAATGGAGGGAAGATGTCAATGAAGATAGTCTTCTAGGGCTTCGGGTTCAAGGAATTTTCACATTGAAGGAGAAAGATAAAAGGATATCTAACCACCAATCTAGTGTCACCCTCTGATATCGTGTTGAGAAAACTGGAATTTGTTGATCAATATAGAAACACTACATGTCTTTTGTTGATCACTAAAGGAAACTCTACACGTATCTATACAGAAAGACACAAGGGAAAAAATATTGAGCCATAAAGAATCGAAAAACACGTGAAGGCTCTTATTATTTCTCACTCTAACCGTTTTCAGTGGTTCTGATTCTTGATTTTTGCTTGCAAGTTGCATCTTAGGAGAAATGCACGACAATGATGGAAAATAAAATTCTCTGTCACTGAGCTGCATCTAGGCTATGTTTTTATCTTTTTTTTTTCCTGTTAGCATATTCCTGTTCAAGAGCAGCTTAATTCTCTTTACTAGTTTTAACATCTGCTATAATAATCACAGCCCGGATTACCTAACAATAGCTACGACACGGCCTGAGACTCTTTTTGGTGATGTAGCCATAGCAGTACATCCTGAGGTAACATTGATCTTTGCTTTTCGCCACATCCAATTAGGATTGTTTTAATGCCCTAGAGACATTACTCACATTCATTTTTGTTTTTCATATTTATCTGGTTTTGGATGTGATGCAGTTCTCCTTTTAGCTGTTCATGGCGTACCTCTCTTAAAAAAAAAGTTCATGGTCTTTTTTCTTTTCCCTACCATTTTCTAGCATCTTATATTTCTTTGATTTTTATATCTAGTCTTATTATAAACGTTGAGAACTGCCACATCACATCTACTCCATATTACATTTATATCCGGATCGGAAAGTCATGAAAGATCAAATTTGTGCATCTGAATATATGAACATGTGTCGAAGTTATGATATTGGTGCAACCTTGAAGTTTTTAATAATAATGGAGTGATTACTACGTACCGATAGGATATATTTGATGTGACCTATGGGCAAACCACTCATAACAACTTTGCTCAAATCAAAATATAATTTATATATTAACTAACTAAAACCATAAGCAAGCATTTACCGATATATGGGGATTAGCTACATGATGCGGATTTTTTTGCCACCATCTTATGCATCTTATTTACTAATCGAGGTCATGGTTGGTGCTCTCTATAACACTTCCGTGGTTGTCACCAACCCCTCTTGCATGGTTTACCACTCAAATTGTTAGACCTTGCCGGCACATCATAGGACCTTTTTTCAAATATCTTGACTACCAATAAGTTGCATTTACTTTAATTGAAGTTATATTAGTTGCAAATTGTTGCAACTCTATTTTATGTCGTTTATTTTTTGTGTTTTTCTTTTATCTTCTAGAATTTCTTGTTATTGTTGCACTAATCCTTTATTTAAAGGGGATTAGGGTTTCTAATGAAAGGAATGATATCAAAGCGAAGACCCTTGGTTGGTGGTTCAATATCCCACCAAAGACGTAGATCTAGGGTTTCTATCAAAGAAAAAAAAGTGAAAACTTGTATTTTCTATAGAAGCAATAGCTAGATCACCAATCGGAGGTCATTGGAGGCTGGCCACTGACGCTGCCCGACTTCGGCAAGCCTTTTGTTGGTGACTCGATGTTGCCAATTAGCTAGCCGTGGTGAAACACTGTAGTAGTGCTTGTTCTACTTAGAACAATCCGCTACAGTAGTCTCCTAACATTTGGTGATTGATTGCCACGTCATTAAAGGTTCGGTGACCGGTCAACGGTGTTGCCATGTCTTTGGCAAGCCTCCAATGTGAGTTTCAAGGTACTTGGGGGATGTTGGTCAGGTTTCGAGGACTGTTGGGACATTTTTCTACCCGAATCTTATTTATTCTTGAAGTCCCTTGCATCATTTAAGGCTTTGTTAAGCCCAATTTTGATGAACTAGATACATTCTATATTTGTTGGTTGTGCTCTTTGGTAGTCGAGAGATAATTCTTGTCTTGGAATCATTTTAGGAGAGTTGAAGGCATCGTCTAGCCGTGAAGAGTTTTTAGTGGAGATTTGGAGATGTCAGGGAATCCATTCTTATATGGATCTACAGTAAAGTTGGATGAGTCCAACTACAATCGTTGGTCAAGAACTTTATATTTTTTGTCAGTGTCCATGACAAGGAATATGTACTCTTATCAACACCATATACGATATAGTTTGTGCATGGTTGTTGAATAGCATGGTCCCCATAATTTCAAACATGATGAGCTACTATAATACTGTAAAGGAGATCTGGGATAGTCTGAGAGATGCTCGCAGGAGCAGAATGTTAGTAGAGTACTATGCCTTTATCAGGAGATTTTTTCTTTATCTCAGGGAGATCTGACCTTGCCACAATACTATTCAGCGATAAGGGTGCTCTTCGGGAAGCTTAATGCCTACCAACCAATGTGTTGTGTTAAGCAGAAGGATTGGAGAGAAGATGAGGATTGCCAAGTTTCTTGGCAGTTCGGGCTCTAATTACACTTTGTGAGGGATTAGATATTGGCGGAGAAAGTTAACCCACTTTAGAGTTGGCCTGTAATCTATAATAGATTGCGTAGGCTTACTATCACATCCTAGATGAACTCTTTTGCTTTAGCATTAGCTATTTCCTATGGTTGTGGTCTATCTTCCATAGGAAGCACGAGAGGTTGAGGTTGTGGTGTTGATCACGACGGTGGTTGTAGTGTTTTTGGGCCAAGAGGTTTTGTTGGACGTGGCAGGTTACAATGCACCTTTTGTGGAAAATAAGAACATCTTGAGGATCGATGTTGGGATAAGCATGGAAGGCCTCCATTAGCTGTTGTTGCCCAGTCTTAGTTAGTTACTGCAGAGATTTTTTCAATTCCCAAGGAAGAGTATAGGGTGTTATTATGACTCTAATCTATTGCTATTGTGTCCATTGCTACTACAATTGTTGCTATTGTGCAATCTGGAGGTTTTGACACTTTATACTATGCCACTACACGAGATTTAGTTTCTACAGTTTGGCTGTTTAATTCTGGTGCCTCTTACCATCTTTGTGGAGATGCTTCCCATTTTAGATAGTTATATATAGAGTTACGTGAGTAGTTTGTGACACTTGCTGATGGCAGTCAGTCTCCTATCACAAGAAAAGGGGATGTGCAACCTACCCTTTCTCTACGACTGTCTAATGTTCTACATGCTACTGATTTTACACTTAATCTACTTTCTACTAGTAGAATAACTAAAGAGCTGAACTCGAGTTATTTTTGATGCTATGCATTTTGTGGTGTAGGATCTCTTAACAGGGAAGAAGATTGGTGTTGGCCATGAGGGAGGTGTCTAGTATTTGCACCAATCTGCTATCTTGGCTCAGACTTTTTGTTTACTACCGAGGTGTCTAGTCCTTACTAGTGGCACCTGCATCTTGGTCATTTACCTTTCCAGAAGTTACATCGTATTTTTCCTAGTAATCATAATTTGGGTTCCACAAAGTTGTTGGAGTTGATTCATGTTGATGTATGGAGGCTGAGTCGGATACCTAGCTATCAAGGGTATTGGTAATATGAGAATTCAAAATAAATGCCACGTGGCAATCAGTTGTGTGGTCATGTGTGGGCGTGGATGTGTGTGCATGTGCGTTGGTTTGGCTTGCAAGCCAAGTTTAGTTGGTGCCAAACGTGGCAAGTTATTTTTAGTAAAGATTTGATTATTTGTTAGAGTCCAAACTAGGAGTGGAGTCAATTTAGGATTAGTTAGTGATTTGATTGGGTTGTTTTGAGAAGGTGGATTGGGATTACTAGATTCATAACCTTAAGTTTGTTGGGATTGTAATTAGGATTGGATTTCTTTAAATAGAGGCCAAATCCTCTTGTTTTTGCTTGAGTTCATTCTCCATCTTTATAACTGCCGTCTTCTCCACGCTACCACCAACTCCAAGCCAACCATCTTCTTGCTTCCATACATGTACCCCCTCTCCTCTCAAGCGTGCACCTATTGCACGTGGGACATTTCAAGGGCCAAAGATCTTTACATGTACTATCTTGTTTTGGTTGATGATTTTTGAAGAGTGCCTTGGTTATATCTTATGAGAGAAAGTTCTGAGGTTGGCAATGTAATCCAAAATTTCATTTTTCAAATATAGAATATTTTGATGCCTTCATTTGCTGTTTATGCATGGACAATGTATTGGAATTTTGTACTCATGCACTATTTAACTTACTCAATTCAAAAGACATTGTTCATCAAACTATTTATGCCCATATCTCCCAGCAAAATGGCATGGCAAAGAGAAAACATAACATATCCTTGATGCTGCTCATACTATTATGTTTCACAACAATGTTACTCCATCATACTGGAATGATGCTGTTCCTACAACTTGTTATTTGATTAACCAGATGCCTTCAACTGTCTTGGACGAACAAATTCCCTATTCGATTCTTTTTCCAAACAAACCACTTTTTCGTTGCCACCAAAGATTTTTTGATGTGTTGTTTTCGTTCACCCACTTCGTGTTGGGAGGGACAAGTTCTCACCAAGAGTAGTGAAATGTGTTTCTCTAAGCTACTTGAGAACCTAAAGGGGGTATAAGTGCTATGATCCAATTCTTCGTCAGGAGTATATCAATGCAGATGTTACATTTTTTTGAGTTGGTACCTTATTTTTCTACAATAAGTTCTCAAGTTTATCTTGATGAGTCTAATAGTCTTCCTCTTCTTGCCCCTCTTATGCCTTTGGAGGAGTTTCCTTTTACTGATGGAGGTGTGTTCTCTACTACCACCAGGTTTTAGGATCCTCCTATTACTTTCACTCGTCTCTCCTCATGTACAACACCAGTTGGGGCCTTTGATGGAGATCTGCCAGAAGGAGCCACTATTGCAGTCCCAGGTGACAGTCTTACATCATCTGACATTGTTGATACTGATGATAATGATGCTCTTTCAGGTGACATCTGCCTGGAATTAGACCATCCCATTGCTCTAAGAAAAGAAAAGAGTGTCCTGTACATCCTCTTTCCAATCATGTTTCCTTCAAGAGGCTTGGTTCTTCATTTCATAAATTTGCTTTGAATGTATCTATAGTGTCTATTCCAAAGAATCATTGACAAGCCTTGATGAGTGATTTGGAAACTAGCAATGTTGGAAGAAATGGAAGCGTTAGTTAGATGCGATACATGGGAATTAGTGTTGCCACCACCTCAGGCATCCATAGTAGGCAACAAATGGGTTTTTACTTTTAAGTACAAAGCTGATGGGAGCATTGATTGCTATAAGCTTGTCTTGTTGCAAAAGGGTATGCTCGAACCTAGGGTATTGATTTCTTTTATACCTTTTCTCTTGTTATAAAATTGAGTATTGCTCATATTATTATTTCTACTGTTGTTAATTTGGACTGGCAGTTCTGACAGCTCTTTGTTAAGAATGCTTTCTTGTATGGTGACTTGTTTGAGGTCTATATGCAACAACCGCCTGAATTTGAGGTTCCGGGTTAGTGTGAGAAGCTTTATTAGCTGAAGAAGGTGATGTATGGTTTGAAGCATAGCCCTAAAGCGTGGTTTTATAAATTTTTAATGGTCATTGAAAAGGATGGTTTTTTAGATCTACAAATGGTCACTCACTCTTTGGGAAGAAAGTTAGCATTGGCATTGTGGTCTTATTAGTCTATGTGGATGATATAATCTTGATAGGAGATGATGTTGAAGGAATCCAACGCACCAAAGAATACCTACAACAGGATTTTGTAACGGAGGATCTTGGATCACTCAGATATTTTTCTGGTATTGAGGTTGCTAGAAATGTTGAAGGTATTGTGTTAGTTAAAATATTTAAATAATGTGGAAGCATAAATCAAAGCAATAAATAATCATGAAATGCTTGGGTTTACGTGGAAACCCCACTCACGAGGAGTGGGGAGAAACCACGGGAGAAGCATCCTATGGGCGTGTTTTCTCTATATTTCTTCTTAAAGGTAAATGGGAGGAGTACACGCCTATTTATAGGCCACCACTCACATACAAAGCCTATGCTTTCCAATGTGGCACAAAACAACTACTCAATTCTCTCAACACTCCCCCTCAAGTTGGAGCATGTAATGCTCAGCTTGTAATACAAAGAAACCCACTTTATACAGGTGGGAACAAAAGACTGGAGCTGCTAAAAGATCTGTGGCTATCTTTGAAGATTTGGTGCTGATGGCTTCCCGTTCAGTATCCCTGAAATTGGGTTTTCCTCTGAAGACCTTCGAGGAAGACCTCGAAGGTGATTCTCTCTCTTTGAAGTCCACGAAACTAGATTTCCCACATAGAAACCTGAAATGAGTCCTTCCTCTGAGGACCTCGAAACTCTGGACCTCCCAGAGTTGGGTTTCTCATGTGGAGTTCATGAACAAAAGGGACTCCCGAACGGGGGATGACTACAAAAGGCTTCCACACTTCTGCTTTCTCCCATACTTGTATGGGAGAAGACAATAATAACAAGAAGAAAATAAAACCTGAAAAACTAGAGAAGACTTCTCCATCTCTTCTCTTAAACATAAACTTCATCACCTTTTTTTTTTTGAAATTTTCTTATACTTTTTTTTTCATCTTTTTCTTTTTCTTTTTTTATTGATTTTTTTCTTCCTTTTTCTTATCTCTTCTTTTTCTTTTTTTTTCCTTTTCTTTCTCCCTGTTTTTCCTTTATTTTTTTTGATTTTCTTCTCTCCTCGTTTTTTCAATATCCTCCTACCCTCTTCTTTTCCCCTCAAAATAAAAAGGCCTGCCTTCACACACTCAACACTGATCTTCCGTGAACATCGCCCAAATCACCACCGCTATCATCCCCATCACCGGAAATTGCATGATCCTTCTTTGGTTGCAGTGCCACCTCCATCATCCACGCCACTGACCCCGTAGCCTCTTCTCCCTCAGCAGTGGCGTCTGTTTCGGCATTGCCTTCGTCACAGCCCAGCCCTGGTGGCGCCCGTAAAGGGCCTCGATGGTGTGGTCATTGCGGAGGCACTCATCTTTAGGGGAGGCGATCTGGTGGAGGTTGTGGGTGATCTTCTCGGTGAACAGTCGGAACTAGAGAGCCTCCATCTGGAGTCCCACCTTCTCGTGCTGGAGGCAGAGGATCATCGACATGGCCTCACTGGTGGCTTCTGAGGAGGTGTGCACTCCTGGAGGTCACGACGAAGGTCCTTGATGGCCTTGCCTTGCAGGCGAGGGTCAACTAGAGGGCAAATCGCTCGTCGTTGACATTGATTCGCGGGGAAGGGAGAAGCTGAGGCCCACGTCACTACACGCGGGGCAGAGGCGCTGTCGCTGAGGCCCACGTCGCCGGGCGAGGGCCTACTATGTGGAAGACGTCCCCGACAACCAGGTTCCACCAGTAGAGCTCCTCGTTCATCTGGGTTTGCTCCTCTGCAACTCGTGTCTTAGCAACGACCATGGAAACCCTAGTTGCTGCCTTCTTCAATGTCGCCTTTGACATGGGCTTGGACATCGAGATCGTCCTTCAGAAGGCCAAGGACACGTGGATTTCTCAGGCTGATATCAAGAACTCCAAGAATTGATAATAAAAAACTTTAAAGAATAATAACCCAAGAATCTACTGCGCTGATATCAAGTTAAAATATTTAAATAATGTGGAAGCATAAATCAAAGTAATAAATAATCATAGAACGCTTGGGTTTACGTGGAAACCCCACTCACGAGGAGCAGGGCGAAAACCACGGGAGAAGCGCCCTATGGGTGCATTTTGTCTATATTTCTTCTCAAAGGTAAATGGGAGGAGTACACACCTATTTATAGGCCACTACTGACACACAAAGCCTACACTTTCCAATGTGGCACTAAACAACCATTCAATTCTCTCAACAATGTTGACACAACAGAAGTACGTTATCAATCTTTTACAAGAAAGATGACTGCTTGGTACAAACCCGTAGGGATCCTGATGGATCCTAATACTCATCTTTATGAAGAATGCTCTGAGAAGGCTAATCCTAATCACTTATGGGCAAAGTTCTGTATGTGATTGCCACTAGACCAAATTTCACTTTGTAGTTGGCAAAATAAATCAGTTCCTGGAAAAACCCACAAAGAATCATTGGGAAGCTGCTCTTATGATTCTTAGATACTTAAAGGCCTCTTTTGGAAAAGGTGTACTTTTTAGCAGGATTAAATCCCTTGATGTGGTAGCTTACTTTGATGTGGATTATGCTGGATCTCTAGATGGTAGAAAGTCGATGATGGAGTACTGTACTTTTATGGGTGGTAACTTGGTACTTGGAGGAGCAAGAAACAAAATATAGTTCTCGATCTAGCATTGAGCTCGAATGTGCTATGGCACAAACAACAATAGAATTGATGTGGATTAGGTATAATTTTGATTCTTTGCACATACCTGTTATAGCTCCCACGTAGATGTTTTGTGATAATCAGGCAACAACCTTCATTGTGGACAATCTTGTTTTTCATGAATGCACCAAGCATGTGGAGGCTGATTGTCATTACATATGGGATATGGTCCAGCAAGGAAATATTTGCACACAGCATGTGTCTACTAGTGATCAAGTTGCAGATGTCTTTACGAAACCTTTTCCACATGCAACCTTCAACAAATGCCTCTTCAAGCTAAGCATGATAGACATCCATGCTTCAGCTTGAAGGGAAGTGTCACAACTCTATTTTATGTCATTTATTTTTTGTGTTTTTCTTCTATCTTTTGGACCTTCTTGTTATTTTCCCACTAATCCTCTATTTAAAGGGGATTAGGGTTTCTAATGAAAGCAAGACAACTTTTTCTCATCATAACACATATGTTCTTAATGAGTGACTTCCATAGATTTTCTTTCTTTTTTGCTTTTCTGCGTGATTTTTTTCCTGCGTTGTTTTTCCTTCTTGGTATAGGTTTTTTTTGCCGGAGAGAAGTTATGTCATACTTATCCATGTCTGTTCATGTTTCATTTTCCCTGTTAATAGTTAGTTCTGCATTTTGATAAATGATGAGATTGAATTCTTTTGCAGCTAGTGTCCAACTTAAAGCGTATCTAGTTCATATCTTTATTTAAAGTCATTGTTCTCTTCGCTCCAAAGCATCAAATGCTTCTTTCATGCCTTTCCACTTTTTGCTAGCAACAATACAGATATTCTTCCCTTGGATTTAGTGTTCCAAGCATTTTAGCCGGTAGCTTCGCATGTGGGGTGTCTTCATCCATTCGTGGAACAAGCGAAAGGGGTGGCATTCACCTTATGTGTCCCTCAAATAATTTTAATTTACTCTCCTGATTTTCTGAAGATGTTTGCAGACCAAAACTGAAGTAGATTTGCCTGTTTTGGAGCTATTTAAACTGCGTTACTGTCTATTAATTCAGGATGAGCGGTACTCCAAGTACATTGGCAGATTGGCAATTGTACCAGTGACCTTTGGCCGCCAAGTGCCCATAATCTCGGACAGAGTAAGTTTTATTTCATCTGCTTACCACTTCTCAACGATATGCCAACAATTAACAAAAATTTTAGTTAAATTTAAAAGATAATGCTATGTTTTAGAAATTTATGTCAGTGTAACAAAAATAGACAAGTGTTGCCTCTTGGCAAACATGCAGAACTAGTTTATTCACAAGGTTTGCATGATGACCACAACATAGATACCTGTGACTGTCTGGGCAGGGAAATAAACATGTGTTGATATGCAGTTAAAGAGACATCTCTTGATGCAGCCAGGGGGTACGGAATATAAATATAATATTTTCTCTAGAAAAAGAATTATTAGATAATTTTCACACAGGGACACTATAAATCAGTTGTTGAACTGACAATACTTGTTTTCGGATTCAGCTGTTTTCCTGGGCCGCAACTGATTTGATGAGGCTGAAATTTGTTCAAGGAAAGAGATCCACCAATAAGTTCTGTGGGGAGTGAAAAGCACCATGGAGGAGTCAATTGGAAGAGGCGGAGCCATCAGAAATGTAGCAAAACTTACAGGTGGTTGTGGTGGTAGATGGGGAGGTTGGCAGCTGCTATGGGATGGATTAGTAACGGGGTGGTAAGAAGCTTAGGAGAGTGAGATTGTAGGCACAGTGGTCAAAGATGAGTCGGGGTGCTGTGTGGTTGATGGTGGCATGGGTGATGTTGACGAGGTAGGCGCTGGAGGGTGGCATGGTGGTGGTGCACGGTGGTAGCATGCAAGGTGGAGGAGGTGGAGATGGTGAGTGGTTGTGGTTGGCAGAGGTGGTGGGTTGTTGTAGGAGGAAGGAAGGAGCGGAATATGGGAGGGGAAGGAAAGTTTATGTGAGGGGGATGGAAAGGAGGAGACTCAGGAGAGAGAGAGCAAGAAAAGTAAAAGGGTGGATAGCAGAGGTTGATACCTATCCGCTTCATTATTTCATCTCAAGAAAGGGGCATTACAAATATTATATATAAAAAAAAAGTAGCTTTCTTTACTGCTTTACCCCTTTACATTGATGGGACCCTCTATTTTTAGAGAAGAGGGAAAAACAAAGAAAAGGGAATATTCAACTCATAATCCTAACAAATGGGAAATAAAAAACTTGGAAAAGAAGCTGCTAGACTCCAGCAAAATTTCTTCCCAAAGGATAAAAAATTACAAAGAATACACTTTTGTTATCCCGCAGCCCTCAATCTTTATGTAAATGGTTTTGTGTTGCATCATCTCTTGAAGTCTTGGACTTCGACATGTGCATATTGTTAGCATGGAATAAAGGGCCATGTGGCGAGTGCCATGTGGCACGCGTGTGTGTGCAGTCCCATACGTGAGTTGGCGTGAGGTTGTGCCTTAGAGTCTAAGTTTGCTTATTTACTAAGTTAGGAAAGCATACTTTGATTAGATTGTTAAGGATTTGTTTCCTTGATTTTAGGGTGGTTGAATCTCTATAAATAAGTGACCAACACACGATTATTTCTTACTCGAAGAACTCCTCTCCCCTTCTTCACGATCTCTCTCCCTTTCTCTCCAAATCTGATGAGAGGATTGTGTGTTGGTTTAGTGCCATATTGGGAGATGTAAACTTTCTGTTGTGTGTGATGGCCTATAAATAGGCATGTACTCCTCCCATTTTCCTTCGAGAAGAAATACAAATTCGAGCCTTGTTGGGGCCTTCTCCCGTGGTTTTCTCCCCACTCTTCGTGAGTGGGGTTTCAAGTAAACCTAAACGTTGTGCATCTCTTTTATTGCTTTGATATTATCGCTTCTACATTATTTAGATTATTCAACTTGGTATCATAGTAGTTTGTTCCTTGGGTTATCATGTTTATTTGATTATCATGTTTTATCATTCTTGTTCTTAGGAGTTCTGTTTGCTCCATGATCGTCTAGAGATTTGTGGAGGCAGTGCGATCTGCCTGACCACCATGATGGTGACATGTGTGGGGGCGAGATTGAGATCAAGTGCTGGCAAGGTTGAGATCTCGAGAGCAGAGTGTACCATTGCATTGGTGCTGCTGTTGGTGTTGCCTTCGTGAGGAAGTGGCTCCCCCCAAGCGACAAGAAACAATATGAGGAAGGTGAGGAGGCCCTTTTTCCTTGGTAACCTCCTTGACGATTCCATCGGAGGTACGTATTGCATGCACGACACGGTCGATGGACATGGGGTCGTCGATCTGGATGGCGTACGCGAATGTGGGGGACGCGGTCGACGAGGTCGAGCTCATGGCACATCGTCAGCGGCGACGAGGGGCATGGAGACGGAGTCGATCGCGCTGAGATCTCGTGCGAGATGGAGACGGGGTGACGCGGCACTGGTAGCCGGAGCGACCACTGGGGCAATGCATGAAGTCGATGAGGTGGAGGACGTCCTCGTGGCAGATGCCATAGTCTTCGATGGGGCTGTGGTCATGGGCGAGATTGTGGCCAGTGAGGACGAGGTGGAGGTACAGCCTACCGTTGAGGTTGTGGATCTGGAGAGAACGAGGCTTAGAGGCGGCGATCGTGTGAGGAAGAGGCGGCACATGGAGCAGGCGATGCCCAAAGACTGCGGCCGGAGGTGGTAGCCGAAGTGGACGTGGTCGGAGGTGGCGATTGGAGCAGACACGGGAATTGGCAACGGGAGGAGATGTCGTGCCTTGTTGATTTGGTTCTCCTAAACCCTAAGGGGTGATTGAGGGTGCCCAAGGGTGCTTTAAAGGAAAAATGAAGAGAAGAAAAAAAAGGTGAAGGAGAAAAAAGGGAGAAAATTAAAAAAAATGGAAAAAAGGGGTTGAAGAAAATTTCAAAAGGAAGGAAAAAAAAAGAGATAGAGAGAAAAAAATAATATAAAAAAAGAACAAAGAAAAGAAAAAAAAGGGGATTATGAGGTTCATGCTTAAGAGAAGAGGTGGAGGGGTCTTCTCTAGTTTTTATTGTTTTATTTCTTCTCTTGTAATTTTTTCTCCCATACGAGTATGGAAGAAAGGGGGAGTGGTAGTCATCCTTTGTTTGGGAGTCTCTTTTATTTATGGACTCCACATGAGAAACCAAACTCTGGGAGGTTTAGAGTTTTGAGGTCCTCAGAGGAAGGACTCATTTAAGGTTTCTATGTGGGAGATCCAATTTCGTGGACTTCAGAGAGGGAGATCCACCTTTGAGGTCTTCAAAGGAAGATCTAATTTCAGGGATACTGAATGGGGAGCCACCAACAATAGATCGTTAGAGCCAGCTACAGTTTGTCCAGTTGCTACAGCTCGTGTTCCCACCTGCAAGCAAGAACCAATCCAGAGTGTTGTTTGTTCTGCTGTGTAGAGTGGATTTGTGTTGTAAGCTGAGCATTCTAGGCCTTAGCTTGAGGGGGGTGTTGAGAGGATTGTGTGTTGGTTTATTGTCACTTTGGAAGATGTGGACTTTATGTTGTATGTGATGGCGTATAAATAGGTGTGTACTTCTCTCATTTTCCTTTGAGAAGAAGAAATACAAATCCGAGCCCTGTTGGGGCATTCTCCCGTGGCTTTCTCCCCACTCTTCATGAGTGGGGATGTTATCACTTCCGCATTATTTAGATTATTCAACTAAATCTCTTCCACACCACCTTCTCTCCATGCGTGGACCTTCTCCGCCCACGTGGATTCACCAAAGTGCTCCAATTCTTCACATGTACAAAATTCTCTAGTGTACAGGGTTCTAGCTTGCCATGTGATGTGCGTATGAGCATGGATACATATGAGTAAGCTGCATATATCCTCAAATTAATTCAACATATGTGTGGAATGAAGGTATTTATGCCTGCTTTTGCAAGACATGTGCAAACATGCTGTGAGGCATATGGTTGGGAAATCATTGTTTCAAAAAGGTTTTGGTGCCTAATATTATAAGACTATATATCAAATAATGTACTTTCAATATCGGACTTTTTACTTATTTTTCTTTTTACGTCTAACGAGTTTTAAGGTTGTGTTACTGAGAAGCTTGTAGATAAAGACTTTGGAACTGGAGTGTTGAAGATAAGTCCGGGGCATGATCACAATGATTATCTTCTTGCAAGAAAGCTAGGTCTTCCAATTCTCAATGTGATGAACAAGGATGGTACTCTAAATGATGTTGCTGGATTATACAGGTAATTCAAACTTGGGTCATCCTTGGCATTTTTTAGTAAAAGGGATCTCATAAAGATTCTTTAAAAAAAGGATTTTGTAAAAATCTGAGTCTGGTTGTTTCTAGTGGTCTTGATCGATTTGAGGCACGGAGAAAACTATGGTCAGATCTCGAAGAGACTGGATTAGCTGTGAAAAAGGAACCATACACTTTAAGAGTTCCAAGATCTCAGCGTGGAGGAGAGGTATGATCTTATTCCTTTCTAAACTTGTGAAACTAAAATTGCATATGCTAAGCAATTAAGGTAATTACTGGAGTTCTGCTCTAAGTATGTCATGATTTTTCCTCCAGATTATAGAGCCACTTGTGAGCAAACAATGGTTTGTGACAATGGAACCGTTAGCTGAGAAAGCACTGCAAGCCGTTGATAACGGACAGTTGACCATACTTCCTGAAAGATTTGAAAAGGTACTCACAAAGCTAGCAATTGTATCATTTATGTGGAAAGCCATATGATCTATATGTTAAAATTTGGCAAAATTCATCTCAATTTTTAGAGTTTTTACCTATAGTTAAAACTGAATTCAGTTTTAACTGACTACTTTTCTTTGTTCTTTGAATCTGTATGTCTGAATATTGGGTTCTTGTCATTCTTCATGATGCAATGAAGTCAATCCTAGCTATTTTTGAACTTGGGGACTCGTTATTGAGCGTCATGGTTTGTAATCTTTTGCAAAACAGATATATGAGCATTGGCTGTCAAACATTAAAGATTGGTGCATAAGCCGACAGCTTTGGTGGGGTCACAGAATACCTGTTTGGTATATTTCTGGTAAAAGTGGTGAAGAGGAGTATATAGTGGCTAGGAATTCTGCAGAGGCCTTCCAGAAAGCTCGTGAGAAATATGGAAAAGGTGTTGAGATATACCAAGATCCTGATGTTTTAGACACTTGGTTCTCAAGGTTAGTTTGTGCTGTATACTTACCAAATGACAATATTATTTTCAGCATTCATTTAAAAACTAATTTTTGGCTTGTTTTACTATTATAACATTGCAAGAACATATTGGTGCTTTCTTGCTTTTAGGATTGGATTTTTGTTTGTAGACAATATTTTTGTGCATTGGACTATTATGTCTTGCTAGTCATGTTTTAATTATCTATTTCATACGACATGTTATGCGGAGTACAGTTGGATGCTTCTTTCCTCTTAATATTCAGGGTCTAAACAAAGTGAGTAACTTGCTAAAGAGGATCCTCATAGAAGGATCTTGAGCAGTGGTTCAATCAGATCTTGAGCAATGATTCAAAATTTCAAAGACTGAGGATCCTGATTGAAGGACTCGGTGGTGGTTTTATGGAAAGTAATTATAGAAGTCAGCCAAAATCAAGGTTCCTCCTAACAGTTATAGGAGTATTCTCAAAGAATGCCACATCTAGAGTCCAACTTTTTCTCTTTGAATCATATCATCTTCACCCTTTCTAGTGTTGGCATATTCTACACAGAACAGTGAAATCATGTGCATTAAATGGATATGATCAACATTGTTGTGAAAATTGGTTTTTAGGTATTTGATTAAGGAGGTTATTGTTGACTTATTTATTTTTGTGTTTATTTGTAAGGGTGTGTTGTACACCCTTTCGTTCATTGCCGGGTTGCATTACAATTTGCCCCTTACCTCTCTCTATATAAAGAGAGGTAGGGCCCTTAATAACATTTTAGAGCCTTTCATTTATTCATACTTGGTATCAGAGTAGCAGTTCTAAACTAGTGACCTAGCTACCCCACCGAAATAAGCCTCCGATCCACCACCTAACTCTAACCACAACAAAGGAGGACCTCCACCGATGGCTTGCCGACACCGCTACCTTCGCCTAGCTACGTTGAGCCACCAGGCGACGCAAAGAGGAGGTCGTAGAAGGTCTTCATCGGTTGTGGGAGCCACCAGGGGCGGCGCTTCTCCTTCCTCACCACTGTTGTCATCGTGATTGCTCAAGAGGGAGGGTCGCGCGGCCCTTGGGGGCTGCTGCGGCATTGGTGCTCGGCTTGAGCACCGTCGCAGCAGCCACCAAAGGCGATTGCAGGGAGTGGCATTCCTCTTGAGACCGCTGCGAGGCCGATGCCTAGCCTGAGCACCGATGCAGCGGTCGTTGGAGGAGCTTGCAGGGGCGGCATCGCCATTTAGGAGGGGTGAAGTTGCCTCTTTCTCCTATTTCGATTGGTAGAGATCACCTTGGGTGACTCCCCTCCCTCTGTTTGACCCTCTTGTGGGGTTTAAGTAAGGAGAGGCGACCTATTCTCATTAGATCTCTCCTTGAGAAGGGTTTCTTTGCCATTCTTGGGTTCGTTCATGGTCTGAAAACTTAGTTTCAGGACATGGTTCAGCAACTTCATATCTGATTTGCATCTAGATTGACTCCGTCTTCATCTAGTGGGTGACTGGGGATTGCAAGATGCCTTCCTCAAGTTCTACTACGTCCACATCTTCTAAAATAATTTCGGACATTTCCATGGACATCAGGGGATATAAGAATTCATTTTTCTGTCCAATGGTCAAATTGGGCGAGTCAAACCATCCACGGTGGCCCCAAATGTTCTTGATGTCCGTCGGGGGTCATGGCAAGGAGCACATATTGAGTCAGCCTGTGCCCACCGAGAAGACATGAGTCATTGCTTACTTGGGATCGCGATAATCGATGGTTTTCGCCTAGTTGATGAACTTTGTCATACCTAAGATAGGAGATGAAATCATGTATTACTCTACTGCCAAAAAGATGTGGGATTCCTTGTGCGAGACATATTCACATGAGAAGAATTCCTTCCAAGTCTTCCAGATATATCATGAGTTATTTCATCTCCGACAGGATGGGAAGACTTTTGCCCCAGTACTACTCTCAGGTGAAGGGATTATGACATAATTCCTACAGACTTGACTACACGTGCTCCTCTTGGCGTGCCTTCAAGAAGGAGCTTGCAGTCTCTTTGTTTCTCTTTGGCTTGGGACCAGAGTATGCAGCTGCACGAGATTAGATCTTGATGATGACTGACTTGCCCACTCTTGAGGAAACCTACAGTAGACTTTGTAGGATCACTATTCTTGCTACCTCTACTAAGACCACAAGCCAGATCACTGCCTTAGCAACTTCTCATGGTCCCGCGAGAGGGACGCCATCTATGCGTGGTCGTGGTTGTGGACAGGTATTTGGAGGCCGTGCCAGACCTTCATGCACCTATTGTGGCTGACTGGGCCATACTGAGGCTACGCTCTGGGAGCAAGGATTGATATATCATTGATATATCGATATCGTCGGGTCAACACATATTGATATCAGCCTTAATATTTTTTTTCCATGATATTGCCGATATATCGCCGATATATTGCCCATATCGCTGATCTATCACCCATATTGTTGATATATCGGAGATATATCTCCGATATCATGGATTTTTGTTGAACTTTAGAGCTGTATATGCTAGGGTTCTTGCTTCCCTGTAGTCCATCAAATATGTCAACTTTAGAGCTGTACATTCTTTGTCGACAATTCAGTCATTGCACTTGGTTTTACTTATTGAAAAATAGGAAGAAGATTCTAAAACGTCGGTGAGAAATACATTAGCATCTTCAAACCTCTATAAAAAGATGCACAAAACTAAGCACTTTGATAATCCATGGGGGTATTGAAAGGGTTATCTTGTCATCTTCCTTTGATTAAAAAATGTCATCCATGATAGTTCTTCTTTCTTTCCCCCACAACAACCTAGGGTTGATAGACTCATTTGTTTCAGCTTGGCTTATCTAAGCACTTGCCAAGGTTTGACATATCGTGATATATCGCCGATATATCGCATATCGACGGGTTGGGTGGTATCGATACCACCTAAAGTGTATTTTTCCCGGATGTCGGTGATATATCGTCGATATGGGGATATATCACCGATATATCGCTGGTTGGGTGGGAAAAATGGTGCTATGGCGCTGTTAAAGGGACGGTTGGGCGGGAGGTTGAAAATGGTAGGGCAGGACTCGGCGAGAGCACGTGAGATTGAAAATGAGTAGATACAGATACAGACACACACACACAGGCAGGACTGGACTGGCGCTGTTCGGAATCCACACGCATACGCACGTGCATGCACGCACACGCACATTTTTTAGCCATTCCTTTATGATATATTAGTCATAAAAATGTTAATTTGACATTTTTTTATATTTTATGGATTTCTAAGTAATTTTCCAAAAATTCACCGATATCAGCGATATATCCCCCATATATCATTTTTTTGACTTGTCGATACGATATCGATATCGATATTTAAAACCTTGGCTGGTAGAAGCACGTGAGGTCAGTTACTGCTCATTGGGCGGCAGAGACTACCTTTTCTACATCTGAGATAGTTACCGAGGTAGAGTTTGAGGAATTACTCCAGAAGATTAGTTATCTTTCCCAGTCTTACCCTATAGAGATTGCTACAGTTGCCTCTACCTTAGGTATTGTTTAGGCTTCTTCATTGTCTGTTCTTAGACATGGTGACTGGTTGGTGGATTCAGGAACCTCACATCTATGTGTTACGTCGAATGGCTTTTCCGACTTGAGGCCTGCCCCTCCAGGCAGGACAATACAGGTGGCAGATGGCAGGTTATCATAGGTTACCAGAAAGGGTGGAGTAACCCTTTCTTCTACATTACAGCTATTACATGTTCTCTATGTTCCTGATTTTCCACTTAGTCTCCTTTTTGTTAGCCGTATTACTAGAGAATTCAATTGTTGGGCCATATTTGATGCGAAGGCTTGTGTCTTGCAGGATCGACTCGCGAGGAGGATGATTGGTGGGGGACGTGAGGAAGGAGGGGTGTACCGTCTAAGTCGCTCTCCGATTGCTATTGTTGCTTTTGTGAGTCAGGGGGAGATTGCCTTAGCCACTGGGTCTCCCATCCAGTGGCATCTTCGCCTTGGTCACCTTCCTGTGGAGAGACTTAGATGGGTTTTAGCTCATATACCTGCCGGCACCACTATCACCTGTGATGCCTGCTAGTTGGGCAAACCCCACTGTGTTAGTTTTCCCGTTTCCAGTCATGTTGTGTCTGTTGCTTTATTTGATTTAATTCATATGGATGTGTGGGGTCCAAGTCGGGTTCTTGATTGTTTTGGACATCATTATTTCCTTATTCTTGTTGATGATTTTTCCCATGTTACTTGGTTCTTGATGATACATTAGTACTATTATTAAGAAGTTTGTTATGAAAATAAAAATCCAATTTTTTGTTACTACTAAAATGTTTCATTTCGATAATGCGCTTGAGCTTCGTACATCTTGCTACAATTTTTCAGTAGTAATGGGATTATTCAACAGACTACTTGTGCTCATACCTCTCAGCAGAATGGAGTTGCTGAGAGGAAGCATAGGCACCTCTTGGATGTTGCACACACCTTATTTATTCATCATTCTGTGCCTTCTTTATATTGGGGGGATGCTGTTCTTGCAACTTGCTTTCTCATGAATAGAATGCCAAACTATGCCTTACATGAGCAACTTCCATGGCAGGTTTTGTATCTTGGTTGTCTTTTATTTTCGATTATCCCTCATGTTTTTGGGTGTGTAGCATTTGTACATGATTTGACACTTAGACGGGATAAACTAGCACCACGAGCAGTTAAATGTGTTTTCTTGGGTTATTCTAGAACCCAAAAATGGTATAGATGTTTTGATCAACTTCATTTTCGCCACTATGTTTCTGTCGGTGTGACTTTTCATGAGTCTGTACCATATTTTTTCACTATTAGTTTCGACTTGTTTCTTGCTACTGATAAGGTACCTATGCCCATTCCATTTATTCCTTTTGGTGCTATGCCTATGGATGATAGTTCTCCTACCACTGAGAAGGTCGGTTTCATGACCCAATTGTTACATATCAGAGGTTGTATACTACATTCCAGATGTCCCCTCCCACACCTCTAGCCTTTCACAAGGTGATCACATCGTCTTTAGACACTAACGCTTTGGTGCCCAGTGACGATGCAGGGATAGTTTATGCTCTAGAAAACTCACAGATGGATAGTGACCTTCCGGTTGCCATTTAGAAGGCTCCCTGGTCTTGTGCCAAGTATGATGTGGTGGGATATCTACACATTGTTGATCTTGGTATTGTCTTTTTTGGATTTACTAAAGCCTTGAGTACCATTGCCCTGCCCACATCCTACCAGGAAGCCATGCTTTATCCGAAGTGGCGTTAGGTCATGGAGGAAGGGATGGCTGCACTTCGGAGCAGGGGCACGTAGGATCTTGCACCACTTTTGCTAGGGGTCAGTCTTGTTGGGTGCAGATGGGTGTTTGCACTCAAGTTTCATCTAGATGGGAGCATCGCCATATATAAAGCACGCCTGGTAGTAAAGGGGTTAATCCAAACTTATGGGGTTGACTTCTTTGATACGTTTGCTTCAGTGGCTAGACTCTTGATAGTTTGGATGCTTGTTTCTGTTGTAGCACATTATGATTAGCCACTTCATCAACTTGACGTAAAGAATGCATTTCTTTACGGTGACTTATAGGAGGTCTATATGTAACAACCTTTTGGCTATGAGGTGCAGGGGGAGTGTGTATGCAGGCTAAGAAAGGCTATTTATGGGCTCAAGCAAAGTCCACGAGCATGGTTCCATAAATTGTTTCAGGTAGTGGAGTCTGATGGCTTTGATAGATCTTCTGCAGATTAGTAGCTTTTTGTTAGGAAGACTGGAAAAGATATGGTAGTGCTCCTTGTATATGTAGATGACTTGATTGTTACAGGAGTTGATGCAAATGGTGTTAGACAGATTAAAGAGAGATTAGCCAGTCAGTTTGTGATGAAAGACTTGGGTTCATTATGATACTTTCTTGGGATAGAAGTTGTTCGTAGCAAGTAGGGCATAGTTCTATCACAAAGAAATTATACACTTGATGTTCTACAAGAGACTGGAATGCTTGGGGCAAAGTCAACTAATATACTTATGGACCCAAAGGTTGACCTTTATGATGCTGAGGCACCTTCCGTAGATAGTAGTTAGTATCAACAGCTTGTGGGAAGTTACTCTATCTCACTATTACCAGGCTGACCTTTATGATGCTGAGGCACCTTCCGTAGATTGCAGTTGGGAGGCTAAGTTAGTTCATGGCTAAGCCTACAAGGTAGCATTGGGGTGCTGCTATGATGGTTCTTAGATACCTCAAGAAGGCATCAGGTTGTGGTCTTCTATTTACTCAGGGCACTTCCATGTCAGTAGTGGCATATTTCAACATAGATTATGCAGGTTTGGCAGATATGAAGTCTACCACGGGATTCTGCACCTGTGGCTGTTAATTAAGTTACTTGGAAAAGCAAGAAGCAAGTTGCTATTTCCAGGTTTAGTGTAGAGTCAGAATATGGGGCTATGGCATAGATAGTTGTTGAGTTTATGTGGGTGAAGTCACTTCTGGGAGATTTGCACATACAACTTACTAGTAGTATGGAGATAAGATGTTATAATGCTGTTGCTACGTATATTGCCTACAATCCAATGTTTCATGATAGGGCCAAACATGTTGAGGTGGACTACTACTACACGAGATCTTATTCAGAAAGGCATTCTTTATACAACCCCAATTGTTACAGATGGTTAGAAATTAGACATTTTTACCAAGCCACTTCCTAAGTCTACTTTTGATTCTTGTTGTCACAAGTTGAGCATGATAGATATATATGCTCTAGCTTGAGGGGGAGTGTAGATTTATTTATTTTTATGTTTATTTGTAAGGGTGTGTTATACACCTTTTCGTTTGTTGTTGGGTTGTATTATAATTTGTCCCTTACCTCTTTCTATATAAAGAGAGGTGGGGCTCTCAATGACATTTTAGAGCCTTTCATTTATTCCTATTGTTATTGACCTAGGAGTATATGATATGCATGGGGTAATCAATTCCTAGTTCATTTTTTAAATATTTAAGTAAAAATATACAATCAATTAGTATGGGTTCATGAATAATAATAATCAATTACTATGGGTTTTTTGTGGAAGGAGGAGAGCAGTCAATCTTAGTCTAGATATTTGGTGCAATTTTTGGTTTAGGGGTGAATCGTACCAAATTTGCTTTTGTGCCCTTTGGCTTGGGGGATGAGGACATTGGTGCTACTTGTCAAACCCTTAGTATGGCAGTGGGGGAGTTGCCCTTGGCTTGTCCTGGTCTTCCCCTTAGAGGGAAGCGGCCATATGTGAGGGATTGGGAACCTTTGGTGAAGTTGGAGAAGAGTCTCATGGGGTGGCTCTCGGGGGGGCGGGGGCATTTGGTTCTTATATCAGTGCTGTCAGCCATTCCCATTTTCCACCTCTGTTTTTTTTGCCACCAAGGAAGATCCTGGAGATGTTGGATAAGATAAGAAAAAGGTTCTTTTGGAAGGAACTGAGCAGGTGGACAAATTCTTGCATTTGGTGGTGTGGGATGATATTTGTAGGCCTTGAAACAGGGTGGCCTTGGGGTGCTTTGCCTTGATTGCTTTAGTAAGGCCATATTGATGAAGTGGGTGGTAAAGTTCCTGCCCCATGGTGACATGCCTTGGCACCGTATCCTTACGGATTTGTATGGCTCACCTCTACATGTGAATGAATCATCCATTCCTAGGGCTTCTATTTGGCGTGGATCTTTTTTGACCCGTTTTGGGGGATGGGAATACTTTTCGATTTTGGGAAGATGATTGGTCTGGTGAGGGGATTTTTTCCCAACTTCTGCTCACATTGTTTTAGTTGGCTTTGGATGGGGGTGTAGTGGTTAGAAGTGTATGGGAGGGGCCCCTTGTAGAAGGGGGTGGAGCCCAGATGCCTCGGTTTGTTTGGGCTGGAGTGGAAGGGGGTGTCTAAAGTGAGGCTGGAGGACCTCTAGAATCTTCTTCACTTGGTTGAGGAGTTGATGCCAAATGATGTGTTGCCTGATTCCTTGGTCTGGGATCGAGGTAGATTCTCTTTGAAGAAGGCTTATAAGATCTGTTGAGACTTCTATTTATCTCTAGTTGTTTACCACCCTTGGTGTATTTTGTTATTTTTATTTTGATCTGGGCATGCACTGCTATTTACCCAAACCTCTCTCTCTATAAAGAGGCATTGGGTCATTTTCTAAGAAATGAGATTGATCATTCTTTCCCACTTGGTATCAGAGCAGCTGTCCTAGACTGGTGCCCTAGATACCCCACCGAAATAAGCCTTCGACCCACCACTTAAACCCTAACCCTAACCACTACCAAGGAGGACCTCCTCGGGCGGCTTGTTGGTGCCGCCACCTCCACCCAGCCATGTTGAGCGACCAGGTGACGCAAGGAGGTTGTAGAAGGTCTTCATTAGTTGTGGGAGTCACCAGGGGCAGCTCTTTTCCTTGTCACCACGGTCATTGTGACTGCTTAAGAGGGAGGGTTGCGTGACTCGTGGGGGCTACTGCGGCACTGGTGCTCGGCCTGAGCACCGCCGCAAGGGCCACCAAAGGCCACTGCAGGGGACGACGATCCTCCTAAGATCGTAGCGTGGCTGGTGCTCCTCCTGAGCACCACCGTAGCGGTCGCCAGAGGAGTCTGTAGGGGTGGCGATGTCATCTGGAGGGGTGGAACTCCCTGAACACCGCCGCAGCAGTTGTTAGAGGAGCCTGTAGGGGTGGCGGTAGCATCTGGAAGGGGTGGAGCTTCCTCTTGCTCCTGTTTCGACTAGTAGGGATCACCTTGGGTGGCTCCTGAAAAGACGATTTTCGTTTTCGATTTAGTTTTGCACATAAAATGACGTGTCATATTTGTTTGCGTGGTAGAAAATTGCTTTTCAAAATAATTAAAATTAACCACTCAAAAGAGTGGGTCATGTCCACAGGGAGGCTTATGCCCGTAAAAACTCAGACATGACGAAAACTATATGTTCATGGATGATTTCCCAAAGAAGCATAATCCACAATCCCTTTAAATTAAAGTTATAGCAAGGATTTCAATTGAAATAGGCATAAAGGGAAAGAGGAGGGGCATTCATATAAATCCACACAATATAATAATAACAATATGATAAATGACATCTTGGCAATGGCATAGGATGTAAAAAGAAATTGGGATGGAAACAAGGGATTTCCTCGTGGCATTGTGGTGAGCGAAGGTGACGGCTGGTCGTGAGCTCGCAGGAGATTGAGGGGAGCTAGAGCTCCACGGTGGCGGCGAGTCACGTTGTGGCCGGACGGAGGTGCGACGCCAGTGGTCGTGGGGGTTCTGCCGATGGAAGTGCGAGCGATGTCGGCGGTTGAGGACTTCGAGGAAGGTGCTGCAACGTGTGGCGAGAATGGCGATGTTGGCGGCAAGTTTGGCGGCTTGAGGGGGCTGCTGTTGTTGGTGGTGGTCGGTGGCGGATGGGTTGTTGCAGAGAAGAAAGAAGAATGGAGTGGAGGTGGGCTCTTGTGGAGGCAAGGCGTGGGCACGCAAGGAGCGGCAAGGAGTTGGCCGCTTGTGGCCACGTGTGGGCACGTGCGTGAGGGAGCGACGACGGAGGAGCCATCGTCCCTGTTGGTCATGGGAACACGAGGGCGGCGGCGGGTGGCTCATGCTTGGGCTTGCAAGGGAGAAAGACAGAGGGGTGCGCGTATGACGACGGAGGGGGGAAATACTGCTGGTGGCATGCGACAATGGGAACTCAGAGGTGGTGGAGGTGTGCAGGCCGCTGGTGGTGATGGGTTCCCTTGAGGTGGTGGAGAAATAGAGGAAGATGTCGATGAAGGTGCACGGCATGATGATGCGAAGCTTGGCGGATGACGGTGTGGGCTGCCACCGCGCACGCCCATGGTAGCGAAGCTCTCGCCGCGGTTGAGGCTCACGGTGTGGAATGGACGAGCTCGAAGCTTTGCACAGTGTTGGGATAAGATGATGGCGTCGTGAACAATGCAGGGGGTGATTTGCTGTTATAGCTGCAAGGGAGTCATTGAGGGAAGGAGATGAAGCGACAACGAACGTGGGCATTAGAGGTCCCATTTCATCGCCTCTTCATTGCTGCTCTTCAATAGCCACGACTCCTGCATACATCTGTTGAAGAAAGTGAAACTAATAAAAAGAAATGATGTATTATTTATGCACAAACCCTTAACTTCTATGTTAAACCCAAACCAATGCATGTAATGCACTTAATTGGTTAACTAATCAAATGCATACCATTCTAAGTCAATTCGAAATGCATTTAATTATTAATGTAATACATGAATTATGTAATCAAGCCAAAAATATAAACTAATCTATTTACATCCTAATGCATGTTAAATAAATGTTAAAGATAACTTGATGTGTAGGCATTGAAATACCTAAACAGCCTACAAATGTGGGCTCATCAAATTCCCCCATGCCTAGTTTTTGCTAGTCCCTAGCAACATCTATAAAGAATTCCTAAATTCTAGGCCAGATTTAACCGTTAGGATGCCTTAACATACCTTGCCTCTAAAGACTAGTTTGAGTTACAACTATAGATCTTAAGGTATTCAAGTACTTTTTAAGATGCAAACCTGGTCAGCGTGGGTTTTGGGTCGCTGACAGAGGCTTCTTAGACTCCTAAGCCTATCCCAAAATTTGTTGGTCCCAGAGGTTTAACCATTCGTGCATAAGTGCAAATGGTCTTGATTCAGTTTGTTGATGACTTAAATTGTGTTGGTATGATTGCCAATAAGAAAGTGATTCTCTTTTTTTTTTTTATGATTCTTTTGTAATTTCTTTGTTTAATTCCTTTGAGTTTAACCTTGGATCAGCTATCGACATGGTCTGTGTCGAATGCATTGTCCACTTCACCGAACCTCGAAGGGTGTTTGGCTTTCGATGCTTCGAGATAGCACTACTCATGGCGACCCCAAGAACTCCTAGCAATCGACACTTCGAGATAGTATTGCCTATGAATTTCTTAAGCAAATTCAGGCTTGCGGCAATCGACACTTTGAGACAGGGTCTCCCATGGTACCTGAATTGCACAATCCGCTTACATGCCCTCAGTAGGATGGATATCCTAAAAGATAAGCGCCGAGGAGGTGACATTATCATCGTGTCATGAAGGTGAGTATAAACTCTACCCCTCATGCAGCAGGAACTCGTCCAATCAAGTTATGTTTTCAAGCTTCTCCTAAGTCAGAATCGAGAGAACTAAATTTTCTTCAAGAACAGTGATAACTTTATTATGCATTCTATATAAGACCATAGTGTGTATGTAAGGCTGGATGCTTAAATTACCAAGACCCACAAACAAAAGAGAAGACAAGGGTATCTAATACTTCCAAAGTCCTTGACTTATTACCTTTGCATCGCAACATAATCTTCATCTTAACAGATACTCAGAATTTTAAGCTCTCAGAGCCCTAGGAACCTAAAGGCAGTAACTCTCACTTATCTCCATAGCTAAGATACTTAAGGTCTTATTTCATCATTCGTTCCAGCCTAGAACTTTATGTCAACTCATCTACAGAGATTGCTGAGACTAACCAATTAAGTTCAACAAATTAAAATTTTATTTTATTTTTTCTTTTTTTATGAATGCAATATGTATACGTGCTATAAACAGATGCCTCAGGTCCTATCCCCCCATGCCTGGTTCAAACAATGTCCTCATTGGAAGTAAAATAGCCAAGGGAAGATGTTACCTGAGGCGGAGAATGAAAGGAGCTAAGGCTCCTCGAGAGTGACCTTGTCAACCAGATGTCCATCCAAAGTAATGCACGGTTTCAAACGTTGGCCGTTGACAGGCACGCTCCTGTTGTTGGCTAAGGGGAAGTGTCTGTGACCCCCACGTTGCGGCTACTGAGAATACTGCATGTACCGGAGTTTCCCATGAGCCTGTTGTCTGTGAACAGGATCGCGACAGATCTTCATTGCGAAGTTATTTTTGATGAGGTTGGATGTATTGTGCAGGATAAGTTTACTGGGAAGACCATCACCAGAAGTACAGAGGAGCATGGTCTCTATCACCTTGGTCAGGAGCCATTTGTAGGAGTTAGTAGGTATGATGGTGGGAATGCCTTGCAATGGCACATTCGTCTAAGTCACCTATCTCTGGATCGTCTCAGGAGGGTGATTTCACATATTTCACTTGCTATTACTATTAGGTGTGATGCTTGCCAATTAGGTAAGCATCATCGGTCTTTTCCTGCCAGTACTTTTGGGTTAGTGATTGCTTTTGAGTTTCTCCACATGAATTGTTGGGGACCAAGTAGAGTTCCAAATAGGATTGGACATCGTTATTTTCTTGTTGTTGATGATTTCACAAGAGTATCCCGAGTGTTTCTTCTATAGAACAAGGGAGATGTTGGAGGTGTTGTAGAGACCCCTCTTGGAGATCAGGACTCAGTATTTTGCCACAATGAAGATTGTACGGATAGATAATGCCCTCAAGTTCTGCACTGTTAGACTTGTGGAGTTCTACAGGACTCGTGGGATTATCCACCAAACCACTTGTCCCGATACCTCACAACAGAATGGGGTTGCAGAGCGGAAGTACAGACACCTGTTCGAGGTTGCCTGCGCTCTTCTTATTCACCACAGTCTTCCACAGAGATACTGAGGGTTGCTATTTTAACGGGGCCGAGTTCAGTTCGTCGCGAGCAGATACCGATTCTTCTATTACATCCAGATGGCGAGCTTTTTCACGCGACTCCCAGGACTTTTGGGTGTGTTGCTTTTGTTCATGTGCTATCACCAGGCTGTGACAAGCTTGCTCCTCGCGTTGTTAAGTGCGTCTTCTTAGGGTGCTCTAGGAGTTAGAAGGGGTACTGATGTTATGATCCCATCCACCACATGCATTATGTCAGCGTTGATATGACTTTTCATGAGAATACACCATATTTTTCAGTTGTTGGACAAATGAGCGTTCATGATGATGCAGCTCCATGCCTATTCCTCCTGCTCCACTTGAGGTGATTCTAATCTCCACCCCTCAGCCGACTTCTTTGGGCTCTACTATCACCTTGGATGACTACTAGAGATTGCATGATCCGCTGCACACGTATAATAGACCTCATGAGACATTACAGAGGCCATTGCCCACACCAATGACTGATACTCCATAGGCTGTTGAGATGTGTTTTGATGACAATGACAGCCCAGTTTGAACTAATCCCCCTAATAGTGCAGATTACAATAGCAGTGAGGTTCCTTTGGCAGAGACTCAGTCAGAGGTACTAGATAATTCTGACCTTCCTATTACCATTAGGAAGGCGCCTCGCATGTGTGAGTCTAGATATCGTGTTGCAGGCAGTTTGGCTACTGATGGTCTTGGTTTTCAGTTTGGCAGTTTCTGCCAGGCACTTACAGCCTCACACATTCCTTTTACCTACCAGTAGACTATGCTTGATCTAAAGTGGCGTTAAGCCATGGAAGATGAGATGGCAACTCTTCGGAGTAGACGAACTTAGGAGCTTACCTTGCTTTTCACAGGCGCGTGACTAGTTGGCTCCAGATGGATCTTTGCCTTGAAGTACAATATTGGTGGGTCTATTTCAAGGTATAAGGCCAGGTTGGTGGCAACAGGGTTCACTTGGACATATGGGGTGGACTTCTTTGATACTTTCTCTCCGTTGCTCGGCTTGTCACTGTTCGGGTACTTATCTTTGTTGCGGCTCAAAAAGATTGGCGGTTACACCAGCTTGATGTGAAGAACTCTTTTCTCTATGGCGATCTTCAGGATGAGGTTTACATGCAGCAACCCCCAGGCTTTGAGATTCAGGGGGAGTGTGTGTGCTGATTCAGTAAGGCTATCTATGGCCTGAAGTAGAGTCCTAGAGCTTTGTTTCAGAAGCTCTTCGATGTGCTACAGAGGATGTGGATGTAGAGGTCTTCTTCAGATCACTCTCTATTTGTCAGGAAAGCGGAGAATGGCGTTGTAGCACTACTAGTTTATGTAGATGACTTAATTATCACTGGTAATGATGAGGCTGGGATAAGACAAGTCAATGTGTCTCTTGCACAATTGGTTGTTATGATGGATCTGGGCTAGCTTAGATACTTTATGGGGATCGAGTTCGCTAGGAGTAGAGATGGGATTGCTCTTTCTCATCGCAAGTATGCATTGGATGTTCTTCAAAAAACAGGTATGCTGGGGTCTAAGCCAGCCAATATTCCTTTGGATCCCAAGGCACATTTTCATGATGAGGAGGCTGAGGCAGCTGGTAGCAAAGCATACAGACAACTTGTGGGCAATTTGTTATAGCTGACTATCACTGGACCAGATATTGCCTTGGCACGAGGCAAACTTAGCCAGTTTATGGAGAAGCCGATGATGTTACACTGCTAGGCAACTATGCAGGTGCTGAGATACTTGAAGAAAGCACCAGGTCATGGTATTCTCTTTTAGAGAGGCTCTCCTATGACAGTGGTAGGATATTCCGACGCTGACTATGCGGGATGTGTGCTTGACAGGAAATTCACACTGGTTTCTGTACCTTTGTGGCTGGTAATTTTGGTTACTTGGAGGAGTAAGAAACTGGGGGTAGTTTCTTGCTCCAGTGCATAGTTAGAGTATAGGGCGATGGTTTAGACTGTTGCAGAGATGGTCTGGATATGGTCTCTACTACATGATCTGCATATCCAGATTGAGGAACCTATGGAGATGTAGTGCGACAATCGGGTGGCTACATACATAACCAACAACCCGATGTTCCATGAGCGCACCAAACACGTTGAGGTTGATTGCCACTACACCAGGGATCTCATACAACATAGATTAGGATCAGACTGTCGATATGTTCAGGAAGCCTCTATCTCGATCAGCGTTTGATTGTTGCTGTTCCAAGTTGAGCATGGCTGACATCTATGTTCTAGCTTGAGGAGAGTGTTGACTCCTATTTATCTCTAGTTGTTTACCACTTTTAGTGTATTTTGTTATTTTTATTTTGATTTGTACATGCACTATTATTTACTTAAATCTCTCTCTATAAAGAGGTATTGGGTCCTTTTCTAAGAAATAAGATTGATCATTCTTTCCCACTAGATCCTTTTGGGTGAGGTGGCAGAGGTGAATGCGGCCTTGGTTAGAGATTGTTCGTCCTTCTGGAAGCTGGGTTTCTTGCTAAAGGTGAAGATCTTCTAATGGCTCCTCCATTGATGACACACAGTTACTTTGGAGACTAGAACTGCGTCTACCTTGTGTAGAGGCAAGGATGAACATGACACCCTCCTTTTTATCACCTGTAGCTTCTATAGGGCCCTTAGGAGTCACTTATCTATCCCAGGCACTCTTGTGGATTCTTTTGACGCTTTTTGGGAGCTTATTGACCTGTTGTTTAGATAGATTTGTTGCTATGGACGAAGGCTTGTGTCATTCTTTGGTCTACTTGGCTATAGCAAAATACTTCTGTTTTCCATAGGGAGCGGGTGTGGCTCGAAAATGTTGTAAGGGATGTGTCTTTATTTATGTGGTTACTGCTACCTCACATCTTGTGTTGTCGGCTTCCTTGCATCCACGTTCTTGCTTGTAAGTGGGTGTAGGTCGAATTTTGAAGATGAATTACTGAAGTTGACTCTGGTACCTATGCTTTCCATTTTGAGAACTTTGAAGAGGGTCTCTCCGATGGAGACCAAGGAATCGGGCCTCTCCCATAGGATAACTCAAAGTGGGTCTCTTCCTTGGAGCCCTCAAGATTGGCCTCTCTCATATGGAAATATCTCTGGAGATTTCTCTCATATAAGGACCACGAAAAGTGTTCCTCTAATATAGGAATAAAGAAAAGGAGCATTTCTCATGTGGGGATCTCAAAGAATGAGTCTCGTATGGGATCATAATAGGCTCTTACACTTGCCCTTTCTCCCATACAAGTATGGGAGAAGAAAATAACATAGAGAAGAAAAGATAAAATAGAGAAGAGCTTCTCCCGTCTTTAATTTATCATCTTTTTAAATTTCTTTTTTTTCTCCCCTTTTTTTCGATTTTCTTCTTTTTTTGGATATTTTTCTTCTTCTACCCCTTTCTTTTTCTATATATTCCTCTCTTTTTTTTATTCATGGCCCACCTTCTTTGCAATACTAAGAAGAGGCCCACGATGAGCCCAAAAAAAAGAATAAACAAAAATTGAAGGGCAAATGATGTAAAAGTACCAAAAAGTATCTCTTAGGTTCAAAAGAGTCCAAAAGACATTGTTGGAGAATGTGTGGTTGGCTTAATATCATATCATGAGATGTGGAGTGTTGGAGTGTGTAGTGGCCTATAAATAAGCATATATCCCCTGCTTGTTTCTTTAAGAAGAATATAGAGAAATTGGCCTTATTAGGGGCCTTTTTCTGTGGTTTCCTCCTCGCTCTTCGTGAGAGGGGTTTCCACGTAAATCCAAGTGTTCTTTATGTGATACTTTTGATATCTTGTTATTTTGCTTCTCTTTATTCATATTATTCATGTGGTATCAGAGCAATTTGATTCCTGGGTTAATCTTATTATCATATTCATTATTATTTTTTGAAGTTCCAATTCCTTTTTTCATCCAAAGGAGCTGAAGGTGGTAGAGACCGGATCATAGAAGATGATGTTGTAGGCGAGCAGAAGATGAAAGGGGGTGATGGCAATGACGAAGGAGGCCATGGTGGGGGCCACATCAGCACTTGGGAGCACTGGTGGTGTTATTGCTTCTGCATCGCTCTCTAGAGGAAGAAGAGGCGTCGCCGCTGATGGTGGCAATCATGAGGAGCCGTGCAGTAAATATGATGGTGGCGACAATGAGACCTTTGTTGAGGGTGGTGATCTCCGGCGGCGAGCACGATTGAGAGGTCATGGCGGCGAAGATGGCAGCCACACGATAGCGATGGCTACTGCTGTCGAGGAGAACCCTAAGTGGTGTGCAATGAATTTGGGCAGCACAGTTGTGTGGTCGTTGTAGTGAGGAGCTAGAGATCTCTAGCGGCAGTAAGGTTGCGAGATCAGAGGAGGCAAGATTGGAGGGAGAGAGATCAGCAACAATGCGGTTGCCGGTGGCGCTCAAGGATTGGGTTCATTTGAAACAGAATGAGGGTATTTTGCATTCTTATGCTCGTTTTTATTTTTACATGATAGTTGGGTTACGTTGTTTGGAGAGAAGGAAATTTCAGAAGGAAGAAAATGAAATAAGATAAGAAGAAAAGTCAGAAGGAAAAAATTCAAGAAAAGAAAAAAAGAAAAAAAGAAATGAGAAAAAAAAGCAAAAAAAGAGTTTGAATTAAAGAAAAGTTTGGGAGAAACTCATTTCTTCATTATGCTCATTGTTGTATTTATCTCCCATACGAGTATGGGAGAATTGTGGAGTGTGGATTTTATCATAGTCATCTCTCGTTTGGGAGTTCCTTTGTTAGAGGTCACCATATGAGAAACCAAACTGTGGGAGGTCCGGAGTTTTGAGGTTTCCAGAGAGGGAGATCTAGTTTCGAGATCCCCAGAGGAAGGGCCCATATCAGGTTTATATGTGGGAGATCCAGTTTTGTGGACTCTAAAGAGGAAGATCCAGTTTCGAGGTCTTCCTCTAAAGACCGATGTCAGGGATACTGAATGAGAAGCCACCAGCACTAGTTGTGGTCTCCAGAGGAGAGGCCCTTGTTAGAGCCTGCTACAATAGTTCGTCTAACAGCTCCAAACCTTGCTGATGTGTTGTCATCAGCACACCCACCTACAAGCAAGAACTAATTGAGAGTTGTGTTCTGTTGGGTAGAGTGGGATTTCGTTATTGTACAAGTTGAGCATTTCATGCTCCGACTTGAGGGGGAGTGTTGGAGAACGTGTGGTTGGTTTAGTACCACATCGTGAGATGTGGTGTACCCCCCATTTTTATCGTTGAGAAGAATATAGTGAAATCAACCCTATTAGGGGCCTTCTCTCAAGGTTTTTTGACTGCTCTTCGTGAGTGAAGTTTCCACGTAAATCCAAGTGTTCTTTATGTGATGCTTTTGATATCTCGTTATTTTGCTTTCGCTTATTCATATTATTGAACGAGCATGTTCGACAGTGCTCCTTTCATGCCTTCTTCATATCCATCTTCGGCTGCTTCATTACCCGAGATCGTTGCTGCAACAATTGCTGCCATCTTCACCATCAATGGCGAAGATCTCAACGCAATCTTCGTGCAAGAGTAGCGCATCCTTTAATAGAGGAAATCTTAAGATTTCGCAACACGAGATCCTCGCCTAAATTTCTTCCGCTCGTGCACCATCGCCATCACTGTTACTATGGTTCTCTTCGCCTCGATAACACTGCCTTCGTTGATGGTCTCATGTGCTCCTTGTTGACTATCTCGAGTTAGACCTTGGACTGGTTGAGGGTGGAGAAGGTGGTGAGGAGGTCCTTGGACTTGGCGAGGACATCTGTGGAGACATTGGAGTTTACAGTATAGGACTGGAGCACCTTGTCCAGGTCCTTCTCCACGCTTGCCCTCCATGACACCACCTTGTTCTTGTAACATGCGATCTCAAACCTTATCCTTATCTTTAGATGAACCACCGCCATGTTCATCAGCCTCTTTTGCCTTATTGGGTGCACCAGACTCTTTAACATCGTCTTCGATTCCTCACCATCGTGGTGGAGAAGAAACCAAAATCATGGGATGGCTCGAGAATAAAAGTAATGAGATGTGGAACATAAAAAATCTAATGATAAAACCCAAGGACAACATGCTTTTATACCATGTTATAAAGTATAAATAAGAAATGAATAAAGTATAAAAAAGCATAAGAATGTGGAACACTTGGATTTATGTGGAAACCCCAATCACGAAGAGCATGTTGAAAATCATGGGAGAATAGCCCTTATGGATGTGTTTCTCTGTATTCTTCTTCAAGAGTAAATGGGGGTACAACAACTTATTTATAGGCACCACTCACACACAAACCCACAATATATGATGTGGTACTAAATATGTTGAGAGAGGTGTAGTGTGGTTGTTTAGTCCTACATAGTGGAGTGAGACTTTATGCTATGTGTGATGGCCTATAAATAGGCGTGTACTCCTCCCATTTTCCTTTAAGAAGAAATACAGAGAAAACACGTCCATAGGGTGCTTCTCTCGTGATTTTCTCCCTGCTCCTTGTGAGTGGGGTTTCCATATAAAACCCAAGTGTTCTTATTGTTTATGCTTTGATTATGGCTTCCGCTTGATTATTTTATTCAACTTGGTATCAGAGCGGATTTGTTCTTGTGTTTATTTTCATATTTATCTTGTTATTATTATTCTCATAAAAAGTCTCATTCGAAGGAGTTTCAATTTCTTTTTGGTCGGAGGAGCCGGTGGTAAAATGGAGCCATTGCAGATCATGAAGTAGGGGGCAACAGAGGATGCCCCTCCAGATGCGGTTGTAGATGGGGAGGCGCTCGAGCCTTGACCACCAAAGGGCATCCTTGACGTCGTCACACTCGTGGTAGGTACCTGACCTTAAGAATGCCGTCGAGTCATTGATGTACTACATCGGCGATAGAGTGACTGGAGAGGTGGTGAGTGTATGATCGACGATGAATGGGTGGAGATGTCGTTCGACCTCCCAATAGTGAAGGGTAGTAGCGTAGGGGAGATTTGAGCGACGAACAAGCGATCGCGTAAGATTCGATCTCACGCGAAGATGGAGGTTGCTGGCGGTTGAGAAGAGGCAAAAACGAGGCCGATCGCCCTTACCTTGTTGATGCA
Organism: Thalassia testudinum; assembly: GCA_037157565.1. Taxonomy (NCBI): domain Eukaryota; kingdom Viridiplantae; phylum Streptophyta; class Magnoliopsida; order Alismatales; family Hydrocharitaceae; genus Thalassia; species Thalassia testudinum. Next base: position 100,373,077 of record JAZHRO010000022.1, read on the forward strand.
GAAGGCGGCGAGAGGTGGCTGAGATCTTACGCAAGAAGACAGGGCCTTACATTGATGACGGCAAATATCGTGGTGTCGATCTGGCGGTGTGAGTCTCGACTGAGATCACGCGAGGGCAGGTGGCGCTGATCGAGCACTGCCGTTGAAGGGAGGAGTGATTTCCGGCGAAGAGTGCTGTGCGACTGGGTGCGAAGGTTTTGGTCTATTTGTTTATTCGTAGGTCACTTGATGTTTCTTGTTTAGCCTTTTTAAATAAGGGAAAGAAAGGAAGAGCGGCAGAGAGAAGAAGATGATATCAAAAAAAGAAAAAAAAAGAAAAGAGAGAAAGCAAAAGAAAAAAAAAGAGAAAAAGAAGAGATAGAGGGAAAAAAAGAAAAAAAAGAAAAAAATAAAAAAAAGGAGATAAAAAAATGAGGTTTATGTTGAAGAGAAGAGGTGGAGAAGTCCTCTAACTTTTATTGTTTTATTTTCTTCTCGTCATTATTATTTTTCTCCCATACAAGTATGGGAGAAAGGAGTGTGGGAGTTTGTTGTAGTTACCTCCATTTAGGAGTCCCTTTTGTTCATAGACTTCACATGAGAAATCCTACTCTGGGAGGTCTAGAGTTTCGAGGTCCTCAGAGGAAGGACTCATTTCAGGTTTCTATGTGAGAGATCTAGTTTCGGGACTCCAGAGAGGGAGATTCACCTTCGAGGTCTTTAGAGGAAGATCCCATTTTAGATGGGGAGCCACTAGCATCAGGTCTTCAGAGCCAGCTACAGTTCGTCCAACAACTCCAGCCCATGTTCCCGCCTACAAGCAAGAGCCAGTCCAGAGAGATGTGTTCGGTTGTGTAGAGTGGGTTTATTTGTGTTACAAGCTGAGCATTTCATGCTCCAGCTTGAGGAGTGTTGAGAGAGGTGTAGTGTGGTTGTTTAGTCCCACATAGTGGAGTGAGGCTTTATGCTATGTGTGATGATCTATAAATAGGCGTGTACTCCTCCCATTTTCCTTTGAGAAGAAATACAGAGAAAACACGGCCAGAGGGCACTTTTCTCGTAGTTTTCTCCTCGCTCCTCGTGAGTGGGGTTTCCACGTAAAATCCAAATATTTCTATTATTTTATACTTTGATTATTGCTTTCGCTTGATTATTGTATTCAACTAAATATGGCCCAGTGCAACTCTTCACCTGCCAACAATAAGTAAGAAATTCTTCTGGAGAGGGGCAGGATACGAGGGTTGCAACTTACAGATGGTGGCTTGAGATGATGTCTGCAGGTTGGCAAGGTAGGGAGGCTTAGGGGTGACCAAGCTGTGAAATTTTAACGATGCTTTAATGGCAAAGTGGGTGGTTAAGCTGCTGCAAACTAACGACTCTTTTTGGCAGTGGCCATTTGTGGACTTTTAAGGACACTGGCTTGCTTAGATGAGAGTCGTGCTTTTCCATGGGGCATCTGCCTTTTGGAGAGGCCTTTTGCAATGGTGACCAGGATATCCTCTTTCTTTGAGCCAGTACTTGGTGATGGGAAGATGCTTAAGTTCTGGGAAGATGATTGCACAGGGTTCGGTTGCATGGAGGAGCCCCTAAGGTTGTATGCTTTGGCTATTGACAAGCTCATCTGGTGGAGAGCTTGCTGGGATGGTCCGAGAGTGGCTGGTGCTAGGGCATAAATTCCTAGGGTTGGAGAAAATCTGTTCAAGGCTTGTATGTAGGATTTGCAGTTTCTGTTGAGTGCTCTTCAAGATTTCTTTCCGGAGGGAACTTCTGATGCCCTGTTTTGGATCAGGGAAACCTTGTCAATGAAGAAGCCCTACTGTTTGCTTAGAGGGGATGCTGGCCTGGGAAACACTGAGGTTGTACTGTCTATCTTTGCCCTTTGAAGGATGAAGATGCCTTTGAAGGTGAAAATTTTTCTATGGTTGTTGAGAAGCGGTAGGCTGGTTATGAAGGTGAGATGAAGTCGGTGGTGCAGGATGTGGAGATTGGTTGTGCTTTTTATTCTTTGGTAGATGAGGACAGTTGACATGTTTTCATTACTTGTGGCTTTGTTAAGGATGTTTAGGAGCACAGTCTGTCCTTGGATTTACAGCAGACTTTTTGGAGGACTTTTGGACGTGTTTTCTGAGTGGTCTGGAGGCAGGCTCTTTGATTTGTATCCGGGTATATGCAATGTTGTCGTTGATCTAGCTGCAAAGGAATGAGGTGGTGTTTAAGTTGGAAAAGGTGTGGATTGAAAATGTTAGAGAAGCTTGGGCTGTGTTTCTTTTTTTGTCACAACATATGTAGTGTACTGGCCTTGTTGGTGGCAACGAATTGGATGACTACCAACCTCTGGTAGTCATCCTTTAACCTTTGAATAGAAAAAAAAGAAAGTGAATCTTTTCCATAAAAGATACTCCATAAACCTGTAAAAGCAATTCATTTGAGAAATCTGGGTTGTATCTAAAACCACGAGCAGTGAAGACATAAGGAAGATCCCAAATATCCAATAGTCAATTGCTAATTTACAAGGTTTTATTTTTCTTAGTCTGAAAGGACTCTGGTGATCCCTTCCTGACCAACAGGACTTGTTGTCACCATTTGATTTATGTGCCAAGGGAGGATCTTCGCACACTGCTTCTGGAGAGAGAATGATTCTATTCTCAGAGAGAATGGAGATGCCATCAGTGTGGACAGATTCATAGGTTGCCTCTCTGTTTTCCACAATCTTAGTTAGCAGATTTCCTTCTTTTTTGTGTCATGGGTTGCCCCCCTGTCTTAGTGATTGCAAAATTATCCCATTTGTTAGAGATTTTGTGAACTCAATGAAACTGAAACAGGGTTTTTGGTGTCCATTAACTTTCTTTTCTGAAAGTGCCAGAGATCCAAGGAATGATGTGATGCAAGACATCTGTATCTGTTGCAACTGTACAGTTTCCCTTATCAATGTTAATTCCATGGGGCTGTCAAGGGAGTGGTAGATCTAACTCTTGCCTTGGACCCTATGGTATCCAACTCCATGGCTGCCATATTTTCCACAAAGTGGAGATTGTTGCTGTTTCTGGCACCACTTAATGCGAATTGTTGCTTTGCTTAAGGTAACACATATGGCCTCCATATGCATCCCAAGCACTTCTAATCTTCTATTTGCCCTTTCAGTTTCTGAGTTCATCAGAGCAAGAATCTTCGTACCACAGGATGTTTTTTGTTATGGGAGTACCCCTCCCCACATGCAGCAAGTTTGGTGCTTCTGGACACTTGCATGCTACAGTATTTAGTGCTTCAACTTCGTTGCTGGTTGGCTTAGAACTTCTTATCTGCCTGTATTGGAGATTGACAGTCAAGGTGAATTAGCCACTGGTAGTTGGGTATATAACTTATATCCTTTTTGGATCTTAGATTGATTGTCAATGCCTTTTTCGTGTGAAAAGTAGATTGATTATCAAGTTGACCTTCTATTGAAGGGTTGGGACTTCCTACTCATGATTTTTAATAGAAAGAGAATTTCACTTGCAGCATGGATGGAATAACTAGAAACAGTTTGTTTTCGAAAAGCTAATAACTAGGAACAGTTAGAAGTGGAAGAAGTAGGACTAGTCAATGAATCTTTGTATCTTGCTCTGACTCCACTGCTTTTATTTTTCTTCAAGTGTCGTATTGCATCATTACTGTGAACTGATAGTTTCATCACGCTTCATCTCATTTTTTCATCCCTATTATTGATTTCTGATGCTAGGCAGTCGTGCTGATAAATTAAATGTATTAGCAACCTGTGCATTTCTTGGGCATTCATGCTTCTGAATCCAGATGTTAGGCAGTTGGCTGATACATTAAATATTAGCTACCTCTGTATTTCTTTAAGTAATATATGGTCATTAGAAACTCCAATTGTAATTTGTGCTTCTATTTCAGTGCACTATGGCCATTCAGTACCCTTGGATGGCCTGATGTTTCAGCGGAGGACTTCAAGCGCTTCTACCCAACCACCATTCTTGAAACAGGGTTTGTGCTAACTCTTTATCTGCCTTTAACCTTCATTTGTACTTTTTTTTTGAATGGTTCATTTTTACTATTTTAATGTAAAAGTGCTGATATTATAAGTCTGTATTCTGTAATTGACTTGAAAGAATTTGAAATTCATGTCATATCATAAAAAATCATTCTTTTTTAAGTTGACTTTTGAAAAATCAAGCTGTCATGACTTTCTCTTGTTTCAGCTAGGCAACAAGGATAAAAATTTGTCTTTTTTTATTAGAACAACAGATTTAAAATATTTACTTGATCTCACTCAGTGGAAAAGACTTCATTTGATTTTGTTAATCAATACAAAACATGGCACTTTGCTTATGTCTTCTTGCCTGTCAATATGTTGAATTTTAGCTTTTTAGCTTGTATTTTTTAAAGCTTAATGGAAATGCAGTTATGTAATGAAACAAGATGATAGATGCAGTTTTCAACAGATTTCCTGCCTACTAATAGGAGGAGGTGCCTAGGGAACTCTTTTTGGCTTGCTTTCTCTATTTAAGTAAGTAGGAGAGTAGGATTCAATTTATTATTCCAAAGGGCCTTACACTTTTTTTTTATAGAGGAAAGGTACGGGGGAATAACATAACATGCCCAGACAAGAAAATAAAATAACAAACGGAATAAACATATAGAAATAAATAAGGATCGAAGGAGATATGCCAACACTCTCCCTCAAGCTGGAGCATATATATTAATCATGTCTGATGTAAATATGTTTATATTACATAAAATGTCTATTTATGTATGTTCTTAAGTATAGAATTGCATTGCATATTATAAATATTGCATAGCATGTATTATCTTGCATTTAGATTAGTCTGAATAAAATGGAGGTTAATTGTCTCCTTTTATGGTCAGGGACATGGTGACTTTTTATCGGAGCCTCGGATCGAAGATCCAACCGTACGGATCTGATCAGGGCGACGATTGAAGTTCAACAACTCCAAGATCGTCATAATCGGATATTCGTAGCATCAGATAGAGATTGACGAATCCTAGAAGATCAAGGGTCAAGATGGTGTTAATCCGCACTTCAGACGACAAATCTGACTGTACGAATGGATTCGGATCGACGATTGTAGCCTAACGGCGTAAAAATTGACTCAATCCGATACCCGTGGCACCATCTACATCACCCAGAAGATGGACGACTAAGATGGCGCCACGTGGCGCCATCTCGATCGCCCAATCGGCTGCACGCAACTGCTGAAGCCCTTATCGCCAATGCCGCTCCGCCGTTGGATCAAGATCTAACGGTTGAGATTGGATCTCGGATCGGCGCCTTTACCATCAGAAGCTAAAGAGAAAGCAGTCTTGACCTTTGGATCTTGATCCAACGGTCCAAATCTCGTGCCGCACGAACGCTCTCCTCGCTAATCCACGCGCACAGCGCAGTGGATAAAGCGCTCGCAGGCCTCAAGACGCGGGTTCGAGACTGTGGGGCGTTTCAATTGGAGCGGGCATGCGGATGCGCAATCATCCGCGCGATGGAGATCGAGTGGCTATGTGCGCCCAATTGGATCCACGTGCCATCTGACGCGGCGAGGCAACGCGGCATCGCACATGATGAGGCGCGTGGATGAGGCGGGCAATGGAGTGCTCTCAGCCGTTTGATCTCACGATCGAACGGCCGAGATTGGAAGATCGTGGACGCGCGTTGAGGTGCGGGGAGGTGAGCGGGCGCGCGCGAGCCACCCTCTACGGCCACGTTCAGGCCTTTAGTGACGGATTTATCCGTCACTAAAGGTCCTGAATTAATGATTTTCAACATGTAATGATCAAATTGCCCTCACTCCTTGCAACTATAAAAGGAGACCCCTTCCATATGAAATTCTCATCCCTTCTCTTCTCTCCCTCTCCAAAGTTCAAGAGAAGCTTGTCCCACACCTGGGATGCTCCTAAAGAGATAAAGTCAAAATTTTACCCCAATTTCGGAAGCGGATCCCGCAACGACGACGATGTGCTGCCCCGTTCTCGTTCTTCCTGCCTCGACTTCCTTTCCGCTTCGTTCTTTGTCTTCCAGGCGTCGTTCTGTCTGGCTCGTCCTCCAAGCGATCGTCGAGGAGGATAACTTCTCTCTCCCATTCCTTTTTCCTGCTTTTTAGAGTAGAATTTTTCTGCTTTCTAGTGTAATCGTTTTCTTGCTTTCTAATATCATTTCTCGTTTGCTTAATTGTATAAACATTTTGAAGTATTAAGTGAATGTTTTCTCTCTCTCTTATTCTGATTGTTTATATTGCTTCATTGTAATTACTACGCTTTTCAACAAAAAATACAAAAAAAAATATAATTGCGAGTTTAGATCGACGTAGCCTCCCTGAGTTTGACCCGGGATTTCTATTCTGGTATAAATTTTATTTGTTGAACATGAGTTCTTCGCTTTCAAACTACGACAGGTTTTCAAAACCAAATTCGAAGGTGTAGTAACCAGTGCTTCAACAATGTCCATCTTGGAACAATAGACATCGAAATTACAATGTGGAAGAAGCTTTGTGAAGATGTCTGAGTTAGGAGAAAACAAAAAAGTTGTTTATTCCCGACACCCTACCTCTTTTTATATAAGGAGAGAGGTGGGACAAATAACACACAACTCCAACATAAAACAAAAAATTACTAACACACCCGTACAGACATAATATAAAGTAAGGAATAGAACACTTCCTCTCAAGCTGGAGCATTGATATCTATCATGTTTAGCTTAGAACAACATGCATTAAAAATAGATTTGATAAGCGGCTTTGTAAATGTTTGCTGTCTGGTCATCAGTAGAAACAGGAGTTGTGTAGAGCAGTCCTTTCTGAATGATGTTCCTGTGTAATGACAGTCAACCTCCACATGCTTTGTGCGCTTGTGGAACATAGGGTTATTAGCTATATAGGTGGTTGCTCTATTATCACTTCACATCTCCATAGGGCCATCAATGTCAATATGCAAATCAGTCAAGGAATGAATCCACATCATCTCTACTGCTGTCTGGCCCTGTCCTATACTCTGATTCCTCACTAGATCTAGAAACTGTTGTCTATTTCTTACTTTTCTAGGTAATAAGATTTCTGACAACATAGGTACAAAAACCTGTGGTAGACTTTTGATCCTAGTGACATCCCACATAATCAGCATCCGAATAACCCACTACCATCATAGAGGTCATTCTGGTAAATAGAAGGTCCTTGTCAAGAGCCTTCTTGATGTATCTGAGTACCATCATTGCAACTTTCCAGTGCTGTCTAGTGGGTTTTGCCATAAATTGACTTAATCTGGCAATGATATAAGATATGTTTGGTCTGGTAATAGTAAGATATAACAGTTTTCCAACAAGCTGTCTATATTGCTTGCAATCCATAGCCTCAGCTTCAGAATCCATATAAATGTTCTTTGGAATCCATAGGTATATTGGTTGCTTTGGCTCCTAGCATGCCAACTTCCTGTAGAACATTAAGAGCATGCTTCCTTTGGGACAAAACAATACTACGCTTACTACGAGCCACTTCTATCCCCAGAAGTATCTTAATGGGCCTAGGTCTTTCATTACAAATTAGTTAGCTAGACATCTGTCGATCTCTTTTATCCCCTCATAGTCATCTCCTGTAATAATTAGATCATCCACATATACAAGGATTATAGTGATACCTCTTGTTTTCTTGACAAATAAGGAATGATCTACTGAGAATCTTTGAAATCCCACTGTTTCCACCACCTGAGATAATTTTTGGAACCAGGCATGGGGACTATGCTTAAGGTCATAAACAACCTTGCACAACTTGCATACACACTTCCCCTGAATTTCATATCTCGGGGGCTGTTCATAAAAAATTCTTCCTATAAATCTCCATATAGGAATGCATTTTTGACATTAAGTTGATGTAGTGGCCAATCCCTGTGCATTGCAACTGCCACAAGAATACGCACAGTAGACAAGTGAGCAGCAGGTGAAAAAGTGTCAAAGAAATCTACTCCATACATTTGAGTAAACCCCTTTGACACTAATATAGCTTTATACCTTGTAGCAGAGTCATCCGGGTTGTACTTCAGTGCAAAAACCCAACGGCACCCAACAACAGTGGACCCCTGTGGCAAAGATGTCAACTCCCATGTGCCTTGAGCCTGAAGAGTCACCATCTCTTTCTCCATGGCCTGATGCCACTTTGGATCAATCATGGCCTCCTGATACATTACAGGAATATGAGTGGCTCCCAAAGCATAACAAAAACTAGCAAACTCTGACCCCAAGCCATTTGTCACAAGGTCACTTGCAACTTGATATTGAGCACAACTTCGGGGAGGCTTCCAAATGGCAATTAAAAGATCAAGATCCTCCTCATGAGGAATAGTAGGAGACCCATCTGCATCACTAAGCACAATCGTCAATATCTAACGGTGCAGAGCTCACTTTGTCTGAGGAGGCTAGAGGTGGCGAAGGAGGGAGAACCTACAAAGTAGTATGTGGTCTGACATAAGTGTGAATGGGCGCAGTATAGTGCTGTTTTTTAGGGACCACAGGAGGAAAAGTATCCATATTAGAAATATCACCAAAAGGTATAGGTGGTATGGGCATAAGGGCAACATCAAATGCAGGAGGTAACTCTCTACCAGAAGTAGAAACATATGGATTTATCTCATGAAAAGTAATATTAGTAAATACAAAATGGCAAGAGGTAATAGGATCAAAACAATGGTAGCCTAATTGTGTCTGCGAATAGACCAGAAAAACATACTTCACCGCTTTAGGTGCCAGTTTGTCTTGTCTAGGACCAAGAATATGAACAAACGACACACATCCAAAAATCCGAGGTGGAACATGAAAGATCGGTCTATCATGATACAAAACCTACCAAGGAATTTGCTCATGAAGAGTAGAGTTGGGCATTCTGTTAATAAGAAAAGTTGCAGTTAACACTGCATCACCCCCAATATAAAGACGAGACAAAATGATGAATCAATATGATACGAGCAACATCAAGTAAGTGTCTATGTTTCCTCTCAACCACCTCATTCTGTTGAGAGGTATGAATGCAAGTAGTTTGATGAATAATGTTATTTGATTTATAGAATGAACGCAAGCGAGTGGTGAAAAATTTGAATGCATTGTTGGAACGAAACATCCGAATAAGAATAGAAAATTGGATATTTATTTCAACAACAAAATCCTTCACAATGTTTCCAACCTTAGATTTATTTTTCATAAGAAAAATCCAAGAAACACGGGGAAAATCAACCAAAATCAAGAAATATCTATGTCCTAGCCTATCAGGAATACAACTAGGATCCTATACATCCTTACAAATAAGTTGGAAAATAGAAGTAGACCTAGGATGAGTAGTGGTTGGAAAACTGGCACGGTGATGCTTGCCTAATTGATAAGTATTAAAAATAATAGAAGCAATGGACGAATATGAGGTGGAACACGTATGAGGCGCTCGAGGGGTAGGTGACTAAGGCGGAGATGCCACTTAAGTGGTGCCCTAGATGCACCTCCCACATGACCACTAGCAGCATTAGTAATAGGTGAACGGCTCAGACGGTACACCCCTCCTTCCTTGCATCTTCCACCAATCGTCCTTCCCGTGAGCTTGTCCTATAAGACACATGACTTTGCATCAAATATAGCATGACAATTTAATTCTTTTGTAATACTGCTCATAGAAAGCAAACTGAGAGGAAAATTCGGAACATAGAGAACATTGGATAGCTAAAGAGTAGGGGATAACGGGGCATCTCCCATTCCAATCACAGGGGAATGCTGATTATCTGCCACTTGAACTGTCTTCCTTGGTGCAATAGGGCTTACCGTAGGAAAAGACCGTTGGTCTCCACACAACTGCTTTGGGGCACCACTTTCTACCAACCACTCACTAGATCCCAAGGAGGAGGAGAAGCAAACAAACTCGCTACCTTTGGAGGAAGAAGCATATGCACTGGTATCTAAAGTTTGAATACTAGATGTCTGAGCCATTTGAGAAACCTTCTGAAGGTCATCAAAGTTTGCCCTGGAAATAACATCTTAGAAATATCACTCGCCTGATTAGCCACTGCAGGCTTGCCATGTTTCTACCAATATGTAGCCTTTGACTGTCCTATCCGACCACAGTAAGTGCATGGGATACGAGTACACACCTTAAATTCACGTTCATGTCCATGTCCATCACTACGTGAAGAGGATCCACCTCTCCTACGTCTGGGGATCACAACCAAAGCAGAGGTCTGTCCAGTAGTATCTGTCAGTGGAGTCTGGAAGGCAATCCGACTGAGCCAACTATAGGTCTCCTCAAGAGATGTTAGCTCTGGCAAGGTCAAGATTTGTTCCTTGGCAGCAATGAACAGTGTTGTAAAAGTCGGTAGTTGGTATTCAGTCGGTCAGGCCATTGACTAAGGAGTATACAGTATGCGAGGGAGTGGTCGAGGAGTACTCGGTTGAGCATGTTTTGAATACACACATCAAGAAGTAAAATATATCATTGCATAAAAGTAAACATATTCAAGTTTAAGGTTATAAAATAAGCTACAAAGTATGAACAATATCAAATTCGTTACAAATTTAATAATTAAACTAAGGTATAAACCGTTACAAATACATTACCAACGACAGAGCCACATAAATTAAGAATTAATATATGCTTGAATCAAATACATTACAATATATGCTTCGGTAATGTAGGATTTTTGCTTGGTCAAAGAGGAGTCTCGGGTGAAAATAAATGATTTTAGAGGAGTGGTCATGGGAAGAGGTCGAGTGTGGTTTTATTTGACCTAAAAAAAATAATATACCTACATACCTATTTTTCCTTTTATGCAAAAATTGGCCTACCACTCGGCCGACTACACCGGCTACTCGGTCGAGTAGTCAGCACTGAGTAGTTGGCACCGAGTAGTCTGTGTTGCTGACTATAGGCCTGACTATGGGTTATTCGGTCGGTAGGGCACCGCATAGGATTACTTGGTCGTAGGCCGATTTTTACAACACTGGCAGTAAATTCCTGGCCAAGACTTGAAAGGAAGGCAGAAACAACTAACTCCTTCTTGAACGTACGCCAAGAATCACAGGTGCACCCAGGCCGATAGGCATTGTGTCTCTCCAACAAGCCCTTCACAATAGAATAATATTGGGCCAAAGAATGACCCTCTTAACGAAGGTGAAATAGCTCATGATAAACTTGGAAAACTCGAGAGGAATTCTTCTCATGAGAGTATGTCTCATGGAGAGAATCCCACATCTGCTTGGCTGTGGTGTAATACATAGTCTCATCACTAATACGGGAAATAACTCAATTCATCATCCACGTACACACCATTGCATTATCTCTATCCCATGTAGCATGTGCACTTGTCTTCTGTGCGGGTTCTTGATTAGACGGAATGTGCTCCTTTTCTTGACCCCTAACGGTCATGAAAAAGGTCTGGGACCACCTAGGGTAATTGGTCTCATCAAGCATTATCATAGGACTAGAAAATGGACTTTTGTAAGTCCCGGTGTCCACAATAGAGACTGATGTGACCTTGGACGAACCAGGAATCTCCATCATTTTCCTTGTCCACAAACCCGTACAACAAGAAAAGCTTCAATTCATAGATCTATTCTTCAAGAATCCAATCTCTGATCTGAAAGCACAAGAATCAGACCCTCCAAGCCAAGAACTCCTTTTATATGATTAAAGATAATATGATTATGAGGAATCAATGGCCTAGAACGTGAGACAGGTCTTGATTTGATGGCAGCCGACTGCTGTAATACTCGACCAGTGCTAAGACCCTTGCCACTGCTGCTTAAAGATCGACTGCATCCATTGTAGGTGCAGTTGACGGCAATAGGAAGCAGGGGTGACGTTGCAGTGGCGGTTGGGTGGTGCAGCAAGCCGGTGTAGGTTGCCGATTAGGCAGTTCTGGCGGCACTGCAAAGAGGTGGTGTTGTCGGGAGAAGGTTAGGCGGTGGTGGCATTATGGACAGCACCACCAGCGGTGGCATTGGTGGTGCCGGTGAAGGTGTCCAATTGGAGGAGATAGGTTAAGAGATTGGTAGAAGGGGTTGGAGGCCTATTTGGGTGGTATATCACGAGCTTCGGTCTAGGACCGCTGCTTTGATACCAAGTTAGGAAAAAAAATGAAAAGTTGTTTAATCTAGAAACCTTACCTCTTTTTATATAGAGAGAGGTGGGACAAATAACACAACTCTAACATTAAACAAAAAATTACTAACACACCCTTATAGACATAATATAAAGTAAGGAGTACAACAGTCTGTTGTTTAGTCTTTAGGTGCAACAAAAGTAGTATGCAACATCCTACGTTGGATCAAATCTCTGATGTAGTAGGGCTCCACCTCGACATACTTGGTGCGCTCATGGAACATGGGGTTGCTGGCAATATATGTAGCTACCTGGTTGTCACATCTCATCTCTATAGGTTCTTGAATCTGGGTATGTAAATCTTATAGTAGAGATCTTACCCAGATCATGTCTACAGCTGTGTGGGTCATAACCTTGTACTTTGATTCGGCACTAAATCTGGAAACAACTCTCTATTTCTTGCTCCTCTAGGTGACCAGATTCTCAGCTACCAACGTGCAGAAACTAGTGGTGGACTTCCTATCTGGCAAACATCCTGCATAATCCACGTCAGAGTATCCTACCATTGTCATAGGAGATCCTCTCTGGAAGAGTGTCCTACACCCAGGTGGTTTCTTTAGGTATCTGAGCACTTGTATAGCTACTTGCCAGTGTTGCTTGGTTGATTTGTTCATAAATTGGCTTAGCTTGCCCACAACAAATGCAATGTCTGGTCGGGTAATCATTAGATACAATACTTTTACAACAAGCTACCTTTATGCCCAATTGTCCATGGACTCTGCCTTCTCATCATAGTGATGCACCTCGGGGTCCATAGGAATATTGGTTGGCTTGGACCCTAATATGCCAGTCTCTTGAAATACATCTAGAGGATATTTGCGCTGAGAAAAAAATAATTCCCTACTTTTGGTCACCTCGATTCCAAGAAAATACCGTAGTCGTCCCAAATCTTTCATAACAAACTGCTCAGCAAGGGACCACTTGACGTCAGTTATTTTGGCTTTATCATCACCGATAATGATGAGATCAACATAGACCGAGAGAGCTACCACACCCCTCTCAATCTTCCTGACAAATAAGGAATGGTCTTATGAAGATCGCTTCAGACCCATCTTCTCCACCACCTCTAAGAGCTTTTGAAACCATGCTCTTGGGCTCTACTTAACACCATAGATGGCCTTCTACTTACAGACACTCCCCTTGAACCTAGGGGGCTGTTGCATATAGACCTCCTCTTGAAGGTCGTTATATAGGAAGGCGTTCTTCACATCAAGTTGGTGATGCTTCCAATCCTTGTAGGCAGCAACAGATGTAAGGATCCAGATCGTCGACAGGTGGCCTACAGGGGAGAAAGTATTGAAGAAGTCCACCTCCTACGTTTGGGTGAAGCCCTTTGCCACCAATCGAGCCTTGCACCTTGAAATCGACCCATCAGGGTTGTGTTTCAAGGTAAAAGACCCAATGAGATCCCACAAGATGAGCACCCACTGGAAGTGTGATATGAAAAATATGCGATTTGTAAATACGAGTTTTAATCGTTGTAACGCGTAATATTCGACCAACTTTTAATTTGTAACCTAAATAGGGTGAAGTATCTAGGTTTGTCCAAGGAAGCCAATTTGTTAGTTATCAAAGTAATGCTCTCTCTTGCTTTTCAAAGCTCCTTTTTATATTTTTGATATTGATATTTTTAGGGAGGTGGAGACAATAACTTGTCTTATTCTCAAATGAAACATTACACCTATTTATATAGAGAGGTGTTGGAAAAATTACAACATAAGTCCAATAGGACAAGAAACAAGACAAACAACTCCAAACAAAACTAATATGTGTTCTACCAACACTCTCCCTCAAGTTGGAGCATATATATCAATGATACTCAACTTGGAACAACATTTATCGAAAGCAGATCTGGCAAGGGGCTTTGTGAATATGTTTGCAATATGATCTTCGGACGATACAACTAAAGTGTAAATAATTCTACGTTGTATTAAGTCTCTAGTGTAATGGCAATCAACCTTAGCATGCTTTGTCCACTCATGAAACACTGGGTTGTTTGCAATATAGGTAGCAACGTGATTATCACATCTCATCTCCATTCGGCCCTCTTCTTGAACATGGAGATCATGTAGAACATATCTAACCCAAAGCAACTCTGCAGCTATCTGAGCCATAGCCCTATATTCTGATTCTACGCTGGACCTAGATATCACTTGCTGCTTCTTGCTTCTCCATGTCACTAAGTTGCCCGCCACATAAGTACAAAATTCAGTTGTTGACTTCCTGTCTGTCATGCACCCTCCATAGTTGGCATCAGAGTAGCTAACAACACTCCTAGATATGCCCCTCTGAAATAAAACACCTCTGTAGGTGCTTTCTTCACATACCGAAGCACCTGTATAGCATCATCCTAATGTTGCCTGGTCGGTTTGTCCATGAACTAGCTGAGCATTCCTACTGCAAGGGAAAGATACGGACATGTAATAGTAAGATACAACAATTTATCGACCAACTGGCTATATGATCTACTATCTATAGGCGGAGACTCAGTATCATAAAGGTGTCCTTTGGGATTCATAAGTATATTAGCAGGTTTGGACCCTATCATTCCTGTTTCCTACAAGGTATCAAGGGCATACTTCCGCTGACTAAGAATGATGCCCTTTCTGCTGTGTGCCACTTCAATCCCAAGAAAGTATCTGAGCTCACCCAGATACTTCATCACGAAGGCATCAGCCAACTTCCTTTTTACCTCATCTATCCCAGCAAAATTATCTCCAATGAGGATCAGGTCATCCACATAAACAAGGAGTACAACCCCTCCCCTTTTACTCTTCCTTACAAACAAAGAGTGATCAGCAGAGGACCTTATAAGTCCCATTATATGTACCTCCCCTGAGAGTCTCTGGAACCATGCTCTTGGGCTCTACTTCAAGCCATAGATGGCTTTCTTCAATTTGTATACACACTCCCCCTCAGCCTTAAACCCAAGAGGTGGTTGCATATAAACCTCCTCCTGAATATCTCCATACAGGAATGCGTTCTTGACATCCAACTGATGAAGTGGCTAGTCACAGTGAGCTGTTACAGGCATCAAAATCCGAATAGTAGACAGTCGAGCAACTGGAGAGAAGGTATCAAAGAAATCTATCCCGTACATTTGGGTAATCCCTTTGCCACTAGTCTCGCCTTGTAGCGAGATATTGTGCCACCTGGGTTGTATTTAACTGCAAAGACCCAACGACACCCAATTGTTCTGGCATGGGGAGGCAAGGTGATCAAATCCCACGTCCCTCTGGACTGTAGAGTAGCCATCTCATCCTCCATGGCCTGATGCCAGTTTGGATCCAGCATGGCCTGCTGATGGGAGGTAGGAACATGCGTTGCAGATAGAGCCGCTGTGAAAGTAGCAAAGGAATTGCCAAGGTTGGCAGTGGAGATTGTCTGTACATTATGATACTGGGCACAGCTGCGTGGAGCCTTTCAAATAGCAATTGGAAGATCAAGATCCTCCCTACTATACTTAGTAGCAACCGGAGTATGAGACTCATTAAAGGAACCTGCACAAGCACCAATAGGAAAACTCATGTCAGTATCAATTCATACCTGACTAGGATAGGAGACAGATGGCTGAGGTGTAGTGGGGGTATGTTTTTGTCGCCATGCATGCTGTCTGGATGTCATGGGTAGCCTATACACCTGAATAGTCTCTTCTTTTTGCCTCATAGAAGTCTTTGTGGTAGGTATATCCTCACGATGTGTAGTAGGGATTTGTTTCAAGGGAACTGGTGGAACAAGCATGGGAGCCAAATCTCTCTCAAATATCACCTGATGACTATCTGTAGGGAAATAAGGAATGAGCTCATGAAATGTGACATCTGCAGTCACATAATGTTTCTTACCACGGGAGTCAGCATCTGTATCCTCTCTGGGTGCTACTATATGCCAAAAACATACAGGTCACTGCTCTTGGAGCCAGCTTGTCTTTGCTAAGTACAAGAATGTGAACAAAGGCAACACAGCCAAACACTCGAGGTGGAACAGTGAATAGATCCTTCTCAGGATAGAGAATGAGCCACGGAACTTTATCTTGTATGACTGAGTTGGGCAATCTATTTATCAAATAACACGTAGTCAACACTGCATCTCCCCAATACACTTGTGGCACATTATGCTGGAAATAATGTTCTAGCCACATCAAGCATGTAACGGTGCTTTCTTTCCACTACACCATTCTGTTGCGACGTATATGGATAGGATGTCTGATGAACAATTCCAAGAGATCTGTAAAAGGCTGCCAACTTAGATGTAAAGAACTCTAAAGCATTATCAGACCGCACAATCTTCACAATAGTAGAAAACTGAGTTTTTATTTGTAAGATAAATGTTTCAATTACTGATTTATTTTGCAAAAGGAATAACCATGACATCCTTGAAAAATCATCCACAATAAGTAGATAAAACTTATGACCCAGTCTGTCAGGGATAGGACTCGGTCCCTATACATCCATATGCAGTAAATCAAAGATAGCATTATAACAGTGAGATAAACTAGGAGGAAAACTGGTCCTGCGATGCCTTCTTCGCTGACATACATCACACAAAATCTCCGTAGCCGGTGAAATATAAGGAATGACACATCAAAGCCTGTCTAGTGATGGGTGCCTAAGACGACGATGCCACTGAAGAGATGTACCAGCACTAAATGCAACCTCGCCCTGACACATGGCA
The DNA here is from genome assembly GCA_037157565.1 of Thalassia testudinum. Lineage (NCBI taxonomy): Eukaryota > Viridiplantae > Streptophyta > Magnoliopsida > Alismatales > Hydrocharitaceae > Thalassia > Thalassia testudinum. Next base: position 100,389,855 of record JAZHRO010000022.1, read on the forward strand.
GCAACTGGATTCTGGATTAGGCGATACACACCTCCTTCCTTATGTCCACCACCAATCGTCCTCCTCGTGAGTTTGTCCTGAAAAATACAGTCTAGCTAATCAACTATTGTATAACAATGCAAGTCTTTTGTAATTTTACTAACAAGCAAAAGTCTAATAGGAAATTCTGGAACATAAAGAACGTTAGGCAATGCCAGAGTAGGAATCACTGCTACATCTCCTCTGCCATGAATCCTACACTGCCTGCCATCTGCTACCTGCACAGATCTCCTTGAGGGAACATTATGAACTTGTCCAAAACATGTCTCATCCCCACTGAGATGTCGAGATATACTAGAATCCACCAACCACAAGGTACTATCAGCGTTACCAGACCTGTAAGCAGAAGTCATACTTGAAGTAGCCAAAGTAGTAGTATCTGTAGTGGTAGTAGTCTTCTGGGTCAGCTGAGAAAGACGCTGGATCACAGCATCATAGTCTGTACGAGACACCATGTCACTCCCCTCCTCTAGAGAGACAACCTAGTTGGCCATGGGAGGTCGACCATGCTTCGTCCAATAAGAAGCCTTTGTATGGCCAACCTTTCCATAATGCGAGCAAATGGTGCGAGATCTACCACTTGTACCTCGACCACCACTCCCTCTCCCCCTTATGGATGGAGCACCACGTCCTCCACGTGTGGCAGCAACAAGCACAGGAGTCTGTCCACTCTTTGACATGGGTGGCCTAATAACCATTTTGCTCATCCGGTTATATGCCTCCTCCAGAGATGGAAGCTTAGCCAGAGCAAGGATCTGGGACCTAGCAACCTCATAGTCTGGTCCAAGTCTGTCAAGAAACTGAAGGACAGCATACTCCTTCCTATGTGCCCTCTGAGTGGCACAAGTGTAGATAGGTTGCCAGGCATTATATTTCTTAAGGAGCCCCTTTAGGGTGGCGTAGTATTGGGTCGATGACTGACCCTCCTGTTTGAGACTACCAAGAGCATGGTGTATCTCAAACACTTTGCTGGAATTCTTTTCATAAGAATATGCATTATGTAGAGAATCGTACATCTCCTTGGCGGTTTTGTAGTACATGATCCCATCACAGGCTCAACACAATAAATGATCTATGCATGAACCATGGAATTATCCTTCTTCCACGTGGCATTCTTCCCTGTTTTATCTTGTGGCTCCATCTCTAACAGTTGGTGTTCCTTATCATGTCCCTCAACGGTCATAAGGAACGTCTGAGACTATCTAGCATAATTAGCCCCGTTCAACTTGGTGATAGGAACAAAGAAAGGAGATTTATAACCTCCATTGTCCATAGCGGTAACCGACGACACTTCCGAAGAATTTGAGGAGGCCATTGTGCGTTAGGACTGCCATAAGATGCCACATATGCGATTTGAAATTAATATTCAGATCTGAAAACTTCACAATCAGAGAAAAGTGATCTCTTGAACATGAGATCTAAGGTAAAGAAGCCTTAGATAACATCTCAAGTATCACAGAGACCCTGCAGATCAGGTTTTAGCGCATGTTAGGATATTAGGAAGGATCCTAACAGTGCTTGGGCAGGCACAATCGACCTCGAGAACCACCATTGCGACCTACAGGTGATGGGCGACGGTAATGGCGGTGCCTTAGCGGCCAGAGGCAGTGCTCTCGTCGGGCGACGCTGTCTCGAGGTCAGGGGTGGCGTAGGGGCGATGCTCCGAGGTGCTAAGCTGATCTCTGGGCGGCACAGCGACCACTGGGTAGCGCTGCGACCTTTAGCCGATGAGAGCAGCGCTGCCCAGTGGCTCCTGTTTCACCTCTCCAGTGAGGTCGGCATTGCAGGACCTCTCGAAGCGGGAACCATCACCGACATAAGGGCAACGGCGCCCTATGGTGCTCGGAGGGGGCTTACTAGGGCCAGCAGTAGCTGACGATGAGCACCGACAGTCACCGGCAGAGACTTCCGCAGGTGTGAAATAGGGGATTAGGGTTTTGGTGGAGGGGTACGGAGGCTCGTGAGAGGTGGGATATCATGCTGCCGATCTAGGATCACCGCGCAGATACCAAGTCGGAGAAAATAACTTGTTTTATTTTCAAATGAAACCCTACACTTCTTTATATAGAGAGGTGTTGGGATAATTACATCATAAGTCTAATAGGACAAGAAACAAGACAAACAACTCCAAACAAAACTAATACGTGCTCTACCAACATAGGGTTTTGGAAAATTGGGGCAACAAAAGTGTGGATTTAAAACTAGGCCTAACCCTGGGCAAGTGTGCCTAGGGCAATTAGAAAGGTGAAGTGTAGTGCACTAAGTAAATAACAAATGCTTGAAATGGAAACACAAAAATTGAAAGGCAACTTACATTTTGTATTGCAAAAATTTATAGAGTCACAAGTAGAAGAATGTTTTTAAAAATAAAAGATAGCTAATACAAAAGACAAAGAAGTGATCCTCCATATGATGCTTGGGAAGGACTTCGCTCCAAGCATGACAGCTTCTGCACTTGAAGAAGAACCTCCTTTGCTCTCCTCTCCTAGTTAATGATAATGTAGTCCTCTTGATGATGCTCCCAAGGGTGGATGTCCACCCTTTTCTCCTCTTGCCTGGCCGTCCTCCCTAAGTTGTTGCTCCTTGGCTTTAGACCAAGGAAGAGGGGAGAAGAAGGTAGTCACCAAGGAGAAGATAGCCTCCTTAATCTCCTTCAACTCCTTCCTTGGACGTCTATGGTAGATATTGGTAGAAAATGAAGGTAGCCAAGGATGGCCATTTGGTGGTGGTTTCATGGGTGTTGTATAGACATTAGAAGGGGGTGGTTAAGGTAGAAGTGGTGCCAACTTTAGGTAGTTCTAGGGTTAGGTGGTGTTGAGTGTTATAGAGGGCTAGGCTTTGGTTTTGTGATGGTGGTTATGTGATGAAGGGTGGAGGTTAATTGGCGCCACATGGAGGGGTGTAAGGGGGTAGAGTTGAAGTAGGGTTGGCGCCAAAAAGGAGGGAGGTGGTGTTTTTTTAGGTGGTTTCTAGGTGTGGTCGGCCATGGCGAGTGGAGGTGAGGTGAAGTAGCTAGCTAAGTGGGGAGCTAGCTAGTAGTAGAGGTAGGAGTTAGGGTTGAGTAGAAGGATCGTTTCTAAACTTCATGGAGCTTAACTGTAGCTGAAGTGGAGCTTCTATGAGCTTACCTACTAGCTTAGCTAACTAGTTCTTTGCTAGTAGCTAGGCTGAGTAGGGTGAGCTGGACTCAACTAATCTAGAGTTGAGGAGAGCTGAAACTGATTTGCCTAAAGGCTCTCTAGCTAGCTAGCTTTTGTCCAGTAGCCAAGCTCAACTAGGTTGAGCTAAGTTGACTCTTCATGAGCTGGTGATGAGCTGACCCAAGCTGGTTGGTAACTCTTCAGTTGACTTAGCTTAGCTAGTTGAGGACTAGTAGCTAAGTTAAGTTGAGTTGAGTTGCTATGAGCTGGGAGGAGCTAGAGTGAGCTGAATCTAGTTGAGATGAGCTGGGTTAAGCTAGGATCCAGTTGGAATGAAGCTCTACCTTCTTGGTTTCTGCCTTTCACATTGCCAGGGTTTTCATAGGGTAATTATCCCTGACAATGAAATGAAATGTATTAAAACATAAAATAAGAAGAAAACAATGCAATGCATGCCTAAACCCTAAATGCCTAAATGTAACCCAATACCATAGAAAATCTAGGAACTAGGAGTGATTTTTTGACTAAGAATGGTGATAAACTAGTGTTTATCAAAGTGGGATCCCATGTTTGTCGATCTTGAAGAGCAACTATTTTATTCTCCATTGCTTGACGTCATTTTGGATCAAGTAATACTTGTTGGTATGTGGAAGGTATTTGTGTGGCAAACAATGCAGTAGTGAACAATCCAAAGGTAGTCCTAAGACTAATTGTAGACATAGCCCTAGCCACATCATTCTACGCATAGGAGCGTAGTGCCTTCCGAATTGCTATCGAAAGGTAATTATTAGGAATAACATCATCTGGACCTACACAATCACCGCTAGCTACACACTGGTTAGAGCTGTCAATACATACTTGACTTGGGGAGGAAGGTGGGACAGAAGTGGGGGAGGTGTGTTGCCTGCAAGTAACTGGCAATTGATGTGATAGGTGAATTTTTGAACCTCAGATCATCACTACCATTGTTAGGTGCCGGAATAGTTTGAGGATCATCACTCCCATTGCTTGATGCTGGCATAGTCTCAGAAATAGGGATCCCATCCATGGGAACTAGAGGGACAGGCATGGATGCAAACTCTACGTTTGGTGACAACTATCGTGCTGCAAGTGAGAAATAGGGGATAGACTCATGGAATGTAACATTTGCACTCACGTAGTGCTTACCAATCACTGGATCAAAACATTGGTAGCCTTTTTGTGTTAGTGAATATCCAAGTAAGATACATTTAATTGCCTTTGGCACCAACTTATCTCTCCCTAGGCCTAGGAGATGCACAAATGCTAAACACCGAAACACATAAGGTGGTAACTGAAATAAATCACTCTCAGGATACAGAATATGCCAAGGTGTTCGTTCATGCAACACAGAAGAGGGCATCCTGTTGATAAGATAAGTGCTGTGAGAACTACATTGCCCCAGTACAAGTGTGGCATACAATGATGGAAAAAAATAAGTGCCTGTGTTTCCTCTCTGCCACACCATTCTTTTGTGAGGTATAGGGGCAGGAGGTCTGATGTATAATGCCACGAGACTTGCAAAAGGCAGCTAGCAGAAAACTCCAATGCATTATCATATCTCAATTTTAACAATAGTAGAAATTTGATTTTTTATTTATAATAAAAATGCTTCAATAACATGCCAAACATTAGATTTATTCTTCAATAAAAATAACCAGGACAAACATGAGAAATTATCCACTATAATTAAATAATAATGGTGATCTTGCTGGTTAGGAATTCAACTTAGGCCCCAAATATCCATATGCAGTAACTAAAAAACAACAGTAATCCTCGGTCCAATACTTATAGGAAAAGATCTGTGGTGTTTTCTAAGTTGACATGCATCATAATGTATCTCTGTAGTAGGTGAAATATGTGGGATGATGCATTTGAGCCTTTCTAGAGAAGGGTGGCTAAGGCGACAATGGCATTGCAAGGCACTCATGGTAATAAAACTAGCATCACCTCGACAAGCAGCTGCAAGTGGAGTTGGGAATAGGCGATGCACACCCTTCTCCTCATGTTCGCCACCAATCGTCCTTCCAGTCAGCTTATCCTAAAAGATGCACCCCACATCATAAAAAATAGCACAACAGTTAAGCTGCTTGGTAATCTTCCTAACAGATAATAAGTTTAGAGATAAATCATGGACAAAGAAAACATCAGATAATCTTATGGTGGGAGTGGCTGCCACGCCCCCCTGACCATTGATCTGGGCATGCCTACTATCAACAACCTGCACTGTCTTGCCATGGGGTACAGACTGTAATCTGTCAGAACATCCTTGATCTCTTGACAAATGATGAGAAGTACCAGAATCTACCAACCAAGACATTTTGGTAGAAACCTGTGCACGCATATCTGTAGCTGATGAGGAGGCAAAGGCAGTGATCTCAGTAGATGGGGTGGCTAGTTCCTGAGTCAGCTGAGAAGGGTGCTGGAGTAGAGCATCATAGTTAGCCTGAGGAACATGTATAATATTAGACTACTCCTTTGAAGTCATGGTAGCTTTGTTAGCAACTGGAGGCCTCCCATGTTTGGCCCAACATGAGGCCTTTACATGACCAACCTTACCACAGAAGGTGCAAGTGGTGCGAGGCTTCCCAAACAAGCCTCGTCCTCTCCTATGTTCGCGGGTGGAAGGTGCTCCCCTACCACTATGTCCAGTAATTGCAGCAAGTGCGAAAGTTGATTTCCTAATATCAAGCGAGAGTATTTAAAGTGTATTCCTACCTCCCTTGGGACGACCCGAATACTTTCCCAAGTATTCGGTCTTATAAATTTTAAAGGCGATTGGGTTTACGTGTTACAACGATAAAAATCCTAATTTCAAATCACACTTTTCTCGCATCAAGGGCATGTCGACAAAAAATGACAGAAGTAGTAGCCAAAATGGTCTCAATTTTTGTGTACCAATAAGAGTGTTTCATCATGACCATACCCAAGGTTTTAGATATCAATATCAACGAGGTATATATCGGGGCCCAAAATCGTGTGTATGTGTGTGATCCCTTACCGACACATGCACCTTACCTAGACACTAGAACATCAGCCCCTTGTCACGCACCTTACCCACAACACCTAAAATGGTCAGCATATGGCGGCATGCCGACCATACTGTCGACATGTCGACGAAATGGTCGGCATGCAGCTGACATCCCTGCATTTCGACACCATATGGATATCGGCAAAAAGGTTTTTCAAAAATGGCCTTGCCGGCGGCATGTTGTCGACATTTAAGTCATTGTTGGTGGGAGGGAAGGGAGGCTAGGGTTTGGTGGGATACCAGAGCCCCGGTCTAAGACCAGTGCTCTAATACCATGTTAGGATCGAAAATAATTAATTCATTTAGAGAGACCCTGGGCTTCTTTATATAGAGAGAGGCCCTAGAGAGGAAATTGCAAGTATACCCCTTCACCTTACAACATAATAAAAAATACCCATTACATATAGCTCAACAGTTGCAAGCTAACATATGTACTTATGGATCAAAAGTCTACACTTGATGAAAACAACATTGATGACTTTCTTGATGCTAGAAAAAGTAGAGCTTTCGTTGAAGAACTCTTATACTTTACAGGTATTGGGTACACTATATCTTTTGTTGGGTGAGTTAGCCAGTTTATCAACAAGCCCAAAGTTGTTCACTTGGATGTGGTGTGTCAAATCCTTAGGTACTTCAAGTTTTCACTTATACATGGTCTGCTATTCAAGAATAATGGACATCTAACAATCCATGGGTTTTCTAATGTGGACTATGCTGTGAAAAGGAGGGTAGACTCTCAACTTCTGGTTATCCTACATTTGTAGGAGGAAATCTCGCCAAAAAAAAATTGTATCTTGTTCCAATGTTGAACAATGGTGTATACAATATTGTATATAGCTTATGAGCTTACATGGGTAGTCATTCCTATACAATATTGGTGTGGAGGCTTAAGGACCCATGCCTATATATTGTGACAATAAAGTTTTTACATTCCTTGCAAATAATGCTGCATTTCATGAAAGAATCAAGCACAAAGAAGTTGACTATCACTTAGCGATACATTGAGTGTTGGTAGGTTGGCACTCATCTTCCTATTGAGTTATGGAAACAGATGCTTTTACAATTAGTTGAAATGACTTATTTCATTATAGAAAACCTTAGGCTCTCTTATATAGAAAGATTGAAGGGTTAAAAGTACAGAACTGTCCCTGAGGAACTAAACAACCATAGCCCGTACAAGAAAAGCATAAAAATAACAATATATGCTAACACTACTCAAGTTGGAGTATAAATATCTATTATGTTTAACTTGGATACACATGAATCAAATATAGATTTGGTTAAGAGCTTGGTGAAAATATCTACAATCTGCTCCTCAGATGTGACTGCAGTGGTATATAGCAACTCCTTTTGAATAGTGTCCCTAGTATAGTGACAATCAACCTCAACATGCTTCATTCTCTCGTGAAATGGTGGGTTATTGGCAATGAAGGTGATGCTCTGTTATCACATTGCATCTTCATGGGGCTGGAAAACTGTATCTGCAAGTCAATAAACAAGGATTTGATCTACATCATCTCTGTAGTCGTCTGAGCCATAGCTCTGTACTTAGACTCGACGCTAGATCTCGTAACTATGCCATGTTTTTTGCTCCTCCATGTGATCAAATTCCCTGCTAAGAAGGTGTAAAACCCAGTAGTGAATTTGCGATCTACATAACATCTGGCATAGTTTGCATTAGAGTAGCCAACCAAAGTCATAGAAGACCCCTTGGAGAAGCGACCCTTCCCAGGAGCCTTCTTGACATATTTGAGCACCATCAATGCTTTATACCTATGCTGACTTGTTGACTTGGCCATGAACTGACTTAGTCTCCCCTCTACAAAGGAGATATCTGGCCTCGTGATAGTAAGGTATAGCAGCTTACCCACAAGCTGCCTGTACTGCCTGCTGTCCACCACTTGTGCATCCTCATCGTAGAGTGGCATCTTGGGGTTCATAGGAATATTGACCTCCTTGACCCTAAGCATACCAACCTCCTGTAAGATGTCCAAAGCATACTTCCACTGAGACAGTGCCTCGTTCAATCCTCCTAACAAAGGGAGAAAAGTCAATTGTCGATCTCCTGAATCCAACTGCCTCTACAACCTGTAACAACCTTTGGGATCAGGCTCTGGAACTTTGCTTAAGGTCATAAATGGCCTTTCGTAGTCGGCATACACACTCCCCCTCAGTCTTAAAGTCAGATGGCTGTTGCATGTAGACTTTCTCTTGAAGATCACCATAGAGGAATGCATCAAGGTTTGAAATGCCGATTTCGACGCTGTGCCGACGAAATATTAATTGTACACTTCGGCATGCCGTGGAAATACCCATTTTTCGATGGCCACGCCGTGGGAATGCCGAGGGCATGCCGATAACATACCGACAGAAAATCACATAAATACTTAAAATGAAATAGAAAATCACATAAATACTCAAAATGAAGTGTGTGTGTGTCTACTTGGAAAGCTTGAGTGTCTCTAGTTGAGTTAATCATCGTGTGTGTGTCATTTCAGCCCCCTAACATTTCCAGTTTCGAATCTCCTACTGCATTCAAACCTCTCTGTTTGTGTGTGTAACAGTCTCCCAATTTTTGAATTTCAGCCCTTGACTAAGTCCCCTATTTTAGATTTCAGCCCCTCCGAATCTCCAGCACCAGCATTTCAAACCACTCTCAGTGCTGATCGGCATGCCGACGAAATCGTCAGCATGCCGGTGAAATCGTCGGCAAGCCGGTAAAATTCATCGGCATGCCGATGGCACACCTGTAAATCGATAATACTTTCATGTCGGCACGACCCCCTTCCAGAAAACCGGTGGCATGCCGTCGGCATTTAAATCACAGGAATGCATTCTTTACATCCAGCTGATGCAAGGGCCACCCTAACTCAACTGCCATTGCAACCAACACTCGTACTGTGGGAAGTCTGGTAACTGGTAAGAAGGTGTCAAAGAAGTCAATCCCATAAGTCTGGGTAAACCCCTTTGCCACGAGGCGTACTTTGTACCTAGCAACACCACCATCTGGGTTGAACTTCACAGTAAATATCCACTAACGACCAACAAGTGTAGCATCATCAGGCAAGGTTCGAAATGCCGATTTCGACGCCATGCCGATGAAATTGCAAGTGTGCATATCGTGGGCATGTCGAGGGCATGCCAGAGAAATGCCCGTTTTTCGATGGTAGATTTTGACGATTTCGATGGCTCGAAAAAATGTCATTTCGGAGGCACGTCGAGGGCATGCCGAGGGCATGCCAACGAAAATGGCAGAAGTGGTCAAAATGATATCAGTTTGAAGAAAATCAAATGTTGATTATGTAACAATAAGAGTGTTACATCATAATATTCATATACAACATGACCATACAATGTTAAAATTCAATAATGAGATCAAATATTCTTACTATGTTAAGAATATAGAAAATTTAATAATAGAAGAATACAAAGAATTTAAGAATACAAAGAATTTAAGAATGAAAGAATCAAAGTGTATAGTTTCAAAGTAAAAGTTAAAACTGTAATGTCTTGATGTATGATATATCAGAAGTCAGGACTTGGAACTTGAAAGATAGATTTCACCAGAACAAGGAGTGTCTTGCTGGATTCATATCTTTATCATGGGCACTATCACCACTTGATTGATATCATTGTTGACTATTGTGTCGATGAATACTTTGAATGTATTCACAATAATCCTTCCAAGACATATATGAATACATTATCTGGTAATCCATTATGTGCTGTCTGTATTCATGTTCATTCATACTAATAAAAATCCCAAGACGGGGAAATCTACTATCTGTGTATGGTCTGTCACACTGCCCACGTGCACGATTAGTTGCACGTGTTTGTGAGAATTCTGTTGTTCTAGAATCATCTTGTGATGTTTCTGATCTTGGCATTTGAGGGGGAGCTTGGGGTTGGAACTGCTGAGGAAAATAATTTTGGATCATACCATAGTCATATGGGTAAGAATATTCACTCCCAGTTCTAGTCCCAGAAGTGTCAACATTTTCAGACTCAGCATATGAATATGATGGATAATTATATGAAGGCGGTGGTGGTGCAAATGGTTGCGGGTAGAATGGTGGAGCATACGAAGATCCCGTCTCACGTGTTGTGTCGTATGATCCCATGTCATATCCAGATGCAGGTGCTGAAGAACCAAAAAATTGATCACTAATGCTCATGGAACCAATTGAGGAGCTCAAATCCTCCACGTAGGCATCGTGACTTGGATATCCCTCGTAATCCATGGCTGGTGGACTTGGACTTGGAATATGTTCGCCATGGATATTGGTGTGTCGTTCGTCATATTCTTTAGCACCCTGAGTTTGCACTTGACCACCATGTCTCCCTCTGTAGGATGATTCTTTTGATCTAGATCCTTCTACCATTACAAATGCATCTACATTTGAGCCATCATCTGAGTCATCCTTTGAGGTTGAAGTAGACTGTGATAACTATCGTTCTTCATCCTCTTCATCCAGTACTCTTATAGGAAATGTATGACGACCAGATCTGATCATATGTCCTTCAACATCAGCACCATTTTCTTTGATAGATCTGGATCTGGCCTTCCCCTAACATCCATCACAGGTTCTCCAATGTCATTTATCCAAATTTCTAGCACATTATCTCCGGCTCGGAAAATATAGGCCAGATCAATTGGATCTGCCATTTCCTTGTTTTTAAAATCAAAGCCCTTCTGAATGTGCATCATTCGTAACCTTGTTTTTTTAAAATCAAGTGGATCTACACGATGGGCTATCTCATTCATGCACGCTATTTGCGTAGCAGTTGTAGGGGAGAGCTTTTGAACAACTTTTTGCACAGCTTGAATGAGATTTCACGCGTGCCAAGGTGGTATTTATAGTAAATTTTGGGTTGAAATAATAGCCTATGATAAAAGATAAATAGTTAAAATGATACAAAATTATTCGAATAGGATAAATTTATAATGAAATATACTTACTGGCAAGGTGGAGCGAGTGGGATAACATGCTTTGCCTTCGTTCTCTTCTTATATTTAAGAATGGCTCTTTAGACCTTCCCGCTGCTTCTTCCACCTTTTTATACATAATTTCTAGTGCTTGGTATATGTAACCCATCGTTGTTTTCTTATCTCCATCCACCAATTTCAAAACTAATACGACGGGCTCCATAATACGAGTAACGCGGCTACAATCATCCCAAAATCGTGAATTGTTTATCAAGTCCTCTGCATCCTTCCCACCTTGTGTCCTAGTTTCTGCCATGACAAACCAATTGGTAGAATTTACCATTGACTTCAATCCAACTTTATTGTCTACAATACTTTGCAAGGCAATGTAATTTGTAGCAAATCGTGTTATCCCAGGATGCACCAATTCGCTATTGCAATGCTCCCTCATTAACGACAGGACATGCCCGTGATTGTAAATAAATGATGTAATCGATCGGGCCTTATCCATAACAAACGAAACTGATTTCCTCTTTCCGAAGTCTTTCAAAATTAAATCTATACAATGTGCAGCATATGGCATCCAGAATATTCCATATTTATTTGATTTCATAATCTTTTCTCCCGCCTTCTTGAAGTTGTTGCCATTGTCTGTAATAATTTGAACAATATGTTCCTTCCCGACTTCATTAATCGTATCCTTCAATAAGGAATAATGGTATTTATAATCTTTTACTTTATTCGATGCATCGACGGATTTCAAAAAAATGGATCGTCCATCACAATATACAGGGAAGTTAATGATTTGCCTCCTTGTATAGCTAGTCCAACCATCTGTCATCAGTGTAACTCCATAATGAGGCCACATACTTTTCAAATCAGAAATACTCACCTAAATCTGCCTTCTCCATAAGCATGTATTTATTCATTATTTCATATGTTGTAGGAGCCTTAACTCCAGTCCCATATTAAGCACTGACGTCAATAACATTTTGCAACCATAGCCCGTCTGCAATGTTAGCTGGCAACCTATGAGCCGAAACTAAGCTCATAACTGCTCTACCAACCTTTTCCCTTGCATTCCCAAACATGCCCTTAATGGTTTTCTATTTTGGGTATGCTTTTCCCCCCAGGCTCCCCTTAGTGTTACCAGATCGAAATAAACTACGTCAACCCATTTTTTGTTTTTTGGATGGTTGTGGAGGTAGTCCTGAACCTGAGCCACTATCACCAGCATCTGTATACCTCTTGCTCTGTGCCCTTCGATCACCTGCCAGAGCTTGTCGTTCATGCTCACTTCTAAGTGAGCCTTTCATTGCTTGTCTGAATTGTCTCCTCCTCCTTGGATCAGCCTTCACATCACTCAGATATTCATAGTCTTCATCTGAGTCAGAGTCTACATCATAATAATCTTCATAACTACCAAATAGGGCCTCACAGACTGCTTCTTTTGACCTCTGTTTTATTGATTCATTCGCTCATCTTGACGTCATTGACTCGGCAATCAAATCACGAACATTATCTGGACAATCCTTGCATTTTATAACATTCTTGCCGTCACCAATTAGGTGATGCTTGAGTCGTGTAATTCCACCACCCTTTAGCTGTTTTCCACAAAAATTGCATTGTCATAGGTTTGGTTCCATCCATCACTTTGGTGCAATACAACCATCCAATGTCTTCCTTATCCTTTCTGACGTTTCCGATCCCACTTCAACAATAGCCTTGCCTTTTTTCCAGACATATTGATTCTGCACAGCTACACTACATTTACTTCATAATTCACAATCATTATATAATCATACTATACCTTTGACGTATCTGTCCTTATCTAATTCAAACAAGCGAGAAAAATCTACCTTAAATGGTTACACCTTTTGTATCTAATCCAAGTCCTACTAGACCCGATTGGATTACCCCAACCCTTGAATTACCTGGCCGGCCAGATGGGTAGGACCCCCTAGGACACTCCGCACAGCGGGACACCACTAGAGGTTAATGCGGTTACCACATCGACACGTCTTGTCACTGGTTGGTCAAAGTAGACAAGGTCCCAGAATGATCCAATTAAGTCTAATATGACTTAGACATCGGTCGGTGACGTACTGTGTAAATATTTGATTCGATACATTTACGATTACGTCCGTTGGTGATGTCTACTATGCAAATTGTCGATAAATATTTTATGGATTTTTTATGATTACGTCCGTCGGTTGGTGACGTACTGTGCAAATATTTCATTCGGTATATTTACGATTACGTTCGTCGGTGACGTACTGTGCAAATCGTCGATTAATATTTTATGGATTTTTTATTATTACATCCGTCAGTGAGTCACATACTATGCGAATGTACAAGTACAACTCATTGTACAATGTACATCACTACATTGTATACCTCAATAATTGCTCAATCATGCTTCGTGTGGGTCCCGACATTTGTGCAGGTACTGACTCATGTTATTTTTTAGTCTAGATTCTAAACTCTAGGATTTAGTGAGCACATTGGTCATATGTTCCTAGGATAATAGCATTTGCACGAAACGCAAGGCAACACAATTTACCCATTCTCCTCCACCAGATCGACCACCATCCACCACACAGTGCACACACCTTAATTCCCACCCCATTCACATTGGCCATTGTATCGTGCCACCAGCCAGTGCGGGCACTGGCACCGCACGACCTCCCGTTACCTTTGTCCCCTTTCCCCTTCCCTCCAAAAGAGTCATCATTGGAGGAAATCCTAAACATGCGGTGGCCACCCTCTACAGGGAGACGCTCCCCTACCTTCCCAGCAGGCAACAAATTCACCACTAAGAAGGCGAGAAGTTCCATAAGTAACGATGCAGGCTACAGCCTGAAGCAGCGGCAGAGATGGCAGTGGCAGTGGCATTAACGGAGCGGACTAGCACATACTGCAGTCTGCAGCAAGCACATATCATCGGCATCGGCACGTCAGCATGCCTCCGGTATGGTCGGCATGTCGGCGAAACTCCTGACTTTCGACATTATAATCATATCGGCATGGTCATCCTCCAAAACAGGCCTTGCTGACGGCATGCCGTCGTCGGCATTTAAATCAATGCATCAGGAAGTGGAGTGAACTCCTAGGCCCCACGGCTTCTAAGAGCGGCCATCTCATCCTCCATGGCTGCCCGTCATTTTGGATCGAGCATGGCCTCACAATGAGTAGCTGGAATCTGAGTAGTTGCTAATGCCTGAGTGAATCTAACAAATCCAGAGGCTAGGCTATCAGTAGCAAGTGTCCCAGCTGTGGGATAAGTGGTGCAAGTCCGTGGTCAATTCCGAATAGCTATCGGAAGAACAAGGTTAGCACCTGCCATATCATTTGTCCTGTCCCTGTGACTATCATATGACAAACATACGTCAGTGTCTAAAGGATTCACTAGAGAAGCCGATGGTGAAGGCGAGGGTGGGGGTCTCTGATGGCTAGTATGAGGGCTGACATATATCTAGAGTGGCTCTGTCAGCTGAGGGAAGGGATGTATGGCATGAAGTGGTGTAGTAGGGACAAGAATTTCAGGAAAACTCCTAAAGCGAATTGGGGTATATGGCATAGGTGCCATATCACCCTTATAAGGCATCTTAGCTATAGTCGTAGAAAAGAAAGGTATTGTCTCATGAAATGTAACATTCGTAGAAACATAGTGCCAAGAATTAAACAGATCAAAACACCGATACCTTTTTTGTGCTCGAGTTACCCAAGAAAAACGCACTTAACTGCTCTCGGTGTAAGTTTATCTTAACCTGGTCCCAAAAAATGGTCAAAGGCAACACAACACAATCAAATGACCGAGGGTTGACGTGAAACAGGGGTCAAGCAAGATACATAACTTGCAAAGGAATCCGTTAATGTAATGCAGCATTAGGCTTTCTATTGATAAAAAAAAATAAAGTCAAAACAGCGTCACCCCAGTAAAGGGAGGGAACCGAATGGTGAATCAACAGAATATGAGCAACATCAAGAACATGACGATGTTTCCTCTCAGCAACACCATTTTGCTGAGAGGTGTGTGGGCACGTGCTCTCTTGAATATTTCCATGACTAGAAAAGAAAGTAAGCAAACGAGTGGTACAAAACTCCAACGCATTATCAAATCGAAAATGTTTCATAAAATAAGAATGTTGAGTTTTTATTTCGTTAACAAAGTTCTTAATTATTTGTCCCACATCGGACTTATTCTGTAAAAGAAACATCAAGGAAATGTGAGAAAAATCGTCCACTGACAGAAAATATCTATTCTCAAATCAATCAGGAGTACAACCAGGGTCCCACACATCCATATGAATCAAGTCAAAAACAGTAATAGAAGAAACATAAGTAGAACTCGGAAAACTAGCCCTATGATGCGTGCCCGGTTGACAAGCAGCACAGGTGAGAGCAGTAGTGGAGGGTATGTGCGGCAAAATCCTTCTGAGGCGGTTAATAGGCAAGTGACCAAGGCGATGATGCCACTAAAGGGGAGATCCAGTGGAAGCAAGGCCCATGCAGAGTTCTTAGCATGTGAGTAGGTCTCACGTAAGGGCTCCCACATCTTCGCGTTGTTGTAATACATGATCTCATCTCCTATATGGGGAATAATTGTTTACATAAGCCATGCTGAGACCATGGCATTGTCTCTATCTTAGGTAGCGTTGGCACTAGTCTTGCTCTCAGGCTTCGGATCTGTAAGGATGTCTCTTCCCATGACCCCTAACGGTCACGAGGAAAGTCTGAGACCACCATGGGTAGTTGGTCTTGTCCAACTTGATGATAGGACCAAAAAACAAATTGTTTAGTACCCCGGTGTTCAAAAAGTGCCCAAACTCACCTTAGACTGATCATCTGAAGCCATCCTTATAATCTTGAAGCCGTAATCAGACTTCTTTATCCAAGAGATTATCAATCAGGTCTGAAATTCAAAAAATCAGACTGGTATCTTCACAAAAAATCCTCTTGGACAAGCTTTGGCCTAGCCCAAGTATGGGGAGACCACCCGAGAAGGCCTCACCGACGCTGGCGGAGGCCTAGGGGTTGCTGGCGGTGTTAGCAGCGTTGGGGAAGCTCGAAGCAAAGCTCCAGCAGTGGTAGGAAGTGCTAGCGGTGCCGACGAAGGTTAGGTGATGGCCTCCCGAGGTAGATCAACAGGTAGCGGTGGCCGATGGGGCTTGCTAGCAGTGGCGATGGCCCGATTAGCGGTCGGCAGAGGCTGGTGGCCACCGGTGGAGGCTCGTTTAGGTGCCTCTAAGAGAGATTAAGGTTTTGGTGGACAGGATACGGTAGCTTGTGAGGGTGGAATATCAGAATGTCCATCTAGGATCGCTTCTCTGATACCAAATTGGTTGAAATGACTTATTTCATTATAGAAAACCGTAGGCTCTCTTATATAGAGTGAGACTGAAAGGTTAAAAGTACAGAACTGTCCTAGAGGAACTAAACAGTCATGGCCCGCACAAGAAAGATATAAAAATAACAATGTATGCTAACATTAACTAAAGTATTTCCACGTCGCTGGTTTTGCTGATATCATTTCCAAGCTGGGTATGATACATCTATAAGAGTTGCTATTTTTAGGGATTTCTATTCTTAGACGGATTGCCGTTTTTTTTTTATTTTCCTGTTGGTTCCTGTTTGGCTGAGGACTGTTTGTGCATTCCTATTTTGTGCCACTCTATACATTGAGGGCACATAGGCCAATGAAATTTATCCATGCATTATTCCCAGGCAGTAAATCAAGCTTGATATTCCTGTTGCCTGTCTGATAATGATACTAGGCGCAACAGAAGTTTGTCATATTAACTTCTAATAGTGTCACTGACCAGCACACTCATGGGTTGCCTCTTAAATATCGTCACTTCTTTTATAACTTATCATACTGTAGGATTTACCAAAAGCTTCACAGAAAAATGCCGGATTTATTGACTTCCTGCCTTTATTGTTTATCAATGAAAAGTTTCTGTTATAACGTCTTTGTTTTTGGATTTCCAGCCATGATATATTGTTCTTTTGGGTTGCAAGAATGGTAATGATGGGAATTGAGTTCACTGGAACAGTGCCATTTTCCTATATCTACTTGCATGGACTCATCCGTGACTCCCAGGTGCGCATCTCTTGATAAAACTAAAGTATTAGGTTCTCTCTTGTAAATAAATAATATTTTACGTTGTGGGTGTGTGTTGTAATCCCTTTGTAGCTTAGAGAGCAAGAAATCTTATTATAAATAAATCCCTAGGGGCTCCTCTATTGGTCATTGGAGTGAGGGAAACCCTAGGCTCAGATGTAGAGAGGCATACCATCTCTCAAATTGGGTTAACAAATGCTTTTCATGTCCATTGAGTGCTTGTGATTTTTATATTTTACATGGTATTGGAGCCATTGATCTGTTATTTGAACGGATTAGGTTTTCTGTTGTTTGTGCATAGTTGCTCAATTTGTATTGTGCCTCTTGTACCATCGATCCGACTGACATCGACCAGTGTTGTCGGATTGCTTCGACCTTCCCCAACTCAAATTAGACCGTTGCCAATCTAGCTTTGATTGTTGCCGACCTAGATCTCATCGTTGTCAGCCTTGTTTCGTCTTGTTCTCGTCAAGTTTGGCCACCGTTGCCCCTATTTTCTCATCAAATTTGGTCATCACCCCACCAATAGGTCACCATGGTTGCTAATCTTGCAACATTGCCACTTGAGCTTGCATTACTGGCCTACATCCAACATCTTTGTCTCCCAGTGTTGCTTAGTGTTGGCTAGTGTTGCCTGGTGTTGGCCCTAGTTGATTTTTGGTGTCGATCTTCATCGTTAGTTACTTGCAGTGATTTAAATGCCATTGGCAAGGGCTTTTTTGGGAAAAGCTCATGCTGACATGGTAAAGTTGTCGAAATGCTGGGATATTGTTGGCATCCTGTTGGCATGGTTGGCATGCTAGTGAAATCGATGGTCATGCCGAGGTTGCTGCTGATTTTTTTAACTACTTCTGTCATTTTTGTTGGCATGCATCGCATGCCCTCGTCATTTCCATGGCGTACCCTCGACACGCTCATCAACATGCCCATCGAAAAACAGGTATTTCCACGGCGTGCCCTCGGGATGCCCAGGAAATGTACACTTAGAATTTCATCGGCATGGCATCGAAATCGGCATTTGGAACCTTGGCTACTCGTCCCACAATGCCTCGGCTCCCATGTGTGAACCTGCTACTTGTCATCGTCGGAATTGTGTTGCTTCGGTTAGTTGGAGCCCTTCCTTCTCAGGCTAAGGACCTTGGTTGTCGCCAAGACCTCATTTAAGAGATCACTTCGATCTTGATTGGTATTGATTAAGGTTTAAACCCTTCTCTTTAATGGAGGGATAAAATTTGTTGGTTTTTGGATATTCCTTCTGGCAAAGGTGGTCAAAATTTTCTCTTTTCATAGCATGCTAAACTAAATTATCTTTATTAAACTCAACATCAGGAATTACTTATTTTGGAAGAGCTTAATGCTCCCCTTCATTCATGGGCAATGCCTTACTGGTTAGATTGACGAGATGAAACCTATGCTGCCAATGTACCTGTAGGAAAAAATGTAGGCTACTGGGAAAAAGGTTGACGACTCTGGGCCCTCGTAGGATGTTTGTTTCATTCCCAACCCTGAGGCCCCATTTGGCGGGGGGTCAATGGGTGGATATCCCCCCCTAGGGTTTTTGTTGGAGTTTTTCAGAAGTTTTTCCTATCAAATCACAATGACTTCTATTCCCACTTTTAATATTAAATAAATACCCACTAACATCCTCCACTCTCACTTTTAATATTTAACAAATATCTATTAACATTACATCAATACACTAATGATTTTATTCCCCTTCTTATCCCACCACTTATCCTATCACCCAAACAAACACCCTTTTCTACTTATTTTACACTAACCTATCCCTATAGTGTTTTATCCTATATCAAAACAGGGCTTGATTATATTGAGTGGTTTGCTTTTGATCAATAACTTATTGGTTGGATTAAATCAACTCTATCTGCAGAAGTTGTGATACGAGTTCATGCATAAACTGCTAAGGAGCTTTTGGATACTCGTAGTACTGGTTATTCTCAAATGGCTGAAGCTAAGGTCGTCCAACTGAAATATTAATTGGCTTACATCAAGTAGGGGAAAATGGGTCACTGAGTATTGTAACAAGGTGCAAAACATATGTAACGAACTTGCACTCGTTGTTCATAATACGAGTGATGTTGACAAAGTTTTACATTATCGTGGGGGTCTTCGAGATGAGTACAAGATGTTCATCACCATTGTGATTGCTAGACCTTGTCTTCCTACTTTTGAAGAATTGAAATTCTCGCTACTTCAACATGATAGTTTGGTTCTTAGATCAAGGGATTGGACAACTTCTAATGAGATGTATTCTGGTGCTGTAATGTTGACCGTTGACTGTCAACACAACGTTCAGCACCCAAGGATGTAGGCGAAGCTACTGCTGTGGCAGAGGTTGCAACCAACAGGTGAATATTTTTGGTTCTGGATAGACCTTTTTTGGACACAAGCCACAATAGTAGTAGCAACAGGAAAATCGTGGTCGTTGTTACATCAGTCAAGTAAGGGTTATATGTCAACTCTTTGGTAGACCGAATCATAGTGCTATCAATTGTTATGACCTACCTAAATTTTCCGCTACTGCCTATTAAACACGCATTGGAGCTTATGTTGCTCGACACGGGGAGAGTTCCTTTGCCAAGTAGCATGAGATCAATTGCTTTCCATGAACTTTGGAGACATGTAACTTACTCTTGATGATTGGATTGTAGACGCCAATGTTGGAAATCACATTTCAAATAACAAAGGTAACTTTGTTTCACTACGACCTTATTTTGGTAGAGGCTGAGTTATTATTGCTGGTGGCACTTTACACCCTATCATTCACATCGGAGACATTGATATTTGCACTTATGACAGTTGCATTCACCTTTCAAAAGTTTTATACGTTCTTACAATGCAGTTCGCCTTTATCTGTTTCTAAACTTTTGGATGATTATAATGCCTCATGAAAGCTTATGTTTTTTTGAAGCCAAATTAGTCTAACCAGATTCTTGTTAGAGGACAACAATGTGGGCATCTTTGGATTGTCACACATTGTAATGAAGACAATATTGCTTATGCTCCTACTATTGTTTTTGCTTTTGTTCCTACTTTTAAGAATAATTTTGGCATTAAAGTTCTTGTTCTTTTGAATAATGGCATTACCGATTTGGTCATTGTAATTTTAAAACATTAAAAAAGTTGCTTGATCTTGGTTTAATAAAATCTTTCAATGGTTTTGATAGAAATATCATTTATAATGGTTTTCAGCATGGAAAGAATATGAAGTTTTCCTTTGGATTATTTGCTTTTTATATCCATTAGAATATTAGAACTTATCCACATTGATGTTTGGGGCCTTGCACCTTATTCTTTATCTCGATCTTGTTACCACGTTACCTTCATTAATCATTGATTTTTCTAGATACACTTGGAATTTCTTCTTAAAGAGCAGATATGATTGTGAATTTTTTGTCTAGTTCAAAACCTTTATTGGGCATTTGGAATGCAAGATAAAATGTCCCCGTAGTGATGCTAGGGAAGAGTAGATTTCACATGGCTTGGGAAATTTTTAAACATCCATGGCATTGTACATAAGAGAAGTTGTCATTGAACACTTGAACAAAATGGTGTGGCTGAAAGAAAATAATACAAAAATTAGGTTGGAAAAGTCCATATGAACAATTATATAATAATTTGCCTTGATCTTTTGGTTGTGCTGATTTTGTTCATGTGGATAGGAGTGTACAGGACAAGCTTGAACCAAGAGCTATTAAATGTTTTTTTGTTGGCTATGATGAGAAAATGAAACACTGTAAATGCTGTAAATGCTTTAATGTGCTGGTATGTTTTTGATGAGAAAGTCCCTTGATATGACACTCACCCAATCGAAGTGCATGCGCCTCAAATCTAAACTTGCAACTCATATTCTATTTCCCTGCCAAGATCACAATTTGTATCGATCAACTGAGCAAGAAATCGACATGCCAACAGGGTAGCAGGATGCTCTCGAGCAAAATGTTAAAGGTGTTGATCACAATTATCAATACAGTAGGAATAAGATGCCAAAAATGACACTACTATATTGTAGAATGCTTACAACAACCACTTTTTATCATAGAAAACATTTTTGTAGCGCAAATCATATTCGGGAAAATAATGCTTCTTAAAAGGAAATGTATCCTGCGTCTAGAATAGGAGACGTTCCTTTTGATCACAAGGGGGATCTGTTAGTCTCCAACACTATTAATAATGCTGGAACTAGCCCTGGTACTCGAGAAACCACACAGAACCTACAACTTGCGCCCTCGCAAAAGACTACAAACACCCTATCCTCTAGCATCGTTTGTTGATTATGGCATCTTTACCATTGAATTTCTGGAATTCGTGAACAATGCCCTTACAATCCAGGAACCTCGAACCTTCACAGAAGCTTCCAAATATAATCGTTGGATTGAAGCTATGTAAGAAGAAATGAATGTCATGCATAAAATTCAGGCTTGGATACTTGTTCCACGACCATCTCACAAAAATGTTCTTGGCTCAAAGTAGGTTTACAGCGTTAAGTACAAATTTGATGGTGGCATTGACAAATTCAAGGCCCGTCTTGTTAAAGGTTTCACACAACTGTTTGGGGAAGACTTTCATGAGACCTTTAGCTTAGTGATTAAGATTGTTACTATTCATTTTGTTTGATGCATTGCTTTCAGTTGTGATTGGCCTCTTTATTAACTTAACCTTAAGAACACCTTTCTCTATGGTGATTTGGAGGAAGAGGTGTATATGGAACAACCAGAAGGATTCGAGGAGATAAACAAAGCCTGATATGTTTGGAAGCTTCAGAGATATATTTACGAGCTTAAGCATGCTTCTAGAACCATGCATTTTAGTTTTTGCAAGGACCTTACTAATATGGGTTTTCAATAGTGCCCCGTCGACCACTCACTGTTCATTTATCGAAAGGGAAATATCATTGTGCTCTTATTGCTCTTTGTTGATGATATTGTCATCTTTGGGAATTTAAACCATATCAATTATGATGTAAAAAGAATCCTTGAAAAGTCTTTTAGCATTACAGATCTTGGCAATTTGCAGTACTCCCTAGGTATCAAAGTTGACAGAATAGGTGACAACATGACATTGATGCACAACACAAGTATACTATTGATATACTGAAAAGATTTATTTTTTCTGATTGTAACACAAACTATTCAAAGTCAATAGCATGATTATCAAGCATCTAAAGGAATATTGTAGTATCGTTGGAGCACTACAATATTTCACTATCGTTAGTCTTGATATTACTTTTGTAGTAAATCAAGTTTTGCAATATATTTTTCACCGATGATCAACCAGTTGGAGGCAATCAAGCAGATTTTTAGATATCTGAAGGGCCCAAGTACAAATGAACTCAAATATATAAAATATCCTCCTCTAGCACACGATGGTGTTATTGGTTTTTGATGCTGATTGGGCAAGAGATCTTGATAATCGTAGATCCATCATTGGATTTTGTATTTACCTTGGAACGAGTTTAATTTCTTGGCAAAGCTACAACGAGAAAAGCATTGCACGATCCAGTATAGAAGCTGAATATTGAGCTTTGGCATCTACTGTCAACAAAGTCATATGGATTCGTTTCATTTTGGATAATCTGGGAGTTACGAATAAATGCACTTCTATGTTTTGTGACAATTGAAGTGCCTACCCTGTTACTATCAACCTAGTTTTTCAGAATTGGTCCAAGTATATACAAATTGACTATTATTTAATAAAGTGGAAACTTTGTTTCCCATCACATAAAATAGGTGATATCTTTACAAAACTATCGGCATCAAATTATTCTTCAAGCTTGTGAAAGAAGATTCTTATTCAACTTAGGCCTCTATATAATTCAAGGTTCGAAGTTCCAATATTAAATTTTCAAGTGCGTATATCGTAGGCATGACGTGGAAACGCTTGTATATTGATGTTGGGTTATCGAGGTTATCGATGACCCAAAATTATCCGTATCAATATTTTTCATGTTGGAGATTTAATCTACTAGGTTGGCTGTTAGCAGCAGTAGCAATAGTGGCAAAGTACACCAGCAACAGCAGTAGGAGTGTGCGCCAGCAGTAGCAATAGTAATACGATAAATCTTATCGGCAGCATGCCGACGGTTTTGCTGGCATCCTGGCAAAACACCTGCATATCAATGACTTTTTCATTTCGATTTGTCTATTGCCCAAAAATGGCCATATCGTTGGCATGCCGGCAGCATATAAAACATTGCTATATATAGAGAAAGGCTAGGGAACAATTACAATCATATCCTTAAAGAAAGAAAATAGAGTAGACAAAATATAAAAGACAACAAAAAATAGTAAGAACATCTTCTTGAACACTCCCCCTCAAGCTGGAGCATAGATGTCCATCATGCTCAGCTTGGAGTAGCATTGGTTAAAGGAGGCATGTGGAGGTGCTTTGGTGAACATGTTTGCTACTTGATCTCTAGATGCTATATGTGTGGTGCGAATGTATCTCTTTTGGATCATATCACGGGTGTAATGGGAATCCACCTCCACATACTTTGTTCTTGCATGGTAGGTTGGGTTGTTAGCGATTAAAAGTGTTGCTTTATTGTTACACTTCATCTCCATAGAGCTAGATACGGGAACGTGTAGATTCATGAGAACATATTTAACTCACATGAGTTTGATACGGGAATGTGTAGATTCATGAGAACATATTTAACTTACATGAGTTTGGATGTGGTTTGAGCCATAGCTCTGTACTCTACCTTTACACTCGGCTATCTCGGTTTGTTTCTTGTTTCGCCATGTAAGTAGGTTATCTCCAACAAATGTGTGAAAATTGGTAGTGGACTTCCTCTCTCTAGGACATCTAGCGTAATCAGCATTTGTGTAAGGTACCACGTCAAGAGATTTCCCACTGGTAAATAGCAGGCCCTGTTCTGGAGCCAACTTTAGACACCAAAGGATCATCGTGGCCACGTCCCAGTGTACCGTCCTTGGAATGTGTTGAAGCATTTTCGTCGAGTTTAAAATATGCATCGTAGTATAATCAACAAAAGCGAGTTAACATTTAAATTTATAATCTCGAAACATAGATGTGAGTCTGAGGTTGTTCGCAGGGAGCAAATATGAAATTTAAAACACTAGTCACAATTATAAACGATGAGCACAATAATTCACAAAAAGATATGTAATGAATTTCGATCAAAGATATATTCAATAATAGCAAATGTATCTTAAAGGTCAATGGGATAAAAAGAATAATAAATCCTAACAATGGTGATTTGAATTACTAATTTAATCCCATAATTAAGCACATATCTCAATGATACTCAATTTCTCAATATTTCAAAACAAATCAAATGTTTCAGCAGTGTTTCCAACCACTAATCCATGTCACAGGCCTCAAATAACTTATAGTAACTCAAATCAACCGCAATCAGACATCAGGGCCAAACCTTAGACGACTTAAAGTTGCCAAAGCACAAGTACAAGCCAGGAATCCACTAAGTGTTAGGTGCATGTGCACGATTCTTGAGGCAAAACCATCCCCACCCTCAGATTCTCCTCTTTACTCAATCGGGTATACTGGTTTGAACAATGTCGGGTAATCGGGTTATGAACAGTGTCTAGGCCCACTAGCAGTGGTGGTGGGCGAGGAGTGAGAAGGTCACGTGAGGCGTAAGTGAGGTGAGGGTGCCTGCGGATCGTAATAGTATACTAGAGGGAAGGGGTGAATAGTATCACTTAAAAATTCAAATTAAATGTACACAGATCAATTCGCAAAAGTATTAGGCATAGATTACACCTGGATTTATAGTGGAAATCAAAATCGGGTGAAAATCACTACCTAAGCCTCTTAGCTTAGGATTTTTCTGCCTAGGCGAAGGTAGTCAATCCATTAATGTACCACTTGAACGAGGGTGACACAACCTCTTTACACCAATCTTCTCTTACTATCTTGATGAGAAGCAATAACAGATTTCTCTCAACACCTTAGGATTCATTAATTAAAAGCAATATATAAAAGAACAATAAGAACTTATGGAACCTTAATAAAAGTCAAACTAGAATTTCAACGGAGGTTTGAATCGTCATGCTTTGGAAGGCATAAAAACAGGAGCGCAGAAACACTAGAGAGTAAGCACGGAAAGCTCTTTGCTTTGAATGGATTTTCTACTTGAGAGTGTGTAAAAGGGGTGCGTACGACCTTTATTTATACTAGCAAATCGACCTAAAAGGGAAATCAAATTGGTCAATCAATTAAGGTAGTTTGGTCGATCAAAATGAGGTTTGGTCGATTAAACTAGTTATTTGATCGATCAATGATTTTGATCGATTAATTAACCTAAATGATCGATCAAAAGTGTATTTATCAACTTCCTTAAATGGGATGATTTGATCGATTAATTAGTTGGTTGGTCGATTAATTAATTTAGTTGGTTGATTAATAACCCTAAAAACTTATTTTTAATATGAAGTGCGAAAATCTGTTTAAAGCTTATTTTGAGGTTCCTTCAAAATATTCTAGACTTAATGACACTGAGGCTCAGATCAGCGTTCGTCTAACTTTGATCCAGGAGAGAAGCTTTGATCCATGAGAGAAGTCCAAAAATATTAGTTTCGTAAATAACATAATTTTGGTGCGTCAAAATAGTGGTACTTACATTCTCCTTTTCGATGATAACAAAATTATAATTATGTATAGAGATAGAAATATGAAGAGTTATGCATAATATCTCCCTCTTTTTGTTTTAGCAAAAAGTAAAATATGCAGTTATTAATTTGAATTATCTCCCCTCTTAAACATGCAATTGATCTAACATGCAATTTAGAGAGATATTTAGTTGAGAGATATAACAACCATGCATATAATTAAGTAGAAAGCAAATTGAGTCCAGATAAACGTAGCAAGGATAAAAATTGTCCACATGAAATATATAGTTCTACAAGCCACAAAGCTAATAAACTAGAAATAGAAATAAAACTACTCCAAAGATGCCATAAATGCATCCATAGTGCTCTGAAGATTGGTGTCTAACTCGAGGTCCATCGAGTTAGATCTCTCTGAAGAAGCAGGTTGGCCATGACATAGGCGTCTCTGAGTTGACGATTTGGGGATTGGCTACCTAGATGTCCGACGAGGAGGTGTCGCCTGCTAATTTGCTGTTGTAAGAGGAGCTGCTGATGATGGAGGCACGGTAGTAGATCAGCGAGGACGAGGAGACTGGTGAAGCTGCTGCTGAATCCCATGAATAGACTCTCCAAGTCTATCCAAAAATTGGCCTTAAGCATTCAGGTATTCAGATAGACTAAATTAGGACAAGTTCCCATCTGAAATTCTGTTCTAGGTTAAAATGGGTTCAGATGATCAAACCAAAAGTACCAAACCTCTTAGAATATTTTTCTATGAATTTTAGGACGTTTAGATTGATTTTATCTTGACCAGAATCTTTCCAATTTAAGTGGGGTTGATAATTAGGATTTTCGATATTATTTTCGTCCTCGAAATGTGTGAAACCCTGATTCAGTCGATGTGAACCCACTTTTTAGACTTTTATGCTCAATTGACCTTTAATTAACCCCTGAGTGACCTCATGGTCAATTTGTATTTGTGATGTGGTTGTTAAAACTGCAGAATTAACCCTATTTTATTGTCTTCTCCTCAAAACAGATCAAAGTGGAATTATGGTCCTCAGGCGAACATTTAGGAGCATTTCTCTTGATTCCAATTAAATTAAGTCCGTTATAATGAATGATGGCGTTTCCATTAAGTTCATAAATTGACTCACTTTAGTTATTATTGGCACAATATTAGGCCTTGTAACATTGACAAAGTAGTTTCCTTACTAAGCCTTTGAACTATCTAGCATCAACCTATTCTGAGTTATCTTCATAAGGATGCACATTGGGGTCTGCAGGAATAGATGTAGTCTTTGCTCTTAGTATGCCTGTTTCCCGAAGTAGATCTACAACATGCTTTCTCTGGGAAAGAACTAGTTCTCTAGACCTTGTTTTTGGTATTCAGATGCTTGTTTGTGCCACTTTTCTAGAAATTAGATCAGAATACCAACAATAGGCTTAGAGGTAGTTAAGTACCGGCCAAGATTTGGTCCTGGCCAGTTTCAGCCTTGGATTTGCTGCGTAGGTTTCTAAGGCCCATTGAAGTTGCCGAAGGTTTGTTGACCTCAGCGGTTAAAGTACCCATGCGTAGACGTAAGCGGTTAAAGCGCACATGCGTAGACGTATTAAGTCTAGGTTTATATTGCCAGTGCATTTTTGATAAGAGAGATAGAGAGGGATTTTTATTACGAGGGTTTTCTCTCTTTTCATTTATATTCTCCTAAATGCAACATTGGATTGGCCCTGAACACAGTTTATATTGGATTCCTTGTCCCTACCATCAATCCTCAAAGGGTCCGTGGCTTTTGATGCTTCGTGATAGCACCGCCCATAGCAACCCCCAGAACTCTGACTTTCAACACTTCGGGATAGTGCCGCCCATGGCATTCAGTAGCTAAATTTAGGCCCTGGCAGTTAACATTTTGGGATAATCCCACTCATGGCACTTGAATAAGCACAAGGTGCTTACATACCCCTGGTAGGATATTAAGATATCTTCGGAGACGAGCACCGAGGAGACGATATGTTATTACGCATCTTCAAGAGGAGTATTTTTCATTCTACTTCTCCGTGTCGGGAACTCGTCCAATCAACTTGTGTCTTCGAGTTGCTCCTAAGTCAGATCTTTGGGAAAACCTTTTTCAGAGTGGATCACTTTTGGCATTATTTCTTCATTAAGCGCATTGAACCAAATCGGTGTGTGAATTTTGTATGCTTAGGTTACCAAGTCCCGCAAACCAAAGGGCAGATAACGGGGTCGAATAATCTCCAAGCCTTAGACTTAATACATCAGCTTCCCACTTTTTTCAACCTCTTGAGGACTAATTCAGATCTTAACAAATGCGTGAGTGTTTAAGTCCTAGAATATGCCCAAGAGGCCTAAGGTCAGTACTTTTAACTCTTCTCTAGCATTTCAGGACTTAATCCTTGTTTCTAATTTGCTCTAGAACTTAAGTAGATCCCATAATCAATTGCTAGGTCTATCAATTTTTTCTTTGATTTTGCTCCTTTGACATTCTTTGCATTTCCTCTTCTTTTTCTCCTCGAGAAAGACTTTTCATTTAATTTACAAAATTTTCCTCCCCTTTCTCCAACACACACACAAATATATATATTTATATGTATTTTTTTTTTCTGAGAACCGTCAGAGAATTGAATTTCCATTTGTTTTGCACTGAAATATCCCCATACCTAAGTTTTGCAATGTCTTCATTATAAACTAGGTGAGTATAAATTCAACTTGGTTCAAGGTTTAGAACATGGTTAAATGATGGGTGAACCGGTCGAGATGACTGTTGTAGACGATTTCAAGCTCTGACACAAGTATCAAAGGTGGAGTTGGCTATTCTAAAGTCTAAACCCTAAAGTGCAATATGAAAATGTAGCTCAAGAAGATGATTAGAAGGGTCTCAGGTTTTTGAAATGACGGGTTGCCTTCCATTAAGCACTAAATTCAATGCATTTAGTTGAGAAGAAGGTGGTCAAGGAGAAGGGGTAGTCAGATTGGTAGAATTTTGTGGAACAAGCACCTTGATGAGTAGTCTAGTTGGTTCAACTAGGTGCTTGTTCAGGTTAATAGACTGATGATGCAGATCAAACCCAATCAGCCTGGTGGGTTGATGGATATGAATCAATAGGTGTGGAGCCCACCAGATGCTTTGTGGCTCAAATAGATATGGAAATGCGATTCTAGGGTTTGGCTGAATTGACTCAGCCTGATCAATGTAGGGGTCCTCAAATGATAATGGATCTGAGGAAAATATAGGAACCCTCCTGTGGGATCAGAGGTGGGTAAGATGTGGATATTGATGTAAACATTTTTATATCACATAAGCTGTCTATTTTTGTGTGCTCGTAGGCGTAGAGTTGCATCATACATTATAAATATTGCATAACATGCATCATCTTGCATTTAGGTTAGGTTGTATAAATTTTAGGTTAATTTTTCCTTTTTGTGGTCATGTAATAGGCCAATATTCATTCGGGGCCTCGGATTGAAGATCCAACCGTACGGATCTGATCAGGGCAACGATTGGAGTTCAATGACTCGAAGATCGCCCTGATCGGACTTCCGTAGCATCAGATATAATCCGAGGAAGGTCAGAGATCAAGGGCCATGATGGTGTAAATCCGTACATCAAATGATAAATCAGACGACACGGATGGATTCGGATCGACAATCGTAGTCCAACAGCATGAAAATCGGTCCAATCCGACATCCGTGGCACCATCTACAAGGAATAGAAGATGGACAGCTAAGATGGTGCTACGTGGCGCCATCTCAGCTGCCCACACCAGCCCAAGACTCGCCGCTGCTTTTCCCTTCTCAATTGTGCGATGGATCTGGGTCGTTGGATCACTATCCAACGGCAATGGTCGCTCGTGCACAAAACCCTTCGCTCGCCTTAAGTGGAAGTGTAGCGCAACGAGCGAGCGCCTCTTTGCGAGCGAAGGGTGCGAGTTCGATCCGCGCTTCGCTTCAAATCAAGTAGGACGTGGGTGCGGGCTCAATATAGCAGTTGGATGGCGAGCGGGCGGCGCAGGTGCTGGGGACGTGGCGTGCCTAGATGCGAGTAGCGCGAACGCGCCATCAGACACGCTTTTGTAAAGGTGGGCGAGTGTGCGTCCTGTGCCGTTGATCTTCGATCCAACGGCGATGAAGGAGGCCGCGTCGCCTCTTGACAGGCGTTGAAGGAGATTGAGCGCGACATGTTTAAGCCGTCCGATCTCGTGATTGGAGGGCTGAGAATACGCGTACATGCGCGTGCGTTGAGGCGTGGGGAGAGGAGGCGTGACGTACGTAGCAGCTATGCCCACGATCTGGGCTTTAGTGACGGTTTTATCCGTCACTAAAGACCTTGATTTAATGTTTTGTAAAGTAAAATGGCCTATTTGCCCATTCAAACCTCATCTATAAATAGCCCTACGATCCGTCTACTTCATCCCTTCCTCTCTTCTCTCACCCCCTCCAAAGCTCTAAGAGGTTGTCCCAAATCCGGGATTCTCCATTAGAGTTAAAAATACAAATTTTCCACCTTCTCATCCCCTTCGTGGAGCATCTTGCAGTGGTCCTCTCACCGCCATTCGGGAAGAGAATCCCGCTACGACGTCATCCTGCCCCATTCTCCGTTGTCCCTCATCGTTCTCCTTCGTCCCACATCTCACCACCTTCGTTTGGGCACTCCGTCGTTGCGGTTAGTCCTCCAAGCAGCCGTCGAAGAGGATAATCTCTCTACCTTCTCTTTTGCCGCTTTCTAGTGTAGATTTCCCGCTTTCTAGTGTAGTGAGTAGTTGAAATTGTAATGAACATCAGCTTGTGGTAGTGAAATCCATGTTTATTCTATCTCTATTTTCTCTTTATTTGTAATATTCTCTCTCTTTCTTTTATTATTTATTCTTTAAGTATATAGTTAGTTTAGATTCAATTCGATCAGCTAATCTGCTTCGTAACAAATAAAAGCAAACGTGGTTTCTAATCAAACGTCCACCTCCCTGTGTTAGACCCGGAATTCTTTCGAGTTTCGGTAAATTTATCTGTTGACAGATTTCTTCGCAAATCATATTACATCGACGGGTTTTTCAAAATTCAATCCCCATTAGCGTAGATCTTCCAACGCAACAGATATCGATTTGATCAATGTTCGATTCTCGGTCGAATTGTGGTGGTGAATCATTTACTACCGGATCAGAAAGAGGTGAGTCAAAATAGAAATTGATTCCGATGGCGGGTTAGGGTTGGGATTGGTTTCTGAATGATTCTGTAGGAGGTGTGGCTGCTTGGAGCTCCAAATCATTGGCCTCAGAATCAGAATTAAAGAATAGACCATGGACACTGAGGTCGTAACCTGGCTTGTAATCATCTGGAAACAATGGTTCTCTGAAATCCGGGTATGATTCGAATCATCGGAGAATTTGCAACAATCAGCTTCTAAACCTAATTCCAGATCGAGATTTTCACCATTAAACAAATCAAGATTCATGGAGTTATCAACCTGACTTTGGTCTAATTTAGCCTCAAATTCCAAGCTTAAAGGACTATCCTTATTGGGCGTAGGCCGGGTTCTAGGTACCTAGGGTAGATCCTTTCAAAACCCAACTCTTCCAACTCCTTTGATTATGTATCGCGAATCGGTGTGACTTTTGAAAAATCAGTTCGTTCTTCTGAGGAGTTTGGAGAAGTATAATCATCGAATACCGGCCCAAAGTCATAGTTCAGATATAAAATCTGGTTCTCATCACATTGGGCCTTATGATCATCCCAAATAGGCTTAGATCTAGATTCTAGGTTAGGGGTAGGAATTTGGTCACTAGAAACTGGACTTGGTTCTATTGGGATATCAGAATCATTCTCGAGGAATACTTTAACAGGATAAGGTGCTATAGTTACATCCTTAAGAGGTTCTGAGTTAGGCTCATCATAGGTGTTTGGAACATCTAGGCATGATGGACCAGTTTCACAACTTTTTATGGCTGGTTCGTAATCGGGAACACCTGCAATTGGATCCACTCAACCTACATTTTTATTAGGTATGTCATTCTGCACAAGATTCGAATCTAGTTCTATTTGGGTTGAGAGTCCATAACAATGTCCTCCATTTTCGTACCTGGATTTGATTCTCAACATTGCTATAAGATTCATCATCAGTTTCTGAGTGGTGATATGGGTATTTCTGATCAATGGCTTGTTGAACACTTTTAGCACATTTACACGTCTTTCAATGACATCCCGGTGCATTTCCTAAAGTGGTGGATTTGTCATACATTGCAAACTCTCAGTGCTGTACAATCTCCACGATTTATTGAATTCTGCTATGAGCATCCCGGGTTGAACCATGTATCATTTGGGTTAACATCATCTCGGCGCGGTTCATAAGGACGGCTGTTGTTTCTTACAGATTAACCTGAATGCCATTAAATGGATCTAAGGCCTTGTCAAATTCTTCCCTTTGTCTAAGGGCAGATTTGATCATTTTCTCTTTCATACTCATACGGGATTCAGGTTTATTGAACTATGTTGCCAGGGTGTATTTCCAAATCGAGTGGTGGATCAGGATGTAAAATCAAATTCTGGTCCAGATTGAATTAATCAGATCAGATTTTCTCCAAAAGATCAACTCTAATGGAGGCCTCTGGGTCAGACTTAGGGGCCTCTCCTGTGTATGTGCACTAAAGAATAGATGGACTAGATGTGTATTCGACGCAATCAAGGCCCCCAAAAAATTTTTGATGACGAAGGCTGTTTGAGGCAAATGGACCTCTTTGATAAAAAATCCCCACACCCGAGAATTATTTGGTTAGCAGGAAGAGAGAATCCCGCAACGACCCTGACACGGTAGAGCGTCCCCACGGGTTATAGGGTTTCCCTCACCCGACCTTCCTTGTCAGTGCTATTCTAAGTAGATCGGAATGTATAGCTTGAGACTTAAGTTTGCCAATTTTAGTTCTAATTGTGCCTTGGATTTCACTTGATTTAGAAGTTATTTCAATTTGTGACCTAATTTGTAGGCTGGTTAATTCACAGGGTGAACCAACTTCACCTGACCTACCTTAAGGTTGAGGATAAAATTTGGGTCAAAACCTAAATCACCTTGAATTGATTTTCTGGTTATTAGGTCCTATGATTCAAGTGAATTTAAAACCTTGATTTTAGGGTTCACTTGGATTGATTAGTTCAGACAAGGGCTTAGGCAGCATACAGATGTGAGAAGATCAATTTCCTTAATTGCAGGCAAATGTGTACTAACTTTTCAAAACCCTAATGTGAAAATCCTAATTGCCTATATTTCACGTCTAATTTGATTCCAAATATAAGACCTTGGACTCAAACGAGAAAGTGAATAGTCCAAGATGTTAAGAAATTTTATCGCAAATCCCTAATAGGTATGGGAGATTATGATGGGGAATCTCGTCTCAACTTTAATTAGATATTAATTTCACAAATCAAGAAACTCTTTATCTTTAAATCATATTTTTTTGAAACATCTTTAAATCATATTACTAGGAAAATAAGGCAAGTAAATCCTAAGTGGTTTTGTTTCCTTTTTCTCTTCCCAACATTAGGAGATGATTAGGGAAGAAGAGAAATTTTACTTGCCCTGGAGAGGTTGATTGCCCGGAAGATCTCTTTGTGATGTACCTCGTTATAACACAACAAAGCAAATAGGGCAAGTTAGAAATCAACTCAATAATTAATTAAAATAAGACTAGTGGTGAATTATGCGTTGCTCTCCAACAATGGTACTAAAATGCTGAAGCACTTTCGTCGAGTTTAAAATATGCATCTTAATATAGTCAACAAAAGCGAATTAACATTTAAATTTATAATCTCGAGATACAGATGTGAGTCTGAGGTCATTCGCAGGGATCAAATATGGAATTTTAAGACACTAGTCACAATTTTAAACGATTAACACAATAATTCATAAAAAGATATGCCATGAATTTCGATCAAAAATATATTCAATAATGGAAAATGTATCTCAAAAGTCAATGGGATAAAAAGAATAGTAAAATCCTAAAAATGGTGATTTGAATTATCAATTTAATCCTACAATTAAGCACATATCCCAATGATACTCAATATTTCAAATCAAATCAAATGTTTCAACAGATGTTTCTAGCAACTAATCCACGTCAGGCCTCAAATAACTCCCCAGTAACTCAAATCAACTGCAATTTGACGCTAGGGGTAAACATCAGACGACTTATAGTCGGTAAAGCATAGCACAAGCACAAGCCATTAATCCACTAAGTGTTGGGTGTGTGCGCACGATTCTTGAGGCAAAACCACCCCCCACCCTCAGATTCTCCTCTTTCCTTAATCGAGTATACGAGTTTGAACAGTGTCAGGTAACTGGGGAGGCGACATTTCGGTGGTGGAATTGAGGTCCTATGAGGGTAAACCTAAGTTAAAGAAGGAGAGGGAGAGATAGAACCTAGTCTAAAGGACGAAGGAGGTGGGAAATCCTTGCTGGTGTGATGGTCGAAGCTGAGGACGATGATACCTCTGATGGGAGGAACAACGAGGAAGAGAGGGTGAGGAGGCTTTTGCTGCTGTCGGCAAGAAGTGGAGGAAGCTGAGGGAGAGATTGGGTCACTCGATTTGATCGTCGAGTGGCCAAAGCGAAGGGGTCGATGAAGCTCGCCGTAGTCGTGGTGGAGGCGGCCGGAGGAAGAAGGGAAGTGCTATTTTTGGCCTAGACCGAACTGGAAAATATGTTGGGACCTTGGGTCCTATTTATAGAGCTCAAATGCAAGCTCTAAGTCAAGGAAGAGACCTGATTTAGTTGTGGTTTTAGGGGAAAAACTTCCCCAAATTCCTCGAGCTTGCCTGGGCTCTAGGAATCAATTTGGGGTTCTTGTGATGGTTCAAATGATCATGTATCTTCTCAAGATCAATCCTTTCAAATTTGGAGGGATGTGGATCTAATTTGAGAGAGAAATCCTTTCTCGAGTTTCGGCTTGAAGGTGTGTTCACACACTAATGGTGGCAGGGACCAAAGTGTAAAGAAGATGACAAAGCTAGGGGACGAAATGCAAGAAACTTGAAACTTAGGGGCTTGAATGTGAGAAATAGATAGTTTTGGGATTAAATTGCAAGCTAGGTCAAGATTGACTTTGATTGGGCCCAAATTTTTGGTTGTAATCTAATTTATACCCAAGAAATCTAATGGTCAACTTGGATTTGAGTTTTAATCACGTTTGACTGGATAAATTGCAGAGAAGACCAAATCAGGGTTAATTCCCGTCTGAAACTCTGTTCTAGGTTAGAATAGGTTTATATGGTCAAACCAAAGGTACCAAATCTCTTAGAATATTTTTCTATGAATTTTAGGAAGTTTAGATTGATTTTATCTTGACCAGAACCTTTCCAATTTAAGTGGGGTTGATAATTAGGGTTTTCGATACTGTTTTCGTCCTTGAAATGCGTGAAACCTTGATTCAGTCGAGAACCTACTTTTTTGACTTTTATACTCAATTGACCTTTAATTAACTCCTGAGTGACTCGGTGGCGAATCTGTATTTGTGATGTGTTTGTTAAAACTGCAGAATTAACCTTGTTTATTGTCTTATTCTCAAAATAGATCAGAGTGGAATTATGATCCTCAGGCGATCATTTAGGAGCATTTATCTCTTGATTCTAACTAAATTTAGTTATGACGAATGATGGGGTTGCCATCAACTTGTCCATAAACTGACTCACTTTAGTTACTATCAACGCAATATTTGGCCTTGTGACATTGACGAAGTAGTTTCCTTACTAATTCTTTGAACTATCTAGCATCAACCTATTCTGAGTTATCTTCATAAAGA
Source organism: Thalassia testudinum (assembly GCA_037157565.1). Lineage (NCBI taxonomy): Eukaryota > Viridiplantae > Streptophyta > Magnoliopsida > Alismatales > Hydrocharitaceae > Thalassia > Thalassia testudinum. Next base: position 100,425,526 of record JAZHRO010000022.1, read on the forward strand.
TGCACATTGGGGTCTACAGGAATAGATGCAGTCTTTGCTCCCAGTATGCCTGTCTCCCGAAGTAGATCTACAACATACTTTCTCTAGGAAGGAGCTACTCCATATGCATTCGGAGCTAGCTCTATTCCAAGGAAGTATTAAAGTGGGCCTAAGTATTTCCTCAAAGGTTACTGTGCATCGACTTTGTCTTTTAGATCTTCGTAGAGGAAGGCACTCTCAACATTAGGTTGATGAAGAGGTTAGTTACGGTGAATGACAACCGAAACGAGTATACAGATAGTGGCAAGTCGAGCAATCAGAGAAAAAGTATTGAAGTAGTCGAAATCATTTGTTTGAGTGTAGCTCTTAGCTATCAGGCCAGCTTTCTACGTCTTAACAGAGCCATCTAGGCGATGTTTTACAGTAAACACCCACTTGCATCTAACTACTGCATCATTAGGTGGTGGTTGAACATGACTCCAGGTTCCATGAGAGATTATAGGGTGCCTCTTGATGGTTGGTAGGCATTGAACGCCAAAGAGAGTAATAGAAAACTGTTGGTATTGAGAAAGATTTGCCATAGACATTTACTTTGGACATTTCGTCACTTGTCGACATTTTGAATTGAAAGTGAGAAGCAGCAACAAGTCGAAATGCTGAGACATTTTGTCAATGAAATTTCAATGAAATTTTGATGACATTTGATGAGTGCGAATCGAGATTTGGTAAAAATCGTATTGTAATATAGTCGAAAACACGCTTAATCAACCTTTAAAATTTATAATCTCGAAATTAAAATCCGAGGTTGTTCACTTTGAGCAAACATGTGTGGAATTACCACTATGTGAACTTTTCTTCCAAAAATTTGCACTTAAGATCTAGATGCTGGTAAATGTTCAAAACTATAAAGAAATCCAAATGTCCTTTCTTTGTTTCTCTTTAAAAATGTGCCTAATTCCAATTATTCAAGCCTTAAATTGAAGATGATTACATCAATTGATTCATTCAAGCAAAAATTACAATTCAACCCTTGGAATAAGACTTTTCTTGTGAGATGGTCCTTGCAAAATTGCAATTTGGTCCCTGTGGAATTTTTTCCTCTCAAGCTGGTCCTTGCCAACAAGTGAGACTCAATCTCCTCTCTTGTGTCAAGGAGGATGGAGGAGCTTCAGGGAGGCTCGTTGATGCGTGAGAGCCTCTGCTAAAGGTTGTTGGTCGCCCCTCACGCTGCTACAAAGCTTCTCGCGAAGCTTGGGCGCTCGAGGATGGACAATGAAGGCTACTGACGTCGGAGAAGGTGGTGGCGGTGGTAGAGGTTGACTTGTTGAAGGAATGGGTTCCGGCCTCAGGCAAATGGCCGAGGAGCTTTGTTAGACCTCGGTGATGGTGGTTGTGGTGGTGATTTGGCGTGGGGACATTGGTGACAAGTTGATGACATCAAGGAAGATGGTGGAGGAGGGCGGCATTAGGCAGGGGGTTTACGCGGTGGAAACTCTCAATAGGTTGAGGGGTTTTGCTCCCCAGAGCTTGGTGAAGCTTATGGGGCGTTTGGCGAGCGGGGACAATGAACCAAGTTAGGAGCAAGTCACTGGAGAACCGTCAGCCTTGGGGAAGATGATGAGGAAGGCGGGGTGTTGGGGCTAAATGCTATGTTTAAGGCACCTAAATGCACCACAGAGAGAGGGGGGAAGAATGGGGTACCTAACGCTAGTCGAGGCAAGTAGGAGGGTGTCGGGCAGGAAGTTCAGCGAAGAAGCTGGGAAGATGACCATGACCTTGGTTGACGGCGAGATGCAGCGACGAAGGTGGTTGGAAAAGCTCCAATGGTCTCATCAATGGCGGGTTTGGGGAGGTCGAAGAAGGGGCTGAACACGTGCCTAAACTCAATGAGACAAGTTAGTGAAGCACGGCGGTGCTTTATACAAGGTTGGCCACTGCGATTGAGGCAGGATTGTGGTCTCGAATAGGTTGATTTGGAAATTCTCCAGCGATGAATTTGGCCTCAAATTACGGCTACCACTGTTGACAAGAATAGTTGGAAATTACGCGAAGATGTGTGGATTTGATTGGACAAGCTCTTGACCCAGAATTGGGGCATTTCAATGAGAGGATTGATAGAAATCCTCCTCCAAAGTCACAGCCAAAATTGTCTTCGCGAGCTGCTGCTCGGAGGAGGAAGGCAGTTGACGTCAGCATGATGTCAACCAAGGTTCGAAAAGAAGAAATTTTGGACTTAAATGAAATAAATTCAAGACTTGAGTGCCATTATGCAAAGTAGGTGATGATGGAGTCCAATTGGTCTCAACTTTTTAGGGTAACCTAACTTAGACATAAGAAATCTAATGGTAACTTCAATTTTTAGTTTTGATGAAGTTTGATTGGCCAATATATATTTTAACCCAAAATGTATTAAATATTAACCTTGGTCTTTGTTTTAGGTCAAATTAGGTTCATTTTGTAAAATTGATTATTCGAAATCTTAGGGAATATTTTTCAATAATTTTTAGAAGGTTTATATTACATTTATTTCATTTGGAAGCCTTTGAATTTAAGTGAGGCTGAAATTTGATTTTTATTTAATAATTGTCTTTCAATTTTAATGGGAAGACTAAATCAATCAATACAAGCCCATTTATTGGAAATTTGAGCTTAGTTGACCTTTAATTAAGCGTAGGTTTACCCTTTAGTTAATCTGCACTTGTATTTGTCTGTTAAAACAATATAATTAGCCCATTTCAAAGCAATTCCTCCTGATTTACCCATGATTGAATTATACCCTTTAATATATCAATTATGTGAATTTAGCCTTGGAAATTAGTCAATTTGAATTAGATATAGAGGATGATGGTGTTACCACCATATCGACATTATATTGATGTTGATATGATCTAACCCCAAAAATAGCCATTTGGATGACATGCCAATGGCATGCTGTTGAAATTTAAATCACGTACAACAACAGTAATGAGTAGAAACGAATTATTGAGACACCTATATTGACCTTAATATATGGTAATAATTTAAGAATTGTACCTAATGTCACCCATTTCTCCAAACTTATCGACATAGTATCTATATTTGGCAAAATCTTGCTGACGCTCCAGCATTTCAACAATACATGTATGCTTATATCGCTCCATGTCAAAAAAAGGCCATTTCGTGGGCTTGATGTGGGCATTCGGAACAATGGTGGCAGTGCTCCGATGGTTGGCTGATCACCAGTGATAGGTTAGGAGGTAAAGGGGTCTAGGGCGACCCTTGTTACTCTCAATAGAAGGCGAGAGAGGGCTTCACAAAGCCCCCCTCACCTACTGCGAACGTTGGTGCTGGGGAGAAACCTTACTGGTGATGTTGCTGTTGGTGATGGGTTATCGATGGGGGCCCTGCCAGTCGGGGTGGTCCAGCGATGCCCTTGCCAGTGGCTAAGAGGTGGTTCCCGACGGTGCTGACTCCTCCTTTGACTTCTTCGGACTTCCTTGGGTTGTTGGCTACCAGATCCGAGAATGAGTTTGACGAAGAACTCGAAACCTGATATGAGGAATTCCTCTCTTAATGGGTTTAGGATCTCAAATCAATAGGAGAATCCGTAATTCTTATTTAGTGGAGAAAGAGAGTAGGAATCAAGGTATAGAGCTCCAGCCTAGGACGATTACTTTGATATCATGTGAAAGAAAGAAAATTTTGACTCAACTTCAAAAGAAATGCTTGTCCTCTATATATAGAGAGATGTTAGGTAAAAATTACAATCATGTCCTTAAGGAAAGAAAATAGAGCAGATAGAACCAGAAAGACAAAAGTGTTGGGACTTGGAAAATATCCCACGTGGCACTTGCCACTGCCACGTGGCAGCCATCTGGAGACCCAACAACCATCAGTGCATGGCCCTTTGGACCAATTTTGGAAGCACCAAAATTAGTTGTTTCCTATTTTGATTATTCCTAGTTATTTTCTATTCTTAGTTGTTTCCTATTTTTAACAAGTTGGTTTAGGAAACTAGTTGTGGGATTTGTTAAAGAGATTAGATCTTTTCAAATGAGAAATCTAATCTTTAATAGGAATAGAATCTTTACTATTTTTAGTGGATATGTTCTCTCTATAAAATAGAACCTCCCAACTATTTTCAATTAAGCAAATAGAAGAATATTTCCAATACAACAAAGATCCTCTCCTCCCTCTACTTCTCTCTCTGCCGTGTATCACCAAGGCCAAATCAGGCCTCCAACCAGTCAACAAGGAGCGATTGATTACTCCATCCAGCTACTGCCTTCTCAACAGACTCGCTGATCACCCAGATTAGTCGTCTGGTGGTCATTCCAGACGTCTTATATGCACGTTTTAGTACTGTGCGTGAGATTTCTAGATCTCTCCACCCTCCATCTGTGCCCACCTAGAAATCTCTACAGTAGGAAACATCTTCCTCAATAAAGCTGAAGAACAAATTAAGTACTTTTTGTCCTTGTACTCAATTTGCAGGGGGGATGATAAAACTAAAGTGTTGAGTTCTCTTGTAAATAAATAATATTTTAGTGTGTGGGTGTGTATTGTAATCTCTCCATTACCTGGAGAGCAAAAAATCGTGTTATTATAAATAAATCCCTAGGGCCACTATTGATCATTGGAGTGAGGGAAATCGTAGGCTTAGACGTAGAGAGACAAATTGCCTCTCGCACTGGGTTAACAAATACTTCTCGTCTCCATTGTTTGTTTGTGATTTTAATATTTTACGTCATTGCCACTAAAGGAAATAATAAAATGTTGTATGATTGTTCAATCATTGGTGAGCTCGGGAAGGTACTGTCGTTGAACTTGGAACTATATTTGAAGTATTTTTGTTTTCACAGTAGACCATATGGGTAATCATTATACTATTGTTATTACTTCTGTCAGATGAACACTACATTCTGAAAACCTTCTAGAAAAAGCATTATACGCTGAGAACAAGTCTTTTTATGTGTTTCTGGAAATGGAACTTAAGCAACACTGTGTTCTTTTAATGTAATTCTTGAAGTGGGAGCTATCATGAGGAGAAACCATCCTGAATTTTATATGTAAAATTGAAACCAGTATGTTGGCTGACATCCTCAGATATGCGCCAAGAGTTGTGGGAGGATTTAAGGAACCTGAAGCCTTGTTCAAGCATGAACTGTTATGATTGGTGGGGATTTCATTGTTACTTATCCAGATGACAGACTAGGGGATGCTTGTGACAAGAATGTGGGATCAGGGGATTTTTGGTTATTGATAGATCTGCAGTTCAAGATTTGAGTCGATTGTCATTTCACTTGGAGAAGTGTTGCTAGATTTAATTGGGTTTGTGGAGGTGTTTCATTTGGGAGATGTAAAGGCAGCTTGTAGACCATTTTCAGATCGGACTCCCCTCATTTAGAGATGTAATTAATCGCTCAGGATCTCTTCTTTGTTCAAGTTTGAATGATCATGGTTGATGTGACCTAACTTTTGGAGCAAGCCAGAAAGTTGGTGGCAGGGTATGCCTGCTTAGGTATCAGTTACAGCTACAATGGTTCACTGGCTGCAGGCTGTTGGATTGAAATTAATGGAATATAAGAAGAAGATCAAAGAGGAGAGAAGAAAGAAGAGGCTGGATACCTTGGAGAAGATACAAGCATTGGATCAAGTCGGGGATGCATGCCTTCATAGAGATCTAGAGGTGATGGATTGAAGGATGCCCTGGATGCTGTTGCACAAGTCAAGAAGGTTGAGATTTAGGGACGTCAAAGAGTGAGACAATTATGGCTCTTAGAATTTTGCTTTTTCTTGATGGTCTTGTGCCTGTGAAGTGATCTTTTCTTTTTTGATTTTTCTTAGATGATTGCTTGAGGTTAGTAATCATCCTACATTCATCAGGAAGAAAAGCTGTATATTACTACATGGTACTGATCCTCTCCAAGTGTAGATGTAAATCTGCATTGGAAACTGCAGTATAACGCATGTACTACGTGAATTTCCACCCAAATAGCAAACTGAAAATCTATCAGTTGGGATGCGCAAATATGAGGTGTCTATTACTAACTGCACAAATATTAATAAATAGTTGCACATCTAAGTAAAATGGCATTGCCAATGTTGCCTTTTCACTGCAAAGAGGCTACTTGTTTCATGATGGTTATTGTGATTAGGCATGTCAGGTGGGCATTCTTTTGCCCTATGTGGATGAGGAATGTTGGGGGCCTTTACCTGATCATCAGCCTGTGTACGCAAAACAATGTGTCTTTGATGTTTCCAGTTGGCAAACCTGATAGATTAAAGTTAGTCTTGTTAATATGTACTTTTAGTTAGTATTGCATGGTGTGTTTCATTCACATATCTTTCAACAAGATATAGTTCAATTTATAAAATCTTTTTCTAGCCTATGGCTTTTATAAAAGATAGCAGAAATGATCTCTCATAAAAATTTATCCTTATTTGGTGTCTGATGCTTGTGCAGGGAAGAAAAATGTCCAAAACATTGGGAAATGTCATTGATCCTCTTGACTCCATCAAGGAATATGGTGCAGATGCTTTGCGCTTTACGATTTCTCTGGGTACTGCTGGCCAGGTGTGCATAACTTCCTTTTTGTAGTTATTTTGTTTTTGAGGCAATTTATCTGTATTATGTCTGTCTGGCCAGGGGTTTATAACTTCTCCTGTATACTGAGACAGCATGTCTACAATATATCTCTCTCTACATCATACAGATCACTCAGCACCTCACATCATTGTGCAGGATCTTAATCTGTCTACTGAGAAACTAATCTCCAATAAGGCTTTCACAAATAAGCTTTGGAATGCTGGGAAATTTGTATTGCAGAATTTGCCCACTGGTAGCGACAAATCATCTTGGGAAGCTTTATTGGCTGTTAAGGTTGGACAATCATGTGCTTTATTGTTATCTATTTCTTGAGGATTATACTATACAAGGGTTAATCATGCGCAGAGTAGTTTTGAGGATCTTCATTACAAGTCTTTTCGAGATTCTGAATTTTGATTTTCTTTAACCTTATGAGAGCAACAACAAGTCCTGCATTAGGTGGCATCAGCTGCACAGGTTCTGTGCCTCCATTTAGATCTGGTTTGCGAAATTCCTGGACTTGAATACAAAAATGGAAGATCATGGTGGATGATTTTTTTTAATACTTAAGGCTCAACATCTAACTTCTTGCATCTATATAGATGCTTGGACCACCTTAATTAAGTGTCCATTTTATCTTTTGTCGGGGGCATGCCAACCTTTTATCTTGTACAAGGGCAGACATGCAGTTCAGCATCTTTTTTTTTTTTTTTGATGACTTAGGACTATGGGTGTAATTCCATAGCAACCTGGAGGTCCCGCACAGTGCCCCCACTGGGTACAGCAGAGCCCAGTCTCGAACCAGCGGCTCATGTCTGCCAAAGTCAGGCATGGGGCCAGCCCCATCTGAGATGCGCCCTGACGGGCACACTTAAGCATCTTACTTTCAGCTACATATGGCCTCTATGCATGCGTACAGTTGACAGCTCAGCTCTAGGGGCTGTATTTTTTTTTCTTTTTTTGGAAGGGAGCTCTAGGGGTTGTTTTATGCAGCATGGCATGTGTTATTGCTGCTTTGTAGTAGTTCCCTTCACTTTGAGAGGAATCCTTTTGTTGCATAAAACCCATGCTGTTCTCCACCTCGACCAGCATGCATCTATTCTGTGTGCGCCATCTCTATTAATTCTCCATGTTATAGAAAAATTAAACCAATATGTAAAAAAAAAGTCCTCTACATGTACCCTTTGCTTCAGAATTAGTTTGACCTTCCAAACTGCATGTATAAAATTCTTCTGTGGTTTGTTGTACAGTTTGACATGGAGGAGGCTCTCGAAAGCTTACCATTAACAGAATGTTGGGTGGTATGCCATTGTTGTTTTCTTTCAGAATCCAGGTGATTTATAAGGAGAATTCTCTTGTTTTACTTATTGACTCTTGGTGCTTGATAGGTGTCAGAACTGCATAGGCTTGTTGATGCTGTAAGTTCTAGTTATGACAGGTTCTTCTTTGGAGATGCTGGTAGGGAAATATATGATTTCTTTTGGGGAGATTTTGCAGACTGGTAGGACTTCCTGTCTGACACTGGTTACTTTGTGCATCTTATCTTTATTCTGGATTGTTAATTTTATTATGGTTATCTATTGCAGACGATGTCATATTTTTTGGTGCATTATTGTATCTTTTCGGGATAAGCTGGGAAAAATGGTAAAAGTTGCATTAGTCAAAAACCCTACCTCTATATATGGAGAGAGGTGGGAGCAAATTACTTAATAACCCCACAAGAGGTGGAGTGCCAAGTAATCAAATAACTCAATGCTCCTCATTAAGCTGTAGTATAGATGTCAATCATGCTCAGCGTGGAAATGCAAGAATCAAAGGAAGAGCATGCAAGAGGCTTGGTAAAGACATCAACTGTCTGCTCGTTGGAAGCAACATGTGTAGTGTAGATGAATCCGTTTTGGATCAAATCTCGAGTGTAATGACAATCCACCTCCACATATTTGGTATGCTAATGAAACATGAGGTTTTTAGCAGTATAAGTGGCAGCTCGATTATTATATTGTAGCTCCATAGGCCCATCAACTTCCACACAAATTAATCAAAAGAGTCTTTATCCACATCTTACTCAGCTAAAGTTTGGGTCATAGTCTTGTATTTAGACTCAGCACTAGACCTGGAAACAACAATCTGCTTTTTACTTTTCTAGGTCACCAAATTCCCCACAACATTAGTATAAAAGCACATAGTGGACTTCCTGTCATCATGGCCACCTACATAATTTACATGAGTATCCAACCATAGCCATAGATGTCCCTTTGGTGAAAAGAAGACTCTATCCTTGTGCTATCTTCAAGTACTTAAGCACCATCATAGCAGCATCCCAATGCTTTTTAGTAGATTTCTCCATTAATTAGCTCAGCTTCCACATAGTAAAGGAGATGTTAGGCCTAGTGATGTTCAAGTACAATAGCTTTCCCATAGGCTGCCTGTATCTCTTGCTATCTATTGTCTTTGCATCCCTATCATATAACTGTGCGTTTGGATCTGTTGAGTTGTAAGGGTTTGCATGATATTTTATTTATATTGAAGGGATACTTACGTAGTTAACCCAGTTTTCTTTTCTATAAAATAGGGTTAGGATTTCATTTGAAAGCAAGACATTCTTTTAATTCTCCACATGATATTAGAATAGCGGTCCTAGATCGGTGCACCGATATCCCAGCAAAAATCCATCGCAACATGTTTAGATCACCAACTTAGGGTGCTCTAATGGAGGACGCTGTCTACGGTGGCACCGCCACCATGGGTGGCATGTGGACAGGTGGCGTAGCATGCGGCAGAGTCGACGCAATGTGGTGCAGCGATGGCATTGTGTTGACCAGTGGTGGCGTAGGCGGCACTATGTGGCAGTCTGTTGCCATTGGCGGTGGTGGCCACTGTTTTCATGGTATTGCCAGTTGGTTTTTGCGGTTGCTGGTAGCAAGTGCTACTGCTGCTGGTGAGTGCCTTGTTCGTGGCTTTGTGTGCGTGATGAGTTCTCTCTTACACCTCCCATCGATGACGATGACTCTTCTCTCGTTGGTGTTTGATCTGAGTAGATCAAGTTCAGATTTGATTGGGCTAGCGTTTGCAACCCAAGAAATTGGAGTGAGGAAACTGGGACCAGAAGTGCTTGGGTGATTGATTCTGGTGCCTCCGTTCATCTTATTGGAGATAGAGTTCGCCTGAAGAATTCGATGCCTTCGCATGGAATTCATGAAGTACAGGTAGCCAATAGAGGAACTTCCCCTGTGATTGCTGTTGGATGTGTAGATGCTACATCTAAGATGAAGATAGAACAAGTGTATTATGCTCCTGAGTTTTCCATGAATCTTCTGTCAGTTAATAAAATTTGCAGAGATCTTGGATGCTGTGTTATTTTTTATGAAAAGTATTGTTATTTCCAAGAGATCGAATCACGAGTGATATTATTGGTGGTGGAATAGAAAGGAGTGGACTATATTATTTAGACACGCCTACCTTATTTGCTGGAGCAGTGTCTATTTCTCGTGATCCATTACTCTGGCACAACAGACTTGGGCATTCTTCTATGATGAAGATGCGTTAGATGTACCCACCACTACCTGATTCCTTCGTCTTAGAGTGTGAAGATTGTCACATGGGGAAGCACCATAGGGATAGCTATCCAGGGAGAGATGGTGGCGTTAGTTCTGAGTCATTTTCTTTACTGCATTGTGATATCTGGGGGCCCTCTAGAGTTGTCACTATTGGTGGACACCGATACTTTGCAGTTATGATTGATGACAGTAGAAGGTTGACCTAGGTGTTCTTGATGAAGGCCAGAAGTAAGATTCCTACCATTATTCAGTAGTTTCTGTCTGTATAGTATGATACTACTATTCGAGTCTTCCGCGGTGATAGTGCATTAGAATTTATGTGTAATGATTTGCAGGAAGAGTTTCATACTAGGGGAATCATTCATCAGACGTGGTGATAATGCATTAGAATTTATGTGCAGTGATTTGCCGGAAGAGTTTCATACTAGGGGAATCATTCATCAGACATCTTGTGCACACACTTCCTAGCAGAATAGAGTTGTAGAACGCAAGTTGCGCTACTTGCTTGATATTGGTGGGACCTTGATGTCTCATATGAAGGTTCTTAAGCAGTTTTGGGGGGTTGCTATATTATCTGCAGCCTTTCTGATTAATAGATTACCATCCTCAGTACTTTATGGTCAACTTCCCTATCAGGTTATACATCCTGAGTGTGATGGGATTTTTTCACTGCCTCTACGAGTTTTTGGGTGTGTCTGCTTTGTTCAGAATTTTGGTATACAGGACAAATTTGCTCGTCGTGCTACAAAGTGTCTTTCTTGGGTATTCTAGAACCTAGAAGGGCTCCAAGTGATATAACCTAATTTGGAGGTGATATATTGTTACTGCTAATGTGAGCTTCTTTGAGAAGGTTCCCTACTTCTCAAAGGAAGGTCGTCCATAGAGGTGGCTATATAGGACACAGGTATATCAGAGGAGATCACATCTAGATGACATCATAGATGAGGAACTAGCTTAGCTTGTTTCTCTACCAGGTAGGGGTGAGTTAGATGGTGAGGAGATTGTGCAGAGGAGACCTGACACCATGCTTCATCTTATTTCTCGTTATACTACTGTATTTCATCTCCAGGAGGAGGACAGGTAGTTTGCATCTGCCATTAGCATAGTAGTTGTTCCCAGAGATTTTGTTCAGGCTCTCCATGATCCTAGATGGAAAGCCACTATGGACGAGGAGATGCATGCACTTCAGACCAGGAAGACTTGAGAACTTGTTTTATGTCCTAAGGGTGCTATAGTTGTTGGTTGCAAATGGTTGTACACCATCAAATAAAGATCAGATGGGACAGTGGAGTGATGTAAGGCAAGACTTGTGGCCAAGGGATTCACCCAGACATATGGGGTGGATTACCTTGATACTTTTTCACCTGTTGCTTGTATCACCTTCATCAGGATCATCTTGTTAGTTGCTGTGGTTAGGGGATGGCCCCTTCATTAGTTAGATATAAAGAATGCCTTTTTTGTATGGTGATATAGTTGAGGAAGTTTACATGAGACAACCACTAGGTTATGATAGTCAGAGGGAGTTGGTTTGTCGCTTACGGAAGGCTATCTATGGCCTTAAGTAGAGTCCTCGAGCTTGATTTGAGAGGCTCAACTTAAAGATCAAGAAGATTGGGTTCCAGAGATCTACTATTGACTTTTTATATTCGTAAGGAGGACTGAGCATGATAAAGCATGGAGGGTTGTTATCTTAGTAGTCTATATTGGTGACAATCTTGACAAGTGATGATATTGATGGGATAGCAGAGATGAAAGCCTTTCTCCACTCTACTTTTGTCACTAAAGACTTGGGTGATCTTCGTTACTTCCTAGGGATAGAGGATGTTTGTTAGGAGGATTGCTTATCCTTATCACAGAGGCAATATACCTTGCAAATTCTTGAGGAGGCCAGACTACATGGGTCTATGCCATCAGGGATACCGGTCGAGGCACAGGTAGTCATACTCTGATGAGTCAGATCCCTTTTTTGAGGATATTATCAGGTATTGTAGTACTGTTGGTGGTTGTTATACCTGACTATTACTCGACCAGATATTAGCTTTGTTGTCAGTCATGCTAGTCATTTTATGTAGAGTTCCAGGTACAGTCATTGGCATGATGTGTGTTTCATCCTGAGATACTCGAAGGGCACCCTAGGGTGAGATCTGTAATACAGGGTGAGTGGCACTCTTGATCTTGTGGCTTACTCCGATGCAGACTATGTAGGATCAGTCGAAGATAGGTGATCTACGTCAGGCTTTGCTGTTTATTTGGGTGGAAGTCTGATTTCTTGGAGGAGCAAGAAACGGAATGTTGTCGCTTGCTTCAGTGTAGAGGCAGAGTACCGGTTTATGGCATAAGCTTCGTGTGAGATTATGTGGATGGTTGGTTTTCTGCGAGATCTAAGGATATTGGCTGATACCCCGATTTTACTTTATTATGATAATAAGTCAGTGACATACATTATCTCTAATCAGGTCTTTCACCTGGAGGATGAAGTATATTAAGGTTGATTGCCATTTTATACGGGATGCAGCCCTGAAGGGCAAGATAAATACCCCTTATATATCTTCTGAGCTACAGGTTGCTGATATTTTCACTAAGCCTGTCAAAAGGAAATGCCATGATTTTTTTAGCGACAAGTTGGACCTCATTGACATATGCGCTCCAACTTGAGTGGGAGTGTTGAGTTGTAAGGGGTTGCATGATATTTTATTTATATTGAGGGGTACTTATGTAATTAGCCTAGTTCTCTTTTCTATAAAAGAGGGCTAGGTTTTCATTTGAAAGTAAGACATTCTTTTGATTATGCACAGAATCCATAGGAACATTCGCTGGTTTGGCACCCAGCATCCTAGTTTCTTTCAACAAATCCAGAGCATATTTCCTTTGAGGTAGAACAATCCTACTCTTACTGTAAGCTACTTCTATCACAAGAAAATATCGTAGTGGCCCCAGATTCTTCATAATCGAAACTCTCCTTTATCTCTGCCACTCTTGTCGTGTCATCGCCAGTAACTATGAGATCATCAACACATACAAAGAGCACCACCACTCATTTCCTTGTTCTCCTGGCAAACAGAGAATGATCAACAGACGACCTTTAGAAGCCAGTAGACTCCACCACCTAAGAGAGCTTTTGGAACTAAGCTGTGGGACTCTACTTCAGACCATAAATAGCCTTCTGTAGACGACACACTCCCCCTGAACCTCATAACCAGGAGGTGGTTGCATATAAACCTCCTTCTGAAGATCTCCATACAGAAAGGCATTCTTTACATCTGGCCGGTGAAACTGCCAATCCTTCTGAATTGTAATAGAGTCCAGTACATGGATAGTGGAAAGATGTGCCATCAGGGAGAAAGTATTAAAGAAATCAACCATGTAAGTTTGGGTAAAGCCTTTCGCTACCAAACGAGTCTTGTATTTGGCGATAGATCCATCAGGGTTGTACTTGAATGCAAACACCCAACGACAACCCGCTACTACAGCTCCTGAGGGTAATGGCATGAGCCTCTACGTGCCACGAGCTTGGAGTGCAGTCATCTCATCCTCAATGGCTCGACGCCACTTTGAATGTAACATAACCTACTGATAGGTAGAAGGCATCTCTATGGTAGCAAGTGTACAACAAAAGCTCCCAAAAGCCTTTCCAAGATTGTTAGTAACTGGGCTGCCTACCACATGGTATCTAGCACATGTGTGAGGCACTTTTCTAATAGCAGTTGAAAGATCTGAATCCTCCATTGGCATATCCCCCTATTCATTTTGTGAAATAGTACTACCAGTAGCACTGCCAGTAAGCAGAGTATCATCAGTATCTAAAAACTCCATACTCACTTGATCTGGGGAGGATGGTGGTGGTGAAGGGGAGGGGGGGTATCTGCAATGTAGTATGAGGCCACCTGTAAGTAGTAATAGGCTCATATATCTGGAGTTAATCATGGGTAGTAGTAGTAGGTGGTGCAATAACAGAAATCTCAATGGGGACATAAGGAACAGGCATAGGAGTCACATCAGCATCAATAAAAATATCATGCCTAGTAGTTGGAAAATAAGCAATGGACTCATAGAATGTAATGTCTGTAGAAACAAAGTGATGAGCAGATGAGAGATCAAAACAATGATATCCTTTTTGAGTCTTGGAATATCCTAAGAAAACACATTTCATTGCCCTTGGTGCCAGTTTATCCAATGAGTAAAATCATGAACAAATGCAGCACACCAAAAAAATCTTGGGAATAACAAGAAGCAACTCCCTATTTGAATACAAGATACCCCGAGGAATTTGTTCATGAATTGTAGAGTTGGGCATCTTATTAATAAAAAAATAGGTAGTCAAAATTGCATCGCCCTAGTAAAGAGACAACACAAATGATGTATAAGTAGGGTGCGTGCAACATCAAGAAGGTGGCGATGTTTCCTCTTAGCAACACCATTTTGCTGAGAAGAATGGGCACAGGTAGTCTAATGAATGATGCATTGGGATTTATAAAAAGAATGCAATTGATGTGTACACAGTTCGAAAGCATTATCAGAATGAATAATCTTGATAATAGTAGAAAATTAGGTCTTTATTTCAATAACAGAACCAACAATAGCCTTATTCTTCAATAGAAATACCCATGAGACACAAGAAAAATTGTCAACAATGACAAAAAAATAACGATGACCTAGTCTATCAGGAATATGACTAGACCCCTACACATTTATATGAATAAGCTCAAACAAAGAAGTAGACTCAGCACTTTGAGATGATGGAAAATAAGGAGCTTGTCCAAGGGAAGATGACTAAGATGGAGGCGCCACTGGAAAGGGGACCCAGTGGTAAAAGCAACCTCCCCATGGCCCACAGAAGCAACAATAGAGGTTTGGCTTAGGTGGCATATCCCCCCTTCACGTCCCGCACCAATCGTTCTCCCTCTAAGCTTGTCATTAGAGAATCATAGTGTGGAGAATAAAAGAGTCTCCCCCTAGCCTGCAACATGGGATTGTCTCCCATCTGCCACTTGAACTAGACGTCTTAGAGAAATTGATCTGATAGATGAGAACTGTATTTGACTACCACACAGATGGCGCGATGCACCAGAATCTACTAGCCATTCTCCATCCTGCTGTAACCCAGAAGACGAGCATGCAAACTTGATACCTGAGGGGGAGGTGAGAGTAGCTGTCTCATAAGTGGAGATAACCGTAGACTTTGAGAGTTGTGTAAAAAGCTATAGAAGATCGTCAAACTTAGCACAAGATACTATTTTAGAAGGAGCCTCTGTAGACTCACCAGCCTGATTAGCCACTGTAGGATGACCATGCTTGGTCCAACAAGTGGCCTCAAAATGTCTTCGTCACTCACAGTAGGTGTGAGTATGCCCTGCAGATCAACAACCATGGCCACGACCACATGTAGAGGAAGTACCCCTACATCGTCTAGGGGTCACAACCAAAGCAGATGTCTGACCAGTAGTCTCTAGGACTGAAGATTGCATAGCGATCCTGTTCAATCTACTATATGTCTCCTCAAGAGACGGAAGCTCTGACGGGGTCAAAATTTGATCTCGACCTGCAGTAAACTTAGGTCCAAGGCTCGATAAGAACAGTGATAACACCAACTCTCTTCTAAATGCCTTCTGTGATGCACATGTACATGTAGGCTGGTAGGTATTGTCTTTCCAAGAGACCCTTCATAGTGGAATAATACTGCGCCAACAATCATCCCTCCTGTCGCAACTGGAAGAGCTCATGATAGGTCTAGAATACCTGCATCAAATTCTTCTCATGAGAGTAGGTGTCATGAAGAGTATCCCACATTTTCTTCACAATGTCGTAATACGTTATCTATCTCCAATCTTGGAGATAACGCAATTCATCATTTAGGCACTAACCATTGCATTATCTTTGGTCTAAGTGGCATTAACTCGTCTTCTCTGTGGGCTCTAGGTTGGTCAAAATATGCTCCTTTCCATGACCTCTCACGGCCATAAGAAATGCTTGCAACCATCGGAGATAATTGGTTTCATTTAGCTTAATCATGGACTAAAGAACGAGCTCTTATATGCCTCTGTGTCTACACTAATGTCCAATGTCAGCTCGGATGAACTAGAGGATGTCATGATGGCTTCACCCATGAACCCAAGGCAAACAAGAGATGACTAGATCATCAACTCAGATCGCAATCATGAGTAGGGTAGGGTCTGACCAACCAAGACATAGCTACATCTATTAGGGCCAAGATCAACCCCCAACAATGCAACCTTTCCCTCATGAACCCTCAAGAATGAGGAAAAGAAAAGGGAGGACATAGATTGTCCCTACCACGGTGTATGTAGATTTGGTGGCTATGGGAGGCCACCCAGGTGGGCTACGTAGCCACCTAGATCTGGCTGGTGGCGGCAAGAACATGCCCAACAGGGCTGAGTGATGCCTGGGATGCCGTAAGCGATGCCGCTAAGGGGTTAGGAGGGCACCAATGGTGGTGTTGGGTACCCAGACCTCTACCAACGGTGGTGCTGGTGATGGCTGCTGTTGTTTACCGCTTGAGACGGAGGAGAACCAACCAACGAGAAGAGATCCGATGAAAGAAAGAGAAGGGAGATGGTGGTGGGGTTGGAGGCCTTTTTGGGTCTTCGTACCTAGGGCTTCGGGTTAGTACCACTGCTTTGATATCAAGTTGGGAATAATGACAACCTCTCTTTATATATAGAGAGAGGTGGAAGCAAATTACATAATAACCCCACAAGAAAAGGGAAACTAACAAAGTGCCCAAACAAAATAATCAAATAACTCAACATGATAGAACAACAACAACCAAGCCTTCTCTCGCATTAAACCTTCTCTTACATATCTTTTCCAAATGGTGTGGAAAAATGATTTAACATATTTTCTAATTCAATTCTTGATGGTAATTATAATGCTTTTAGAAAACAAATGGTTCATGATTTTATCTTAGCATATCTAGTTGGTTTTTGAATTCTTGTTCATCATTGCATTTGTTATGAGGCATATGTAAAAAAAAAGAAGTGTTTTTTTGTCTAAGTGTAAACTTAGATTTCCATAGATTTGAGTGGAGGCAATGAATCCATGTAGTTAACCCATTGGAAAAGGCTTTGTTTTTGTTGTAAACTGTAACCTCTAAAAAACAAAAAAAAAATCAAGAGGAAACATGGCCAGTGCTTCAACTTTTCCGCTCAAGGGAGTTCTCAACTTTTCCGCTTAAGGGAGTTCACATGGGGAAGAGGGGATCTGTACTTCTAGTCGAGTGATTGAGACTGGTAACAACCGATCGAAAACCAATGCTTGTGAATTTGATAAGATTGAAAAAAGTTGACATTTTGGAGTTGAGATGCATCACTTGTGTCAAGAGGTCTGAGATTATTGAATCTTTCAAGATGTCATCTCATAACCTTTGGAAGTAGCTACCTGTCCGTAAGCCCGTGGTGTCTCTTGCCCTTGTCTGCTAACTAGTGACTTTTTGTCCAGCTTTTCTGTGAGCATTCTTTTTATCTGAATGAAGATCCCAGCAATGGTCCACGGTTTGAGTTTTGTTTTTTAAGGTGCAATGCTCAACAGTATATTCAGGCTATGAAGGAGTAAATGGCACCTGGATTGCCACACCACATGCCACAGTTGCCATGTGGATAGTTTAAAAGTTGGTAATTGGTATTTAGTCGGCTATGCCACTGATTAAGGAGTATACGGTACGTGGGGAGTAATCGATTTCTCGGTTGGGCATTTTTTAAATAAATAAATACACACATAAACACACACAACCAAGGCAAGGATTAAGGAGAGAAAGGAGCAACAATAGGTGCGGTACCAATAGCAGTAGTAGTTGCAGTACCAACAACAATAGTAGGCCGAAGTGGCAGGGCATTGGCAATTGCGTGGTGCTTGAAGCAGCAACAGCAGTGGCATTGGTGACGGTGAAAGGCCTGAAGGGCAAGGCGATGATCGAAGAGGGAGAGGTAGGGGCGATCGTGCGGAATCGTGGAGGATGAGGCAATGCTCTGTCAGGTCGGAGTAGGGGGTTATCGCGGCGTCACCTATAGGGAGAAGCTCTGATCGTTTGGAGGAGGGCGTTGCGTATTGGGTCGGGTGTAGGTTTCGAACAAAAGAATTGGGAGGTGCGAACGGTGTCAGGGCAAGTGGCGGTTAACTTTACCTAGGAAAATAATATTTAAATGTATCCATTTATATTAACCTCTATGCAAGAAGCGGCCTATTACTCGGTCGACTACACTAACTACTCGATTGAGTAGTTGGTGTTGTCGACTATGAGACCGTATATAGCTTATTTAGTTGAAGGGGGTGCGACTAGAATTACGCGGCCGAGTAGATCGATTTTTACATCACAGGCGTTGAGTCAACAAATCAGTGGCCATGTGGCCTTTAGAATTTTTGGAATTGGGTTTGGCTTGCATGCCAGGTTTGGTGTCACATGTGGTAAGTTGTTTTTAATCAATTATTAGGGTCCAATTTAAGATTGAGTTAAAGTAAGAATATGTTAATTGATTAAGTTTGTTTAGGATATGATTTTTTATGATTGATATTTGATTTAGGTTTATGTTTGGTTCCCTTTAAATAGAGACCAACACCTACTTGATTTATTTGAGTTGCGCTAATATTTTCTATTTCAAAACTCCTCTCCTCTCTCCCTTATTTTCTCATGCAAACAGTAAGTTACTGTTCATGCTACTGCTCACGTGAACATTAAATATCTGGCAGCTCCCACACATCGCTACTTTATCAATTCTCCACACAGGCTTTAGGCAATAAGTGCATTTTTTATTACCCCTTCCACGATCTGTATCATTTCTGTTCCCAGATTGTACACAACCAAGTAGAATGCCCCAATGATGAAGATTATCACCGAGACTCCTTGCCTTGATGTTCATGACATTTTGTTGTTAAATGAGAGATGTTCATGACATGATATCTAGCTTCCTTAGCCATGATTTGAGGGTCAACTTCTTTAATGCTCGGAATTCAACAAAGCTTACAATCCGACTTTGAATTGTTTCAAAGTCAATGGACGAGTCAACCTTCCTTGATTATCTCCCTTTACACTTTCACAAAAAGAAGAAAAATCTTCAACTTGGACTCAGGCCTCCCTAAGAACATGATTGTATGGGTCTTCCCTTTGCTTCAGTACAACTTTTGATTAGTATTGTTAAAGAAAATTGGGAAAGTGTTTAGAATTATTTGTATCTTATTTTAATACTTTCTATTTTTGTTTCTTTGCCAAATCATAGAAATATGCTTTAAGTAGTTAAAGATTGATTAGATTTGATTTTATTGTATTAGGATTACAATTAGGATTTGCCCTCTCTATATAAAGTGACCAACCCCTTTTGTTTCTTCAGATTCATAATAAAATTTTCGATTCCTCAAATCTCTAACATGATATTAGAACGAGAATGGTCCTAGGAAATTTCCCGTACTGCCAACCCTCTCTCCTACGTCTGTCCCTCTTTGGGTACTTCCTCTCCTCGTGCATGTAGCATTGTAGCGTGCAGCGCTGCTACAGTACCGTCACTACAATATCACAATAGTATTGTTGCTACAGTACTATTATAGTATCGTGCTACATTACTGCTATAGTGTGCACTATAGTACCATAGGATGAAAAGGATTTGGATCCCTAAGCCACTATCTTGGATTCAGTGACCTTTGGTGGTTGCTCCTTGTCTGGGGTTTTGCCCGTGCACATGATCTAGACTTGGTTTATCTCTACTCTACGTGTGTGTGCATGCTTTTGTGTGTGAAAACCCCAATTCTTAATTGTTTATTGTTGCTACTTTTGCTACAACCTCTTATTGTCTATTGTTTCTACTACTACTGCTGCAACTATTTACCGTCCACATAATGATGGGTGATAGATAGTGGGGGATTTGAGCGAGAGTCATCATCTCCCACTCCTGATTATCTTCCTATTGGCTATTGTTGCTTGGGAACGTTTCCCTATCTACTATTGCTACTATTGGTACAACCTACTACCATCTCCTACTGTTGCTATTGCTATAGCTTACTCTCGTCTACTACTGCTACTACTACTGTTATAGCCATACTACTGTCATTTGTGACTGCTATTGTATATCACTATTGCAACTTATTGGTATTGCTCGAGATTCTCTCAACTACTACCACTACTGCTATTGCTCTTGAGATCGACTTCTACTGCCTGATTGCTACTACTTTTTGTCTCCTGTGGTTGCTACTTTTGCTACGATCGCTCTTGCTCCTCTAGTCTGTTGCTACTCTGGATGTCTACATTAGGGGGGAGTTAACTTTTGTCTCTTATAACAAGTTGGCTGTTTCACGTTCTAACTTGATGGGGAGTGTTAGAGAAAATTAGGAAATGGTATTTAGAATTATCTCTTATTTTAGTGCTTTCAATTTTTGTTTCTTTCCAAAATCATAGAAATATGCTTTAGGTAGGTAGAGATTGATTAAATTAGATTTGATTGTGTTAGGATTATAATTAGTATTGGCAATCTCTATATAAAGAGACCAACTCCTTTTGTTTCTTGAGATTCATAATAATATTTTCGATTCCTTAAATCTCCAACAAGTAGTACAGGTCAACGGCTTGTTAGCATATTAGTCCAAGTCATTCAACACTCAAGGACTCCATAGCAGTTCGCACAAAAAGACTTAACATTGCATGGCAATCTCCTAGGTAAGCTAGTGGATATGCACATCCTACTTTTCTGGCTATCTGTGCTTTCTTCCTTATTATTGAGGTATAGATCTCGACAATATATCGAATTGACAATTTGAGTTCTTGAATTGGCTATCATTCAATGACTTCCAACTTGGCCCAGTACCATCAATATAACCATGCCCATGAACTTCTTGGAGACATTTGTCAAGTCTACTTTGCTTTATAGATTTGAAGACCTATCAACTCTTAGACCTCTCCATTCCATTCTTGATTGGCTTTAAGGGGGATATCCTCCTGGTAAAGCCTCAGAACTCTTACTTGGACATTCAAAATTTGCACCTATAGGGTAAGTAGGGTTGGTCGAGAGCAATGAGAAGGGAAGTGTGTGAGGGTTTGAGAGAGCATACACCGGAGGACACTTGTGGTGCTCGTTGCGATGATGAGGGTTAAGTGTGGGTATTGAGCAGGAGAGTGTTGAGGAGGGTTGACCTCGATGATCGTGGCCTCATTAGCTTCAAGTGTTGAGGTAGAGGCCATTGTGTGAGGGATTGTCGTGATCCTATTCTGTCTCCATTGTCGGGGGTAGGCCATCCTAGAATCTCTTGCCTAAATAGGGGTTTGACGTTGAAATGTTTGCCACTTCGTTCGAATGCTCCTCAGGTGGAGGGGCTCTATAAGGTTCTAAATGCTGATTTCGATGTCGTTTCGATAAATTTTCAACTGTGCATTTCGCCAGCATGCTGAAGGCATGCCAAAGGTATGCTGACGCATGCCGACAAAAATGACAGTAGTCAAAATGATTAGAATTTTAAAAATAACTATTTCAATGGATAAGTATTTCTATTTAAGCCCTAAATCATACCTTTTACTTAATATGTAATGTCAATACATAACCTATGCAGCAACAGTAGCAGAGCTACAACAGGAGCAACAACTGCAGGAGAAGCAACATGTCACCGACATGTCGAGCTTATCGGTGGTATGCCGACGATTTCACCAGCCTGCCGGCAAAACACTTGTTTCGATAACTTGAGGATACCAACATGGCATATCTTCAAAAATTACCATTTTGCTGGCATGCTGCCGACATTTAAATCACTGGCATGGAGACATGATGTTATCGGAGGTAAGGGTGGCACTTTGCAAGAGGAACATGGCATTTGGTGGCTTCAAGCTTGCTGCTTTTGCTCCTCGGAGCTTCCTCATCTTTGATCTATCTCCATCGGATCGTGAATGTCTTTACTTCAAGGAGATGTTGCTGGTGCATGAATCTGGTGGAGGCTGTTGACATCTCACGATGGGGCCCATGTAGAGAAACCTTCGGAAAAAGAGGTTGTGAAGGTCTCCATCTCTGGCACCCCCCTTCCGCTTGAGAACAATGGAAGTTTTGGAGTCTATTTGCACACCCTTCGTGAGGTTGAGGACTTGCTTGGGCCTTGGCATTTAAGAAGGGGATCTGACCTTGGTTGAAGTGGAGGTGGTTGTAGGTCATGTTGTCCCAAAGAAGGTGATCCTTTGACATGGGGAGTCTCCCTTGGTGGTTGCTCTCAAGGTAGCAAGATCTGCTGCTAGGAGGAGCATTTTGCCTAAGTGGTTGTAGTTGGAGCTTTGATGTTGGCGCTGTCACGACAACCGGTGGTGCATCAAATTTGGAAGGCTAAAGAATTAGTCGTAAGACTTGGGAGCAATTCGGGAAGCACGGCGTGTGATCGAGGATCTTGCGATTCGCTAGATCCCTTTCCATCTTTGGTGATGATGAAAAAGGATGTTGGAGGTGAGGGTGCACTCATTTGTTCGCACTTTATACTGGGGGATCTTGATCTGAATATGGATTTAGAGCTAGTAAGAAGTTCTTTAACTCGAACGTGCCTTTTTTCTAGTGGATTGCATTTTCCTTTTCCTTCTCTAGTGAATGGGCCTCTTCTTTCTTTGTTTGCAATGCAGGGGCATCAAGGAGGTCTCCCCACAAAGCCGATGTTGTCTCCTTCGGTGCAGAGGTATGACAAGGTGCAACTCCATGTGACGATGAAGCAGCTGACCGAACCTTCAAGATTGCTGCTGATGGGCAATGATAGTGTTGCTTAGGGCCTTCATCTAGTGGTCCTATGTCTAAGAAGGGAACTGGTACTTCAATTGGCTCCAGCATCTTAAGGATCCATTGATCCTCCTCAAAGATGCCTTCCTGGAAATGTTATTTTCCTCCTCTATTACAGTTGTCCTATAAAAGAAAAAATATGTTCCTAAAAGGTAGAGGGTCGAGGATCAGAAATGCATCATGTAGTGGTAATGATGATAGAACTATGGCTGCAATAATTGGGGCATGAAGGCATGGAGCTACCAGGGAATTGGGAACCCTAGTCTTACTAATGGTTAAGGTTTTGACATGGAACATTAGGGGTCTTCTGACCCTAAGAGAAGGGGGTACTTCAAAGGTATATTGTTGAGTGGAGGGTGAACTTTCTGATGATATGGGAAGCAAAATTGGAGTCTCTTGATTGGATAGTGAAAAGAGAAATTGGGGGTGGCACTTTTGATTCTCTTGTGGAAGTAATCCTGTTGGTAGATTAGGTGGAATGTTGATAGCATGGAAGTGGGGATCTTTAAATTGATCTCTTAGGCTTTTGGCAGATGGTTTTTTTCAAATTGCTTTAGTAGAATCTCTGATGGTTTAACACACAATTGTCTATAGGCCTTGTGACGAGAACTTGAGGAATGATTGTTTTTGTAGATGGTAAATCTTAGTTGGTTGGTGTTGACTTTGATGCCACCCTGCATATTGATGATAGACTAGACGGGCAGCACGACCAGTCTATGGAGTCCTTTGTTCAGCTTGTGGATGATCTAGGTTTGTATGATGTCCCAGTATAGGGGCAAAGTTTACGTGGTGAAACTCTGGTGGCTGGAAATCAAAGATAGGTAGATTCTTCTGTTCTATAATTGGCTGATGTCATTGCTTAACCACGACTTTTCTTTAATCATACACCTCTCTTGTGGTCCTCTAATGAAGGGAAGTCTGTTTCCTCTTATTCAAGGTTTACAAATCTTGGTTTTGGAGCCTGATTTTAGAGATCTGGTTAAAGAAAAGTGGCTTTGGGTGTCGAATTCTTCCACTGTTACAAGAACTTTGGTATGCAGGTTGTCACATCTAAGAGTGCAACTTATTGTTTTTAAGAGGGATGTTTGGGAAAGGAGGGAGAAAGCCAGATTGAATGCTTTGCAAGTGGTAACAAACCTTGATAAGAGGATAATGGGGCTCTTATAGAGTTGGAGAAGATGGATAGGAAGGGTTCCTGGGCATTGTCCAAAAGGAAGACTTGAAGAGAGAGATCGATTGGCGTAAGAGATCTCGACAATTGTGGTTGAAAAAGGGTGGTTTTAACACTCGTTTTTTCCGTACGATGGCCAGTTCGTGCAAGTAAATGGTGACATTATGACCTCTAAGGTGCTCATTGCCCAAGCCTTGAAAAATCACTTTCGTGATTTTTCTAGAAGAAGACCTCCGAGACTATGGGAATGGTTTGATTTGGACATCCTTGCTTTTAGGTGTGTTCACATAACCTGGAAATGTCGGGTACCCAACTTGACCCATTGCTTTAGACCCACTTGGCATGTAAAATAAGTAGAAGCAATAATCAATGCAGAACGCTTAGGTTTAGCTGGAAACCCTACACACAAGGAGCGGGAAGAAAACCACAGGAGAAGTACCCCGATAGGACGTGTATCTCTATATTTCTTCTCAAAGGAATATGTTAGGGGTATATGCCTATTTATAGGCCTCCACACACATACAAAAGTCCCACTCCATTATGTGAGACTAAATAACACTGCACACATTTCTCTCTACACTTCTCAAGCTGGAGCATGGAATGCTCAGCTTGTAACACAAAGAAACCTACTTTACACAACATAATACAACTCTTTGTTCATTTCTTGCTTGTAGGTGGGAACACGGGCTGAAGTTGCTGAAGGAACTGCTGTAGCTGGCTCTGACAATGGTCTCTCCTTTGGAGATTAAGTGTTTGTGGTTCCCCATTCAGTATCCTTAAATGGGCCTTCCTTTGAAGACCTCGAAGCTGGATCTCTCACATATAAATCGATTGGGCCCTTCCTCTGAGGACCTCGAAAATAGATCTCCTTTTCTTTGGAGGCCTTGAAACTTCGGACCTCCTAGCGTTTGGTTTCTCATGTGATGATTAGCTACTCTTAAAGTCCATAGCGAAATACGATGTCACCCATCGTACCTTGGGACTGCAATAAAGAGACTCCCAAACAGGGGTAACAATAATAGGCCCAATACTTCTCCTTTCTCTCATATTCATATAGGAGAAGAAAATAATAAGGAAAAGAAATTCAATCATAAATATACGAAATGATAATGCTAGAGAAGAATTTCTCCGCCTCTTCTCGTAAATATTCAAACTTTTTTTTTCTTCTTTATGTTATCCCATTTTTTTCTTTTTCTTTTTTTCTCCCTCTTTTTTTCATAACAATCTAGTACGATCAAGATAATAGACCAAAGATATAAAAAACCAAAAAGACTTAGGATTCAGTCGGAACCCAACTAGCTGTGCGACCTCTTCTTCTTGCTCCAAGGACCGCCACACCAAAGTGAACGGTCGCGGCGGTCGCATGTGCATGCCATCCCAATGCTCCGCCCGCATCTTCCAGCTCATCCGCGAGCTCGGTTAGCGCTCTGACAGCGAGACCAGTGAGTGGCTCCTCCGCCAGATCGAGCCTCCATCATCGCCGCCATTGACACCGGCATCGAGCCCTCTCCATGTCCTGCGGCTTGTTTGGGTCATTGGGCGACACGGCCATCGTTGCGCATGACGTGAGCACATGTGTGCTCGTCTGCAGTGCTGTTGCGGCCTCTTGCCTCTTCTTCTTGCGACGTGCTTCATAAGATTCATCGCCAGCGATCGCTCTACGGGGCATCGTCGGTCCTCCCAACACCGTATAGAAGGCGGTCGTGCCACTGCTGGAGAGGGGCTCCTCGAAACCCAAACGACCCCACGATCGCCTTGGCCTTCCCAGATGTTGTCGAGATCCTATGGCACGTCGCCCTCACCATGATCTCCACCCAGGAGATCTTCCTTGATTCTCCTTCGGATTAAGAGATTGGAACTTCAAAAACAAATAATAAAAGTTAGTAATTCAAAGAATAAACCTAAGAATCAAATTTACTCTAATATCAAGTTGACATGTAAAATAAGCAGAATCAATAATATCAACATAATAATCAATGCATAATGCTTGAATTTGTGTAGAAATCCCACTCACGAAGAACGGAGAGAAAATTACAGAAGTGGCCTGATTGGACGTGTATCTTTGTATTTCTTCTCAAAGGAATATGTGGGAGGTACATACCTATTTATAACCCATCACACATAACAAAGGTCCCACTTCACTATGTGAGACTAAATAACACCGTACATTTCTCTCAACAGACCCTATTGGGTTGGGTACCCATTGATTGAAGTCGGGCCAGGTATTCGCTTTGGGCTGACCTACTTCTCATTAGGGCCCTGATTGGGTACTCATGGCTACTTATGAAACTCTGACTTATTAGACTAAAACCTGATTGATTCTGATATCTTCACATCTACTCCACCTTTTCTCTCTAGACAAGGGAGATTGGGAGTGCGGGTTGTGGGGATTTTCTATAGGAAGGTATAACACTTTTGTGGAATTTTTATTTGCATCCTCGTACATTGCGGTACAATGTTTGGTGGTATGAAAAGATCACACTAGCTAAATAGTACCATGGGTTGTTTTTCTATGGCTGGGCATCTCTTTTTCCCTTTTAGTGGGAAATGTTATATTTGAACAAACACAGACTAACAATGACTAGATGATTGATTATGTAATTAATAAGTAGGTATTTTATCTTCATTCCTAGATTTTGAAAAATTAATGAATAAGAGGAGAGTGGAACACACTTTTAGCATGATAATTTCTTGGACCTTTCTTGAGCATTAGAATTTAGGGACATTTGTTAATGAGATAAGAATTTAAGAGTACAAAAAGTAAACTATGGAATATGAAGAAAATATATTGCTTATTCTATTTGGGTGGAAATTTAGGTCGAAGAGGAGGGTCAACTTTTATATTTTTAATAAATATTTTCATTTTCTATTAACTTTTACAATTTGCTTTGAATCATATTTTATATTTTCAATTTATTTCTTTCAGTTGAATTGATTAATTAGATACCCACTGAGCAAAATGGATTGGACCAACCCATAACTTCATAAATATCCGGTCGGGTAGAATTACGTGCAAATGAGTTGGCTACCCATTCCATGGATTGGTTGAGCTCACCTGTCGAGAGAGGGCCCTTAAGTCCTCATGAGGTAAGGAGGGGCCTCATGCAATTGCAGTGCTACGAGTAAAGGTGGTAGGCACTTTACATGCTTAAGCTCAAGGGATGGTTTCGGGTCTTTGACAAGCTCATCCAGAGGGCCTTGATGTTTGTGTTCGGTGAGGGAGAGAGGAAGGGGTAGTAGAAAAGGTTGAGCTTTTGCGCGATTGGTGTAATGGCAGAGGTTAATGTCGGATTGGAGGTGTAAAGGTGTGGAAAGAGCTCAATCTATCTCTCAATCCCTTTAAGTTGTTCTTGATTGCTATCTTAGTCCTTAATTGATTTCACTATTTTGGATTTTTAAAGTTAATTTTTTATTTTTTTCTTGATTTTCCCTTTTTTAACAATATTCACGTTTTTATGTATATTTTTAATATTTTATATTTTTAGAATAATATTTTATTTTACAATTTTTTATATTTTATTATTTTTATATTTTTATGAGAATATTTTTATATTTTAATGAACATTCTAATGTTTTTATTGTTACTTTTTATCATTTTTTAGTTATGCTTTATGTTTTTAAATATCATGTTTTAACTAAATTGGTTAATTAGGTACCCGTTGGGTACCCATGACCTAGTTTAAAGTTAGAATCAGGTACCCAATACATTGGGTACCCATTTGAATAGGTTGGATCAACCCATGACTCGATTGCGATTGGGTTGGGTCGGGTTAAGTGGAAATGAGCCGAGTACGTGATCCATGAACACCCATACTTGCTTTAGATCATGATATGTGGCAGAAATTGGTTGAGGTGGTTACGGAGTCGGAGCTTTGGTCTGCTATTAGGGGTCTTAAGGCTAAAGGGTCACTTGAACCAGATGGCTTTCCCGAGCTTTTCTTTAAGAAGTTTTGGGATTTACTCAAAGTAGATCTTCAAGGAAATTGCGATTTGAGAAGATTAGTAGATCATTTATCTTCTTCCGAAAAAGGTGGGTGTTGAGATTGTTCATGATTATAGATTGAATGCCCTTTCCAAGTTTGTCTACCTTACTATGGCAAATGGCTTGGCAAATCAACTGCGTCAAGTGGCTTCCCTATTTATTTCTCCGGTTCAATCAACTAGGGCAAACCTTTATATTAATCTTTTATTTTGGCTGAGGAAATGATCTCAACTTGGAGAAAGCGTTCCACGAAAATCTTCTTATGGAAAGTTGACTTATTTAAGGCTTATGATTCGATTTTTTGGTCATATTTGTGGCAGGCTCTTAGGAGAAGGAAGTTTCTAGATACTTGGATTGCTTAGATGAAAAGGTGTGTTACCACTACGTCTGTTGCAATCTTACTTAATGGTTGCCCTGGAGGTAGGGATAAAAACGGATTTGGATTTGTATTGGATATCCGGATACCATATTCGATTATAGTCGAATTAGGTAATTCGAATTCGGATATGGATAGTAAGAATCTCAAAATTGATATTCGAATTTGAATTATCCGAGAAAATTTAATATACATACATATAATAATTTTTAATATATACACTTCTAAATATTTTATAGGAACGTCTCACTTTAAAATTAATAAAGTAGCCAAAAATATTAAATGTAAACGATGTGGGACTAAATATGTAAGGATATCCGTTGGTGCTGCACTCTTAAATTCTCGTGAGAGAATGTGGGTAGGCCTGTGAGCCTGTGGACCATGACGCCAACAGGCAACAAGGTAGTAAATTGGATTAAAATTAGAATCCCTAAGGCCTAGTTTACTTGGGAGGTTAACCCCTCAAAAGGGGGGTTAACCCCCGTTTACTTGACTACTTAGCCCCCAATTGGCTAACCTGGGTTTACCCATTTTAACACAGGTTTGTCTAACATCAGTTTCAATTGGTGTTAGCCAAACCCGTGTTAAAATTATACACCACTCGTATCTCTGACATTCCTCATGTTTTATATGCTTAACACCACTGTTAAGTAAACGTCACAAGGGTTAACACCACAACTTAACACTAATTCAAGTAAACACAAACTGGTGTTAACACTACTCTGTAAGTAAACACAATTACGGGTTAACACTAGTTTCACATTTCTTAACACCACTTTCCTAATCCTCCAAGTAAACTAGCCCTAAGGAGTCTCGCTTGTGACCATACGCCTTCTCCCTTCAGCCCTCCCCCATCTTCTTCGTTTCCGTCAGTTCACGAAGCAACGACTCACTATAGTGGCGAGCCGGTGATTGCGAGATTCGGAAGTCCAAATGTTGCCACAGTGCCACCACCTTTGGACCTTCCTCCTCACCCAACAGCCAATGCTCGACCGCATCGCTTGACCTCTACAAGCCCCTCACAGACCTCGTAAGGTTCTCTTCCTTTCCATTTCTCAGTTCGTTGCTTGTGGCCATCCTAATAAGGATCTTAACTTCCCTTTCTTTGTTAGAAGAGCTCCCATTGTTATCCAAATTCCAGTCCTTAGTAGATTAGGGACTTTAGGAACCTCATTATGTTGGTCTTTGTTCCAACCATGTGATTATTTAACCCACTGACTACCGTGTTTGCTTTTTATGTGGCGACTTTTATTTTGCGGTATGCTGATGATGCGCTTTTATTCATAGGAGGTGTGAATGAAGCTAGAGCTCTTAGCTCTGTTGTTCGCATTCTTGACGTGATCTCTTGTCCGTTTGCGAACCATGATAAGTCCACCTTTGTGTCTTTCAGCATGGGTGATATTGAAAATGCTGCTGTTTAAAGTTGCCTTCAGACGCAACCATGCTTCCTTTTACATATCTTGGGCTTCCTTGAAAAGGGAAGTAGCTTACGGTAGGAGATTGGTTGCTACTTGTTGCTAAAATGGAGAAGAGGTTAGCTGGTTAGTGGGGCTAGGTGTTGTCTAGAGGCAGTCGCCTTATGTTGTTAAAATTTTCCCTCTTTGCAATTTCGATTTTCGATTTTTCAATACTTAAGCCCCCAAAGAAAGTTGCCAAGAATTGGATAGTATAAGACGTAGATTGTTTTGGAAAGAGCCGGACCATGAAGGGAGATTTTTTCATTTGGTGAAATGGGAGGAGGTTTGTCATCCCATAAGGTAGGGTGGTCTTGATTTCTTGCACCTTATGGATTTTGGTGATGTGCTCCTGTCAAAGTGGATTATTAAATTTTGAAAGAATGAAGATTCAATTTGGCATAGGGTCTTGTGCGATTCTTATGGTAGTAGCCTCAACTGGTCTAAAAGAATTCTTCCTAGAGGTGGATCCGCTTTTTGGAGAGGTTTATGTTCTACTTTTAGTCAGTTTGAGTCTCTTTTTGAACCAATGTTTGGAGATGGAAGTTCTTTTAGATTTCGAGAGGATGTTTGGACATGATTGGGACTACTTGCTTCTACTTTTCCTTATCTTTACGCCTTATCCGCTGTTAAACATGGCCCAGTTATTGATGCTTATGGTGGTTCAATGGTTAACGGTGATGGTTCATGGTTGCCTCATCTTGGTGGATCACTTTCAGATGTGCGGTTTGTTGAGTTCCATGACTCCTTGGCTTCTTTAGAGTCTTTTTATCCTAAGGAGGGTGTCGGTGATTAGTTGGCCTAGGCAAATGGGTTTTTTTGTGTGAAAAGGGCGTATAAGCTTTTAAGAGGTGAAGTAGTTGGGCATAACACTTACCTTGGGGTTGATTGTGGTATTTTTCGAAGATGAAGATCCCTTTGTTGGAGTATGTGTAGTTGGTTTAGTCCCATATTGTTTATTGTGGGATTATGGAGTGTGTGGTGGCTTATAAATAGGCATATACACTTATCGAGTGTGTGGTGGCCTATACATAGAAGTCCCTATCATGGTCTTCTCCCGTGTTTTTCTCCCCGCTCTTTCGGAGTGAGGATTCCACGTAAATCCAAGTGTTATTTCTTGTTTATGCGTTGATATTTTTATTGATTTGCTTTTGCTTATCATATTTTTCAACTTGGTATCAGAGTAAGTCGGTTCTTGGGTTATCATTTTCGTTCTTAAGATTATCACGTTTATCTCTTTTGTTCTTGGAAGTTCTATTTTGATCCTTAACATGCTAGGAGATGCAAAGTTGGCGCTTCATCTCATCGAACTGAGCATAGGAGGTCGAAGTGGAGCTTGGAAGGCATTCGAGTGGTCGAATGAGGCGCTGCGACGAAATGGAGAGCTTTTCCATCTTCTTTGATCGCTAGAGGTGACGTGCGAGGCTGCAACGGCACGGCAGGTGGTGGCGCAAGGGGGCAATTAGGGGCACCCACGGGCTGTTGCTCCTGTCGCGAGGTGGCGAGGCATTGAGGCATGCAGGGGGCACAAGTAGTGGTGGCACTCGCTCAAAGGAGCACGAGATCTATGAAGGTGGCATAGATGACCTTCTTGAGGAGAGGCAGCATCGTAGCTTGTTGGGTTCTTCAAACCCTAACAAGTGATGGAGGCGGCGTGGACCTAGCATTAGGAGGACACAAGGAGTGGAGGAGCTTGATGGAGGCACTGCAACGTCAATCTCATGAGAAGCAGAGCATGAATTGGCTCGTGAGAATCCTGAGGAGAAACCCATCACTCTTCATGAATGGTTACATTTATGGGGTATTCTGCTGGTTCTGTCCTTTGTTTTGATTGTTTTTACTTATTTTCTATAGAAATGTAAAGGGAAAAAAATAAAGAGAGAGGAAAGAAGAAAAGGAAAAAAAGGGGCAAAAGTAGAGATAAAAAAGGAAGAAAAAGATGATGATTCAAGAGAAGAGTGGGAGAAGCTCTTCTTTGTTTGTTTTTCTTCTCTATGTTGATTTCTTCTTCCATACAAGTATGGGAGACAGGGGTGTGGATCCTATTGTAGTCATCTCACATTCAGGAGTCTCTTTATTCGAGGCCACCACATGAGAAACCACAACTCTGGGAGGTCCAAAGTTTCGAGGTCTCTAAGAGAGATCCAGTTTTAAAGTTTTCATAGGAAGGGCCTAAATTAGGTTTCTATGTGGGAGATCCAATTTCATAGACTCTAGAGGTGAGATTCAGTTTCGAGGTCTTCAGAGGAAGGCCCGGTCAGAGATATTGAATGGGGAGCCACCAACACCAGTTGAGATCTCCAGAGGAGAGAACTTTGTTAGAGCCAGCTACAACAATTCATCCAGTAGCTCCAGCTCTGTTGTCATTAGCACACCCACCTACAAGCAAGAATTAGATTGGAAGAGTTGTGTTATGTTGTGTAGAGTGGGATTTCTGTGTTGTACAAGCTGAGCATTGCATGTTCCAACTTGAGGGGAAGTGTTGGAGTATGTGCAGTTGGTTTAATCCCATATCATCTATTGTGGGATTATGGAGTGTGTGGTGGCATATAAATAGGCATATACTTATTTTTTTTAGAAGAGTAGAATGTTATCAGCCCTATTAGGTCCTCTTATGGTTTTCTCCCCGCTCCTCGGTAGTGGGGTTTCCATATAAACCCAAGTATTATTTCTTATGTATGTTTTGATATTTTGTAGATTTACTTCTGCTTATCATATTTTTCAACTCCCTTTGAAGGTTAAAGTTTTTCTTTGGCTTCTGCAAAGGGAAAAGCTGATCACCTTGCCTACTAGTAGCCGATGGCAGCCAGATATTGGTATTACATGTCCATTATGTGGAATTCAGCAAGATGTCTCTCGTTTGTTGTTGCAATGTGATTTTGTTAAGGGTGTCTTTGGAACCCTTGGTCTTCCGGTCATTGAGAATGGCTTCGTTCATGACTTATGGCTTTCTTGGCGATGAGGAATTATGGCGGATCCACCAATCAGGGTCTTGATGTTGGCAACCCTTTGGTCTGTATGTGGCTACAGCATAACTGGTCAGTTTTTGGAGGGGAGAGGGTGTGGCTTGAAAATGTTGTAGGGGAAGCTTTGTCTCTCTCTTCTTTCTTTCTTATCTATGCATTTGTAATTTATTTCTATTTGTAATATAGCAGATGTCTACTAGCCTCTGGTAGTCATCCTTTTCCATTTTCAAAAGATATATAATCATGACCACCTCATCTTGCAATCATTGTTTTGGCAATGACCAAGCAGGGAAGATGTTGTCCTTGGTTAACTTCACAGCCGTGATTCAGATTTTTTTTTTTGAAAGGAAAAGTGGGGGCATGATTCGGATGTTGGAAGTATCTGAGTCTTAGTTACACCTAAAATCCACTGTCTTTTTGGGTTGCCATAATTGAATAACAGGGATAAAAAAATCAATACCTTCAACCAGTTTGAGGATTAAAACCTTGGAAGAACATAGTTGTTTCTAACTCCAAAGTTAACTAATTTCAGATTCACATAATAAATCCTTTTTCTACACAACAAGAACTGTTTAGTCGGTTAAAGCAATGTTGGCCAATTGGGCAGGAGTGCACCAAAATTGAGCACTGCAAGCAACTTCTGTCTGAGCCTTACAAAGAGGCTGGACAGACACATAACACCCTCGTGTGACATACTTGGATTGGCATAACCAGTCAGGAAAGGCTTAGTTGGACTTGCTGAAATTGCAAGTCATGAAGTTGCTCTTCAATTTGACTGGTTAAAAGGAATGAAACTATCAGCAAGCATCCACCTCCAGGACCAGCTCCATGGTCACGAACCAGGTCATTGCAATCACAATCATGATCTCCACCATGACCACCATAAAAAAATAACCACAAGCAAGATCTTGCTTGAGAGGTTTACGTGCTGCCTTGTTGACTTTGACTGGAATTCATATTAGCAGATCAATGACGTCATGTACAGACAAAAGAAAAACCACAAGAGAAACATTTATGTGGAAAATCCTTTAGAACAAGCGGGAAAAATCACAACATCATAAGCATTAGCACTCACCATCTGGTAGGGTTTTCTTTAAGACAAATGAAATGCATTTTCTGAATACAATATGTAGTGACATGGGATAAATGGATCCACAACTAAGATCATTTACCCAGATACAACTCAACAATTCTTTCCAAAAAAGAGAATGCAACTCAACCATTAGAAATTTTATGTGGTTGCTTAGAAAGGGGAGGTTAGTGATGAAGGCTTAGAAGGAGGAAATGGTTATGGGAAGGTATTTTGAATTGCTTTTTTTGTGAGTTGGCAGATGAAGATATTGACCATTTTAAAAGATATTGATCATTTTAAATTGTGGAAGAATCCATGCCTTATTGACAACAATGGAATTTTTAAGGAAGCAATAAAATGTGCTTTAACAACATCCCCTGCCCCTTCAATGGGAAAACACATTGTTCTGGTGTCTCATATCTCCCTTTGTTGCCTAACTTACCAGGTGGTTGGTGGTGGAAGAGGAGTGGAAATCTGAATCCCCAAACTTGACTCCTCACCCCCTTGGGAAATGGAGCAAGCAACCAAATCCCAATAGTTTCTAGCCTCCTTTCCTCAACTGCATGTGAAAGGAAGTAGATTCTTGAGTTGAAAGTGTAAGCTTTGTAGCCATCCATGGGAAAAAGGAAGACTTACGAAAAGCATAAGCAGCACATTGGAGGAGATATTGGAAGACACCTTTCTTCTTTATATATATCTGTATGTATGCATATGTACATGCTCACACACTCTTCTCTATGGTTGCTTGCAGCTTCGTATCCTTGGGGAATGAAAGCACGTTATTCCTTTCTTCCCTTTCCTCCCTCAATAGTTTCTCATTGGGGTTCTGAGCTGCCTTCGGGGATTTAGAGGTGTGACAATTGGTCTGGAGGAAAAATTAGTGGCAGCTTTGTGGGAGAAGATCTGATCCTCAAGAATCCTTCTTGAGGAGTGAGTCTCGGATGGACAATTGAAGAGCTAGTCCTGCTGAGTGAGAATGGGATGGGCATATGGATAGAGGGAGAGTGTGAGGGGGGGGGGGTGTTTGTGGAGAAGAAAGATAAAAGACCTGTTACATGAAGTTGAGATAGAAAGCGAAATGACATTCTATTTCAAGGGAGAGGAAAGTCCTCTGGAAAATGTGTTGGGGTAGTGTACTCATTGAAATTAAATTTTTGATAGATTTCTTTGGGATGACTTTGACTTCTGGTAGTCACACCTTGCTTCTCTTTTAAAAAGAGTGCTTGCCTTTCTTATGAGTTAGTGAGTTTTTTGCATTGTTGGTTGTCCATAGACATGGTTTGGTTGATGGATAAATGGAGAGATCAGAGATGGAC
Organism: Thalassia testudinum; assembly: GCA_037157565.1. Lineage (NCBI taxonomy): Eukaryota > Viridiplantae > Streptophyta > Magnoliopsida > Alismatales > Hydrocharitaceae > Thalassia > Thalassia testudinum. Next base: position 100,460,701 of record JAZHRO010000022.1, read on the forward strand.
AGCAGGGCATAGGGTCATTGGAGTAGGGATAGGACTTGACTGCAACTTGGTTCTTTATTTGATCCAATCCATACCATATCTTTGATCAAGCTCTTTTTTAGGGGCAGGGTGAGCGAAGCCCTAAAACACATTCTCAGTTTGGATTGCAGGCTGCAACTTGCCTGCATGAAGTCAAAATTGCTGCTAGTTATTTCCATACAGTGTTGAATCCATCCTCAGGCCTTGCACAAACTGTGCACCTATGGAAGATGGCCATGCCTGAAGTTGTGACCTTGATTGCTGGAGGGAGATTCTGAAGGTGGGACTAGTGCCTGGAGTGAAGTTGTAAAAAAAAAAATGGAAAGTGTGGTTATGCCTTCTATTGATATGGTGTTTTATTCTTGAATTACTCTTTTAATTCATTGAAGTACTGTATAATTACCATGTCAGCACACAATATTTGATCTTAATACGAATTAGCAGAGTGGTTTTCTTAATTGTTTTGACCAGTAGCCTAATTATTTCATCTTTTATTCATGATAGGGAATTATCTTTTTTTTTAAAAATCATAATAGGGTTGAGATCATATGTGATTCGTAGCCTTTTTTGTCCTTATTCCGGTGTTTTACACCATCAAGTAAACATATAGAATTTTTATGTATCTAATTTGTGAAAAATAGAAAATTGCAGCTAAGGTACTTGACATTTTCACTTGCTGCTTCTCTGATCATTGGAGCAAATAGCTCCTGTTTCCTCAGAAATTTCCTCCTATTTTGCTTTTTCTATTTTTCAAGGCAATGACTTAAATGTATCTTGTAGGTATATTGAGGCAAGTAAAGCTCACTTTTATCATTCTGGAAATTCCTCTGTTGCTCTTGTTGCTCGTGCTGTTCTCTTGTATGTTTTTGAGAACATCCTGAAGCTGCTTCACCCATTCATGCCATTTGTTACTGAAGCACTTTGGCAGGTAACTTGCTGGCGATTGCCTGGCTGCCTTTAGGAGGCTTCACTATTGCTGCTTAGTCCTTGATTTCTTTCTGACAATAGTAGTGTCTAGCTGTACATTATATGGGCTGATTTGTGTTTTCTCAGACACACAATAGTGAAGTTTTCAGTCGGTGGTGCTGTTCTTTCTTAGGTTTCTTTTTTAAAAGTTTAAAATATCTTGTTTTGGTTCTCCACAGTGTTTGAAGACAATTCAATGGAGGCATTTTGAATATTGACTGAATATTTGTGTAATTCTCTAGCCATTCTGTAGGAATATGATGGACATTTTCTCACAAGAAAAAGACTTGAAGAATAGATGAAAATGCGTTTATGTTTTTTCCCCTCGATACTATATGTCAAAATGATGATCAAGACTGAGAGAATTTGAGGAGCTGCAGCATAATGATTTCACTATTTACATTATTTTTCATTGAGTGTAGGCCTTACCACATAGAAGACAAGCTCTCATAGTAGTGGACTGGCCAAAGATTTCCCTTCCGCAGGACACCAAGTCGGTGAAAAGATTTGAGAATTTGCAGCTTTTGGTGAGCTTAATCTTCCATTGTGGTTTTATGTAGTTGCTTTTCCCCATTCTTTGCTTTTCTTTTCAAAATTTCAGTTTCTAATTTTCTTGCATTTCATTGATCAGACAAAATCTATCCGAAATGCTAGAGCAGAGTACTCGGTTGAGCCAGCAAAGCGTATCTCTGCATCTATAGTTGCTAGTTCTGATGTATTAGAGTACATTTCTGTAAGTGATACTTTCCATTGAGTTGCCCAACATTTCAGCTGTTCATGCTTATTCTTTTGGTTCTTGTTTATAACTTTATGGATAGCAGATGCATCTATCCTCGTATGTATTCTTAAAGTATGGCATTCTTGATCATACGTATTTCTTGTTTGGTAGAACTAATTTCGTATGTATTTTTGACCTGTGTGACATAAAGAACAGTATTATTATGCCTTCTCACATACTACAATACATACACACGCATGTGCATGTGTGTGTGTGTGTGTGTAGGGTAAAATGGGCCATCCCTAGCTTCAATGCTTTTTACTTGGGTTATGAGGTATGTATTGCCATGGAACTTTGGAATTGTGATTAGTGATTTCCCTAGTACAAGTAAAAATCATATAAGATTTCAATTAAGTTGGGTAATCCCACCTCCTCTATCAAGGATGTCAAATTTTCAATAGTCTAAATATTGCAAAAAATTGACCCCTCTTGATGAAGGGGATAGGAGTCTTCAATTCAAACAAAATTTGAAATACTTATTTCTTACATATATTGATCTGAGTTTGCAAAGTTTTATCGCCATAGATAACCCATAGTTAAAGTTAAAAGCATATGGGGTTGCTAATTAGCTAAATGGGCTATCCCTAAGGGGTAGCTAATTGTCTATCCCAACACTTTTGAATTTGACTATAAATTATATATTGCGATGAAACTTTGCTAATTCAAGTCAATTTATGTAAGAAATAAGTGTTTCAATTTCATTTGAGTTAGAGGCTCCTATTTCCTTCATCAAGAGGGGCTAATTTTTTGCAATATTTAGACCGTTGAAAGTTTGACATCCTTCATGAAGGCATGGGATTATTTGATCAAATTGAAATCTTATATGATTCTTATTTGTATTAAGGCAATCACATCTCTAAACTTTCATGGCAATACATAATTCAAAACCAAAGTTAAGAGCATTGAGGGTAGCCAACTAGGGGCAGTCCCATCTAACCTATACATGCATGCGTACATCTAGGAATAATCTTACAAGAGGCAATTATGGTGAGTGGAGGTGAGAGGCCTTAATATGGAATATTATTGGGAAATCCAACCTTAAGGATCAAAAGAGTATCATTCAAATAGTATGTCTATAAAAAATCACGTAAATTGGACAACTACAAGCTGTCTTTATAGGCAATTTAAATTATAAAACTTATAAACATGCAATATGAAACTCACTGAAAGGATTACCTTACACATGTTCAATTTACATGATTTTTCATATTTATCCTTCTAAATGATGCTCTTTTTTATCCGTATAGTTGGATTTGTCAAAAACATTCTATATAAAAACCTCTCACCTCTCTCTTGCCATAGTTGCCTCTCACAGGATCACTCCTCATATATATAAAGAAGTTATCTAGTGAGCCTAAGGCTCAAATAACTTTTTTAAGCCAAGCATGTTCAAACTAACGTAGACCCTCAAATAAAACATCCAATTGTATGAATTGTTGGTTAGGTAGCATGCATATGAAATTTTTTTGAAAATGAAAATGGTTTTGAAGGTCATCTTAATGAAAAAATTATACAAATATTACTCTGAAAATTACAAGTTAAATAGGATGCATATGAAATTTTGTTGAGAACGAAAATGTTTTTTTTTGGTCATCTTAACGAAAAAGTTACAAAAATATTACTTTGTAAATTACAAGTTAAATAGGATTCATATGAAATTTAATTGAGAACAAAAATGGTTTTGCAAAAAATTATAAAAATATTGCTTTGTGAATTACAAGTTAAATAGGATGCATATAAAATTTCATTAAGAATGAAAATGCTTTTGATGGTCACCTAAATGAAAAAATTATAAAAATGACTCTGTGAATTACAAGTCAACTTTTTGAATTACATGTCACGTTTTGTAGAAAAAGATCTGGTTTGTAACTGCGCAATACATCCTTTGTAAAATGCATCAGCAATTTTCTAAAATAGAAAAGGATGCTTACATTCAAGTGTAGGAAAAGTTTTCTACATTTGTACTTATATCTTTGTCTATGTGTAATATTTTGAAATGAAACATTAAGTATTTAGATCACCTTGAATAAGCATGTCATGTATCAAATTGCAAGTCAATCTAACACCTCTAGCCATTATACCAAAGGTGATCAACCTTCAACAATTTTTAATGGTTTCAGAATTGTCAAAATTTGACCTGTTTGGTGAAGGGGTTTCGGGTGAAATTTGAAGCATACGTTATTGTTATCGAATAACTTCATTTCAAAATAATACTCGTGGACAAAGATGTAAGCATGGATGTAGAAAACTTTTCTTGGACTTAGAGTGCAGGCTCCCAACTAGGGCTGAGCACAAGGCCAAGCCCTAAGTCCCAACCCTCTTTGTAAAATATATGATGATATTTTGTAATGAGCTCAAATAAGTTGTTTGAGACTTAGACTCACAAGAAAATTTTCCTATATATTTTTTATGGGAAAGGGATCAGTCTACAATCATAATATCTATTATGATTGTAGGCTGATCCTTTTCCACTTCAAATATATATAGGTTGAACTTTCCCTATCAAATATTATTACATATCTTTTTCAAAAAAATAATATATTACATATCCTTTCATCATCACGATAATAATGATTATAACAATAATATATTACATAATATTCCTTCAACTACTTGACCTGCAAGCATCAAAGGTGTTCTTTATTCACAAAATTGAATATGCTCTTTGGATCACCTATCTTTCTGTTGATGGATAGTTCTAAGAATATTATTGGAAAGTTATTAGAATATTTACAGAAACATTATGCAAAGTTTGAGACAGATCTAAAATGATGAAAATGTGGATTGCCTGTCTATATATGGTGATGATGTGTAGAGATGATCATTGGCAATAACAATCTTTAGGCAGCTATGTTAGAAATTCTTGGTATACACCCTATATATAGAGTAGGATAAGAAGGTGTTTGTCAGAAAAGCTATGCGCACTATACATGCTCCTATTCCTCTGTAAGAATTTCATTGCTGCATTTGATGTGTAAGAAATTTGAAGACATGTCCAACCTTTTGTATTTGTCCATCAAAGTAAACTCATATCTATACAGTAGGATAGGAAGTGGTGTTTGGGAAACAAATGTGCTTGTTTTCCTCTTGTGAGCATTCTGTCTTGTCTTTTGATATGCAAGGAAATCAGAGAAATGCGATGTCTTGTATTTCTCCACCATGTTTTCAATTGAAATGCTCATTCATCTTACATTGTGAAATTGCTTGAACTTCATTTGACAATGTTTGCATTAACTTTCACGTGCAGGTTGGGTATTTCTTTATCTGTTCTTTTGTATTTTTTTCCCTTCATGCTTCTATATAAATACACTTAGGATTTCTTCTTCAGTTGCTGGACCAAGGTTTTTCTGAAAATTGTATTAAAGAGTGAAAACTAGGCTGTTTGTGCCTGATATCCACCTTTTTTTTCCTTTCATTTTTCTCCTCCCTTACTTTTCTTTTTTATTGTCTTTCCAATATTGAACATGCACTAATTGAGGTCACCAACCTCCCTACCATCCATATTGCCACCACCGCACCTGATGTCATTGGCCGGATTGACCACCAGTGATTGAATTTGGCACTGTTGGCAATATCTTGCTCTGATAGCAACAGGTTCAATGCTGTTGCATATCCTAGGTGCAACAACAGCACCTATCAGGGTCGCTTCGACCTTCCAACAACTCTCTAGTAGCGTTGCTCAACAATAAGTTGCCTATGCAGGCACTACCACATCTCTATGGGATGTTTAACAAACATAGCATCCCCCCTCATAATACAAACTCTCTTCTTTGTTGCACATCCTTTGCAAAATTTATGGTGTCTTAAGAGGAAAATATATCCTTCATGGAGGGGGAGAGGACATCAACCTACTAGGTTGGTCGTGACCAAAGAGTTTTCAGAATGAAGCAAGCATTTGTGAATGCGGAGGACGTAGTGAAGGTTATTATTTTAAAACAGGAGCGCGATAACCTATGTTCTCAGGGCACCACTACAAATATCCTATGTGAGTATGTTCTATACTGTTGCTTCAGTGATAGGGCAATCAGTTACTTGTGCACTATCTACTAGTTCTTATGCCATTCACTAGATCACAAATTCTAGCACTCTCTCTCACATCACTGGTAATGTTTCTTTGTTGGCCTCTTTTGACTCCCGTTCATGTGCATGTAGATGGTTCCTTGTCTCCAATTACTGGTCTTGGAAAAGTTTCTGTTGAGTTGCATGGGCTGTTTTGGGCCTTGTTATGTTTTTGTTTATTTGTTTGAGATTGTGTAGTGTTATTTTCCTTTTGTACCTCTCTATATAAAGGTATCTAATGCTCCATAGAATAATTAGATCATTTGTTTCTCCCAATATGGTATTAGAGCAGCGGTCCTAGACCGGTGTTCGAGTGCCTCACTAAACCCTCACCTCCAACCCTCCACCAAAAACCCTTTCTTCTCCTCTTCTCTAGCACTGCCTGCCCCACCAACGTCTCTCCGGCAGGGCTCGCCACCTCCAGCAGCCTCTCTCTTGCACAATGTTGCAACTGGGAACTTGAGCTAGCCTCCAGCATCGCCACCTCGTTGGAGCTCCTTTCCAGTATCGCTGCTGAGGGTTTACCTCTCTGCAGTGCCATCACTGGCATTGAAGAGGACCCCTAGTGCCGCCAGTGTTGGTGTTCTCACCTTCCTTGCCTCCTGTAGTGTCGCCAACCCCACCTTGGGTGTGCGTGGGAGGTAGCCTCCCTCGGTAGGGGTGCACAGCACCCTCCTTCCGCCTTCTTCATTGGTAGCAATCTAGGAGGAAGGGGATGATACCCTGTTCAGGGCTTTATCACGCCCCAACAGGTGCAACTACACCCTGCTGGTCTGAAAATATATTTTTTAGACTGATTTTTGTGCTTCTTTAAGGAGCACATGATTTGATTTTGCTGTTATAACATTGTTGGAGGTTGATTCCATGAATCGGGTACACATGGTAGATCCAAAGGACCCTATAAGTGGCTCGATGGGGAAATTATCCACCACGAGCATTTCCCCACACATGCAAGGGACTTTTATAAAGTTGGACGAATTCAACTTCTTACTTTGGTCTACGTCCTTTTCTCGGTTTGTTGGTTCTTATTGCAAGAAATATATTCTCACCTAATTGTTTGTGCAAATCGGAAGGCAAACAATGATTTGGTAGCCACTTGCCTCTTGAACAGCATGACCTAAACAATTGCAAAGCAAGTCATTACATATTCTTCAATGAAGAAGATGTGGGAGGTGTTACATGAAATATACTCCAACAAGAGCAGTATCACTTGTCTTTATCGTGTTGTAGAGGAGCTACACACCTTCAGAAAGGGCACCATGTAGGCTGAGTACTACGACACAATCAGAATTTATGGGATGAACAGGATATGCACTAGCCTATAGCTTCTGATGCTACGATCATAGCAAAATAGCGAGAGGCAATTTGATCTGTTCAGCTGTTGTCTAGTGAATGGACCGAAACACGATTTAAAAAGATGTGATTTTTATGTCGTTGCAACACGTAACGATAGTTCAACTTTTAAAGATTTTTACCAGCTTGTTTAATAGCAAGTTGAGTTGATACGCGAGGTAAGGTATTGATTTGCAAACCCAATGTTTAATGCCTTGTCTCTTTTTAATACTTTGGTTTTGCGATTTTTCTTCCTTCTTCGATAAGAAAAAAATAAAATGCAAATCGAATCTTTTTTGGTCACAAGTGAGAACATAAAGATGGCTCACAAATTGAACTCACAAGCACCATGGTGGGTGACTTGTAATCAACTGCCAAGCAAATTCACATGCCCAACAAAATCAAAGATGGAACAAAAATGTAACTTTCATTGCCATAATATTCCAAGTTCAACAAAAAGATGCTTAATCTAGAAAATTTACAAAAGAAAATGACTATCAAAATAATGCAAGAAACTAAAGGAGAAGAAAGCTTATGAAAGGAGATGCTCAAATGATGGTATAGATGGTGATGGTCCTCTCCTCAGCATAGAAGTGAGCTTCCTCCAAGAAGGCGACGTACTCCCTACTCCTCGGTGTGGAAGAAAAAGAACTTTAGCCCAATTTCCTCCAAGATGATAGCGTAGGATGATGGTGGTGGAGTGAAATGGCGGTGGATTAGCAATTAAAGGGTGGTGAAGTGACTCCCTATCAATGCTTAAAATTTAGACTTAGGTAGTCCGTAGGCCCTTTCTTTTTCCCTTAGTGCTCAAGAGATGGGATTGCCAAAGATGTTTTGGAATGATAGAATGGATGACCTTATATAGAGGTGGAGAGGGATAAAAAGGGAAGGAGGGAGGGGTGTGCCAACAATTATGTTTATTGGCAGATGTGTTGAGATTAATGATGAGGTCTTGGAATTGTGTTGGGTGGCTATTAATTGGCGGTGGGATCTAGGTGTGGTGAAGTGTGCATCCATAATGAGGGTGGCTTTGTTGGAATTTGGGAAGAGGAACTTAAATGTGCCATGGAGGATGTGCAAAGGTGGCTCTAGGTAGAGTGGAGCTGGAGCTTAATAAATGAAGTGGAGGAGCTCATTTATTGTTGATGCAAGATAGTTTTTTGCTTTGTTGAGCTTGAGCCTGGGGTTTGTGAAGCTCCTGAGTTTAAATCTCTAGTTCAATTTCTTCAATTCTTCTTTCTTCTTCTCTCTTTTCCGTAGCCTTTAATTATGCAAAATTGGATGCATACCCATCTTAAATGCAAAACATGTTAAATTTATATTGTATGATCATGCTTCTAACCTAATTGGCTCACAAACCTAGCAAAGTATATTCATGAGCAATAGAAAATGTGGTTCGATCATCTGGTCTTGGCCCTGAGTACAAAGAGGTCAAAGATCAGTTATGATGATGGATGAGATCCCAACTCAAATCTATGCTCGTCTGTCAAGATTTGAAACCTCCAATCTTGTACCTATTTTAGATTCCTCTGCCATGGCATCTAGGCTGTGGTCATTGGAGTTCTGCTCTTGGAGGTCGAGGTGGTCGTAGCAATGGTGGTGCCTGTGGTGGTCGTGGTCACGGATAGGCACCCTATTCTTTGTGAACTATCACAGGAATGGCTATACTGTTGATCATTGCTGGGTGAAGCACGACTATCCTTAAAGCATGGATCCACATGCTTACCAGGTTTCTACTAAGGGCACCACTTAGGCACATGAGGATGATAGTCGTATTGCTATTTCAAAGGTAGAGTATGAGAGGTTTATTGCGTCCCAAGCCTCCACCTCAGTTAGGGCTTCAGTCCAGCAGTTCACAGGTACCTTTACCATGTCTGTTAGGTCCCATGCTCCAGCCTGGATTGCCGATTTAGGTGCTTCTCACATTGTTGGTGATGCTGGTTTGTTTTCTTTCCCTCGGGACCTTGCTACCCCATTCTAGGTGAAGGTAACACATGAGGGCTTATCACCAGTTACAAGACTTGCGAATATTTCCCTATCCCCTACTCTGTCCTTGTCCATGGTTATACATATTCTGAAATTTGCACTTAATTTGATGTCTATTAGTCAAATTACCAGAGATCTTCGATGCCAGTATTTTTTCCTGCAAGACCTCCAAAAGATGAGGCGAATTGGTAGACTTGAGTCAAACGGCCTATACTACTTGATTAACGGAATTTCGTAGCGAAAAGTTGAGTTTAGAACCCGTTGTTGTAGTTGCATAGAAGTTCGTCAATCAGATAATTTTACTGAAACTCAAAGTGGGTCCCGGGTTGAATACTGGGAGGCAAATGTTTGATTAAAAACGCGTAGGAATTATTGTCAAAAAAGCAAATTAGCTGGTTGAAATTAATTTACGCTAGCTATTCTACTTAAAGAATAATTAATAGAAGAGAGAGATAGAATAATACAAATAAAGAGAAAATAGGGAGAGAATAAACAAATGTTTCATAATGATAGAATCATATCCATTACATCCACGTGCTATACTAGAAAGTTGGAAATCTACACTAGAAAATGATAAAAAGAGGGATGAGAAAATCCTCCTAGACGGTTGCTTGGAGGACGAGCCACGTTGACGGAGTGCTTGGATGATGGGGATGAGATGTTGGACGAGGGAGAACGGAGCTGGAGGATGAAGTAGGGCAACGTCGTGGTGGGATCCACTTCTTGAACGGCTATGAGAGGATAATCACAGGATGCTCCACGAACGGGGATGAGGAGATGGAAAAATTATGTTTAATACTCTAGTGGAGCATCCCGAGTATGGAGCTTTGGAGGAGGTGAGAGAAGAAGATAAGGGATGGTGAAATGAGTGGTAGGAGTAGGCTTTTTACAGTTGTAGGGATGAGGGGCATAAAGGTCATTTCAAGGCTTAAAAATAAATATGCGGCCTTTTGTGACGCATATAAGTGTCACTAAAGGCTCACGACGCTGTATCGGCGCCTTCATCTGCGTCGCTTGCTCCGCATCTAATGGCTTAGAGGCGGCCATGTCACCACCCTCTCACCTTCAGCCGTTCGCCTGCGTTCACCAAGCGCCGCACCTCAGCCGTTTGATCATCAATCAACGGCTCAGATCACACTCGCCCGTGCCTTCAGATCGCTCATCCGTGCTACCACGTAGCCGCTTCCGTCGCTCGATCGCCATCCAATAAGCGAATTTCACCCGTGCTTGCCTTCAGCGGATTTCGCTTCCTCACCACGGCTCGATCGCGCGCTCATAGGTTGCAAGCATCTCTTGTAACCAATGTGCCATGGGCGCCTTTGTGTCGAGGACTCATCGTGTGCTCGTGCGGTGAAGTGCGGATGTGGACCGTTGGATCAGGATCCAACGGTCCAAGTTGAATCTTCGTCTACCCTTGTAAAGTAATGAAGGCGAGCGAGGATCATTCTCAGCCGTTGGATGGTGATCCAACGACTGAGATGCGATGGCGCGGATGAGGAGAGCTACGGTAGCTTGTGGGCGATCTTGGGCAGTTAGGATGGTGCCATGTGGCACCATCTGAGCCGTCCATCTTCTTTTACTTGTAGGTAGTGCCATGGATGTCGGATTGGGTGAATTTTCGTGCTGTTGGGCTGCAATCGTCGATTTGAACTTATTCGTGCAGTTGGATTTGTCGGCTGAAGTCCGGATTTTTCACCACCTTGGCCCTTGACCTCTGATCTTTTTTGGACTGCATATGATGCTACGGAGGTCCGATCGGGGTGATCTTGGAGGTGGACTCTAATTATCGCCCTGATTAGATCCGTATGGTTGGATCTTCAATTTGAGGCCCCGAAATGATATTGCCCTGCCCTCTCACCACGCAAGGGGAAAATTAACCTAGAATTTATTCAATCCAACCTAAATGTATGATGATGCATGTTATGCAATATTTATAATGCATGATGCAATTATATGTCTAAGAACACGCATCAGTAGATAATTTATGTGACATAGATGTGTTTACATCACTACATCCACATTCCACCTCCCTCATTTGCCTTTGCAGTGTGTGCCACCACTACTCTTCAATGATGTCATCAATTTCCAAGTTTGTCTTTTCCAGAATCTTTTCGTTGTGAGGCTTGTCAACTTGGCAAGTACCACCGGTTATCCTTTTCATCTTAGGATAACGTACCGAGTCTGTTTTTGGTTTGATTCATGCTGATGTATGGGGCTCACGTTGGGTTCATAGTATTAGAGTCTTTCGGTACTCTTTTTTGTTGGTTGATGATTACACCAGGATGTCTTGGATTTTTATGATGAAAGAAAGTTTGAGGTTCATGTTCTTGTTCAAAATTTTATTTAAGAAATACGGACTCGATTTTCCAATGTTATCAAAGTTTTTAGTAGTGATAATGGTCTTTAATTTGTGAATACCAAACTTGCTCAGTTTTTCCTGAGGGTTATTCATCAGATCTCTTGCGTTCATATCTCCCAACAGAATGGGGTGGCTGAATGTAAGCTATCTTTTGGATGTTGCACCCACTATTATATTCTAGATGAATGTTCTCTCGTCTTTTTGGGTTGATGCGATCTTGATTGCTACTTTTTTGATGAATTGAGTGTCTTCTGTTTTGGGTGGTAAAACATCTCACTTGGTATTGTTTCCTAGCAGAAATATGTTTCCTATCACTCCTGCTGTGTTTGGTTGTGTGTGCTTTTTTCATTTGTTTAAGGTGGATAAAATTTCTCCTCGATAGGTCAAATGTCTCTTTTTGGGTTATTCCAGGACACAGAAAAGATACTGGTGTTACAACCTTATGGTACGATGTTTTTATGTTTCTACGGATGACACAGTTTTTTAGGAGATTCCCCGCTACCTTAAAAAGGGGGAGCCCTCCACTCATGTCATACCTTAGGAGGTGCCTCTTCCTATGCCATATGAGCTACCAGAGCTCTCTGAGCCTCTTGTACCTATGGTAGACCTACCTTATCCAAGTGACTTCCCTTAACATTTAGATGTTACAGATAGCTTTCTTGGACATTTTCAGCGTAGGTCTATGGATACACCTCAGGTGGATGAGTCCTTGTCTACCATCCTTGATAAGTCCTCTCCAGTCGTTAGCGACTCGTCTGATGACCAGGTACCTTCTGCTAATGATAGTATAGATTTGAACCTTCCGATAGCCCAACGGAAGGCTCAACAATCTTATGGTAAATATTTTGTTTATCGATTTATGTCACTTAACCATTTGCTTGAATTAGAATGATCCCTTTCTTTAGCTGTTGACAAGCACCAGGTTTCACGAGATCATAGATATGTGTTCTAGGATCCTTCTTGGACACTTGTTATAGAAGAAGAAATGGCCGGCCTACAGTCTTGTGGAACTTGGGAACTCGTGGACCTACCCCCTGGTGCTACAGTTGTGGAGGACGTTGGTCTTTACCCTAAAATGTCATCCTAATGGTACTGTGGAACACTATAAAGCCTGCCTTATCACGAAAGGTTATACACGAACTTTTGGAGCAGATTACTTTGAGACCTCTCCTGTGGTGCAGCTTAACTCTGTCAAAACCCTTCTTTCTATGGTTGTCAACAAGAGGTGGATCGTTCGTCAATTGAACATCAAAAATGCGTTCCTATATGAGACTTAGAGGAGGAGGTTTATGTGCAACAACCTCCATGCTTCGTTAGTCAAGGGGAGTATCAGAAGGTTTGCAAGTTAAAGAAGGCCATTTCTGGCTTGAAATAGAGTCCGAGGGCATGGTTTTAAGAGGTTAGAAAAGTTGTGCAGGAGCATGGCTTTGCTAGGTCTTCTGTCGACCACTTAGTGTTCACAGTGCACAGGGAGACAAGTTTAGTGATTTTGATTGCTTATGTGGATGGCATTCTATTGACTTGTAGTGACAATGAAGGCATAGAGAATACTAAAGTCTTGCTACATTCACAGTTTGTTGCTAAGGATTTGGGCCCCACTAATTTTTTTCTTGGCATCGAGGTACAACAAATAGGACTTGTCCTGTCTTAGCAGAATTATGCGTTAAACATGTTGAGGTACAAACCAGCGTGTGTGCCTATGGATTCCTCATTCATTTCGCAGATGGAAACAATCCTTTGTTACAATATGTGTTTAGATATCATGCCATGGTTGGTAGGCTGTTATACCTGACGGTTATTAGGCCTAACATCGCCTTTGCTGTGGGACAACTGAGCTAGTTTATGCAGACACTTAGGGAGGTCCACTGGGATGGAGTTTGTTAGGTGCTGAGGTACTTGAAGCGTGCCCCTTGGAAGGGGCTCCACTTCCAAAACCATGGTCATCTCGATGCCTATGGATATTTGACATTGACTATGTTGGGACACGTGAGGATAGGAGATCTACCACTAGGTACTGCACCTATGTGGGAGGCAATCTTGTCACTTGGAGGAGTAGGAAGCAAGAAATAGTTTCCAGATCGAGCACAGAATCAGAACATCGAGCAATGGTGCACATTACCTATGAGTTATTGTGGGTATGGTCTATTCTGCAGGATTTTTGTGTCTATACTTCAGAGCCTATTCTTATGTTCAACAATAAAGTAGCCGCATTCATTGCAAATAATCCTACATTCTACAGGCGGACTAAGTATATTGAAGTGGATTGCCACTTCCTTAGGGAGGTCATTGCAAGAAAGAAGATCTCCACACCCTACATTAGCACCGAAGATCATATTGCAGCTATCTTCACTAAAGTACTCTCCAAGAAGTGGCTTGAGGTCTTATGTTCCAAGCTGAGCACGATTTGATGCATATGCTCTAGTTTAAGGGGGAGTGTTGAGTTGTACGGGTTGTTTTGGGCCTTGTTATGTTTTGTTTATTTGTTTGAGGGCGTGTAGTGTTATTTTTGCTTTGTAACTCTCTATATAAAGGTACCTATGGCTCCATAGAATAATTATATCATTTGTTTGTCTCAATAGTTTCTCTTACTGAATCTTTGTTGGTGACCGATGTTATGTATGCAACTAAATTTGCCTCTAGTCTCTACTTTAGGCAAGTCAAATCACAAAGTTCCTAAACTATTGGCTATTCTCTGAGTCATTTTTTTGTCTTACAAGATCTCCAAGCAATGAAGCAAATTGGTGGATGATTTGAGTGAGATGGCCTTTATTACTTGAGCCTTTCCTTCCATCACATACCATTTTTATAACAACCTATACAGTTGGTTGAAAGAGTTCAAGTTTATTAGAAATCCTAGGCCTCTTTATATAGAGAGGGACCAAAAGGCTAAAAGTACATGAATGTCCCTGAGGGACAAGGACTATTATAGCCCTCACAATAAGACAGAACAAAATAAGCTAAAATACACCAACACTCCCCTTCAAGTATCATGCTCAGCTTGGACATACAAGTATCAAATGAAGATCTAGCCAAGGGTTTGGTGAAAATATCCGCTGTCTGCTCCTCAGATGCAACAGAAGTGGTGTATAGTAGTCCCTTCTGAATAATGTCCCTGGTATAGTGATAGTCAACCTCAACATGCTTCGTCCTCTTGTGAAATGCTGAGTTATTAGCAATAAAGGTGGCTGCTCTATTATCACACCTCATCTCCATGGTGCTAGAAAACTGCACTTGTAGATCAACAAGCAAGGATATGATCCACATTATCTCAGCAGTCATCTGAGCCGTAGCTCTGGACTCAGACTCGGCACTGGTCCTCGCAACTATACCCTGTTTCTTGCTCCTCCATGTGATCAAATTCCCTGCTAAGAAGATGCAGAACCCAGTAGTGGATTTGCGATCCACGTGACATCCAGCATAGTCTACATTTGAGTATCCAACCAATGTTATAGAAGATCCCTTGGAGAAGAAAAGACCCTTCCCAGGAGCCTTCTTGACATATCTAAGTACCATCATTGCCGCATTCTAATGCTGACGTGTTGGCTTGGCCAGGAAGTGGGGTTAGCTCCCAAGTCCCACGACCTCGAAGAGCAACCATCTTGTCTTCCATGGCTGCCCGCCATTTTGGATCAAGCATGGTCTCATGGTAAATGGCTGGAATCTACATTGTAGCTAACGCTTGTGTAAATCCAGCAAATCCAGGAGATAAACTGTCAGCAGTAAGTGCCCCTGCCGTAGAATAAGTGGCACAGGTCCGTGGTTGTTTTCGAATGGCTATCGGAATATCAAGATCATCGCCTGGCACATCACATGGCAAAGATACGTCAGTGTCTAAAGGACTCACCTAAGAAGCCAATGGTGAAGGCGAGAGTGGGGGTCCCTGATAGATAGTATGGGGGCAAACATTTGTCTGGAGTGGCTCTGTCAGGCGTGGAAAAGGATGCGTAGTAGGTGGTAGTGGTGGTCTAGTAGGGATAGGAACCTCAGCGAAGCTCCCAAAGTGAATAGGTGTATATGGCATAGGTACCATATCGCCCTCAGGAGGCATTTCTGCAGCCTTCATAGAAAAGAAAGGTACAGTCTCATGAAATGTAACATTCACAGAAACATAATGACGAGAGGTAAGCGGATCAAAACAACGATACCCGTTTTGTGTCTAGGTATACCCTAGAAAAACACATTTAACTGCTCTCGGTGCAAGTTTATCCCGACCTGACCCAACAAATGGACAAAGGCAATGCAACCAAAAGTCCGAGGGGTGACGTGAAATAGGGGGCGATCATGATACATGACTTGAAGAGGAATCCGTTCATGTAACGTAGCATTGGGCATCCGATTTATCAAAAAACATGCAGTTAAAATAGCGTCACCCCAGTAAAGGGATGGGACCGAATGATGAATCAATAAGGTGCGGGCAACATCAAGAATATGCCGATGTTTCCTCTCAGCAACATCATTTTGCTTAGAGATATGAGGACAATTAATTTCATGAATAATGTTACAACTAGAAAAAAAGTGCGCAAATGCATAGTACAAAATTCCAAAGCATTATCTGAATGAAAGCACTTCACCAAACACGAATGCTAGTTTTTTATTTCCTTGACAAAGTTTTCAATAAGTTGCCCCACATCAGACTTATTCTTTAAGAGGAACATCCAAGTAACACGAGAAAAATCAACTAAAATAAGATAATATTTGTTCCCAAGTTGATCAAGAGTACGACTGGGACCTTACACATCCATATGAACGAGGTCAAATGCGGCAACAGATGAAACAGAAAAGGAACTGGAGAAACTAGCCCTGTGGTGCTTGCCAAGCTGACAGGCATCACAAGTGAGAGCAGTAGTGGAGGGGATATGCGGAAGAACACGTCTGAAGCGATGAATTGGTAAATGGCCAAGGCGGTGGTGCCACTGGAAAGGAGATCTAGTAGAAGCAAGACCTTGAGTAGCAGAAGCAGCAAAAGTAGTATGGCTCAGACGATACACCCCATGTTCCTCACGCCCTCCACCTATCATCTTCCCAGTGAATTTGTCCTACAAGACACAAGAGGACGCATCAAAAATAGCTCGCCAATTCAAATCTCTGGTGATGCTGCTAACATATAATAAACTCAATGGAAAATCAAGCACATAGTAAACATCTGCAAGCCTCAAGGTAGGAAATAAAGATATATCTCCCTTGCTAACAAGTGGCAAGTGTCTCCCATCTGCCACCTGTACTGTCTTGGCAGGTGTAATAGGTGCAAGCTGGGAGAAAGAACCTCTATTGCTACATAAGTGCTTGGATGTACCAGAGTCAATCAACCACTTACCAGAAGACGAAAGGGATGGCATACCAATTGCAGGAGTCTCTGAAGACGTAGCCATAGCTGTAGTGTCAAGAGTCTGAGAGGCGGAAGCCTGAGTCAAAAGAGCAATCTGCTGTCGCAGAGTTTCAATCTCCTTCACTGTAGTATAATACATGATCTCATCTCCTATTTTGGGAATAACTGTCTGCATCAGTAATGCACAAACCATGGCATTATCACTATTCCAGTTGGCATTTGTGCTAGTCTTGTTCTCAGGCTCCGGATCGGTAAGTATATGGCTTTTTTTATGACCCTAACGGTCATAAGAAAGTCTAGGACTACCGCGGGTAGTTGGTCTCGTCCAACTTAACAGTCGGACCAAAGAACGAGTTCTTGAGTACCTCGATGTCTGAAATAGAGCCCGAAGACACCTCAAACTGATCATCTGAAGCCATCTCCACAATCAGGAAGCCTCACTTACGTGTCTAGGACCAAGAGATCATCAAATAATCCGAAAATCCAGCAGATTCAAATCTACATAGCTGCTAGGAGGCTTCCTTGGATAGGTGGTAGCCTCACATGGGTGCAAGGAGAACACCCAAGGAGGCCATGAATAGGTCTAGGCCCCCTTCTAGCAACCCGAACCGGTTGCAATCTCAATATCAGGGCAATATGCCCCTCACATATGCAGCAGGTGATTGATCAGTGGTTGCGTCGCCTGATCTCCACCGGTTGCAGCCTCAGGCAGCCGCTGTGACACTTACAGATGCTGGATGGCGGTGCTAAAGTGTGCAACAGAGCGTAGCTGTAGTCGCTAGGACCTGCAGCGCCAACAGTAACCCCTATATGGGGTTGCGAGCACCGTCACTGGGTCTATTGACCCTCGCTGGAGCGCCGCTGGGTGATGCTGGAGGTTCCGTGCCACTGCAGCCCCATCGTGAGAGCTGAATCAAGCCGCAGCACTGTCTCCTCCTGCCACTAGGGCCTCGCTGGAGCTCCGCTCAATGGTTCAAGAGCTTCCGCGTTGCCGCAGCCCTGTCGCGAGGGCTGAATCGGGTTGGAGCAGCCCCGCCTTCGGCTGTTAGGGCTCCTGCGTGTGGTCGCACGATGGCTTAGGAGGCTTGGCATCGCTTTAGCGTCGTTGCAAGGCTGAACAAGGGCACCACCTCCAGCCACCAGGGCACCTGCGTGCGGCTGGAGGGCCGTTGGAGAGCGTCGCTGTCGCCGCCAAGGAAGGAGTGAGAACGGGATTTAGGTGTTAGGTTTCGGAGGCCTCGAGGGGTGAGATACCTTGAGCCACGGCCTAGGACCGATACTCTAATACCAAGTTGGTTGAAAGAGTTCAAGTTTATTAGAAACCCTAGGCCTCTTTATATAAAAAGGGACCAAAGGGTTAAAAGTACATGAATGTCCATGAGGGATAAGGATTATTATAGCCTCTACAATAAGACGAAACAAAATAAGATAAAATACACCAACATATACTACCTTCCAGGCCACAAAGTTCTTAAACTATTAGCTATTCTCTATGAGTCATTTTTTTGTCTTGCAAGATCTCAAAACAATAAATCAAATTGGTGGATGATTTGAGTGTACTGGCCTTCTTGAGCATTTCCTTCCATCACATATTGTCTGTCCTACCTCCCTGGTCTTATGTCTTCGGTGGGGTAACTTGATATATTGGTGCTCCATAATTTATGGATCTATCCTCCCTAGTCTTTTTAATGTGAATCTTATGAACTTGTCTAGAGTGAATAAAAGAGAAATTGTTCCTTTTGCTTTGGTTGATATAGATCTATAAAGTGTTTGTTGGATAAGGATGTTTTAGGTATTTTTTTTATTTTGGTTGATGATTATGCTTGGGTATATCAAAATCTGAAACTCTTGCCCTTACTAATTGTTTATCATACTTCTATCTAGAAATGATAAGGATATGGAGTTCATGAATAAAAGAGTTGTTTGCCTTTTAGTGCATGTTACATTAATCTTATGTCAAAACATCTCCGAAAAATGATGTAGCTAAACATAAATTGCATTATGTACGGAATGTGACACACATGATCATGTTTCAAATGTGTCAAAGAATTTAGGAAAGAACATTTTAGGATTAGTTAAAAGTTATGTTTTATCTCTATATTTTTATTGATTTGATTTGATTTGAATAGGATTGATGTGATTTTGTTTCTAGGACTAGAACTAAGATTGGGATTGCTTGCAATCCTCTATATATGTAAAGAGAGGTTAGTGACTTCTCTTTCCATGATTCTCATTCTAATAAAAATCTAGAATTCTACTACATGATATCAGAACGGCGATGATCCTAAGGAATCCCTGGATTGCCAATCCTTTCTTGCATGGCTCCTCTTCTCACGTACAAATGCATGCGCTGCTGCTGCTACTTCCTACGCACACCGCGTGATGTCTCTTATCGCAAACATGCATGGGGTCTCTCCGGTCTACTTGCTCTCATTACGCGTGATAAACCTTCTCTATGCACAATAGCATGCTATTGCTCTCTGTCTTCCTCCGTGCGATCCACGCACATGTTGCACAACCTCTACACTCACCAATGCACGACATTGTCCTCCTTCACGTGCACCAATGCATGATTTGCTCTGAATTTACATGCATCTATGCACCACCTACTGTGGATGCATGCACACGCATCAAGCGTGCTACCTCGTGCAACTTCGCATGTGATTTGTTCCAATGCATGCAACCCGCATGCATCTCTACACCTCATGCAGGGTTGCTTAATCTACTTGTGGATCACGATGTTGCCTTCGGGATTGACTTCTGCTACTACTAAGGCCAAGACTTGGCCTCTACTACTATTGAGACTAGGATAGACCTGCATCCTCTTTAGTTTACTTCCATGCATTTAAAGTGTTTGCGATATTTGTTGAGTGAGACTTCCTCTATTGCTGCCATGGGAGCAGCCTCTATTGCTTCTCTAGACCAAAGTGCTGGGACTTCTGATCCAACATTTGGCTTCATGGCTGAAGTTGATGATTGGTAGGGACATTTAGCTCGACTCCCCCACATCTAATACTTTACCCTTGGGAACATTTCCTTATGTGTAGTCACCACTATTGCTACTCTGCTACAATGACTAGTACTCTACAATGACTGTTACTTCTGCTACAATTTGCACTGTTTTATGCTCCTCCAACTACCTGCATTAGGGGGGAGTTCTCATTTTATGTGCCTCCTTCAAGTTAGACATTATATGCTCCAACTTGGGGGTGGAGGGTGGTAGAGAATTTAGGAAAGGGATTTTATGATTAGTTAAAAGTTGTGCTTTATCGCTTTCTATTTTTAGAGATTTTATTTGATTCGATTAGGATTGCTGTGATTGAGCTTGTTTCTATGTTTAATTATTAGGATTAGGGTTAAGATTAGGATTATTTGTAATCCCCTATATATAAAAAGGGGTTGGGACTTCTTTTTTTACGATTCTCATTTTAATAAAAATCCAGTTCTAAAATTCCCCAACAAAATGAATCTTCCCGTTGCTATCGTCACTTCTGTCTTATAAATTGCATGTCCTCTTCTGTCCTTGGAGGAAAGATTCAGTATCATATTTTGTGCCCACAATATAATTTAAATGGTTAACTTGCTTTCCTGGAATGTTCAAGGTCTCTGAGATGAGGGGCGGTGCTACTTGGTTGATTGGAAGATTGATATAGTTTGTTTATAGGAAACTCACTTGGAAAGTGTTACACCTGATATAAAGAAAAGCCTGTATGGGAACTTATTCACAAATCATATTGAGATAGAGGCAATTGGTAGATCTGAAGGTATTCTTACGATGTGGCATGATGATTTATTTGATTTGAGTAGTTCATAAATTTTGAACATGGTCGTGACCGTAAACTTCAATAGAAAATCTAATGGGCTTACTTTTGCTATTTCTACTGTATATGGCCCTTGTGAAGATTCATTTAGAGTGATGTTCTGGGAAGAAATTGTGTAGTCTTCCTCCTTCGCGGAAGGAACGTCATGGTTACTTGGTGGTGATTTTAATGCAACCTTATATTCAGAAGATCAGCCAGGTGGGAGGATTGAGTTATCCACTGCTCAATTCCAATCAACGATTCAAGAGCTTGAGCTTATTGATTTGCCAACCTTAGGTACCAGATTTACTTGGAGAAATGGTAGTGGTGCAGCTTCTTGCATTGACAGATTTCTTTGTAATATAGCTTTGGCAAAGAGTTTTTAGTTGGCAGATGTGGTTGCGTGTGATAGACCTTTTTCTGACCATACCCCTCTTTTATGGCGAAGCAATGAAGATACTAAATTTTCTACATATTTCAAATTTCACAAATCATGGTTGTAGGAACAAGAATTCAAAGATTTGATTCGGGATACTTGGTGCAACACTGCCCCTTCTACTTCGGCTACCCATACATTGGCTGTGAAAATATCTACTATTATAAAAGTGATGATGGATTTTAAACGTAATCTTAATTTACGTAGGGAGGAAAGAAGGAAAGATGCTCTTATGAAGATTGCTTCTCTTGATCAGAAGGAGGCGATTTCTCCACTTTCTTCTGAAGAATGCCAGGAACGTCGTGCTTGCCAAGGAGTAGTGTTAGAAGAAGATCACAAGAAAGAGATGGATTGGAGACAAAAATCACATCTCTTATGGCTTAAAGAAGGCGATGCCACTACTAGATTTTTCTATATGACTACCAGTTCTAAAAGAAGGAAAAATTTGTTTGGTACCTTAAAATTTGGGGATGAAACTTTGAGAAGGAGAGATCAAATTTGTGAAGCTTTCAATTGTACTTTCATGATTTTACTCGGAAACAACATTGTGGTGATTGGCACCTGGCTGATGTGAATTTGGAGCAGGTTAGTGATAATGCAAATATGAGCTTCAATTTGGAGGTTGATGAGGTGGAAGTGTTATGTGCCTTGCATGGCTTGAAGGTAGAGGCTTCCTTGGGACCTGATGGGCTACAGACTATTTTCTATAAGGAGATGTGGGATGTTGTGGGAATGGATGTGATGGCTATGATTAAAGAATTTTTCAGGGGGAACGATGGTTTTGAAAGGCTAAATAAATTTTATTTATTTTTATTGCCTAAAAAGCTAGTTGCTGAAAAAGTGGAAGATTTTAGGCCCATTGCCCTTTCAAACTCAATATATTTGTTGATTGCAAAGATTCTTGCTAATAGACTGTGTATTTTACTCCCTAACTTGACCTCTCCAGTCCAATTGGCGTTCATAAAGGGAAGGTCTTTACAAGATTCTTATGTCTTAGTAGAAGAGTTTTTTATTACTTGGAAGAGGACTTCAGCTTTCCTTAGGAAAGTTGATTTTTCCAGGGCTTACAATTCCATTGCTTGGTCTTATCATTGGGATATCTTGGAAAATAGAGGTTTTTTTGTTCATTGGGTATGCATGATGAAGATATGTGTTACTACCTCTTCTTTTTCGATCTTGGTTAATAGTCGTTTCATTGGTACTTGGATACAACCGCAGAGGGGAGTACGTCATGGGTGTCCATTGGCACCTATGCTTTTCAATTTAGCTATTGACACACTGGTGGAGATGGCTTTTAGAGCATGTAATGGGAGTCTCTTTGCTGGATTTTCAACTAGTAATGATGGAAGATTGATTACACCTATTCTTTAATATGAGGATGATACTACTTTCTTTATTGAAGGGGGTAATTCTGTAGCTACTCATGAATCCTCTTTGGTGCGGATCTTTGCTGAAATTTTAGGTTTGAAGATAAATAGAAATAAATCAATTTTGATCCCCTTTTCTATGCAGGCTTATGATCTAGAACTTATTGCGGAAATTTTAGAAATCCTGGTGGTGCAGTTACCTATTAAATACCTTGGCCTACTACTTAAAGGTGAAAATTTGGTTTCTACATACTGGAAGAGCTTATATTGAATGTTTCACGTGTAGACTATCATCTTGGAGTGGTAGATTACTCTCCAGAGGGGGTAGATTAATTTTACTAAATTCAGTGTTGTCTTCTTTACCAGTTTTCTTCTCTGCTTTTATGCCTACCAAGAAGATCATGATACAGATAGATATCATCAGAAAGAGATCCTTTTGGAAGGGACCGGATCATGTTGGGAGATTTGCTCAATTGGTAGCTTAGAATGAAATTTGCAAACCAAAGAGAATAGGGGGACTTGGCATCCGCCAGTTGATACCTTTTAATAAAGCTCTCCTAAAATGGGTTGTTAGATTGCTTTCTACGGATCAATCTTTGGTTACTGATATATTAAAGGACTCCTATGGAGATTATGAATTTGATTCAAAGAGTGGAAAATTGCCCAAGGGGTACTTCAGCAGTTTAGCATATTGTTCGACCTATTATGAGGGAATTTGTCAACCAATTCTCTCTTATTTTAGGTGATGGTTTTTAGTTTAAATTTTGGATTGATAATTGGACAAATAGTGGCTCTTTTTCAGCTATTTTTTAGAGACTTTTTTAGCATGTTACAGCAAAAGAAGCACACGTCAGAGTTATGTGGGTTGAAGAAATAAAGTCATGGAATTTCAGTCTACCCGATGGCCTATCTAATGCAACACTCGCTGAATTTCAGCAGCAACCGCAGCACCTTATTTCAGATATTTCTCCATCTATTGATGAAGTTGATAATTTTTAGTGGAGACATGGTACTTTCTTAGTGAATAAAGCCTACAAACATCATTTCTGAAGTCAGCTAACCTGATGAGGTGGAGGATTCTAGGAATATTTGGATGTGCAAGATCCCTTTAAAGGTTAAAATTTTTCTACGGTTTTTCAAAAGAAAGCACTTGGTGACAAAAGTTTTCAGATCCAGATGGTCATCTAGTGATGATATTCTATGTCCGCTTTGTGAGTAATCTGAGGAGGATATGCAACATCTCTTTATTTATTGTGCTTTTGCCAAGGATGTATGGGATCACTTCATTCTTACAACCATGGATAGAAACAACTTTGATGTGTTCTGGTCGAGCTTCAGAAATCATATTAATCTTGATATGGCGGATTGGTGTTAGGCTATAGCAATTATTTGGAGTATTTGGCTACAGAAGAATGGCAAGGTTTTAGAAATGAGCATAGTTGGGTGGATAATGTTGTAAGAGAGGCTAAGTGTTTTTCTGATTTCTGGCTGCAACACGTGTAAGTCCGTTCCATTTTTAAATTTTTAATACAATCTCTGAATGATTATCTTTCTCAAGTAATCTTCCTTGTTCTTCTTCAACAAAAGAAAAAAGAAAAAACTCTTTTATTTTCCGCCTCACATATCTAGTTGTGCACTCAAGTTAGCCTGTCATGCGGTTAACTGCATTTTTCTATGTTATCCAAGGACTTCAAAGTGATATTGCTGTTGTGAATTAACCATATGTCCGTCATATATTAGTGCCGGTGTCACTTTCTTTGGGGATATGCCGTATATCTCCATTGTATATCGAGTTTGAACCACTAGTACCAATGATGGGCCCTTACCTCTACCATCTCATTTGCCAATCACCTTATCTCCAACAAAACCACCATCCCCACCTTCACCATCATCGCCACTGACACCACCACTAATGACATCGCTTCTTTGTGTTTATTGGCATAGATGGCCTCTACCACCACGATCCTACTGTGGAGGTTCACACCACCATTGTTCCTACTATTCCTCCCATCCATTGTGCTTCATTATATGGGGATCTCTCTCAGGTATCTTCTTTTGGTCATCCTTTTGACTTGGATTTACTTACTGCTCTTGTAGGCTCCTTGTTTGCGTGTCAAGTATCCTTCATCTCATTTTGATCCTGGTTCATCTCCTTGTTGCTACTAGATAGTTTTCTTTTCTATTGATAGTAACCAAGTTTCCTGTAGTCATTGGGGCATTGTGGTATCCTTCTTAGAAGGCTGTTATGGAGGATAAGATGTCAGCTTTTTGCATTCCAAGCAATAGGATTTGGTTGACCTATCCTTAAGGGCTACAATTATGGGTGTACCAGTTGTGGCCAAAGGATATACCCAATAATATGGTATCGATTACTTTAACACATTCTTGCTTGTTGCTCACTTGAACTTTGTCATATCTTACTTTCTGTAGCAGTAGATTATGGCTGGAGGTGTTTTTGCTTGACGTTAAAAATGTCATTTCGTATGGTGATCTGACTAAGGAGGCCTACATGGAGTAACTACCTCAGGGGAGGTGTTCCAATATCTCTAGAGTAAAAAAGCCTATGCATGGATTGAAGCGGAGCCACTGAGCATGGGCATGGTTTGATAGAGTTAGTAGGGTTATGCAACAATATGGTCTTGTTCTTCATTTAATCTCTGAGTTTTCACTTTACACTGTTCTACAAGCTTAGTGAATCCTATTGTATATATTGACATTCTGCTTCCAATAGGTGACTAGTGATTGGAGTAGTGTATTTGCAACAAGGGAATTCTTGCATTCTCATAAGGGTCTTGGCCTTTTTAGTTACACTTGTGGCGTTAAGGTGAGCCATAGAGGTGGAGGACTGTGTACTTGATCTTTTAAATGAGACTGGCATGGTTGGTTGTAAGCATGCTGCTATTTTCCTTGGCTCTCAGCTTCCACTTCGTGATATAGACAATCCAAAGCTTTGAAGGGTTTAGGGTTTGGTATTGAATGTGACTCAATACCAAGCTATCGTGGGAAAACTCCTCTATTTGACAGAGTCATGCAACTGGTTATTTCCTTTGTGTTTGGAAGGTTGAGATAGTTTGCATAGCATCTTAGGAAGGTACATTGAGTTGAAGTGCACTAGGTACTTGGATATTTGAAGCCATCACTCAGAAATGGACTTTATTTCAAAAGTCATGGGCACTTTTGTGTGTCTACCTAGGTGCAGAGTATACAAGCACTTGTAAGGATAGGAGATCTATTACAAGTTTTGTATATATGTTTGTGAGATTCTAGTCACTTGGCATGGCAAGTGGCAAAATGTAGTTTCATGTTTTGGTGTAGAGTCTGAGTACAGCCATGGCATAGACTACTTGTGAGTTATTTTAGGTGGTATGTACTTTTCATGATTTTGGTATTTCTGGCATATCTTTCTTCTTGCCTGTTCCTATGTATTACAACATGGCGGCAACTTTTATTTCAAATAATACAACCATTCATAAGCATATCAAACACATTGAGATGAAGTGTCATTTTGTTTGAAATGCTGTTTTATTTGAAAAAATTTCCATCACCCTGTATATCTATAGAAGAGCAGTTGTTAACATTTTCACCAAGTCTTCTTATTTTGAGAGGAAACCCATTTCAACGAAGAAAATAGAGTTCCTGAGATGAGGTTTTGTTTGTATCATAATGTTATTCCTCTTTTGATGAGAAAAAGTATTTGTATGTAATAATCCAGGTGTGGTCTGCATTCTTTGTTCCGGAAGTACATTTTTTATGGTAACAACATGTGCTTTTTGTTTGGGAACCCTTTGTTTGGTAGGAAGAGGCTGCCAGTTGATGACTTGATGTAGCCGTTACTGGTTCCTTCTTCAGTTTTTGGGGATGAAATTCCCCTATTTAATCCTTTCTTTGGATATCCTCTGCATCCCATGGATACTTGGAGTAATAGAGGAGAAATAAAAGAGATTTGTTTGTTTAAAGATGATAGTTGAAAGCTTACTTGGTTGTTGCAAAGTAAGGAGTATTTTCTGTTCTAATGGAAGAGTTGTTGAAAGAAGGCAAAAGACAAGGAGGGTTATCCTCTAGTGTAATGGTGCCATCCCACCTCTCTCACCTAGATCTTCACTTCACTCACTCCCAGATCTATGTTGAACCCTCTCCTCTCGCTCTCCCCTTACGGTCTTCTCACTTTGAACTCTCCCCTCCCTAACAAGTGTCCAAATTCTCGAAGTTAGCTGGTGCGCCGACCTAACAATGGATATTTAGGCCTTTTGGGAGGAATCGAGGCTACATATGGTTGTTAACCTCACCTTCCCCAACCTCTCTTGCGAGTACGTGAGAATTACCCTTGGGAGCAGATGGTCTAACAAAATATTCACTCCTATCAACAAGCTCTCTGCTAAACAATTGTTGGTCGGGGTCTCTTCCCAAGCAGGCGTGGATGAGATGTGTCCTTCATTCAAAGCCTTTAGTAACAACTATATTAGCGTTGCAAAGTGAGATGAAGACCTTGGGACCATTGCAAAAGAACAAACCAAACTAGGCTGGTTCTTCACAGTATGGATACCATTGCATCTGCGAATTCACAACGTATTCGCAAATCTCGTTTGCATATTTGGTAGATTGATGGACTATAACCTTCCATTGCTTGATGATGACGGAGCTAACTTATCAACAGTTAGACTCCTAGTTGACATCTTTGATTTCAAAAGTGTTCACTTGCGAGTAAAAATCTCCTTGTTGGCATGTAAGTATGTCGTTGAATTTCATCCAATAGTGCTACCTCCTCGGGTGGACCTCATCACCCAGAGTCCCTCTTAGGTAGCAAATGAAACTACCAAACTCCTGTAGCTGCCTTACTTAGGAAGAAAGAGAAGGCTCAAGTCCTTTGGACCAAGAACATGTTGGTGCACATACATCGCAATAATTGATTTTGATGATAATAAAATATTTATAGATCTACATTGCATTTGGAGATTAAGTATTTCAGGTTTTGTATTGGATGAAGCTTGATGTATTGGAAGCTCATGCTCAAGCTCTTGAAGGATGGAGCTCATGAAGAAAAGCATCAAGGAGCATTGGATGAAGGCTTGAGGAGGAGATTAGGATTAGTTTTCATTTGTTGTATTTGTTGTAATTTTATTTTCCTTTTCTCTTTCCTTAGATACTTGTAAAACAACCTTAAAATAAAGTTAAGTACCTTAGTTAGCCATTAGGTAACCTAAGAAACCTAACCTCACTTAAAAGGCTTCAAAACAACCAAAAGCAATTCAATGGCACTGTCCAATTTGATAATTCACCGACTGATTGAGTCTCTTGTGGACCAATCCCATTGTAGGGTATCGACCAATTTTGGGAACATTGGTTGATTAACATTCATATTTCTCTAAATCGTAGAGCATTAATTACCCTATTAACTTGGCTAATTTCCTTAGGAATCCTCTTTAATTAGACATCCAACCTTGATCCAATCCCATACAAAGACGTCAATTGATTCTGAGAAATCAATAACCAAAGGACTAGAATAGCCAAGTCTAAGGATTCAAGACTTAGAACCCTTTAGTGGCTAGTCAATCGGGTGTCGACCAACTTGTATAAGATTAGACGACCGATCATCATCCAATCAGTGAAGACTTAGAATGGCTGCTTACAATCATTGCAGGGCATTGACCAAGTCTTGTAATTGGTCAATTTAACCCATACTAGAGCACCACCAGGTGTTGTTTGACCATAGCTATCTGGCGAGTCTGCTCAATTTTCCAGATTTCTGATCCCATATCTAACAACCATAAATTGCTCCAGCGAATATATCTTGTCCTTAAACCTATTTAGAGTGTTTCTAAGCCCTTTATAAATACCTAAGGATACTCCTACCATTACATACGCATCATAAAAGAGAAAATCAAGAAGATACACAAGTGAGACCCTAATTCTTCCCACCACTTTCACTTAAAGAGTAAATCCAAGAATGACATTCCCAAGCTGCTCTCCAAGCTTTGCACTTTACGTCCGAGAGCACCGATTACAACGCTCTTCCATGTTGATCTACTGCAACCTTAAGGAAGTCACTTTTCTTATAGAACCTAAGTGTTCAAATTTTATTTTGGACTTTGTATGTATTGCATTTTATTTTGTTTTTCTTTTGGGTTTCTGCTTTGTAGATTACCGTCTCTGTTGGAGACAATTCTCTTCATGGAGAAGAGAGGTTTGAGATACACTACCCTCAAGTCAAAGTAATGTTGTATTAAGGTTGTTCAACCCTCGTTTAAGTGGTACATTAGTGGATTTGATTGACTTGGTCGATCGGGAAATCCTAAGTTGAGGTGACTTTAGTGGTGGTTTTTGCTCGAGTTAGGTTTTCATCTAAAAATATCTTGTCTACTGTGGCGAGTGATTTTTTCTTATTGATATTATTTTTATTTATTCATCAGTTCTATTATCGCACTATTCAACCCCCTCCAGTGAAATCCGTAAAATCCGCTCAAATGTCTAGACCAATATTGACTATGCTGGAGATGACATGTCAGAACTTCATCTCCTTGATAGCCTTTTGAATAGGACTAGCATTGATGAATCCTTATGGTGCCATACATAAACTACAGAGATGCAAGCTTAGGCCTCACATGTTGGCAAGGGAGCAAAGGGGGTGGACCCAGCCACTGAAGTAATCAACACTCTTATTGAAAACGAATATCACATTTTGCTGATAACCTCATGCATATGCACCATGGCAAAGCGATAGCTAGTACCCAAGGTTTACCGATCAAGACGAGGTCGGTTAAGGGGGAAAATGATAATCGTTCTCTACTCAAAACGTAGGGACTTTCAAACAAGTGCAGCTCCCTTACTGTCAACAAGAACTAAGGAACTTTATCTTGGTGTTGAAGTCGAGATCTTCTTTTTGGAAGAAATAACAAGGAATGTCTCCTTTGGTTGGGCATTCATTGCTACCCTTGTTTGTTTTTGCTAATCCTTCTCTAAACTTTCATTATGATGAGCTTCTAAGGGAGCTCTGGGTTGTAATCTCCTACTAACTCTTTATTAGTTGAATGAATAGCTCTTTTGACACTTGCTTTAAAGAAAAAACATTTTTACCATGGTTCTGATTGGAGTTTATTTGTTCCAAGCTAAGCATGAGAGATCTGTGCTCCAACTTGAGAGGGAGCATTAGAGGAGAAGATTATTGTTGTGAATTTTTTCTATTTCTTTATGGGTTCTTTTGTATTTTCTCCCGTTGTGTCTATACAAAGACACTTAGGTTTTTTCCTTTGGTTAAAGGATTTGGTTTTTTTCTAAACAACATCCAATTCACGACCCTAGTCTTGCCACCTGCTTCTTGTTGTCCACTCACTGAACTAAGCCTCGATACAAGACTTGCCCACTAACCCCCATAAAGAAGCTTTTTTCCTGGATCCTCTATTTAATAATCTTTCTTTTCTGTTCTCTTTTGGAAGATTTGCCATTATATTTCGAAAGATGTATTGCCGTTAACAGCTTGCTCTAGATTCTATGCTTACCATTTGTGGAGAATCAGGTGGTGCCACATGGCAGGTTTTGTCCACCCTAAGGGGTGATTTTGGTTTTTCTTGGAGTCTAAGTCATGGTCCTTTTAGTATGGTATTTGGTTTTGGATGCGGGTTGAGAAACGTAAAAGCTGATGTAAAAAGTGATGCAGACGTGGTCTCCACTTAATGTATCTCATTTTTACGCAAAAAAGTATTCACACGTGATGGGGTCTACTATTATTGAAACTAACAACAAATCACTTTTCTACGGGTGCAAACCACTCAAATCACCTTCTAAACCACTTTACACTGGTGCAAAACCACTTTGCACCTTCAAAATAATTTTGCACCAATGTAAGGTAAGATTGCACCGGTGTAAAATTAAATTCCAAGTGTTTTTTTACCTATGACAAGTGATTTTACAGTTGAAAAGTGATTTTTCACCTTAGGATTTAGGGTTTAGTCTTTAGTGTTTAGGGAAACCCTAAACCCTAATGTGAAAAATCACTTCTCATATGTGAAATCATTTTCCATAAACCTAAACCTTAAATCCTAAATCCTAAACCCATAGGTCAAAATCACTTTACACCTGTACAAACCACATATCACCATTGGAATAATTTCGCACCGGTGCAAAGTGATTTATCACTGGTGTAAAGTTATTTATCACTAGTACATTTTAGTTCAAAGTGGTGTAGTAGTTTTTTTCAATGTGGTTAGACCTACCACGTAACAAACCTTACATTCTTTTATTTCTTTACATTAAATATCAATTATCAAGTGGAGCTCACGTTCACACCATCTTGCGTGGTTTTTTACGTCAACTTTTGCGTTTCTTTACATTTTGGCTTTTATTTTTTAGGAAGTTAAGAGAATTTGGTCTTTTCTATTTTTAGGTTAGTTTGTTTCCTATTTTAGAGATTGGGTTTGTTCTCTTTATAAAAGAAAACCTATATAATTGTTTAGAGTTGAGTTAATACAATATTTCTTTCTAACATATCAACTCCCTCTCTTCTTCGCCGGCTACTGCCATCTTTCTCTCCCTGTTCACATGTGCAGCCACCATTGGCAGCACCCTACTGCTACAATCTCTTCCCACATGGAAAAGCCTCCATGCTCCCGTATTGCACCAATCTCAACACCATCCTATGAATGAGACTAGTTGGACATTGCGACCTTTTTGGAGTTATAAAGTGAATACCATTTTGGTGTGGTGCATGCTAATGACTTAAATTAAGATAGAAGGGAGTTTATTTCTACTGTAAGTAAACAACATGTTTCTGCATTGGTGGCTCCTGCATCATTCTGGTTCGACTACTGATGTCATTGTGTATACTGCTGCTTTGAGAGGCAGCTTTCTGCCTTCTGACACCCTTGTCTTTGTATTATGTACCATTCTCATCCTCTACCGTCAACACTGCTTTGTTGCATTGAACTTAACTTTTGCTCCATAAGAGTATTACATTCTTGCTTGCACTTCATGTATTTTTCCTGGCCTATCAATTATTATATTTTGCTTTTATGTGCTGTTTTCAATTGCTGATATTTTTCAAGTGTATTATTATTCATATGTGGAATTTTCATCCAGGTGTTTCTTCTAACTCTCTTTTCTTTTGAACTTGTCAGAATGAAAAGGAAGTTGTCGCACTGCTATCCAGACTAGATTTGAAGAACCTACATTTTTCAGGATCTCCTCCAGGTACGTGATGCTGCTGAGGAATGTATAACATATAGAAATGCAGCATGTAAGAGCATAAAAAGGCCTTAAATTTTCATGGAAAACCCTTGTCAAGAGAGTAGGGAGAAAGCATGGGAGAAATCCCAAGAGTTGAACCAATAGTATGTGGCCATATATAGGCCCCTCTTCCATAGTTCTTTCAACAAGCAATGTAGGACCAGCCTGCATCAAGCACTCATTGGTTTGTTGGATCCTTCTTTCAATCCAATTACCCTTCTATATTAGCACTCATGGAGCTTATCCAGCTTTAGCTTGTTACATAGGATAGAGAAATCTTCCCCTGTTGTATTTTTAGATGGAAGTAGTATACGGGGTGGGTTGGAGTGCAGATTGACATGCAATCAAGTAGTCTTGATAAAAATAGAGGTGGCTCAAGTGGAATTCAAAACTGGAGATTATTGATGTTTCTTTGTTGTATTTTTCCTTAAAGAAGAGAATGAAGTTCAGACAAGCATCTGTTTCCAAGTAGAGAGAACATATGAAGACCTCATAGAGAGTGGGTCTCTTCTAAATGGAGACTCAAAGTGCACTATATTCCACATGCAGACCTTAAGCAGACTGGAACTCATATTGGGATGTTAGAGAATGAGCCTCACTTCTAAGGAGACTCAAAGAGTGGTCTCTTCATTTGGAAACCTCAACAAAAGCAGGCCTCTCTCCTATGAAGACCTAGAGAATGTGCCTCTCTAATATAGTGACCTGAAAGAGAGTGGGTCTCTTTTAATTGGAGACCTAGAGAAGGATGGTCTCACTCATACAGGAATTTAAGAAGCTGTCCCCTGGGGTAAGAATAGTGGTTGCCAACCAATTGTAAAGTAGATGGGGAGAGATAGCAAGCTAATTTTCCCCTTCCTCTCTTACTTTCTGGATTTACAGAAGTACTCAACTAAGTTAGGAAGTCGGTGGAAATGAGCAAGTTATCAATCCAAGGAAATCCTACACCTCTTTATATAGATGAAGAGGTGTGCATAAAATATAGAAGAGGACTAGAGAAAATAAAAGAATAATAAAAATAGGACAAATATCAAGGGATACTATCACACACTCTCTCAAGCTGGAGCATAGATGTCAATCATACTCAGCTTGTCACAGCAACTATCAAAAGCAATCCGACCAACTAGCTTGGTGAAGAC
This sequence comes from Thalassia testudinum, assembly GCA_037157565.1. NCBI lineage: Eukaryota > Viridiplantae > Streptophyta > Magnoliopsida > Alismatales > Hydrocharitaceae > Thalassia > Thalassia testudinum. The sequence continues at coordinate 100,493,480 of JAZHRO010000022.1, forward strand.
ATCTGCAGTCTAGTCCTCTGAGGCGATGGGCGTAGCGTAAATGATCCCCTTCTGGATGAGATCCCATGTATAATGGCAATCAATCTCTACATGTTTTGTGCACTCATGAAACATGGGATTGTTGGCAATGTAAGTAACTGCTAGATTGTCACACCCCATCTCCATTGGCTCCTCTATATGAACATGCAAATCTCTAAGGATAGACCAAATCTACACCATCTCTGTAGCAGTTTGTGCCATGACACGATACTCTGACTCTACACTTGATCTAGACACAATTGTCTGCTTCTTGCTCCTCCAAGTGACTACATTCTCAGCAACAAAGGTGCAGAAATCAGTAGTGGACTTCATATCTGCAAGATTGTAAGTATCTCTGTTTTGATGCACCAAAATTATGCTATTTCCAATACTAATATTTCAAGACTTTCTCATGAATCAAAGCTAGAAGAATGCTGAACTGTGTCTCGGTGTCTTTTTATCTTTATTGAGTATAGAATATTTTATAAGAAGTCTCAAAATAAGTTTCAAACGGATTTACGCACTTCACATAAAAAAAAAGTTTTTAGGGTTATTGATCGACCAAATAAATTAATTGATCGACCAAAGTCATTGATTGACCAACCAACTTAATTAATTGATCAAATTAGTCCATTTTAGGAAGTTGATAAATACACTTTTAATCTACCAATCATTGATCAATCAAATAACTAGTTTGATCGACCAAACATCGTTTTAATTGACCAAACTACCTTAATCGATTGACCAAATTGATTTCATTTTCAGGTCGATTTGCTAGTATAAATAGAAGTCATACACATCCCTTTTTAACATAACTAAAAAGTAGAATATCCATTCAAAAGCAAAGTGCTTCTCGTGCTTCAAGTACTTCTGCGCTTCTATTTTTCATACCTTCCAAAGCACGATGATTCAAACCTCCACTGAAATTATGGTTTGACTTTTATTGAGGTTCCATAGGTTCTTGTTGTTCTTATATATTGTTGCTTTTGGTTAACGGATCCGAAGTTGTTGGGAGAAATCTGTTGTGCTTCTCTTTAGGTTAGTAAGAGAAGGGATCTCTGTAAGAGGTTGTGCCACCCTTGTTCAAGTGGTACGTTAGTGGATTGACTAGCTTCGCCTAGTCGGGAAAATCCTAAGCTGAGAGGCTTAAGTAGTGATTTTCATCCGGTTTGAGTTTCCGCTATAAATCCATGTATTATCAATGTTTGATTCTTTTGTGGGTTGATCTGTGTACATTTCATTTGAATTTTTAAGCAATACCATTCATCCCTCTCCTTTAGTATACTATTAAGATCCGCAAGCACCTTCAAAGATAGCCTGCATAATCAGCATCTGAATATCCTATAATTGTCATAGGATACCCCTTTCTGAACAACAGCCCACTTCCAGGTGCTTTTTTCAAGTATCTGAGCACCTGTATAGTAGCATCCCAGTGTTGCTTCATGGGCTTATCCATAAACTAGCTCAACCTCCCCACAACAAAGGAGATGTCTGGTCTGGTAATGGTCAGGTAAAGCAACTGACCAGACCAACCAACTCTCTGTAGCTCCTACTCTCCACCTGTTGTGCCTCAGTATCATACAGATAGACCTTGGGATCCATGGGTACATTTGCTGCCATCGCCCTAAACATCCCAGTCTCCTGAAGAATATCAAGAGAATACTTTCTCTAACTAGCTACAATTCCTTCTTTTCCTCTAGCCACCTTAATGCCCATAAAATATTGTAGAGGACCAAAATCCCTTATAACAAATTGTGATGTCAACTTCTATTTGACATGTCTAATCCCTTTTATATCATCTCCTGAAATGCTAATATCATCAACATACACAAGGAGGACCACAACTCCCTTGTTAGTCTTCCTAACAAATAACAAATGATCTGAAGTAGACCTCACCATGCCCAATCCTTCCACAACCTCTGATAGCTTGTGGAACCATGCATGAGGAGTCTTCTTGAGTCCATAGATTGCCTTCCTCAGCCTACACACACACTCCCCCTCAACCTTAAATATGGGAGGTTGTTGCATATATACTCTTCCAGAAGATCATATAAAAATGTATTCTTTAAATCTAACTGATGTAACTCCCAATCTCTGTTTGCTGCAACAACCAAGAGAATCTGAATTGTTGGAAGTCATGCCACAAGTGAGAATGCGTCAAAAAAGTCTACCCCATAAGTCTGGGTAAACCCTTTGGCCACCAACCAAGCCGTATGCCTAGAAATAGATCCGTCAGGGTTATATTTCAAGGCAAAGACCCATCTTCATCCTACCACCCGTGTAGTAGGTGGTCTCGGTGTAAGCTCCCACGTGCCTTGCGAACATAGAGTTGTCATCTCCTCCTTCATGGCCTGAACCCACTTAGGATGAAACATGGCCTCCTGATAAGATGTAGGTAGCTTGGATGCAGACATAGCCAAAGTAAATGCAACAAACTGGGAACCCAGCCCATCACTAATAGAAGCACCTGTGATCCTGTACTGAGCACAACTCTGGGGCACCTTACGAATGGCAATGGGAAAATCAATGCCCTCAGCAGCCTCATGTGGAACATCAGTAACTTCATGCTCCTCTGAAGCACCAGTGGGCTCTTGCTAACTGTCCCTATGAGAAGCATCAGACACAAGCATATCAGTATGAACACATACCTGTGTAGGGGAGGATGATGATGCTGGGGCGGGAGGGGGTACTGTGACTCGTGGTCTATAAGTCATTGGAAGCTTGTACACAAATGGTTGTCCCCTGAATCTGGTATCTGTACTCGTAGGCAGCTGATGTGGAGAGAAGTATCTAAACTGTATAGTAGGAATTGACATTGGTGTTGTCTCAACCGGTGTCATCTCAAAAACAGTAGGCATCCGCTGAGCAGTAAAGGAAAAATAAGGTACAACCTCATGAAAGGTGATATCCGCACTGACATGATGCTGTTTGGTCAATGGATTATAGCATCTATACCCTTTTTGGGTAGAGCTATAACCCAGAAGCACACATTTTATTGCTCGCGATGCTAGCTTGTCTCGGCTAGGTCCATTAATATGGACAAATGCAACACAACCAAAGATGTGAGGTGGCACATGAAACAACTCTGTCTGGATACAAAATCTGCAAAGGAATTTGTTTAGACAATACAAAGCTGGGCATTCTATTGATCAAATAACAAGCAGTAAGATAGGCGTCACCCCAATAAATCTGTGGAACATTATAATGGATCAATAATGTTCTAGCAACATCCATGAGGTGTTTATGTTTCCTCTTAGCTATCCCATTCTGCTGGGATGTATGAGTGGAAAGAAATGACCAATCTATATTATTGAGAAAACCCTACACCTCTATATATAGAGAGAGATGTTGGGAAAAATACATAAAAGAACCAGACAGAATATAAAGATAGCTAAACAGTCTCCAATAAACATAAACAAGAAATATAAATAGGAGTATCAACACTCCCCCTCAAGTTGGAGCATAAATGTTAATCATGCTCAGCTTGGAACAGTAGTAATCAAATGCCGATCAAGGTAGAGGCTTTATGAACACATCAGTAGTCTAGTCCTCAGATGCAACATAAGTAGTATGTAGCAAACCACGCTGTATGAGATCTCTGGTACAGTGGCAGTAACTTCAATGTATTTGGTGCGCTCATGGAATATCGGGTTGTTGGCTATATATGTAGCAGTCCGATTGTCGCATTGCATCTCCATAGGTTCCTCAATCTGGATGTGTAAATCATGCAGTAGAGACTGTATCCAAATCATCTCTACAATAGTTTGGGCCATCGCCCTATACTTTGACTCTACACTGGAGCGAGAAACTATCCGTTGTTTCTTGCTCCTCCAAGTAACCAGATTACCAACTACAAAGGTACAGAAACCAGCGGTAGATTTCCTGTCAAGCACACATCCTGCATAATCTGCATCAGAATATCCTCCCACTGTCGTAGGAGAGCCTCTTTAGAAGAGAATACCGCAACCTGGTGCTTTTTTCAAGCATCTAAGCACCTGCATAGTTGCCTATCAGTGTAGCTTCGTTGGCTTCTACACAAACTGCTGAGTTTGCCTATTGCCAAGGCAATATCCGGTCTAGTAATGGTCAGATACAACAGCTTGCCTACAAGCTGTCTGTATGCTCTGCTATCAACTGCCTTTGCCCCCTCATCATGTAGATGTGCCTTGGGGTCCATAGGAATATTGGTTGGCTTGGACCCCAGCATTCCTGTCTCCTGAAGGACATCCAACGCATACTTGCGTTAAGAAAGAACAATCCCATCTTTACTCCTAGCAACCTCAATCCCTAGAAAGTATCTAAGCTGACCTAGATACTTCGTAACAAACTTCTGTGCAAGAGACTTCTTGTCCTGTCTTATCCCAACCTCATCACTGCCGGTAACAATCAGATCATCTACATAAACCAATAGTGCTACAATGCCGTTCTCCGTTTCCTGACAAACAGAGAATGATCTGAAGAGGACATCTGCATCCCCATCCTCTAAAACACATCTGACAGCTTCTGAAACAGGCTCTCAGGCTCTACTTTAGGTCATAAATGGCCTTCCTGAGTCTACACACACCCTCCCCCTAAACCTTAAAACTTGAGGGCTGCTGCATGTAAACCTCCTAAAGATCACCGTAGAGAAAAGCATTCTTCACATCAAGCTTATGTAACCTCCAATCTCTGTGGGCAGCAACAGAGATGAGTACCTGAACGGTGGCAAGGCATGCAATAGGAGAGAAAGTTTCAAAGAAGTCCACCCCATAAGTCTGGATGAACCCCTTTGCCACCAACCTGGCCTTATACCTTGAAATAGACCCATCAGGATTGCATTTCAAGGTAAAGACCCACCTGGAGCCAACAAGTCGCGCACCTGTAGGAAGCGAGGTGAGATCCCAAGTCTGTCTGCTCTGAAGTGCGATCATCTCATCCTCCATGGCTTAACGCCACTTAGGATCAATCATGGCATGCTGGTAGGCAGATGGAATGTGTGACGCTATAAGCACATGACAGAAGCTGCTAAGTTGAGGAGCAAGACCATCGGCAGTCAAACTACTTGCAACACGATATCTGGACTCACTTGTACGGGATGCTTTCCTAATAGCAATAGGAAGGTCAAGATCATCTGGTATCTCTGATTGAATCGCAACAGATGGAGCCTCACTACTATGGTGATCTGCACTGTCAGGGGAATCAAGTCTAACTAGACTATCGCTGCCATCAAAGTCAATCTCAATTGCCTTTGAAACATCAGTCACTGGAGTGGTCGGTGGCCTCTATAGTACCGCATGAGGTCTATTATATGTGCGTAGAGGACCATGCAATCTCTAGTACTCATCCACGAGGGTAGTGGAGCCTGAAGAGGTCGGTTGAGGTATGGAGACCGAAATATCCTCAAGTGAAATCGGAGGAATAGACATGGGAGTTGCATCATCATGAACACTCGTCTGTCCAACAATAGAAAAATATGGTGTCATCTCATAAAAAGTCACATCAGTGCTGATATAATGCCTGTGGTGGTTGGGATCATAGCATCAGTACCCCTTTTGACTCCTGGAGTACCTTAAGAAGACGCACTTAACAACGCGGGGAGCAAACTTGTCACGTCCTGGTGATGGCGCTTGAACAAAAGCAACACATCCAAACCTCCTAGGAGACACGTGGAAAAGCTCACCATCTGGGTGTAATAGGAGAATAGGTATCTGCTCGTGCAGAACTGAACTCGGCATCTTGTTAATGAGGTAGGTCACCGTCAAAACAGCATCCTCCTAATATCTCTATGGAACATTGTGGTGAATAAGAAGAGTGCGGGCACCCTCTAATAAGTGTTTGTGCTTCCGCTCGGCAACTCCATTCTGCTGCGAGGTATGGGGACAAGTAGTCTGATGGATAATCCCATGAGTCCTGTAAAACTCTGCAAGTCTAGTAGTGCAAAACTTGAGGGCATTATCTGTTCGTACAATCTTTACTGTAGCAGAATATTGAGTCCCAATCTCCGAAAGAAGTCTCTATAATACCTCCAACCTCTACCTTGTTCTTTATTAGAAACACCCAAGATACTCTAGTGAAATCGTCGACAATAACGAGATAGTAACGATGTCCTATCCTGTCTGGTACTCTACTCGGTACCCAAACATCCATATGGAGTAACTTAAAGGGAGCAGCTGCTCCAAGAGAAGTACTGGCAGGGAATGAAGACCAATGATACTTACCCAATGGGCAAGCATCACACCTAATAGTAACAGCAGGTGAAATATGCGAAGTCACCCTGCTGAGGTGATCCAGAGGCAAATGTCCTAGACGAACGTGCCATTGTAAGACACTCCCACCATCATGTCTACTGACACCTGCAAATGGCTCCTGACCAAGATGATAGACCATTCTCCTCTGTGCCTCTGGCGATGGTCTTCCCAGTAAGCTTATCCTGGACAATACATCTGACCTCATCAAAAATCACCCTACAATGAAGATCCCTTGTGATCCTGCTCACGGACAACAAGCTCATGGGAAACTCCAATACGTGTAGTGCTCTCGACAGCCGCAATGTGGGGGTCACAGATACTTCCCCCTAGCCAACAATGGGTGCATATCTGCCATTAGCAACCTATACCATTCTCCCTGATGCAACAGAACTAAGTGACCGGAAATAGCTCTGATCTCCACAGAGATGCTGTGAAGCATCGGAATTGACTAACCATCCTGTACCATGATGACTCCTATCATGCTTCTGCGGCATCAAGCCTGCATACTCAACCACCCCTGCCATAGTAGCGATGAGGTGGATCACCAAGAGCTAAAACTCACCATCATAGATGTAAAATCACCAAGGCATCACTCTAGATGCATTTATCGTCCAGCTTATGAGCCAGCTTATGATCTAAAATCAATATTCAGATCTGAAGGCTTCACACCCAGAGAGAAAAATGATCTCTTGAACATGAGATCTAAGGCAAAGAAACCCTAGATAACATCTCAATAATCACAGAAATTTTGTAGATCAGGTTTTAGCGCATGTTAGGACGTTAGGACGTGTCCTAACAATGCTTGGGCAGGCTCAACCGACCCCAAGAACCACCACTGTGACCTACAAGTGATAGGCGACGCTACCATGGTCTAAGGCGGTGCTCCAGTGATGGGAGGTGCTTGTCCCAAGGTCAAGGGAGGCGCCGGGGCGATGCTCTGAGGTGCTGACCAACCGCTGGCCAGTGCTACACCCTCTGGGCAACGGCTTGACCTCCAGACCGTCCCTCAGCCCGAGGAGAGGTGGCGCAGGGCCTCGACAGCCTATCACAAAATCAGTCGACTACTCGGGTATTCGAGCCTAGTCAGCCTTACCCGCTTAGTGGACCGCCTGAGGATATTCATTGCGAAGAGGGTAGCGCTAACGAGTATGCGACCGCATAGTCAACCTACTCAGCCGACTTCCTGAACATTGGATGAGGCACAAAGTTCATCTCATTATTTCCCTAGCTACACCAACTCTCCGCCTTATTATGGTTCCTTATATAGGTATGATCGTCACCACCAAAATGATACCAATCAAGACCCGCTAATATGGGTATTAAGTGATCTGCTTCTCAATCCGCTGCACAACTTCTTCCTCAACCACTACAGAGTTCATCAATGAGACAATGTAAACCTTTTGAATCTTCAAGCTCTACATTGAAGCGGTTCTACCAGGTCTAGAGATTTAAGAGGACATTAAGATGAGTCCAGTCAAGGTCGATCTAAAAACAGGAGCAGCTCCTATGGCAGTCACTGTCAATATCCATGTCTTCAAATACTTCTACATTGCAATAATGTAGAGTGCCAATGATACATCAATGAATACAATATTTGATACAACTTCAAGGCGTAAGAGTCCTACTGTGAGTATGTTAGAGTATTAGAAATAGAGGAAGAAAATTGGAGGAGACGTATCAAACTAGGTCGAAGCTCCCAGTCTTGTGCATGAGTCTCCGCATGCATCAAAGTCTCGACTTTCGAGGCATCTTCTTCGACGTGGAAGTTCTCTCAAGAACTCCTTGAAGGACCTTGGCACCTTACGCAAGGCCCAAGGAGACTAGAAGGGGACCCCAACAAGTTGCTTTCCTCACGCATCCAGCACCTTATGTAGAGCGTACAAGTAGAGAGGAAGACTTATTCTTCAAAAGCAAAGATGGCTGAAAACAAGAATCAAATTAACACCAAAGAAGAGAAAGTCATAATTCAAGGCACCACGATCAAGTTATAGGGTGTCTCAAACTATATATCCCATGGACACGAGCATTTAAGATCTTTGTAAGTGGCTAGGACAAGCTACATGCCCTACAGGAGGAGCCTGAATCTAAGGACACAACAAAGAAGTGAGGGAAAGAGAATTACATGGTGATGAATTAGCTAATGAACTCAGTTGATCCATCCATTACCTTTAATATGCTATACAAGAAGTCAACATTTGAGATGTGGGATTCCTTGAAGAGATACTCCAAGAAGTTCGGCAGCACCCACACATCAACATCTTACCCACATCTGGACTGTAAATCAAGGGGATCTTCCCCTTGATAAATATTATTCGAAGATAGAGGCGTTATTTGAAGAGCTCGAGATCAACGAGCCCATTTGCTGTGACAAATAGATTGTTACACGTGAAATGTGGCAAGCCACGAGATTTCTGTTGGGTTTAAATCCCCTCTATCAGCCAACATGTAGGGCTGAGCAATAGGCCTAGCCTTTCAGGGCCAACCTAGGCCCGGTACAAGCCCATTTAAGTAAGCGAGCCTGAGGGTCAGGCCCAAGCTTGTTTAATTTGTAAAATCTTAGTCCAAACCCAAGCTTAGCCCAAAGTAAATGGGCCAAGGCTTGACCAGGTCAAACCCATTTATTATTCAAAAAGAAAAATAAAATGTGCAATTTAGCAAATAAAAATTCCTAAAATAATTAAGAAATTTTGTATAACTTAATTCTAATTTATAACAAATGCTCAATTAGCCTGGCCAAGCCAATGGATGTTTTACAGAGTTACAAGATTAGGTGGAGATTGGGTAGGTATGCCACTCGTAGGAATGGGCGTCACAGGAATGGGTGGGATGTTAGTGAATGAAGGGATAGTTTTGTTATTTTTTATTTTTAAGTTAGAATATAATAATTTATTTATAAATGTATTCTGCATAGTATATATACATGCCCTAAATGGGTTAGGTCTCAAGTTGAGTCGAGTTTAGGCCAACCTAGGCCCTGACCTAGGCCCATTTAATTAATGGGAAAAAATCTTGGCCTAAACCTTGGCTTTTTAAGTTATGGGCCTGGGCTTGCGTTGAGCCCAGGGTTGGGTTAGGGTAGTCTGGCCCAATGCTCAGCCCTACTAGCACGTAACCAGATCTTGGCACTAAACAAGATGGATTTTGAGACGATTAACCGTCGTCCCAAGAAAGTTGGAGAACCAGAGGCAAGAGCCAGCAGAGTTGTGGTGTCTCAAAACACCACACTAGTTACTTTTGATGGAGGTGCAGGACGCATAAGAGGACGTGATCGAAGCTCAAGTTGAGTTTATCCACCATGTCAACATTGCAAGCACACTAATTGCCTATAAGATCAATGTTAGGATAAGTTTGGGAAACCCGCACATGGGGCTAGTACTGCCTCACACATGGGTTACCTTACACCTGCAGATCTCGAAAAGATTCAATGTTTCAAGAAGAAAAGGAGAAGAATACGGCTGCCGTCGCAACAACTATTAAGGTTGCCTAAGAAGAGGCTACACTGTGACTTTTAGTAATGACAAGATCGAGAGTTTGGGGCTCGAAGAAGATAAAGAATGGTAGGGGCTTTAGCTGTTAGTGCAAGAGCACCACGATCGTTTAACATTTACTTTTGAGTCCAAGATTACAGGATAATTGCAAATGGATACAAGTGTAAAGACGAAGTTCGAGCTTGCATCCGTTGCAGATTGGAGGAGCTTGACGGAGGAGACGGAGCTTCACGAGGAGCGATAGCTTGAAGAAGGCATGAAGACAAGAATATGATAGATTTCGTTTTATCTTGTTCTATATATCTTTCTTTTGTTGCTATTTATTCTTTTTTTCTTATATTCATGTTAAAGAGTCTCAAAGTACCCTCATAATAGTCCTAAGAACACTTGCACAACCCTAGGATACTTAGGTTTTTCATAGAAGACCTAGAAAAACCAGAATAGGCTTCAGACAGCCTTTTCAGACGTCTAACACTAAAGTCAGACGTCTGATAACGAACTTTAAGACGTCTGAATGTTGAATCAGATGTCCAAACTTTTAAGGTTGGTTTTAGAACCTTCTGTCTGCTGATTTCAGACGACCGACCCTTAGTTCAGATGCCTTAGCAGAGGTCCAATTAGTGGAACGTTGGCTTAGAAAATGATCTTTAAGGTTTTGACCTTTGATCTTCTATCAGACGTCCTTAGAGGACTCCAGACATCTGATAAGTAGCTGTTTTGCCTCGATTGACCCAAGATCACTTTCCTAGACTAATATAGCCGTTTGGACCTCGAGAAATCAATTCCCGCAGTTTAGGTTTCCAGACGTATAGACCTAGCGCCAAACGTCATGTACGTCGTCTGATTATTTTACACTAGAACCCTGTTTAGATCGAATGAAAGTCAGTAAGGGAACCCGTCTAGTATTAGATGTCTGATCTAGTTTCTAGACGTTTTAAACATGTTTTCCAGACGTCTGATACTTTGACCAGACATCTGATAACCCTGTCAGAATCATTAATGATTCTGATTACGGCCTGTTCTGCCTTGGGATAATTCTCAACAGCTATGGAAGCCTTCCAAGGCTTTCCAATGCCTTCTTAGGCCACCTATAAATAAAGGGGTAGCCCTCCCTTGTTAATACACACTATTAGAAACCATTTCCACATCCATTTGTGCATAGAGAAGCTATTCTCAAGAAGAGAAGTGATCTTGCTTTCCAAAGCCCCATTCATCACATCTGAGAGCTTTAATACTCTGCCGAGATCACATCTACGTACTTCCATCTAAGGAAAGTTCTTCTTTGCCTATAGAAGCTAGTATTATTCACTTTACTTTATGGCTCTATAAGATATTTGTATTTATTTTTGTTTGGGTATTCGCTTTGTAAATTTTTGTCTCCTTCGCGAGACAAAAACCTTCTCATAAAGAGAAGGGGTTTGAGGAACGTTACCCTCGTACTTGTAGCGTGGTTGTATAGAGGTTGAACTGCCCTCGTTAAAGTAGTTCGGTTAGTAGATTTTGATCGACTCGGTCAATCGGAAAATCCTAACTCGAGAGGGTTAGGTGGTGGTTTTCACTCGGTTTAGGTTTCCACCTAAAAATACCTATGTATCTTATGTGATTACATTTTGTGAGATTGTTTTATTTTTAATTCTGCACTTTATTTATTTTTTGCAAATTTCACCCCCTCCCGTAGGGAATCCTCATTTGATATCAGAGTAGGTTTCTGCTTTTTAGGAGTTACATCCGCGAAAGATCTAATGGAGGGAAGCAGCTTCACAACAAGGATTTCCGAGGGACAGTCTACGACCTGTCCACTGTTCTTCAACGGGAGCAACTACCCCTATTGGAAGCTGAGGATAAGGACATGACTTCAAGCCAATGACTTCATTTAGGTAAGATGCGAGACCCTATTCAACATCCCGGAGAGACCCGCGAGGGGCTACCCACAGTAGCAAGTCCTGGAGCTCTCTCTCAATGCCAAGACGATGAACACTCTCTACTGCGCATTGAGCCTGGAGGAGTTCAACCAAATCTCACAATGCACCACCGCATATGAGATTTGGCATACACTAGAGGTAACTCACGAAGGTACCTCTAAGGTAAAGTCTTCTAAAATCAACATTCTTTCTCAAGAATTTGAATCTTTAAGTGCAATGTATACTAGATTCACTCTTATAGTGAACAATCTTAAGGCATTAGGAAAGACCATCAAGGGAGAGCTTCAAGAGAAGCTTCTTCGTTCTCTTGAGCTGGAGTGGGAACAGAAGGTTACCACCATTGAGGCGAACGAAGTGGAGGATCTCTTAGGCAATCTAATGGCCTACTTGACAAAGTTGAAGTAGAAGAAAGATGCACCGAAACCAAGACCGAGGAAGTCTCGCATTCAGAGTCACTTTGGACACCGAGGTAAGTTCCGATGAAGAAGACTTTAAATTTTTACTTAAAAAATTTTTCAAGTTTTGTAGAGATTCCAAGAAAGAGAAGGAAAAGGAACAAGGAAGCCCGAGACGTTGCTATCATTGCAACGAAAAGGGGCATCTTCAACTCGAGTGTCCTCTTCTCAAGAAGGAGAAGAAAAACAAGAAGGTGTTCCAAGCCACTTGGGACAACTTGAGCTCGGAAGAAAAGGAAGAGAAGGACGAAGTCACTTGCATGGGCTTCATGGCCATGGCAAGTAATAGCGACAGCAACAACAACGTCGATGGCGTAATTTCCGATTTACAAGATGCTTTTGATGAGCTTTTTGAAATTAGTAAGTCATTAAAGGTAGAAAATAAAAACATTAAAAAGAAAGTTAGCTTCCTAAAATCTGAAAATGATAGCTTAGAAATTAAACTTAAGGATCTAGAAACTAGTTCTAGTCCTAAGGATAATAACTTGTTAGAAAATAGAGACCTAATCAATGAAAATAATAAATTGATTGAGGAAAATACAAGTTTAAAATTAGAAATTTCTAGTTTAAAAATAAAAATGCATGTTATAGAAAAAGAACTTGTATGTCTTGGGGAAGAATCTAATAACTTGGTAAACAAATTAGATAATTTTTATAGCCCTAAGGTTGAGAAAGGATCTCCTTCAAGGAAACTAACTAACAAAATCGGATCCAAGCTAACTTGGATATCAAAAGATCAACTTGAAACTTGTTTTGTAGCTTTTAAGGGAGGTTACAACATCAAGGATTGGAATTACAAAATCAAGAGCGGTCAACTCGAATTGGGAGGACCAAGGAGTGGATCAAGGAAGGAGAAGAGGAGACCGACGAGACGACAAACAAATGTCCGCGTCGTCTCGCGGCGACCGCCCGGTTGGAGACCAGCATCGATGCCTAGACCTCCAAGCTACAGATGGGAACCCCATCCGGTTTAGTATCCACCTCCATATGGGCCATTCTATTGGCCATGATAGGTAAGGTAAACCCTTAACCCTATCTTTTCATTTATAGCATCTAGATAGGGGGAGTTTAAAATTGATAAGCTATTTGTCCATCATTAAGGGGGAGGTTTTAAAAATAACATAGCTATATTTCCTTTAGAAAGGGGGAGATGATCATATAGCTATCTTATTGTTTTAAAAAGGGGGAGAATATTATTCTTGTTAAATGAAAGTAACCCAAGTTTAAAAGAGCATGTTTTAAAGGGGAGTTTTAGGAGCATTAAAATTGGATAAACCTTTTTGATAATGTCAAAAAATGGGAGATTGTTATGTATTATTATTTGTAGTTTTGTCAACATCAAAAAGGGGGAGATTGTTGGTACAAGGGCACCACAATCGTTTATTTTGATGATAACAAAACACTTGTTATTTAACGTTTACTTTTGAATCCAAGATTACAGGACAATTACAAATGGATACAAGTGTAAAGACGAAGTTAGAGCTCGCATCCGTGGTGGATTGGAGGAGCTTGACGGAGGAGACGGAGCTTCGCGAGGGGCGATAGCTTGAAGAAGGCATGAAGACAATAGTAGGATAGATTTCATTTTATCTTGTTCTATGTATCTTTCTTTTGTCGCTCTTTATTCTTTCTTTCTTAGATTTATGTTAAAGAGACTCAAAGTACCCTCATAATAGTCCTAGGAATACTTGCACAACCCTATGATACTTAAGTTTTTTGTAGAAGACCTAGAAAAATCAGAATAGGCTTCAGACAGCCTTTTCAAATGTCTAACACTAAAGTCAGGCGTCTAATAACGAGCTTTAAGACGTCTAAATGTTGAATCAGACGTCCAAATTTTTAGAGCTGGTCTTAGAACCTTCTATCTGCTGATTTCAGACGACTGACCCTTAGTCCAGACGTCTTAGCAGACATCTAATGACTTGGCCAGACGTTCAATTAGTGGAACGTTGGCTTAGAAAATGATCATTGAGGTTTTGACCTTTGATCTTCTATCAGACGTCCTTAGAGGACTCCATATGTCTAATAAGTAGTCGTTTTGCCTCGATTGACCCAAAATCGCTTTCCTAGACGAATATAGTCGTTTAGACCTCGGGAAATCAATTTCCGCAGTTATCTAGGTTTCCAGACGTCCAGACCTAGTGCCAAACGTCCTGTACATCAGCTGATTGTTTACACTAGAATCCTGTTTAGGTCTAATGGAAGTCAGTAAGGAAACCCATCTAGTATTAGACGTCTGATCTAGTTTCTAGACGTCTAATGACCATGTCAGAATCATTAATGATTTTGATTACGACCTGTTCTGCCTTGGGATAATTCCCAACGACTATGGAAGTCTTCTACGACCTTCCAAAGCCTTTCTAGGTCACCTATAAATAGAGGGGTAGCCCTCCCTTGTTAATACACACTATTAGAAATCATTTCCACATCCATTTGTGTCATAGAGAAGCTATTCTCAAGAAGAGAAGTGATCTTGCTCTCCAAAGCCCCACTCGTCACATCTAAGAGCTTCAATACTCTGCCGAGATCACGTCTACGCACTTCCATCTAAGGGAAGTTCTTCTTTACCTATAGAAGCTAGTATTATTCACTTTACTTTGTGGCTCTATAGGATATTTGTATTTGTTTCTGTTCGGGTATTCGCTTTGCGAATTCCCATCTCCTTCGCAAGATAAAAACCTTCTCATGAAGAGAAGGGGTTTGAGGAACGTTACCCTTGTACTTGTAGCATGATTGTATAGAGGTTGAACTGCCCTCGTTAAAGTAGTTCGATTTGTGGATTTTGATCGACTCGGTCAATCGGAAAATTCTAACTCAAGAGGATTAGGTAGTGGTTTTCACCCAATTTGGGTTTTCACCTAAAAATGCCTGTGTATCTTATGTGATTGCATTTTGTGAGATTGTTTTATTTTTAATTCCGCACTTTATCTATTTCTGCAAATCTCACCCCCTCCCATAGGGAATCTACATTAGCCTTACAACGAGTTGAACAAGGCATCGTCCTCTCGACCTTGCTTGAGGGAGAGTGCGGAGAATGAGGTTGGCCATGTGAACAACCACGTTGCACAGTGTGCCATGTGGACAGTCCACATGAAAGTCAAGTCTACCAGTCAGTCAAGCCGTGTGGCCTTGAGTTTAGTAGATGGCTTACATGCCAAGTTATGCCACATGTGGCAATTTTGTTTTAAGTAATATGAGTCCAAATTTAGGAAGAGATAATTTAGGGGTTTTGACTGATGGAGTTGTTAGGATTGATTTGATTTGAGTTGTTTTAGGAAACAGGAGTAGATTTCTTTATAAAAGAGATCAACATTTTTTATTTTGAGTTAAGTTGCGATAAACCATTTTCCAAGCACAATAGTGCCCTCTGTTTCTTCACCATCAACCCCCCCCCCCCCGCTCTCTCTCTCTCTCCAACCTCCACACTCCACGCGTCAGAACATCCATGTGCCTAGGCCCATCTCGCTTCCACGAATCCTCACAACATGATATAATTATGTGATATTAACAAGGCCATATATATATATATATAGTAGTCTCAGTCAACAGAAAGACTGTTTGGGCTAGGTCATAAATTGTATTAGTAAGCTGATGAATGTCAAAATGCAGTTTTGTCAGGGAAATTTGTAAAATTAACAAGTTTCATTCAATTTTCCTCATTATTGCCTGGCACTTTCCCCTTATTCCTCAATCAGGCATATGCAGAACAAGAAACAATTCCACCTAACCCCACTTATCAGTCAAAAAATCAAATCACCCGGCCAAACTAGAACATGGAATGAATCTCAGCTATTTCTAATCCCTCAGATTTATCTTTTTTTTTATCATCCTGCTACCAAATGGCATGTAAAGTAGTCACAAAAGGCTTAGATAAATACATGCTATATTCTTATAGGCCGGCTTAAATTGGTATTGATTTCATTCTGGATCTTTGACATGTCTTTTTTCAGACTATGCAAAGCAAGCAGTCCACCTTGTGGCTGGGGATGGCTTGGAAGCCTATCTTCCTCTTTCAGACATGGTCAATGTTTCTGCCGAGATGCAACGCCTTTCAAAGCGTCTTATGAAGATGCAAAAAGAGCATGAGGCACTTGTTGCTCAACTTAGCTCTCCAAAAGTATGTGATTCTTGTCTGCATTCAGCTATACATGCGTGTCTTTTTCTCCCTGCATGCTTTATTGGCAATTTCTTTTCAGTTAGAACGCACTATTATTTCTGAAGTTTCCAATATACAATTTCTTAAAAGTAATTTCACTAGATTTTGATGTTATTGAGAAAATGATCCAGTGTCTTAAGATGTGAAACTATGAAGTGGTTGCTCTTCATTTGGCGTGGATTGGATTAAGTTGGATATTCTCTCATGACTTTAGGACATGCCCATCTATCATCCAAGATTTAACCTTCATAGCTCTGTTGATTTGTCACATGTTGGCACCTCGTGAATGCATATGAGGTGTCCTGAGAAAATTTGGCATCCAGGGATGTAAAACCCATGTCCATCTACCTCCCAAGATTTAGTTTCCGTCTTACCCATGAATACATGTTGGAACCTAGAGAAGGCATGCAAGCTATGTTGAGAAAAATTCATGCCCATAAACCGTGGAGTGATTAACAGATGTCTAAAACTTTTAATTCAATGCTAGTTGACAGTTGGCTTTCAGTTGGATACTACTGTAAATCGGTATTATATCTTCCCCATATAAGCATATGTTGGTAGAGAACAAAATAGAGATTGCCGTCGCTATTATCAAGGTTGATGGTGTGGTGTTTGTGTTGTTGTGGAGGATTCTTAAATGTGAAGTCATAATTGGTAAAAGATTGTTAAAGTGCCATATTAGCAGAAGTAGATGTGCATGATTGTGATTTATCTGCAAGTTTCTGCTAGGTCCATTGTTCTCTCTGGTTTTTTGGTGGAAGGATAAATATGGTCGCCATGGGATTTGATCTTGGGGTCTTTAGTGTTGATACCTTGCTTTGATGAAACATAATTATGCTTTATTATAAACTGACCATTTTAGGATCTCTTTATCTCCAAGATGGAAGGATCATATTTTTTAGGATTCAAGTTGAGATTTTGTTAAGAAAAATGATGTTCTATTGTATTTTTATCTTCTTAAGTCTAGAACACTTATAAGGAACCTCAAATTAACCTAACCAAACAGTTTCTGGTCAATAGATAATTAACTAAGTCAATAACTCAACATTTAGGCAATATTGATTAACCAATAAGCAATCATTGATCGACCAATGGTATTGAAAATAATCAATTAAATCAATATAACAATCAATCTGCCTTTCATGCTGATGATTGATCAATAAAATAATTTAATCGACCAATAGTTGATCAACTGGCATAATAGATTGATCAACTAAAGTGACTTTTGATCGACCAATGCCGTTTGAACAGAATCTCCAAATCTGCTCAATTTTCACCTATAAATATGGCTCTACGCCCTTTATTTTAAAAATACACCTTTCAAAGCAACTCTTAAAGAGAGTTTTCTCTCTCTTGAGCTTTGAATAGGGTTGGATAAATGGCGCGAAGTTATAAGAGGTTGTGCTTTCACCAACATTATTCAAAGCACGACACTCTACAGCTCAAGAAAATTTTGGTTTACATATTTAAATTCCTTTAAGATTCCATAGGCTTATTATTGTATTATTTCTATTCTTTTGGTTTGATTGTGACCTAAGTTGTTAAGATTCCGAAAGTCTTGTTTCTTCTCTTGTTAGGTGTAAAAGAGAATATGGTGTTGTGTAAGAGGTTGTGTCATCCTCGTTCAAGTGGTACGATAGCGGATTGACTAGTTTCATTTAGTTGGGAAAATCCTAAGGTAGGAGGCTTAAGCAGTAGTTTTTACCTGTAAGGATTTCCATTACAAATCAAGGTGCCATCTTGTCATGCTCTTTGCAGTTTGATATTTTTAATTTTGATATAATCTTTTATATACACCATTCACCTCGCCTCTAGTGTTGACTTATAGATCCCATAGGAACACTCATTTAAATGCCAAGGGAGAAACTTTATCACTTCACCAAACCCTTAGTGGCCAACCCATTAGTTTGAAAGGCCTGCTTACTAACCTTTTTGCTAGACAATTGTGTAATAAAGTTGAATTTTGTTTCGGCATCGAGTTTGGAGGACTTGGTTTTGCTTTAGAAAAGCAACTTATATAATAATAATACAACTGCAAGGCATCCTACTGAAGGCCAATCAGTGGGAAGGAATCTTGTCTCTTGCGAGAAGTTAGCCATGCACATTTTTATAATTTCACTAAAACTCGCAAGAAAGGAACCAATTACTTTGCTAAGTAATCCTATTCAACCACGTGATCAATTTGAGTATGGATACTCGGGCTTATGGTTAGCCTAGCCAAGTAATCGAACTACTTGCTTGATTAATCCCCTACTTTTTGCAAGTTGGTTCAAGCCAGATACCTCCATAATACCAGCCTGACCATAATACCCAATTAAGACCTTAAACCCCTACAAAACAATAAAGCCTTTTCCCAAATTAAGTTAGGCAAAAACCCTAAACCCCTGCCTATAAAAAAGACCCTCCCCTTCAATTTTGTTACACTAGATCATAGATGCTACGTAAGTTTTTTTAGTTCTGCTTTTATCTTTTGTTTAGAAAAAATAACAGACTTCATTTTTTTATTTGTGTATTTGGAAAATCTTTGCCCTTCAGTTACATTTGTTTTCCTCCTATTTGTTTTTTTTGTTCATCTCATCTTACTATAATATTTTGTCATGTTTTAGGGTGATAATGCAAAGTTCATTTCTTTTGCATCTTGGTCACACTTCACAAATTGGATGTAACACTAATGTTCTATAAATATGCAATGCTTGGGGCTACTTATCTAAGATCTTGAACTTTAATTGAGATTTATAGAAGTAAATGCATATTCTTAATATATTTTATATGTTTAAATATCAAAAAAGCTTGACTGAGTAATTCCCAATTACTTTCTGCATGCCATATACTTCTTAATCAATGACATCCCAACTGGATACCGAGTATCAAGTTCTAAAACGTTGTTTGCACTAATAGACTTGTTGGAGAGAAGGAATGATTTTTTTTCTATGAAAACTCTAGCCTCTCTTATATAGAGAGGTGGGATGAAAAAATTACATAGAAGTCCAATAAGAAGATGAAAAATAATATAGAAACATGACTCTAACCCTTCCCCTCAAGTTAGGGTGTAGATATCCATCAAGTCCAACCTGTTGCATAAAATTGTGTTCTTTTTTTCTCCGGAAACCTTCATGAAAATATTTGCAAGTTGGACCTCGATAGATATATGGGGAGTAGTTATCTTGCCTTCCATCACAACATTTTGTATGAAGTGATAGTCAATTTCAATATTCTTTGTTCGTTCATGGAAAATGAGATTAGAAGCAATGTAGGTGATTGACTTGTTATCACAATACATAGGAATAGGATGCTTCACCAAGATCCCAAGATCAATCCTGAATGTTGTAATCCACATTACTTCACAAGCAATATAAGCCATCGCTTTGTATTTTGCCCCTGTAGAATGAGCAACAGTTTGCTTCTTGCTACACCATGAGACTAGATTTCCTCTCAAAAATATAGCATAGCTAGTTGCAGATTTCCTATCTTCAACAGAACTAGCATAGTCTACATCAGAGTAGAAATATAGCTCCAGGTGGCCATTCTTTTTGTAGTAGAGTCCTTTCCCAGGAGACCCCTTTAAACATTTTAGAGTGAGGCATACATCATGCCAATGACTAGCACAGTCTATTCATATATCAGCTTGCCTTGCTAATTGCAAAACTAATGTCTGGATGAGTGATAGATATAATAGCCTACCTATGGTTCTCCTGTATCTATGGACAACCTCAAAGGGAGGATCATTAGCTTCTTTATATTTCCCTTTCTGCTCAACAAGGACAGTAGATAGTTTTGTGCCATGAAGTCCTACATCCTTAAAAATCTCTAGAACGTATTTCCGTTGAGAGTGTCATGCCATGCTTATTTCTAATTGCCTCTACTCCCAGAAAGTATCGCAGTTCACCAAGGAATTTTGTAACAAAGACCTTCTGTGGGAAATCCTTGGCCTCTTGAATGCCACTACTGTCTAAGGTTCGAAATGCTGATTTCGATGTCATTTTGATAAATTTTCAAATACACATTTCGCCAGTATGTCGACAAAAATGACAATAGTCAAAATAATTAGAATTTTAAAAATAACTATTTTAATAGATAAATATTTTCATGTAAGCCCTAAATCCTATCTTTTACTTAATATGTAATATGTCGATACATAACAGGAGCAGCAAGAGCAGTAGCATGCTAACAAAACAACTGTGTTTCGACAACTTAAGCATGTCGACATGGCATATCTTCAAAAATTGCCATTTCGACGGCATGTCAACATCATCCCACCAACATTTAAATCACTACTACTACTGTCATCTCCTGTCAAGACCATGTCATCAACATACACGGCCAGCATAATAGTGCCAGCAATTGTCTTACTAATAAAGATGGAGTGATCAGAAGTGGGTTGCATGAAACCAATCTTTATCACTTCTATACTCATCAAAACAAGCATGAGAGCTTTGCTTAAGATCACATACAGCCTTCTTTAGTCTGCAAATATGTTCCCCCTCAACCTCATATCCAAGAGGTTGTTGCATATACGCTTTCTCTGTCAAATCTCTATAGATGAAGGCATTCTTGATATCCAATTACAATAAAGGTAATCCTTGTTAATAGCAATAAAAGGGATTACACACATATAATTAACTTGCACCACAGGGGAAAATGTCTCAAAATACTCACCGCCATACATCTGTCTAAAGTTCCCTTTGCCACTAATTCGACCTTGAATCAATCTATACTACCATTTTCTTAGTATTTCACTATATACCTACTTGCAGTCAGCAATCTTGGCCCTAAGTGAACATGGCACAAGATTCCACAAGTAGTGTCTCCATCTCTGCATCCATGACAACTAGGGGTGAGCATTGGGCCAAGCCAGCCCAACCCAGCCAAAGGCCCAGCCCGATTGGGCCGGCCCAATCCCAAGCCCAAAATTAACTTGGGTCGTGCTTAGGCTATAAATAGGACCCATTTAGTAAATGGTTGGGCCTTAGGCCAAGGTGGTCTAAATTCAGCTTGGCCCATTGGCCCATTTATGAGGTAGCTTAAGACCTAGCTTGTTGGCCCAATTACATTAATATATGTCATATATATATGTATATTCATATTGTCTATTAAAATATATATCATAAATGCATCATACATAATTGAACGAAATGAGATGAATCTATTATTGAGCCTTACTTCTTATATAATGAAGAGATGGGAAAGTTGCGCTACAACACCAATAAGAAACAAATAATAACCAAGAGCCCCTCATACAAAAGAATGTGCATACACTAACACTCCCCCTCAAGCTGGAGCATAGATATCTATCATGCTCAGCTTGGATACACATAAATCAAACAAGGACCTGGCTATGGGCTTGGTAAAAATACCTGCAATCTGCTCCTCAGACATAACTGATGTATATAGCAGCTCCTTCTGAATAATATCTCTGGTATTATGACAATCAACCTCTACATGCTTCATCCTCTCATGAAAAGCTGGGTTGACAATGAAGGTAGTTGCTCTATTATCACACCTCATCTCCATCGGGCTAGAAATCGTACCTCCAAATCGATGAGTAAGGATCTTATCCACATCATCTCTGCAGTCGTCTGAACCATGGCCCTGTACTCAGACTCGGCACTCGGCCTAGAAACTATGCATTGCTTCTTGCTTCTCCACGTAATCAGATTCCCTACCAAAAAGGTTGAGAACCTCGTAGTGGATTTTCAGTCCACATGACATCCGACGTAGTTTGCATTAGAGTAGCCAACCAAGGTCATAAAATGCCCCTTGGAGAAGAAAAGACCATTTCCAGGAGCCTTCTTGATGTACTGGAGCACCATCAATGCTGCATCCCAGTGCTGTCGTGTTGGTTTGGCCATGAACTAACTCAATCTCCCCACCGCAAAGGAAGCATTAGGCCTTGTGATAGTCAAATATAGCAGCTTGCCCACAAGCTGCCTGTACTACCTGCTGTCCACCAAATATGTGCCTCATCATAAAGTGGCATCTTGGGGTCCATGGAAATGTTGGCTTCCTTGGCCCCAAGCATACCCACCTCCTGCAAGATATCCAACGCATATCTCCTCTATGAAAGAACTACACCCTTCTTGCTTCGGGCAACCTCAATACCAAGAAAGTATCATAGTGCTCTCAAATCTTTCATAACAAACTAGCCTGCCAGAATATGCTTAATCTCAGTGACACCCTACACATCATCTCCCATGACAATTAAGTCGTCAACATATACAAGAAGCATCGTAGTATGTCGTCTAGTCCTCCTAACAAAAAGAGAAATCAGCCATCAATCTCCTAAATCCAGCTGCCTCTATAATCTGAGACAACCTCTAAAATCATGCTCTGAGACTCTACTTAAGGCCATAAATGGCCTTCCACAGTTAACATGCACACTCCCCCCGAACCTCAAATCAGGTGGTTGTTGCATGTAGACTTCCTCTTAGAGATCACCATAGAGGAATGCATTCTTCACGTCCAGCTAATGCAAGGGCCAATCTAGCTGGACTGCCACTACGACCAGCACCCATACCGTAGGAAGTCTGGCAACTAGTGAGAATGTGTCAGAGAAGTCCACCCCATAGGTTTAGGTGAACCCCTTTGCCACGAGGCGTGCTTTGTATCTGACAATGCCTCCATCTGAGTTGAACTTCACAATGAACACCCATCAACATCCAACAATCGTAGCCCCCTCTGGAAGTGGAGTGAGCTCCTAGGTCCCATGACCCCTAAGAGCTGTCATCTCATCCTCCATGGCTACTCGCCATCTCGGATCAAGCATGGCCTCGCGGTGAATTGTTGGGATCTCAGTAGCAGCCAACGCCTTGGTGAATCCTGCAAACTTGGGACCTAGGCTGTAAGTAGCACGAGTCCCAGCTGTGGGATAAGTAGCATAAGTCTGTGGCCTCTTCCGAACAGCTATCGGAAGATCCAGATCATCACCTGTCACATTATCTATCCTGCCCCTGTGATCAGCATATGGCAAACAAGCGTCAGTGTCTAAGGGACTGACCTGAGAATCCGATGGTAAAGGCGAAGGGGGGGTCGAAAAGTAGCATGAGGATGGACATATGTCTGAAGTGGCTCAGTCAGACGAGGAAAGGATAGCGTAGTAACTGGCGGTGGTGGTGTAGTAGGAACGAGAATGTCAGGAAAACTCCCAAAGCGAATGGGTGTAAATGGCATGGGTGCCATATCACCTTCAGGAGGTAGCTTAGCAGCAAATGTGGAGAAGGGTATCGCCTTTTGAAAAGTAACATCCACTAAAACAAAATGCCGAGAAGTTATCAGATCAAAACATCAATAACCCTTTTGTGTCCGAGTATACCAAAAGAAAGCACACTTAGCTACTCTCAGTGCTAGTTTATCCCAGCCCGATCCCAACAAATGTACGAAAGTAACACAATCAAAAGTCTGAGGGGTGACATGAAACAGAGGTCTATCGGGATACATAACCTGCAAAGAAATATGCTCATGCAAAGCAATGTCAGGCATCCGATTGATTAGAAAATAAGCCATCAAAACAGCATCACCCCAGTAAAGAGAGGTAATCGAGTGGTGAATCAACAAGGTACAAGCAACATCAAGTAGCGATGTTTCTTCTCAGCAACACCATTCTACTGAGAGGTGTAAGGGCATGTGATCCAATGAATAATGCAACAACTGAAAAAAAAAAAGTACGCAACTGAGTGGTACAAAATTCTAAGGCATTACCAAACTGAAAGCACTTCATAAAACATGATGTTGAGTTTTTATTTCCTTAATAAAATTTTCAACAATGTCCTACATCAGACTTATTCTTCAAAAGAAACAGCCAAGAAAGACAAGCAAAATCATCCACTAACACCAATAATATCTAACGCAGTAAAAGAGCTCGTAAAAAACCTGAAAAATACGTGCAGAGTTCTTGGCATGTGAGTACATCTCATGCAAAGACTCCCACATCTCCTTAGTCGTCGAATAGTACATAATCTCATCCCCTATTCGGGGAATAACAGTCTAAATTGGTTCAAATGATTTAAGTATTATTGAAAACCCTAGGGCTCTCTTATATAGAGAGAGGCCGAAAGGGTAAAAGTACATAAGTGCCCCTAAGGAGCAAATGAAACCCAATAGCCGTACAATAAAGAAAATAAAAATAAAAAACATACGCTAACACTACCCCTCAAGCTAAAGCATAGATATCATCATGCTTAACTGAGATACACATGAATCAAATAAAGATCTGGCTAAGGGCTTGGTGAAAATATCAGCAATCTACTCAGATGTGACTGGTATGGTATATAGCAACCCCTTCTGGATGATGTCCCTGGTATAGTGGCAATCTACCTCAACATGCTTCATCCTCTCATAAAATGCTTGGTTGTTGGCAATGAAAGTGGCTGCTATGTTATCACATCTCATCCCTATAGGGCTAGAAAACTTATCTGCAAATCCATAAGCAGGGACCTAATCCACATCATCTCTGCAGTTGTTTGAGCCATGGCCCTGTACTCAGACTTGGTACTGAATCTCGCAATTGTGCCTTGTTTCTTGCTCCTCCAAGTAATCAAACTCCCTACCAAAAAGGTGCAAAACCTAGTAGTGGATTTACGGTCCACATAACACCTAGCGTAGTCTGTGTCAAAGTAGCCAACCAGAGTCATAGAGGACCCCTTGGAGAAGAGGAGACTCTTCCTAGGGGCCTTCTTGATGTATCTAAGCACCATTAATGTTGCATCCCAGTGTTGACATGTTGGCTTGGTCATGAGCTGGCTCAGTTTCCCCATTGCAAAGGAGATATCTGGCCTCGTGATGGTGAGATAAAGCAGCTTACCCACAAGCTGCCTATACTATTTACTGTCCACCAACTATGCATCCTCATCGTAGAGTGGCATCTTAGGGTCCATAGGAATATTGGCGTCCTTGGCTCCAAGCATACCAACCTCCTGCAAGATGTCTAAGGCATACTTCCTCTGGGACAAGACCACGCCCTTTTTACTGCAAGCAACCTCAATACCAAGAAAATACCGCAAAGCTCCCAAGTCCATAACAAACTGCTCTAGTAGGATGCGCTTAATCTCAGCAACACCCTATTCATCATCCCCTATGACAATTAAGTCATCAACATAAACAAGTACCACATTAGCTCGTCCAGTCCTCCTGACAAAGAAAGAGAAGTCAGTTATCGATCTCTTGAATCCAACTGCCTCTACAACCTGTGACAACCTCTGAAGCCAAGCTCTAGGACTCTTCTTAAGTCTATAGATGGCCTTCCGTAGTCAGCATACACACTCCCCCTGAGCCTCAAAACCAGGTGGCTGCTACATGTAGACTTCCTCTTGGAGATCACCATAGAGGAAGACATTCTTCACATCCAACTGATGTAAAGGTCAATCTAATTGAACCGCCACTGCGATTAGCACTTATACAGTAGAAAGTTAGGAAACTAGTAAAGTATCAAAGAAGTCTACCCTATAGGTTTGGGTGAACCCCTCTGCCACAAGGCATGCCTTGTATCTAGCCACACTGCCATCTAAATTGAACTTCACAGTGAATACCCACCGATAGCCAACAAGTGTAGCACCATCAGGAAGTAAGGTGGGCTCCTAATTCCCACGACCTCTAAGAGTGACCATCTCATCTTCCATGGCTGCCTGCCATTTTGGATCAAGCATGACCTCATCATGAGTAGCTAGAATCTGAGTAGCAACTAGCGCCTAAGTGAATCCAGCAAATCCAGGGGCTAAGCCGTCAATAGCAAGTGCCACAGTCGTAGGGTTAGCAATGCAGGTCTGTAGTCGCTTCCGAATTGGTATCAGAAGGTCAAGATCATCACCTTCCATATCATTTGTCATGTCTCTGTGATCATCACATGGCAAACATGCATCACTGTCTAAAGGACTCACCTGCAAAGTTGATGGTGAAGGCAAGGGTGGGGGTCCCTGATAAGTCGAATGAGGACAAACATATATCTAATGGGGCTCAGTCAAACTAGGAAAGGAATGCATAGCAGGAGGTAGTGATGGTGTAGTAGGGATAGGAATCTCGGAAAAACTTCCAAAGCGAATGGGGGTAATTGGCGTAGGCGTCATATCACCCTCAGGAGGCATCTCAGCAGCAGATGTAAAAAATAAGGGTATCGACTCATAAAAGGTAACATCCGCCGAAACAAAATATCGAGAAGTAAGCGGATCAAAACACTGATACCTTTTTTGCATCCAGGTATACCTAAGGAAAGCACACTTAACTGCTCTTGGTGCTAGTTTATCCCTACCCGATCCCAACAAGTAGACAAAGGCAACACAACCAAAAGTCCGAGGGGTGGTGTGAAACAGGGGCGATCAGGATACATAACCTGCAACGGAATCCGTTCATGTAAGGTAGCATTAGGCATCTAATTGATCAAAAAAATGCAATCAAAATAATGTCACTCCAGTAAAGAAGGGACCGAATGGTGAATCAACAAGGTACATTCACTATCAAAAATATGACGATATTTCCTCTCAGCAACACCATTTTGTTGAGAGGTATAAGGGCACGTAGTCTCATAGATAATGCCACAATTAGAAAAGAAAGCGTGCAAACGTATAGTACAAAATTCAAAGGCATTATCCGACCGAAATTGCTTCACCAAACAAGAATGCTGAGTATTTATTTCTTTAACAAAATTCTCAATTTTTTATCTCACATCGAACTTATTCTTCAAAAACATCTGGGAAACACGAGAAAAATCATCAACTAAAACAAGATAATATATGTTCCTAAGTCAATCAAGAGTATGACTACGACCCCAGACATCCATATTAATCAACTCAAATGTAGCAACAGAAGAAAAAGAAGTAGAACCAGAAAAACTAGCCCTGCAGTGCTTGCCCAACTGACAAACATCATAGGTGAGAGTAATAGTAGAGGGTATATGCGACAAAACACATCTGAGACGATCACTAAGCAAGTGGCCAAGGCGGTGGTGCCACTAGAGAGGAGATCTAGCAGAAGCAAGGCCCTGGGTAGCAGAAGCAGCAACAACAGTGCAGCTCAGATGGTACACCCCTCGTTCCTCACGCCCTCCACCAATCGTCTTCCCAATTAATTTATCCTGTAAGACAGAACAAGACGCATCAAAAATAGCTCGGCAATTCAGGTCCCTAGTAATATTGCCAATAGATAGTAAGCTCAAAAGAAAATCAGGCACATAAAAAACATTTGTTAGTCTCAAGGTAGGAGATAAAGACATCTCCCTTGCCAACAAGTGGCGAATGTCTCCATCTGCTACCTGTACCGTCCTGGCTAGTGTAACTAGTGCTAATTGGGAGAACGAGCCCCTATCGCTACATAGGTGCTTGGATGCACCTGAATCAATCATCCAATCATCAGATGATAAGAGAGACGACATGCCAATCACAGGTGTCTCAGAAGAAGTAGCAATAGATGTGGTGTATGGAGACTGAGAAGTAGAAGCCTAATTCAACTGAGCAATCTGTTGCCACAAAGTTTCAATCTCTGTGCTCAGGGAAGTGACATCAGGACCAGGTAGAACTCCATCTGAGACCTCAGCTGCCTGATGAGCCACAGGTGCCTACCATGCTTCTGCCAGCATGAGGCCTTAGAGTGGCCAAGTCAACCACAATAGGTACATGGGATCCTGCTGCGTGTACCAAAAGAGTGCCCACATCCACGACCACATGTAGGGAGAGGAGCCCCCTACCACGTCCAGGGATCGCAGCCAATGCGAACGTCTGAGCACCAAAATCAATAGTAGTACACACTCTACTGAGTCTGTTATAAACCTCCTCTAAAGTAGGAAGCTCTAAAACGGTGAGGATCTTATCTCTGGCAGCTGTATACTCTGGTCCAAGACCTGCCAAGAAGAGGGAGACTACCAACTGCCTCCTAAAGCTCCTCCAAGACTCATAGGCGCACCTCGGTAGATAGGGGTGATGCCTCTCTATCATTCCCTTCAGAAGGGAGTAGTACTATGCCAGTGTGTGTCCCTTCTAACACAAGTAAAAGAGGTCGTAGAAGACCTAAAACACTCATGCAAAGTTCTTGGCATGTGAGTACGTCTCACGCAAGGCTCCCACATCTCCGTCGTAGTGTAATACATGATCTCATCCCCTATGCAGGGAATAACAGTCTACATCAGCCATGCAGAGACCATAGCATTATCTCTATCGCAGTTGGCGTTCACGTCAGTCTTGTTTACAGGCTCTGGATCCATGAGGATATGGCTCTTCCCATGACCCCTAACAGTCATGAGGAAAGTCTAAGACCAGTACGGGTAGTTGGTCTCGTCTAACTTGATGACCGGACCAAAAAACGGATTCTTAAGTACCCCAGTGTTTAAAAGAGATCCTAATGTCACCTCAGACTGATCGTCTGAAGCCATCTCCACAATTCGGAAACCGCCATCTGCCTTCTATAACCAAGAACTCATCCATAGATCTGAAAATAAATAAATTCAAACCTGCATCTTCATGAAAAGCCCCCTTGGACGGGTTTTGGCCCATCCCGAGTGCGGGGAGAACACTCGAGATAGCCCTAAGGGGACCTAGATGTCTCTCTTCCTTATGATCAGAGAGGATGTAGTCCTAGGACGAGGCTACAACCCTCTCAGATGGGCATCAAGTTGCTGGAGTGCTCCTACTGTTCCACACCGTTGCTGCTGACCTACACGCGCCGCAGCAAATTGCCACCATGCCTCGTCGGCTGCTCAGATTGCACCATGAAGCACTGCAGCATTGCCCGACAGCAACTGCCCCATGCATGCACCACTGCAGTAAATCTCCGACCGCTCAAATGACGCAGATCATGACCGCTAGAGCACCATCCGTGGGCTACGCCGCTACAGCAGATCGCCAGTCACTGTGATGGTGCAGATCGTGGCTGCTAAAGCACCGCCGCTGCGAGGAGAGAGAGGAAGAAAGGTTACGGTGGTAGGGTTTGGGGCCTTGGGGGTGGGATATCGAGAGCCACGATCTAAGACCAGTACTCTAATACCAAATTGGTTGAAATGATTCAAGTATTATTGAAAACCCTATGGCTCTCTTATATAGAGAGAGACTGAAAGGATAAAAGTACATAAATGCCCCTGAGGAGCAAACTAAACCCAATAGCCGTACAATGAAGAAAATAGAAATAAAAAACATATGCTAACAGTCTGCATAAGCCATGCACAAACCATGACATTCTCTGTCCCAGTTGGCATTTATGCCAGTCTTGTTTGCAGGCTCCAAATCTGTAAGAATGTTGCTTTTCCCATGACCCCTGACGATCATAAGAAAGGTCTGAGACCACCACGGGTAGTTGGTCTCATCTAGTTTGATAATGGGACTGAAGAACGGGTTTTTTAGTACCCCGATGTCCGAAAGAGAACCCGATATCACCTCAGATTGATCATCTAAAGCCATCTTCGCAATTCGCAAGCCTCAATCAATCTTCTATCACCAAGAAAACATCAATAGATCTGAAACTATATGTTTTTAGATCTGCATCGTCGACAGAAAGCCCCCTTGGATGGGCGTTGGCCTAACCCGGGTTTAGGGAGAACACCTGAGACGGCCCCAATGGTACCTAGATTCCCTTTCCTTGCAACTACGAGGTATGTTGTCCTTAGAACAGGGCTACAAACCCCTCAAAATCACTGTCGACCACTCGCACGACCTAGGCGTTGCTGGACACGCTACAGGAGTACCGCCAACCGCTTGTGCCACCGCTGGGGTCGCCACAGACCGCCTGCGCCGCCGTTGAAGGCGCTGCAAACCCCTGCTGCACCTACTCCAGCGCCACCAAGTCTTGCTGCTACACATGGGTCAACACTACAACACTACAGGGGCCGCACGATCTTACCTCAAACCGTCTATGCTGCCACTAAAGGCATTGTAGACCCCTGCCACACCTACTCCAGCGTCGTCGAGCATTGCTGCCACACGTGGGTCAGCGTTATAGCGTTGCTGGGTCGTACGATCGCTGCTGCCATTTGGAGGCTGCTGCACGGTGCACAGAGGGGGGGGAAGGGATTTGGCTGTTAGTGTTTGGAGGCCTTAAGGGTGAGATACCTCGAGCCTCGATCTAGAACCGCCGCTCTGACACCTAATTGGATGAAATGAGATGAATCTAGTATTGAGCCCTACCTCTTCTTATATAATGAAGAGATGGGAAAGTTGTAGTACAACACCAACAAGAAACAAATAATAACCAAAAACCCCTAATATAAAAGAATGTGCATACGCTAACGGCTAACATACATTAAACACTAAATAAATATTGACTACTCTTGCTATTTTTTAACCAACAAAAGCTTAACCCCCATGCTCCCTGCAACTATTAATACCCTTAGTTTGATATAACAAAATTATGTTTTTATTGTGGACTAACCATTACAGGTTAAGTCAAAATTATAGTATGGATGCATCCTCATTAGCATTTTTCTTACATCAAGGAAGAAAATGACTTGAAGATCATTTTAATTTTATTGAGTCTAGAATTATATACGAAACCTTAATAACACAAAGAAACGTAAACTTTTCGCTTTTCACAAAAATCAGTTTCCCTACTGTTGATCGACCAACATATCCTTTTGATCGACGATTAATGGTTTTAATTTATCAAATACCTCTAACGATCATATTCTGTTTTTATCGATCAACTTATTTTATTTAATCGATCAAATTTACTCCAACAGTCGGATTTCTTTTGAAATTTAAGTCGGTCAAATTATCCTTTTAATCAATCAACATAGAATCGATCAATAAATTTATTTAACCGACAAAATACAATTTTGATCAACCAAACTTTATTTTAATCGATCAAACCCATATTTCCAAAAATGTCGAAAAGCGTCTATAAATAGGAGCGACGACCACGCTCTCAAAAACACACCTCAAGAGCTTTCTAAGAGAAAAATGTCTATTCATGTTTCTGCACCTCTACACCTACATCTACTACAATTCAAAGCATGTTTTCTTTCGATTCACGAAAGCTCGGTTTGTTCTAAATATTTCTGAGGTTCCATAGGAATATTATTGTATTATTTTATTCTATTCTTAATCTGGGAATCTAAGTTGGATTGGAAGTTCCATTATTTTTCTCTTTGTCAGGTGTAAGAAGATGTTTTGTACAAGGTTGTGCCACCCTTTGTCAAATGGTATGGGTTAGTGGATTGACTGGTGTTGATTAGTCGGAAAAATCCTAAACTGGGAGGCTTTGGTAATGGTTTTCACCAAGAAGGATTTTCATTCTAAACTCAGGTGTTATTTCTCTAGCTTGTGATTATATTCTTTGATCTTTGGTGAATGTTTTAAAGTTTCAATTTTTATTAGATACTACACTATTCACCCTCCCTTTAGAATATACTTAATCCTTTAGGCTTCACTTGCACTTACAACTGTAAGTTGTGCAATGCAATTCTACAATCTCGTTCGAATTAGATATGAACCATTGACTTCTTTCTATAGAGAAGGCGTGAACATTCAAATTCGAACTAAATATGGATACACAAGATGATTACTTTTATCTTTTATGGTAATTTCCCCTTGATTACATTTGGTTGACTTGTTATATGCAATATATGTTAAATATGCAAATATTTGCAATGCAAGTAGCTGGAACATTTTGGTTGGACGTATACCTACGAGAACTTAAAGATCTTTTAATATACACAAAAGACAAATATAATAACCCCATCATTTACATAACTAAAAAATATAGTTATTCTTTACTAGTCCTTTTTTCTTGTACAACATCATATTATTTTTTATACTTTTAATATAATTATTGATGCGTAACTCTACTTACATATTATGTTACAGCTATAACTGAAATAAACAATTAAACCATGAATAAATGGGCCGACCTGATCCAGCTCGAGCTCATTATTTTTTCGGTCGGGTTAGGCTTGAGCTAAGAAAGTTTATTTTGGGTCGGGTCTTGAGCTATCTTTTTAGCTCATTTATTAAATGGTCTTGTGTCTGGCCAAGCCTAGCCCGCCAAGGGCCCAGCTCAATACTCATCCCTAATGACAGCCATCCACTATGGATCCTAAGAAGCCTTATCACAGTTACGTGGCACCACTATACTTAATGTAGCCTAAGAGAACTGCTGAAAAAATGGACATAAATGTGCAGTGAAAGTATAGTGGGAGATAGGATCAGTTTCCTTTGAGCAATAGGTATGTCATCCACCCTACTTTGATTCTACTCCAATGGTGGTGTGATAGGAGGCAAGTTAATTAGATTATCATCCGGTAGAGAAGTGGGCAATGGAACAAGAGGAGGCTCCTTATGATGTCTATGGTATATCTACAGGTGGCGAGCAATGTTGCTTCCTCAAAGAAAAATGGAACCATCTCAAAGAATATGACATCAACAATAACAAGATACCAATGACTATTCAAATCATAGCATTGATATCTCTTCTAAGTGCAAGAATAATCGAGGAAGACATTTGATAGCTCATGGAGATAACTTATCTTGCTGTCCAAAGGCATGTAAAATCAAGCATAGCCAAAAGCACTCTAAGTCAAGGCAAACAATCCATCTCAAGTTGTAGGAGCTGAACAAGAATCTCCCCATGCAAGACAGAAGATGGGACTCTATTAATCAAATAAGTCACAGCAAGTACTGCATCTCCCAAAATTTGCTTTGGCACCTTCATAAAGACAAGAGTTCGGCAATAGCCAAGATGTGCCTAAGTTTCCTCTCTGCAAATCCATTTTGCTGAAAGGTATATGCACATGTTATTTGATGCAAGGTGTCATTGGAGATGGACTACAGCTCCTTTTACATGAATTCTAGAATGTTGTCACTGCGAGAGATCTTTATTGATGATGAATATACATTTTATACTTTGATAAAGAAGCATTTAACCACATATAAGATCTCAGACATGTCCTTCATAATGAACACCCATGATAATTGACTATAATTGCCAACAAATACTACAAAGTATCTGTGAGCTATTGTATTGCTCACGCAAGGTCTCCAAAGATCGCAGTGTTTCAAGTAGAAGGGAGGTGCACTTCCCTGTTTAGCTCGTGGAGAAAAAGTAGAACGGTGATGCTTGCCTAACTAACATGTCTCACAGTCAAATTTGGCAAATAGTGAAAGGTCAAGGAACATCTAGCGTAGCTTTCTGAAGGATGGATGGCATAGGCGACAATGCTAGATTATAGGATCGGTGGAAATAGAACTCCAGCAAAGTAAGAAGGAATATCAAGGTAGTAAAGACCATTCATCTCATATCCTCTACCAATGATCTGATGTGTTTATATACCCTAAAAGTAGCAATGATACTAGTTGAATTTTGAAATAAAGTGGAAGTAAGATATCGAAAATAATAAAACAATAAAAACAATTTGGTTTATGTAAAAACCTCACTCACGAAGAGCAGAGAGAAAATCACGGGAGAAGACCCCGATAGAGCTCTAGTTTCTATATTTCATCTCGAAGGAATTTGGCAGTACATGCTCATTTATAGGCCATCACTCACACACAAAGCCCACATCTTCCAATGTGGCACTAAACCAACCACTCGATTCTCTCAACACTCCCTCTCAAGCTGGAGCATAGAATGTTCAACTTGTAACACAGAAACCCCTCTACATAGC
The DNA here is from genome assembly GCA_037157565.1 of Thalassia testudinum. Lineage (NCBI taxonomy): Eukaryota > Viridiplantae > Streptophyta > Magnoliopsida > Alismatales > Hydrocharitaceae > Thalassia > Thalassia testudinum. The sequence goes on from JAZHRO010000022.1 coordinate 100,527,312, forward strand.
AGAACAAACAACACTCTCAATTGGTACAACTGATTCTCCTCTGCAGACAATAGTTGCACTCTTGTTCATGCCTGTAGGCAGGTATGCTGATGACGATACATCAGACCGACTAGAGTTGTAGCTTGTTTTAACAAGGGCTTCTCTCGTGGTAGCTCCCCATTCAATATCCCTAAAAAGGGTCTTCCACTGAAGACCTTGACATTGGATCTCCCTCTCTGGAGTCCACGAAACTAGATCTCCCACATAGAAACCTAAAATGAGCCCTTCCTCTGAGGACCTCGAAACTAGATCACCCTCTCTGAAGATCTCGAAACTCTGGACTTCCCAGAGTTGAGTTTCTCATGTGGAATCTATGAACAAAAGGGACTCCCAAATGAGAGATGACTACAACAGATTTCTTCACTCCTTTCTCCAATACTCGTACGTGAAAAAAATAACAAAAGAAGAAATAAAATAATAAAAAATTAGAAAAAACTTCTCGATCTTTTTTCTTGAACCTCATCATTTTTTTTCTTTTCTTTCTCCTTTTTTTTTCTTTCTTTCCTCTTTACCGTTTTTTTTTCCTTTCACGTCATTTTTCTCCTTTCTTTTTTTTTTTTGCATCTTTTTAAACTCCCTCCCTTAGGGTTCGGGAGAACCCAACGACACACCAACTTTCTCGACTTTCTCCATAGGGTTTGGAAGAACCCACAACACCGCTAGCTCTCAATCCTGCATCATCTTTGCAGCCTCCATGCTGCTGCACTTTGTTGCAGACCGCCACACCATTGCTGCACGGGCCTCACTGCGCGTCGCCGTCAGCATCTCCAAGTCCACACCGAGATCATCTCTCCTCCGACCTCTCGACCTTGCGTCGCCCCAGCGATCTGTTGGATGCGATGGTGCTCCTTGCGACGGTCGTCGCTTCTGTAGCCTCCGATGCGTCGCCACGCCACTCTTCTTCCTCCTTTTTTTGATCGCCACTGACATAGCTGGTGCAAGGAGCTCTTGCGAGATCATTACCACGATCTCTGCTGAGATCCTTGCCGTCGTCATCTTCGAAGAGGACGTGAACCACGGCTCCTTGCACGATCGCATCTAGCAGGTCAAGCTCCAACGCATCGATGTCTGATCTGCATCAGCAACAGCCGTAGGAAGGCATCCCCATCGGCTCCACCTTGCTCTTCTCTTCACAGAGCATTGCCCCTGATCGCCGATCTGCATAATGGGGTTGGGGATCCCGATCTACCTTCCTCGAGGCATCCGCGGCGATCTCCCTCAACCTCTTGGCAGCATCCGTCGTGATGCACGATTCCTCATCACCAAAGCTTGAACTTGCCTTCAATCTCGAAGGCACAAGAAGAACCCTAATAACAAGTAAAATAAAATACGGATAAAAGATAATACCCAAGAGCGACTTGCTCTAATATCAAGTTGAATTTTGAAATAAAGCAGAAGTAAGATATCAAAAACAATAAAATAATAAGAACAATTGGGTTTATGTAGAAACCGCACTCACGAAGAGCAGGGAGAAAATTACGGGAGAAGATCCCGATAGGGTTCTAATTTCTATATTTTTTCTCGAGGAAATATGGGAGGAGTATACACTTATTTATAAGTTACTATTCACACACAAAGTTCACATCTTCTAATGTGATACTAAATCAGCCACTTAATTCTCTCAACAATACTCATCAAAGATTGCATGACACTTATCCTTGCACAATTTGCTGACAGATAAGAGGCTTATGGGAAATTCCAATGCATAGTCATTAGACAATCAAAGTTGAGAAGAGAATTAGACATCGCCGACTTCAGTCACGGGAGAATAAGTGCCATTTTTTAGTTTCACTAAGGTAACCCTCCTGGCTGGTTTAGTCTTGCAAAGACAGTTAACTTCACGTGTAAGGTGAGTGGAAGCACCAAAATCTTTCACCCTTCTACCAGCAATAGACATCAAATTCGCTTGTATACCAGTGACATCAGTGACATGGGCAGCATGGGCTCTGGGAATATCCTCATCCATGATGATGTTACCAATAGCAGGAGACTGAAGCAGTGATCTCACTCGGCATATCATATCTAACCCAATTTGAGAGGGCCATCCAAGGCAGTAGGCAGTAGAAAGTAGAAATTAGAGATGATCCTAAGTAATAGTGGGAGATGATCTGTAAGTAGCAAATGGAGATGATCCCATGCAGTAAATGAGGGCAAGTGTCGGACATAGCTATCGAGACAGAAATGTAGAGATTTGTAAAGCCAAACAAATCTCAGTAGTGGCACCAAGAAACATGCATCAATGCATGAACGAATAGATGTACACAGAGATGTGCAGGAGATCGAGTTCAATAGTGGGGAATCTCTTTAATAGATGCAGCAGGAGAAAGAAATTCATGACAGATTTTGGGTCTAGCAGAAGAGAAAATCAGCCAAAATACAATCACTAGCGGCAGTAACTCATCAGCAAGCCTATGCTGGCCAAATCTGGCCATCAGCAGCCAGAACCGACTGGCTGCCGGTCACCAGCGGGTCGCCGAACAGTTGCTAGCTACTGGCCAGTCGGTTGGCAGTGGTGGAGCTGGGATCTAATGAAGATTGAAGTTTATGTCAAAAGTCAAATTTTAGGGTTTTTTTTCTATTTTTGTTTGGTGAAGAAAAAAGCATGATGGGAATCAAGAAGGTACCAACCACTAACCTAAGACTGTTGTTATGATAGCATGTTGGAGAAGAGGAATGGATTTGTTTATTATGAAAAATCCTAGCCTCTTACATAGAAAGGAGAGATGCAAAAATTTCATGAGGTTTGGGTTAATTACAATGCATGTCCATAATAAAATAAGAAATGACAAAACAGTAAAATAACAAAGGATAAAATAGGAGTCTCAACACTCCCCCTTAAGTTGAAGTATAGATGTCAATCATTTTTAGCTTGGAACAGCAATCATCAAATGTCGATCGAGGTAGAGGCTTTGTGAATATATCAGCAGTCTAATCCTTAGATGCGACACAAGTAGTACGCAATAAACTATGTTGGATGAGATCTCTGGCGTAGTGGTAGTGCACCTTAGCATGTTTGGTGTGCTCACGGAACATGGGGTTGTTGGCTATATAGGTGGCTACCCTATTGTCTCATCGCATCTCCATAGGTTCCTCAATCTGGACATTTAAATCATCCAGTAGAGACCATATCCAGACCATCTATGCAGTAGTCTGGGCCATCACCCTGTACTCTGACTTTGCACTAGAGCGAGAAATTGTCCCACGTTTCTTGCTCCTCCAGGTAAACACGATTACCTACCACAAAGGTACAAAAATCAGTGGTGGATTTCCTGTCAACTACACATCCTGCATAATCAGCATCAGAGCATCCTACCATTATCATGGGAGAGCCTCTTTGGAAAAGAATATCATGACCTAACGCTTTCTTCAAGTATCTCAGCACCTACATAACTACCTGCCAATGCAGCTTTGTCGGCCTCTCCATAAACTGGCTAAGCTTACCTACTGCCAAGGTAATGTCAAGTCTGCTAATAGTTAAGTACAACAGCCTGCCCACAAGCTACTTGTATGCTCTACTATCAACAAGATCTGCCTGCTCATCATAAAGGCGTACCTTGGGGTCCATAGGAATATTGGATGGTTTAGACCCCGACATCTCTATCTCTTATAGCACATCTATAGCATACTTCCTCTGAGAGAGAACAATGCCCTGCTTGCTTCTAACCACCTCTATGCTCAGAAAGTACCTGAGTTGGCCTGGGTCCTTCATAACGTACTGCTCAGCCAAGGACCTCTTGACCTCAACTATTCAGGCTCTGTCATCACCGATAATAATGAGATCATCCACATAAACAAGTAGCACCACACATCCCTTCTCAGTCCTCCTTACAAACGAGTGGTCAGATGAAGATCTCTGCAAGCTCATCTTCTCTACCACCTCCAAGAGCTTCTGGAACCACGCTCTCAGACTCTACTTAAGACTATAAATGACCTTCCTCTACCTGCACACACACTCCTCCTGAACCTCGAACCTAGGGGGTTGCTACATGTAAACCTCCTCCTGAAGATTGCCATATAGGAAGGCATTCTTTACATCTAGTTAATAAAGCATTCAGTATTTGTGGGCAGCCACTGAGATAAGTATCCTGACAGTAGTAAGGCAAGCCACTGGAGAGAAAGTATCGAAGAAGCTCATCCTATAAGTCTGGGTGAATCCTTTTGCCACCAATCAAACCTTGTACCTTGAAATAGACCCAGTAGGGTTGTATTTCAAGGTAAAGATCCAGCGAGACCCCACCAAGCGAGCCCCAGCAAGAGGTGTCATCTCCCACGTCTATATGCTGTGAAGTGCAGTCATCTCATCCTCCATTGCCTTATGCCACTTTGAATCGAGTAATGCCTGCTGATACGTGAAAGGAATCCCTATGGTAGTAAGAGTTGTAGTAAAGAGGCCAAGAGATGTCCCTAAATTGGATGTAGCCACTGCTCCAATAACATGATAATGAGCACAAGAATGAGGCGCCTTCCTAACAGCTATAGGAAGGTCATCATCTACAATAGTATCACCTAATCTGCACAATCACCATTAGGAACAAAAGTGTCAAATGCCTCAACACATACCTGTTGTAGGGAGGACAGTGGAGTTGAAGTAGGGGGTGTGTTTCCTGTAAGTAACCGATTTCTGAAAGACAACTATTGGATCCCAGTATCTGATATTATCTCCAACAACAAGTGCATCAATAGTACCATCAGCTGTACTATCAGGTGCAGGCACACTCACTGGTACCTAACTATCACTGTCACGTGCAGGATCATCTCCTGAAATGGGAAACTCATCCATCTAAACTGTAGGAATAGGCATAGGAGCAAACTCATCCTGTGACTATAACTATCGTGCTGCAAGAGAAAAGTATAGCACAAATTCATGAGATGTAACGTCTATGCTCACAAAATGCCTCCTTGCTACAGGATCAAAACATCGATATCCCTTCTAGGTCCGTGAGTACCCAAGAAAGACACTTCACTACTCTAGGTGCTAGCTTATCTCTCCCTAGCCCCAACAAGTGTAAAAAAGCAACGCATCTAAAGACACGAGGAGGCAACTGAAATAGATCTCTATCTAGATACAAGACATGCCAAGGAGTGCACTCATGTAAAATGGAAGATGGCATTCCGTTGATAAGGTAGCAAGCTATAGGTATGGCGTCTCCCCAATATAGAAGTGGCACACAATGGTGAATGAGTAGAGTGTATGCCACATCTAAGATATGCATATGCTTCCATTCTGCCACATCGTTCTGCTGTAAGGTGTACGGGTAGGATGTCTAGTGTATAATACCATGAGACTATAATACCATGAGACTTATAAAATTATGCTAACCTAGTGGTACAAAACTCCAATGCATTATCAAATCGCATAATTTTTGCCACAATAAAAATTGATTCTTTATTTCCACTATAGAAGTCTCAATGACATGTCTGACATTGGACTTATTCTTCAACAAAAATAGACAAGATAAACGGGAGAAATCATCTACAATAATCAGGTAATATCTATGTCCTTGTCAATCAAGAATCTGACTTGGACCCAAACATCCATATGTAGAAGCTCAAAGGTAGTAGTCCTTAGTGTTGTACTGGAAGGAAAGGACGATCTATGGTGCTTCCCCAGCTGACATGCATCACATAGTATCTCTGTAGTGACAGATATATATGGAAGAAATATTTGCACTGACTAAGAACAATGCCCTTCCTGCTACGTGCACTTCAATCCCAAGAAAGCATTAAAGCTCACGAAAATCCTTCATCACAAAGGCATTAACCAACTTCCTTTTCACCTCAGCTATCCCAGTAAAATCACCTCCAGTGAGGATCAGGTTATCCACATAGACAAGGAGTACAACCACTCCGCTTTTACTCTTCCTGACAAACAAAGAGTAAGCAGCAGAAGACCTTATAAGTCCCATTACATATACCTCCTCTGAAAGTTTCTAGAATCATGCTCTCGAGCTTTGCTTCAAGCCATAGATGACTTTCTTTAATCTGCATACACAACCCCCCTTAGCCTCAAACCCAGGAGGTTGTTGCATATAGACCTCTTCCTGAAGATCCATACAAAAATGCGTTCTTGACATCCAACTAATAAAGAGGCTAGTTATAGTGAGTTGCTACAGACATCAAAATCCGAACAGTAGACAGTCAAGCGACAGGAGAGAAGGTATCAAAGAAATCCATCCCGTACGTTTGGTTAAATCCCTTTGCCACTAGTCTCACCTTGTAGTGAGATCATGTCGTCTGAGTTGTATTTGACTGCAAAGACCCAACGGCACCCAACTGTTATGGCATGAGGAGGCAAGGTGGTTAGGTCCCAAACTCCTCTAGACCATAGAGCAGCCATCTCATCCTCCATGACCTAACGTCATTTTGGATCAAGCATGGCTTGCTGATGGGAGGTAGGAGCGTGCGTCGCAAATAGAGCCATTGTGAAAGTAACAAAAGAACTACCAAGATTAACAGTAGAGACTGTCTGTATAGTATGACACTAGGCACAACTGCGTGGAGCCTTTCGAATAGCAATTGGAAGATCAAGATCCTCCTCACTGTGCTCAGTAGCAACCAGAGTATGAGACTCATTAGAGGAACCTGCACAAGCACCACTAGAACAATTTACATCAATATCAACCTATACCTGACCAGGGGAGGAGACGATGGCTGACATGTAGTGGGGGTGTGATCTTCTCGCCATGCATGCTATCTGTATGTCACAGGTAACCTATAAACCTGAGTAATCTCAGCTTTCTACCTCATAAAAGTCTCTGTGGTAGCTATATCCTCACGATGTGTAATGGGGATCTGTTCTAAGGGAACTGGTGTAACAGGCATAGGAACCAAGCCTCTCTCAAATGTCACCTGATGACCGTCTGTAGAGAAATAAGGAATTGGCTCATGAAATGTAACATCTGCAGTCACATAATGCTTCTTCCCACGGGGGTTATAGCATCTGTATCCTTTCTAGGTGTTACTATATCCCAAAAAGACACACTTCACTGCTCTTGGAGACAGCTTGTTTCTGCCAGGTCCAAAAATGTCAACAAAGGCAACACAGCCAAACACCCGAGGTAGAACAATGAATAGATCCTTCTCATGATAGAGAACTTGTCAAGAAACTTGTTCTTGTATAGCTGAGTTGGGTGATCTATTAACCAAATAACACGCAGTTAATAGTGCATCTCCCCAATACACCTGTAGCACATTGTGCTGTATCAATGATGTTCTAGTCACATCAAGCATGTAACGGTGATTTCTTTCCACTACACCATTCTATTGCGACGTATGTGAACAAGATGTCTGGTGAACAATTCCAAGAGATCTGTAAAAGGCCGCCAATTTAGATGTACAGAACTCTAGAGCATTATCAGACCACATATTTTTCACAATAGTAGAAAACTGAGTCTTTATTTGTAAAATAAATATTTCAATCACTGATCAAACATCAGATTTATTTGTCAAAAGAAATAACCATGACATCCTAGAAAAATCATCCACAAGTAGATAAAATCTATGATCCAATCTATCCGAGACACAACTCGATCCCCATACATGCATGTGCAGTAAATCAAAGATAGCAGCAAAATTGTTAGACAAACTAGGAGAAAAACTGATTCTGTGATGCTTTCCCAGTTGGCTTGCATCACACAAAATCTCCGTAGCTAGTGAAATATAAGGAATGATGCATCGAAGCATGTCCAGTGATGGGTGCCCAAGACGACGTTGCCATTGAAGAGTTGTACCAACACTGAATGCAACCTCGCCCTGACACAGCAGCAAATGGAGTCTGGATCAGGCAAGACACACCCCCTTCCTTATGTCCGCCACCAATCGTCCTCCCCGTGAGTTTTTCCTGAAAAATACAGCCCAACTCATCAAATATTGCATGACAGTGTAAGTCTTTTGTAATTCTACTAACAGACAAGACTAATCAGAAATTCTGGAACATAAAGAACATTAGGCAGTATCAAAGTAGGAGTAACTGCTACATCTCCTCTGCCATGAACCCTACTTTGCCTGCCATCTGCTACCTGCACAGATCTCCCTGAGGGAACATTATGAACTTGTCCAAAACCCCACTATGATGCTAAGATCGCCAAAATCGACTAACCACAAGGTACTATCAGTACTACCAGACCTATAAGCGGAAGTCATACCTGAAGTAACCAAGGCGGCAATATCCGCAGTAGTAGTCTCCTGGGTCAACTGGGGAAGGCGGTGGACTACAGCATTATAGTCTGCACGAGACACCATGTCGCTCCCCTCCTCTAAAGAAACAGCCTGGTTAGCCATGGGAGGCCAACCATGCCTCGTCCAGTAAGAGGCCTCTATATGGCCAATTTTCCATAATGCTAGCAAATGGTGCAAGGTCTACCACTCTTACCTTGACCACCATGCCCTCTCCCCCTAGTGGATGGAGCACCACGTCCTCCACGTGTGGCATCAACAAGCACAAGGGTCTGTCCACTCTCTGACATGGGTGGCCTAACAACCACCCTGCTCACGTGGCTATATGCCTCTAGAAATGGAAGCTCAACTAGAGTAAGGATCTGGGACCTAACAGCATCATAGTCTGTTCCAAGTCCGTCAAGAAACTGTAGGATAGCATACTCCTTCCTATGTACCCTCTGAGTGGCACAAGTGCAAACAAGTCAACAGGCATTGTACTTCTCAAGGAGCCCCTTTAGGATGGCATAATACTGCGACAGTAACCCTCTTGTTTGAGACTACCAATAGCATGGTGAATCTTAAACACTTTGCTAGAATTCTTCTCATGAGAATGTGTCATGTAGAGAATCTCACATCTCATTGGCGGTCTTGTAGTTCATGATCCCATCACCAATCTGAGGCTCAATAGAATTCATGATTCACGCACGGACCATGGAATTATCTTTCTTCCATGTGGCATTCCTTCTTAGTTTATCTTGTGGCTCCATCTCTAACAGTAGGTGTTCCTTATCATGCCCCTCAACAGTCATGAGGAACGTCTGAGATCATCTAGCATAATTGGCCTCATTCAACTTGGCAATAGGAACAAAGAAATGAGATTTGTAACCCCTATTGTTCATAGCAGTAATCGACGACACTTCCGAAGAATCTGAGGAGGTCATCGTGTCTTAGGACTGCCACAAGATGCCATAGATGTGATCTGAAGTCAATATTCAGATCTGAAAACTTCACAGTCAAAGAAAAGTGATCTCTTGAACATGAGATCTAAAATCGAAAGACCTTAGATAACATTCCAAGAATCACAGACACCCCTTTAGATCAGGGCTTAGCGCATATTAGGATGTTAGGAAGGACCTAACAACGCTTCTAAGAGATATAATGCTTCCTCTATGACAAGGAAGTCACACTACCACCCTACTACCCGCTGCTCGTAGCAAGCAGGAGCTGCAACCTCAAAGGTTGCAGCAGGACCTTGAGGGCCACCACAGCGACCTGCAAGCGATGGGTGGCGACGCTCTACGATAATGGGAGGCATTGCTCCGAGATCAGGGGCGGCCCTCCTCCGAGGTCAGGGGCGACACTACTACCTACAAACGACAAGGCAACACTGCTCTAGCACCAGAGGAGGCGCTGTAATGCCTTAAGGAGCGTGAGTCTCCACCTACAGAGGGGCAGCAATGCCCTGTGGCACTCGGAGGAGGCCCACTAAGGCTAGCAAGGGCCAGCGGTGAGCTCCAGCAACAGCTGCGACTACGACGGCGACCTACTAGGGCCAACGGCAGTAGGTGGCTTGCCGGCGGAGGCTCCTGTGGGTGTCTACCAAAAGGATTAGGGTTTTTGGAGGGGTACGAAGGTTTGTGAGAGGTGGGATATCAAACCACCAATCTAGGATCATCGCTCTGATACCAAGTCGAAGATAATAACTTTCTTATTCTCAAATGAAACCCTACACCTCTTTATATAGAGATGTGTTGGGAAAATTACATCATAAGTCCAATAGGACAATAACCATAACAAACAACTCCAAACAACACTAATAAGTGCTCTACCAACAAATGCGTCTAAGCCTGTCCAGAGAAGGATGGCGAAGACGACGATGCCAATACAAGGCACTCCTTGCAGCAGAACTGGAATCACCCTGGCAAGCAACAACAAGTGGTGTCTGAACTAAGAGATACACACCCCCCTCTTCATATCCTCCACCAATCGTCCTCCTCATTAGCTTGTCCTAAAAGATGCATCACAACTCATCAAAAATAGCACAACAATGAAGCTACTTGGTAATCTTACTAACAGATAAAAGATTCAATGTAAAATCAGGAACAGAAAATGTATCAAATATTCTCATGGTAGGAATCAATGCGACCTCCCCTTGATCACCAATCTCTGTGTGCCTCCCACCTGCAACTTGTACTGTCCTACCATAGGGTATAGACTGTATCCTGCCAAAGCACCCTTGATCTCCTGACAAGTGATGCGAAGCACCAGAATCCACCAACCATGTAATCCCCACGCAATTCATCAACCAGGCTTTGACCATTGCATTATCCTTTTTTCATGTGACATTTTCCCTTCTTCCTTGCAGGCTTAAGCTCCAACAAGATATGCTCCTTGTCATGACCCTATATTGTCATCAAAAACATCTGTGACCACCTAGGGTAATTGGTCTCATCCAACTTGATGATAGGACCAAAGAACGAGCTCTTGTATGCCCCTGACTCGGGAACGGCTAGGGACACAAAAAGGTCGAGTTTGGGTCAGGTTTGGCTAAACCCATACCCATATCTATTTACAAAATCCATACCAGACCCATTTACCCATCAGGTACAAAAATTCAAACCTATGCCCATATCCATCTACCCATCGGGTACCCATTTATCCATCAGGTACCAATTTATAAATTGATCTTACAATTAAATCATGTCAAATTAAAGCCAAAGAAGAAGAAAAATCTATAATACAATTCATTAGTTTATTTTTAACAAGCCCTAAACATAAGAGTTCGGGCTACTCTAATTTTATTGATCTCTACTAAAATTATTACAAAAAGAACCCTTTAAGGGGAATACATCAAAAATAAAAATACAAAAAATACAAGAGATTTTGACATATATGCCCCTAGTAATATTTACGAATACATATATACCCCTACTTAATTCGTATTTACGTATATACCCCCACTAAATACGTAATCAGAGTACGTCATACCCTTCAGTTAACCTCTGTCACCTGTCGGGGGTAACGTTGTTAGTGTAAAGTTAAAAAGTTAAAAATACTCCTAGAAAGTAGAAGCCCTTGAAGGTCTCGAAGAGGGAGGCACCCTCGTTGCCATACTCGATGCCACCGTAGTCGCCCTTGAAGACCTCAACTTCGATGAAGGTGGACTTGGTGGCGGCGGCGGCGGAGATGGGGAGGGCGGTGAGACATCGAGCAAGGCGAGGGTGGAGGCGAGGTCGACAGAGGAGTCCGCTATCTTCTTGAAGCCGCCAACGAGGGTCTCCTCAGGGGGCTTGTTGAGGGCATCACTAGCGACGAAGGGGTCCTTTCTCTCGTCAGGGGCAGCGGAGGATGGGTGGTCTTCAAGGTCGAGCTTGGGTTGGTCATTAGGGGTGGAGGGGAGGGAGGAGGCTGTTGCTGCTGCTACTGCTCCTACCCTGACCTCATTGCCGACGGTGACGGTCTCGAGGAGCTCGAAGGGGGAAGGGAGAGGAGGGAGCGGGTGAAGGTGCAATCATGTGTGGAGGGGTTGGACCAGGGGAGGAGGGCACTGCGGGGGAGGGACTCGAAGTCGAGGCCAGAGAGGAGCATCTTGGCGAGCGAGTTGGCGTGGATGGAGGCAAGGAGGGTGGAGAGGCAAAGGGGGCCGACCTAGCGGCATCAAACGAGGTCGAGGGCCATGTAGAGCTCGAGGTACTTACGAGAGAGCTTCTCGGGGATGACGTCGACGCCGCAACAGGTGGCGACAATGGAGATTGCCCGGTTGAAAGGGATCGACAGCAACCACGTCTGCGCTGTTGTGTGGGGTTGTAGATCCGAGATCGAAGGGGGGAAAGGGAAGGTAGGAGCAAAGGGAAATGCGGGAGGGAATGGTGGAAAGTGGGAAATTTGTAGTCGGTCCTTTCCCGCCACCTCCACCATCTAGAACATGAGCACATCACTCCTTTTCGTGAATTTCGACCGTTGGATCATGTCTTAAGATTCCATTAAACGTGGTTGACAAAGGTTAACCCACTTTGCGTTCTTAGATGAAAGGGACAATAACGGAAGGGCATTAACTCTGACGGTGCTTAATTAGTGGGAGTATATACGTAAATACGAATTAAGTGTATATATATATGCAAATATTACCTGGGGAATATATGTTAAAACCCCAAAATACAAAGAAAGAGTAAATACAAGGACCTTTTAAACAAACAATCCCCATATCTAAAATACATGTTCAATGGAAGCTTCGGAAACATTCCCGATCTTCAAAATCATAGAGGGAATCATAAGATTAGGTTTGGGGGAATGAGAGACTTAGGGTATGACTTAGATATCTTAAATAAATGGGAATTTTATTCGGGTATTCGGGTAGGGTAATTAAGTATGGATTCATACCCATATCCAAACCTGGTTGGGTTTTTTGGATAAAACTCGTACCCAAACCCGATTGAGTTCAAGTTGGATTTTACCCATTCTTTTCAAGTCGGTTTGGGTCGGGTTCGAGTCGAGTTTACTGAAACTTACATCCCTAGGAACGGTGCCCAACGTCACCTCAAAAGAACTGGAGCTCGCCATCTTGAGCAAAATATACGGAAAGATATATGCCACAAACAAATCTGAAAAAATAATTTTAGATCATGGAACAACTCTGAACGGGTGAAGATCCAAGGTAACCGGAGTTGGCAAGTTCACGCCCAAGGCAAGAGAAGGTCCCCTAGGCAATGCTACGGGGTGCACATAGCTCGGGGGAGGCTCTACATGCTCGCAGCATGTGAAGCCCCCATATGGGGTTGCCTAGGGGAGACAACCCCCAACAATGCTGCTTGCGTCGCTAGAGGCCTTCTCCGACGAGAGGAGCATTGCCTATCGCCGCCTAACGTCGTTGAAGCTACAGCAGGAAGAGCTCCCTCCGATAGCCCTGTTGGTGGTCGCCTGGGGAGGAGCACACCACCTAGGAGCCTTATGGCCCCTCTGATAGACCCTCCTGCCAGTGATGGTCTTCTACGTTGGCGAGGAGGGGATGGTGGCAAGGAAGGGACCAGGGCTTTAGGTGGTTAAGGTTTAGGGGGTGATTTTCTGTGGGATACCAGAACCTAGCCTAGGACCACACTTTAATATGAAGTAGTAGAAATAAAAGGTCTTATTTCTCAAAAGAAGTCCAACACTTCTTTATATAGAATTGGACGAAATGAGATAGATCTATTATTGAGCCCTACCTCATCTTATATAATGAAGATATGGAAAAGTTGCGGTACAACATCAGCAAGAAACAAATAATAATCGAGAGCCCCTCATACAAAAGAATGTGCATACGCTAACACTCCCCCTCAAGCTGGAGCATAAATATCTATCATGCTCAACTTGGATACACGTAAATCAAACAAAGACTTGGCTAAGGGCTTGATAAATATATCTGTAATCTGCTCCTCAGACATGATTGGCGTTGTATATAGCAGCCCCTTCTGAATAATATCTTTAGTATAATAGCAATCAACCTCTACATGCTTCGTCTTCTCATGGAAAGCTAGGTTGTTAGCAATGAAGGTAGTTGCTCTATTATCACACCTCATCTCCATCGTCCTCCAAATCGGTGATTAGGGACCTGATCCGCATCATCTCTGCAGTCGTATGAGCCATGGCCCTGTACTCAGACTCGTCACTCGACCTAGCAACTGTGCCTTGCTTCTTGCTCCTCCACGTGATCAGATTCCTTGCCAAGAAAGTGCAGAGCGCTGTAGTGGATTTTCGGTCCGCATGACATCAGGCGTAATCCACATCAGAATAGCCAACCAAGATCATAAAAGACCCCTTAGAGAAGAAGAAACCTTTTCTATGAGCCTTCTTGATGTATCGAAGCACCATCAATGCTACATCCTAGTCCTGTCGTGTTGGCTTGGCCATGAACTGACTTAATCTCCCTACCACAAAGGAAATATCGGGTCTCGTAATAGTCAGATATAGCAGCTTACCCACAAGCTGCCTGTACTCCCTGCTGTCCACCAACTATGCATTCTCATCATAAAGTGGCATCTTAGGGTCCATAGGAATGTTAGCCTCCTTAGCCCTAAGCATACCCACCTCCTACAAGATATCCAACGCATACCTCCTCTGAGACAGAACTGCGCCCTTCTTGCTTCGAGCAACCTCAATACTAAGAAGGTATCGTAGAGCCCCCAAATCTTTCATAACAAATTGCTCAGCCAGAATATGCTTAATCTTAGTGACACCCTGCACATCATCTCCCGTGACAATTAAGTCATCAACAAATACAAGAAGCACCACAATACCTCGTCCAGTCCTCCTGACAAAAAGAGAGAAATCAGCCATCGATCTCCTAAATCCAGTTGTCTCTATAACCTGAGACAACCTCTGGAACCATGCTCTAGGACTCCATGCTCTGGGACTCTGCTTGAGGCCATAAATGACCTTCCACGGTTGTCACACACTCCCTAAACCTTAAATCCAGGTGGTTGCTGCATGTACACTTCCTCTTGGAGATCACTATAAAGGAATGCATTATTCACGTCCAGCTGATGCAAGGGCCAATTTAGCTGGACTGCCACAGCAACCAGTACCTATACGGTAGGAAGTTTGCAACTGGTGAGAAGATATCAAAGAAGTTCACCCCATAGGTTTCGATAAACCCCTTTGCTACGAGGCGTGCTTTGTATCTGATAATGCCTCCATCTGGGTTGAACTTCATAGTGAACACCCATCGACAGCCAACAATCGTAGCCCTGTCTGGAAGTGGAGTGAGCTTCCAGGTCCCACAACCCCTAAGAGCTACCATCTCATCCTCCATGGCTACTCACCATCTTGGATCAAGCACGGCCTTGCAGTGAGTCACTAGAATTTGAGTAGCAGCCAATGCCTAAGTGAATCCTGCAA
Organism: Thalassia testudinum; assembly: GCA_037157565.1. Taxonomy (NCBI): domain Eukaryota; kingdom Viridiplantae; phylum Streptophyta; class Magnoliopsida; order Alismatales; family Hydrocharitaceae; genus Thalassia; species Thalassia testudinum. The sequence goes on from JAZHRO010000022.1 coordinate 100,542,381, forward strand.
ACCCAGGACCTAGGCTATCAATAGCTTGTGCCCCAACCGTGGGATAAGTAGCACAAGTCAGTGGTCTCTTCTGAACAACTATCGGAAGATCCAGATCATCACCTATCACATCATCTATCCTGTCCCTGTCATTAGCACATGGCAAACAAGCGTCGGTGTCTAAGGGACTCACCTGAGAATCCGATGGTGAAGGCAAAGGTGGGGGGCCCTAATAAGTAGTGTGAGGATAAACATAAGTCTGAAGTGGCTGAGTCAAACGAGGAAAGGATAGCGTAGCAGGTGGTGGTGGTAGTGCAGTTGGAACGGGAATCTCAAGAAAACCCCAAAATGAATTGGTGTAAATGGCATGGTGCCATATCACCCTCAGAAGGTAGCTCAGCAGCAAATGTGGAGAAGGGTATCTCCTTATGAAAGGTAGCATCCACCGAAACAAAATGCCGAGAAGTGGTCGGATCAAAACATCGATACCCCTTTTGTGTCCGAGCATACCCAAGGAAAACGCACTTAACTACTCTCGGTGCTAGTTTATCCCGACCCGGTCTCAACAAATAGACAAAAACAACACAACCAAAAGTTCGAGGGGTAACGTGAAACAGGGCTCTATCGGGATACATAACCTGCAAAGGAATCCGCTCGTGCAAAGCAACGTTAGGCATCCAATTGATCAAGAAACAAGCCGTCAAAACAGCATTACCCTGGTAAAGGGAGTGGACCAAGTGGTGAATCAACAAGGTACGAGCAACATCAAGTGGCGATGTTTCCTCTCAACAACACCATTCTGCTGAGAAGTGTGGGAGCACGTGGTCTCATGAATAATGCTACAACTGGAAAAAAAAGTATGCAACCGAATGGTACAAAATTCTATGCAACCGGCTGGTGCGAAATTCTAAGGCACTATCGGACCAAAAATACTTCACAAAACATGAATGCTAAGTTTTTATTTTCTTAACAAAATTTCAATAATTTGCCCACATCGGACTTATTCTTCAAAAGAAACAGCTAAGAAAGATAGGAAAAACCATCCACTAACACCATATAATATCTATTCCTAAATCGATCAGGCATATGATTGGGACCCCAAACATCCATATGAATCAAATCAAACATATCAACAGAGGAAACTAAAACAAAAGTGGAAAAACTGACCCTATAGTGCTTGCACAGCTAACAGACATCACAGGTGAGAGTAGTAGTGGATGGTATGTGCGGCAAAACTCATCTGAGACGATCAATAAGCAGATGGTCAAGGCAGTGATGCTACTGGAGAGGGGATCCACCAGAAACAAGGCCCTGGGTAGCAAAAGCAGCAACAACAGTACGGCTCAGACGGTGCACCCCCCGTTCTTCATGCCCTCCACCAATCGTCTTCCCAGTGAACTTGTTCTGCAAGACACAAGAAGATGCATCAAATATAGTTCGACAGTTCAGATATGTGGTAATACTGCTAACAGACAATAGACTTAATGGAAAATCAGGCACATAGAAAACATCTGTTAGTCGCAAAGTAAGAGATAAAGATATATCTCCCTTACCAACAAGTGGCAAATGTCTTCCATCTGCCACATGTACAATCCTGACTGGTGTCACTGATGCTAGCTAAGAAAAGGATCCCCTGTCGCCACACAGGTGCTTGGCTGCACCAGAGTCAATCAACCAATCATCAGAGGATAAAAGAGATGACATACTAGTCGCGAGTGCCTCAAAAGAGGAGGCAATGGCTGCAGTGTCTGGAGGCTGAGAAGAGAATGCCTGAGTCAGCTGAGCAATCTACTGCCAGAGATTCTCAATCTCGATACTGAGAGAACTAACATCAGGGCTCAAAAGGACTCTCCATCAGTAACCTCGACTACCTAATTAGCCACAAGTGGCCTACCATGCTTCTGCAAGCACGTAGCCTCAGAGTGGCCCATCTTGCCACAGTAGGTACACGGAGACCAAGTATGTGTACCAAAAGAACGTCCACGACCACGACCATGTGCAGGGAGGGAAGAGCCCCTTCCACGTCCAGGGATCTCAACCAATGCGAACGTCTAAGCACCAGAGTCAAGAGCAGAGGTGTGCACTGCTACTCTACTAATTCTATTGTAGGCTTCCTCCAGAGTAGAAAGCACAGGAGCGATGAGGATCTGATCTCTAACAGTCGTGTAATCAGGTCCAAGGCCTGCCATGAAAAGGAAGACTGCCAACTATCTTCGGAAACTCCATGACTCACAGGCACACCTCGGCAGATATGAGTGATGCCTCTCTAGTATTTCCTTCATGAGGGAATAGTACTGCGACAGCGTGCGTCCCTCCAGACACAAGTAAGAGGTCGTAAAAGACCTGGAAAACACGTGCAGAGTTCTTGGCATGTGAGTATGTCTCACGCAAAGACTCCCACATCTCCTTCGCTGTCAAATAGTACATAATCTCATCCCCTATTCGGGAAATAACAGTCTGGATAAGCCATGCACAAACCATGGCGTTGTCTCTGTCCCAACCGGCATTGGTGCCAATCTTGGTTGCATGCTCCAGATCTATAAGGATGTGACTTTTCCCATGACCCCTAACGGTCATAAAAAAGGTCTGGGAAAACCACGGGTAGTTGGTCTCATCTAGTTTGATGATGGAATCGAAGAACGGGTTTTTGATTATCCTGACATCCGAAAGAGAGCCCAATGTCACCTTGGACTAATCATTTGAAGCCATCCTCGCAATCTGCAAACCTCAATCAATCTTCTACAATTACAGAAAGATCGGTAGATCTAAAAAATATGATTTCAGATCTACATCTTTAGCAGAAAGCCCCCTTGGATGGGTGTTGGCCTAACCCGGGTGTGAGAACACCCAAGACGGTCCCAAGGGGTCCTAGACTCTCCCTGCGACAAGGGATGTAGCCCTAAGAAACTGGCTACAAACCCCTCAAGATCTCTACTGATCGCGCTCACGAGGGTCGAGGCATCGTTGGGCACGCTATAGGAGCATCGCCGACAAGCTGTGCCACTGTTGGACTCACCACAGACCACGTGAGCTGCTACTAGAGCCGTTACACCTACTCCAGCGTCGCTAAGCCTTGTTGGAGGTGCTGCAAACCACCACTAGCCTAACTAGAGGCGCTACAAACATCGCTAGAGGTGCTGGGCCGCACGATCGCTGCTGTCGTCGTGTGGATGTGGGGCACTACACGCAGAGGGATAGAGAGAGGGATTTGGTGGTTAGGGTTTTGGAGGCCTTGGGGGTGGGATACCTAGAGCCTTAATCTAGGGTCGCCACTCTAATACCAAATTAGATGAAATGAGATAGATTTATTATTGAGCCCTACCTCTTCTTATATAATGAAGAGATAGGAAAGTTGCGATACAACACCAACAAAAAATAAATGATAACCAAAAGCCCCACATATGGAAGAATGTGCATACGCTAACATATAGAGAGAGGTTTGGGTCAATTACAATGCATGCCTATAATAAAATAAGAAATGACAAAACAGTAAAATAACAAAGGATAAAATATGAGTCTCAATAGAGTCCAAAAAGAGAATGAAAATTGGCATAAAAGCATGACTCTAACACGGCTAGTACAAAACAAGCCATGTTCATCTTACAATTGTTAGCACATGTTATTATTTGTTATTTGTATGGGTTTTGGGCTTTTAGCTCCTCCGGGGCACTCTTATACTTTTACCCTTTTTTGGCCTCTCTATATAATAGAGTTTAGGGTTTTCAATAAGAAATTACCTCATTTCCTCCAATTTGATATCAGAGCAGCAGTCTTGGATTGGGGCTCTAAGTATCCCACCCCCAAGGCCTCCAAACCCTAACCACCAAATCCCTTCCTCTTTCTCTCTCTATGCACCGTGCACCAGCCTCCAACACAGCAGCGACGGCGATCATGTAGCCTGGCGGTGCTGTAGCGCTGATCCACTCGCAACAGCAAGGCCTGGCGGTGCTAGAGTAGGTGCATCGGGGGTCTGCAGCGCCTCTAGCAGCAACGCAGGTGGTTTGCAACGACCCTAATGGCGACGCAACCGGTCGACGACATTGGAGTAGGTGCGCAGGTGGTCTGCGGTGACCCCTACAGTGGCATAATCGGTTGGCGGCACTCCTAGGCCCTTGGCACGCGGTCGGCAAGGACTTTGGGGGGTTTGTAGTCCTATTCTAAGGGCTACATCCCTTGTAGTCACAAGGAGAGGGAGTCTAGGTTCCCTTGGGGTCGTCTCGGGTGTTCTCCCCACACCCAGGTTAAGCCAACGCCTATCAAAGGGGGCTTTCTGTCGAAGATGCAGATCTAAACACATCTTGTTTCAGATCTATTGATGTTTTCTTGGTGATAGAAGGCTGATTGAGGCTTTCAGATTGCGAAAGTGGCTTCAGATGGTCAGTTCGAGGTGATGTTGAGCTCTCTTTCAAACACCAAGGTACTTAAAAATCCGTTCTTCGGTCCCATCGTCAAGTTATATGAGACCAATTACTCACGGTGGTCCCAGACCTTCCTCATAACTATCAGGGGTCATAGGAAGTGCCACATTCTTACATATCCGGAGCCTTCTGACAGAGAGAAATTCGCTTAATTATGAATGATAGCAATAAAAAGATGTCGTTGTAGTCGTGTGGTGGAAAATCTCTCAATCAAATATTAAATAGATATTAATTTAAACCACAGTAAAAATGTTGTATCCACAGGGAGGATCGAGCTAAATAAACTCACAATAAATTTACCTCTTGTTTACTTAAAAGTAATTCCATTCATTCATCCTAATGCCAAAGAAAGAACACTAATAGATGAATCAAATAACCAATCTCTAATTTTTGAAAAGAGATGGACCAATCACACAAATTTTCCTTTACTAGAATACTCCTATAAAATCAATCAACCCCAAATATTCAATGGCATCCAATGTAAAGCATAATATGACCATTTAATGTGAAGCTAATAGAGGGGAAGATGGTCATGCAATTTGATAAGCCAATTAATTAGAGCAAACTAAAGGGGCTTAGCTATAAATTCATTCAATTAATAAAATAATAAATCAAGTTTTGACAATGGCAGCACATGTAATATCTAATTGAATGGAAAACAGAGCTCACTCTCTCTCCTCGTGTGAGAGATGGAGCACCGGCGACGGAGCTGCTATGGGGGAAGGTTGACCGACACGTGGGTATCACGATGACGACAGAACGGCGAGAGGTGACCGGAGATGACGGCCACGCGTGGAGGTGGTCGGCGGCGATAGGTGGGTCGACGCGTAAGGAGTAGGCCAACTGATGTTGTGGTCGCTGTCATGGGTGTGGCGGAGCTCGAGGAGGACGTCGGTGGTGTCAGCGGTGATGTAGGACAAGGGTGGCCGCACGGCGTGGAATGTGGTCTGTGGCTGATGGGTTCGGTTGGAGAAGATGAACAGTAGGTGTGAGTGTAAAAAAGGAAGTGGATGGCGTGGGGATGTAGCAGGTGTGGTGCGGCTTCTGTGGTGGCATGCACGCAGCGCACACGCGAGGGCTGGTTGTGCACGCACAAGGGCGTACGGCTACTGCTAGGTGGCTGAGCGCACGCGTGAGATGGAGCACAAGTGCGTGGTTCTGGCCGTGAGGGGGGCACGGAGCGGGCTGCTACTAGCCGCTGGCAGGAGTGCAGAGCAGGCTACTGCTGGCCACTGGCGAGAGCACGGAGCGGCGCACATAGAGCGAGCGGTCGGTCTTGTGGTGGTGGGTTGTGGTGATGGCGTTGGTGATGGGGAGGAGATGTTGGGGGAACAGCTAGTGGTGGTGCTCTCTGTCACCGAGTACCACCACGTTGAGGCGAGTGGGGGAGAGGTGAGGCCGTCGTCGATTCACAGTGCAGACCTGGGAACACGGTGCACATTTGGAGCATGGTGTAGGCAAAAGAAAGCAGATGGAGAGCGAGCATGCGTAGTTCTTCCTCTGGAGGGTTGGAGCAAGCTCCTTTTAAAAACAAATCCCCAATCTATTTCTCTGCGGCCGCCATCTTCTCCAACCACTCGATGAGAGTTGCGAGAAGCCTGACGGCGGTGGATGCGTTGCAGCTGTTGCGTCGGCTTCTGCAGGAGAAAAGAAGAAAAGAAAGAGAAAAAAAAATAAATGGGTTATTTACAAAGGTACTCCACAATAATTCAGGTAATGCATGCATGTCACCATAATGCACATTACCTTTTAAAACTTGTGAATGCAATGTATAAAATATGCATGCAATCATTTTTATAAACTAATCTATTTATAAATTTAAGTATGCTATTTACATGTAGACATTATTCTAATATCTAAGTATTTATGCATACGATCAGCCCACAAATGTGATCTCATCACCTGCCAACAAGACTGCCACAAATGTCAACTAAGACAGTGACAACGCCATGGTCTATGCATGCTCATGCAGACAGTTATTCCCTGAATAGAAAATGAGATCATATACTACTCCACAGCGAAGGAGATGTGGGAGTCCTTGGTGAGACCTACTCACATGCCAAGAACTCCGCACGGGTTTTTCAGGTCTTTTGCGACCTCTTCTACTTGCGTCAGGAAGGACATACGCTGCCACAGTACTACTCCCCCATGAAGGGAATGCTAGATAGGTATCACTCCTATCTGCCAGGGTGTACCTATGAGTCCTGGAGGAGCTTTAGGAGACAATTGGTACTCTCCCTTTTCTTGGCAGGCCTCGAACCTACCAAAGATCAGATCCTCGCCACTCCTAAGCTTGCTACCCTAAAGGAAGCTTATAGCAGACTCAGCAAAGTAGCAGTGCTCGCTACTGCTCCTGACTCTGGTACCCAGATGTCTGCACCAGCTACAATCCCTAGACGTGGCAGGAGTGTTCCCCCTCCTGCACAAGGTCGTGGTCGTGGACGCGGACACTCTTCTAGTACACGCACTAGGATTCCGTGTACCTACTATGGCAAACTTAGCCACTTTAAGGCTACATGCTGGCAAAAGCATGGTAGGCCACCTGTGGCAAATCAAGTAGCCAAGATCACTGATGGAGCCCTCCCTAGTCTTGATGTTAGCTCCCTTAGCACAGAGATTGAAACCTTACAGCAGCAGATTGTTCAATTGACTCAGGTATCCTCTTCTCAACCTTGAGATACTATAGCTATTGCCACCTCCTCTGAGGCACCTGCGATTGGTAGGTCATCACTCTTATCCTCTGGTGATTGGTTGATTGATTCTGATGCGTCTAAGCACCTATGTGGCGATAGGGGATCTTTCTCTCAGTTAGCACTAGTCACACTAGCCAAGACTGTACAAGTGGTAGATGGGAGACATTTGCTACTTGTTAGCAAGGGAGATATGTCTTTATCTCCTACTTTAAAACTGATAGATATTTTCTATGTGCCTGATTTTCCATTGAGTCTACTGTCTGTTAGTAGTATCACTAGATATCTAAACTACCGAGCTATATTTGATGTGTCCTTTTGTGTCTTGCAGGATAAGTTTACTGGAAAGATGATTGGTGGAGGGCGTGAGGAACAGGGTTGTACCGTCTAAGTCGTACTGTTGTTGCTGCTTCTGCTACCCAGGGCCTTACTTCTACTAAATCTCCTCTCCAGTGACATCACCGCCTTGGCCACTTGCTTATTGATCGCCTCAAACGTGTTTTGCCGCACATACCCTCCACTATTGCTCTCACCTGTGATGCTTGTCAGCTAGGCAAGCACCACAAGGCTAGTTTTTCCACTACTACTTCAGTTCTTCTGTTACTATGCTTGCTTTGATTCATATGGATGTTTGAGGTCCTAGTCGTATTATCGATCGACTTGGGAACAAATATTATCTTGTGTTAGTTGATTTTTCCCATATTTCTTAGATGTTTCTCTTGAAGAATAAGTTCGATGTGAGACAAATTATTGAAAATTTTGTTAAAGAAATAAAAACTCAGCATTCTTGTCTAGTGAAGCGTTTTCGATCTGATAATGCCTTAAAGTTTTGTAATACTCAGTTGCACACTTTCTTTTTCAGTTATGGCATTATCCATGAAACCATGTTCCCCCACACCTCTCAACAGAATGGTATTGCTGAGAGGAAACATCGGCATATTCTTTATGTTGCTCATACATTGTTGATTCACCATTTGACCCCATCTCTTTACTGTGACGCTTTTTTGACTGCCTGTTTTCTGATTAAGAGGATGCCTAATGCTACTTTACATGAACGGGTTCCATTGCAGGCTATGTATCCTAATAGACCCTTATTTCACGTCACCCCTCAAACTTTTGGTTGTGTTGCTTTTATCCACCTGTTAGGACCGGGTTGGGATAAACTAACATCGAGAACAGTTAAGTATGTTTTCCTTGGATATACTCGAACGCAAAAAGGGTATCGATGCTTTGACTCGATTGCTTCTCTGCATTTTATTTTGGCGGATGTTACCTTTGATGAGGTGATACCCTTCTCTACTTCTGCTGCTGAGATGCCTTCTGAGGGTGACATAACACCTATGCAATTTACACCCATTCGCTTTAGGAGTTTTCCTGAAATTCTTATCCCTACCACACTACCACCACCACCTGCTACGCTATCCTTTCCTCGTCTGACTGAGGCACTTCAGACATATGTCCGTCCTCATGCTACTTTTCAAGGCCCCCCACCCTCGCCTTCACCATCAAATTCTCAGGTGAGTCCTTTAGACGCTGACGCGTGTTTGCCATGTGTTGATCACAGGGACAGGACAGATGATATGACAAGTAATGATTTAAATCTTTCAATAGCCATTCGGAAGAGACCATGGACTTGCACTACTTATCCCACGGCTAGGGTACTTGCTACTAACGACTTAGCCCTTGGGTTTGCAGGATTCACTCAAGCATTAGCTGCTACTCAGATTCCAGCGACTCACAATGAGGCGATGCTTGATCCGAAGTAGTGGGCAGCCATGGAGGACGAGATGGCAACTCTTAGAGGCCATGAGACCTGGGAGCTTACTCCACTTCCAGATGATGCCACAATTGTTGGCTGTCAATGGGTGTTCACTGTGAAGTTCAACCCAGATGGAGGTATTGCCAGGTATAAAGCCCGTCTCATGGCAATGGGGTTCACCCAAACCTATGGGGTGGGCTTCTTTGACACCATTTCACTTGTTCCCATACTTCCTACGGTGCGGGTGCTAGTCACAGTGGTAGTGGCAGTTCAGTTAGATCGGCTTTTACATCAGTTGGATGTGAAGAATGCCTTCCTCTATGGTGATCTCCAAGAGGAAGTCTACATGTAGCAGCCACCTGGGTTTGAGGCCTAAGGGGAGTGTGTATACCGACTACAAAAGGTCTCCTACGGTATTAAACAAAGTCCCAGAGCATGGTTCCAGAGGTTGTCTCAAGTTGTAGAGGCAACTAGATTCAGGAGAGCAACAGTTGATTTCTCTATCTTTGTCAAGAGGATTGGACAAGGTATCGTGGTACTTCTGGTATATGTTGATGACTTAATTATCACTGGAGATGATGTGCAAGGTGTTGCTAAGATTAAACGCATTCTGGCAGAGCAGTTTGTTATGAAACATTTGGGAGTTTTATGATATTTTCTTGATATTGAGGTTGCTTGCAGCAAAAAGAGCGTAGTCCTATCCCAGAGGAAGTATACGTTGGACATCTTGCAAGAGGTGGGTATGCTTAGTCCAAGGAGGCCAATATTTCTGTGGATCCCAAGATGCCACTTTATGATGAGGATGCACAGTTGGTGGACAGCAGGCAATACAAGCAGCTTATGAGTAAGCTACTATATCTCACTATCACGAGATCCGATATCTCCTTTGCGGTGAGGAGATTGAGTCAGTTCATGGTCACATGTCAGTATTGGGGTGCAGCATTGATGGTGCTCTGGTACATCAAGAGGGCTCCTGTAAAGGGTCTCCTCTTCTCCAAGGGGTCTTCTATGACCTTGGTTGGCTATTCAGATGCGGACTATGCCAAATGTCATGTGGATCGCAAATCTACTATGGTGTTCTACGCCTTTTTGGCAGTGAGTTTGACCACATGGCGGAGCATGAAACAAGGCACAGTTGTAAGGTCGAGTGCCAAATCTAAGTACAGGGCCATGGCTCAAACGACTACAGAGATGATGTGGATCAGGTCCCTACTCACTGACTTGCAGATACAGTTCTCTAGTACAATGGAGATTCGGTGTGATAACAAAGTAACCACCTTCATTGCCAACAACCTAGCATTTCACGAGAAAACGAAGCATGTTGGGGTTGATTGTCATTATACCAGGGATATTATTTAGAAGGGGCTGCTATATACGACACCAATCACATTTAAGGAACATATTACAGATATTTTTACCAAACCCTTGGCTAGATCCTTGTTTGATTCATGTGTTTCCAAGCTAAGTATGATAGATATCTGTGCTTCAACTTGAGGAGGAGTGTTAGCACATATTATTATTTGTTATTTGTATGGGTTTTAGGCTTTTAGCTCCTCAAAGATACTCTTGTACTTTTACCCTTTTTTGATCTCTCTATATAAGAGAGCCTAGTGTTTTCAATAAAAGATTACCTTATTTCCTCCGATTACAGGTTTTACATTCCCACAATTCTCAAAAAGTAGTGTAGTAACTAATATCGGTGAGCCAAATTCATCTTCTAAGAATAAATTTCAGGAAGATTTTCACGTGTGCTTTGGTTGACTCAATCACGTGCATTTGTCAACTAATTGTAGGTTGCATACTATTAAGCATCCAAGTTGCTGCTAGATCCTTATTTGTGATTCAATCAACATTTTCCCAGTCTTTTCCTTGGGTTCATCTTTTAGGAGTATGTGGTGTTTCTTTCGAGAACTACCCAATCATCAGAAGGATGAGGCCCATAAAAAAAAGTCATCCAACTTTAACTGTAATACAATGAATATAAGACAAGTTTATAATTCTTGAAAACTGGCATGAACCAAGAGGCTGATTAGGCTTATCTTTCACCATAGAAATATTATAAGGAGCTTAGGAATCAAGCAATCATGCAAAGATCCTCACTTGAGACAGGCCAAAACAAGGGTAAAGGAAGAAACTTGGGAAGACAAAGTGCATGTTACATCAAGTTATTGTTGAAATCACAATAGTAGCTCATTGTAGGGAGAAAGGACAACTTAGCAAGGGCTACCGTGATAGAAAAATTGAGCTACAAGGGTCTACAAGACCTGTAGCAAGGAAGAGGACTCCCCTGACATCATGTTGCTGACAATGATGACCTAAGGGTTGGAATACCTTGAGTCTCCCTATGTTGTGGTAGAAAGGAAACAGACCCCTAGGGACCTCTTGGTCATTCTCCCTACTAGCACCGGCACAAGAAGGCCTCCAATAGGTACCTTGTTGTAAGGTTTAGTTGAACCCTCAACAAGGGCCCAAGGGGTTCAGGACAACACAGATCTACTCACACAAATGGCTAAAGAATGGGCAAAATATCACCCATATCCCCTACATATCATCAATATATAAGAAAAATACAAAGGCATACACCAATATTTGGGGATATCGGTTAATACACTTGATATTGAAGATATATCGCTCAATATATGAAAAACATGATACCTACCCCATATTGATATATCATAGGCTGGTGATAGGCGATATATCACAATATTTAAATCATTACTTTCATCAGAAGTCCTATTACTAGAGCCCTTAGCATTCAAATTTCTATTGGTTGGACACTTATTCCATTGACCTGCAATTGCCATAAGACCTTTCTAAACCCATATAGACACTTCCTATAAAGCTTATAAATACTCTAGTAGGTTCCCCTTGTTAACACAATACTTGATACAATACTTCCTACTCTTTCCACTTAAATTGAAGATCAAATTGCAAGGCTTCTCAAGTGATTTGTCACACCCTTAAGTGCTCCAACCTTGCTCTCATTGCTACAACACTAAAGCACTCACCTTCTCTACTCAAGCACCTCAAAAACCATCTAAAGGGAAGTTTCCTACACCTATAGAAGCTAACTTTATATTAATATTACTTGTGGCTCTATATGATTTCTTGTTCTTTTTCTTTCTTTGTTGTAATTGAGTAACTGACATGTTGGATCTTCGTCTCTTCCCGCAAGGAGAAACTCTTTGGTTGAGCCTAGCGAGGGGTTTTGTAAGGTACACTATCCTCGGTTTAAAGTAGCGTAGTTTGTGGATTTGTAATCGATTTACAATTGGAAAATCCTAAGTCAAGGATACTTAGGTGATGGTTTTTATCCTGAGTTTTCTACTAAAGTCCTTGACTCTTGTGGTGTGATTATTATTTGTGTATTTTTATTTTTGCTAAATTTAATTCAATTGCACTAATCCCCCCCCGCCACCCAGTACATTCCAAGGAGTACATAAGCAACTAGGAACTGGAATAAGTGATAGAAATAGGAAACTGTTGGGACTATGTCTTAAACACTTTTGGATTTACTTTCATTGTAGGAATCTCACCAAATTTGCCTTGAAGATGGACTCTCCAATAGTTTGCGTAATTGATATGATAATCAAGCAATAAGGCTTTCTCTTTGATTGCAGGAATATCCCATAAGTGGCATGGTATTCAGGTCCATAAATATGTTTGTACTCCGTTATATCAAATCATCTCATCTTTACGTTTTAAATCTCTCATCTTCATGTGGTTTGCTTGTTCTTAATCCCTATTTGTCATCGGATTTCTTCTTTGTGGAAGTAGTCAATCCCCAAAAAGTGATATTAGAATCACAGTTCAAGATTCCATTAGCATGGAGTTGTGGACTTTTGCTTCATCAACAAGGTGTTGGTGGCATGGGTTGGCAAACGAAATTCTATCCAACTAGTCGATCAGCAGTCTAATCAGTTAGACATTGTTGTTCAAACAGTTGGCTCATCATCCAACCAGTCTATGGAAAATCAAGCTGTAAGTAATAACAAGATGTGTTGAAGGTGTTGCTTGGCAAACAGAAGATGCCAGCATCCATGACCATAGACAAGAAGACAAAGATGGACAAGAAGGCCTTGAAGAATATGCAACTTTGCTTGTCAAATGAAGTTCTTCAAGAGGTCATGCATGTAGAAACAACAGTTGGCCTATGGTCAAGGCTGGAATCCTTCTATATGAAAATGACTCTTGAACCGATTACATTTAAGGCAGCGATTGTTTATGTTTCGTAAGGCTGAAGGTACATCCATAAAATGTCATCTCGATGTATGCTATTCTATTATTTTGGATCTCAAGAATTCGGATGTAAAAATCGAAGATGAGGATAAGGCTCTATTATTGATATGTTCATCATCCCCATGTATGGTCAAGATGAAATATCCATGGATGACATCAAGTCATCTTTATTATCTAAAGAACTGATGGATAAAAAACTAGCAACAGAACCAGATATTAATAAGAGGACTGAAGTATTGCATATTATATTAGCACTTGCAAGAAATGAAATTCAGCAAAAGAATTCAAGGGTAACAGATTATTCCGTAACTGCAAGAAGAGAGGAATTTTATTGACTACTACTGGAAACATCAAAACAAAGGACAATAAAAATCAAGTTGAGAAGCCCAACAATGATTCTGCAAATGCAAGTTTTGTGGAGATAGAATATAAAGATCATGGCTATGTGCTCGTGGCAACCAACCCATAGAGATTGAAAAGATGTTTGTCATTCCTATGACATGACTACAATAAATGCTGATTCTATACTTACAATTCACTTGAAGTTGGAGTTGTTCATATAAGAAATGATATGCAGTGTCGAATTGCTGGAATCAGTTATCGAAATGTCGTCGGCATGTCGGCGAAACAAGAGTTTTTGACAAGATACCATATTGACACGATATACTTATCGAAATGCAGGGATGTCCATTGAAATTGTCGGCATGTCAATGGTATGTCGGTCTGTGTTGTTACCTGCTGCTAGGTCATGCGTGCATGCAATGCGTGCTACATGCAATTGTTGTTGTTGGCTGTTGTAACTGTGCTACACTGCTGCTACTGTTGCACGAGTTATACATCGCATATTGCCAACTTGAAAAATATTGATAATCCGTACCCGAGGGTGGGGAGCTCCTCAAAACATGATTTTAATCTTCTAGGACCCAAGCATTTTTTTCATATTGCAAAATTTTTACCCATTTTAAGTCATTTTGAGTAATTTCCTCAATTTCTAATATCAACGATATGTCACCAATATATCTCCTTTTAAATTAGCATTAGCACTTTTCTTTTTATAGTCCTTAATTTTAAAAATAGTTATCCATTTAAATAAGAAGTATAAGATAAGGTTTATGGCTTAAATGGAAATATTTATCCATTTAAATATTTATTCTTAAAATTTCAATCATTTTGACTAGTTTTGTCATTTTTGTCGGCATGGCTCTGAAATAGACTATTTTTTAGGCATTGAAATCGTCGAAATCTAACGTCGAAATATGGGCATTTCCACGACATGCTCTCAGTATGTTGGCGAAACATACACTTAAAATTTATCGAAATGGCATCGAAATCGACATTTCGAACCTTGATTGGAATAGGGACGATTGAGCTCAAGATGTGCATGATGGGACAAGGGTTACATTAGAAAATCTTCACCATGTTCCGAATCTTACTAAGAATCTCATTTCGCTTGGCATCCAAGAATCAAAGGGATGCAAGTACACATTGGAAGATGAGTGTTGATAGTCACAAAGGATGGCAACCTTGTGATATCCAGTAAAAGATCAAAGAATCTTTGTCTTGCAAGTAAAATTAGCTTTTTGGCTATGTCCATCATTTTGTCATTACATGCTTATTCTGTTGCTTATTCTTCTAATCCAGGCATATAGACATGAGAGTTGTCAAGCAGGTGAAGCTTGCGGTAGATCCTCAAGATTTACCATCATGTATTGGTCACCTGCTTAATAAAAAGAAGAGGAAGAAATTGCAGTAGAAGAGGTTTGCACTGCAAGGAGGCTTGCAGTAAGGATGACCAATCCATCCTCCACATATGCAGGTTTAGTGTCTATAGATTTGTCACCAAGGGCAGAGTTGACTTATAATGCAGAAGAGTTGAGCAATTCTTTAAAGGTTGCTTAATCACAGATCTGTAAAGTAGTTAGTTGCCGTAGAGTCTATCCAAAAAAAACCACACCTGTGATCTGATGATGCTCTCATATATTGGCTGAAAATGGTCTTTCAAAAAGAGAAGTTTTGTCAAAAGTTGAAGAGATGATGTTGAAACCTTGACCTTTTGCCAAGTTCAATGATGTGAACTTGGCTTGTTCAATACCTAATAATAGCTTGTCAACAGAAGGGTTCTATTTTTGTAGAGTTCAAGTCAAAGTGGAGATTTGTTAAGATTATGCCTTGAACACTTTTCAGACTTTCCTTGACTATGGAAATCTCACTAGGTTTGCCTTAAAGACGGCATTTCATATACAAGGCATATTTGATACAATATCAAATCACAATATCTTTATGGGATTCTCCCATGGTGTGATTGATATGATATATGAAATTGTGTCCCCTAATTGTCAAGATGCATCGGTCTATATTATGGCCGTAATTGCAATGGTACTCACAGCAGAGTGTGGCATTATACATCTATGGCAAGGGATGTCAGAGGCGGGGTGCTCTTAGGCTCAAGCGAGGTGATCTAATTCTTTCTTTTTGGAAAGATGATGTTTACTGTAGGGTAAACACAAAACCTAAGCAACCCTCACTTGACTATAATGGGGTGCTACTCTAGTTGCAAGAGGCAGGCTTCTCTGCCCTTTTTTTTTTGTACAATGTAGTATCATAGATAATAGGAAGAAATGTTACGAGTACCTTCCCTCCATAGATGGCACGGTATCAGGGTTTTAAATATACTTGTACTCTATGATACAAATTATCTCATTCTCACATAGTGAAATAGTTGTCTCTACTCGTGTTTTTACCCTAAGGGGTTTTCCACATTAAATCTCTCATGTTCTTGTGGTTGGCTTGCTCTTAATCTCTATTTGTCATCCGATATCTTGTCTATGGAAGGAACCAATCCTCAACAGAAATAAACCTGCTAAAGAAGAATATTGGATGACATTATAATAAACCTAGTAAAGAAGAATATAGAATGAAATTATTATTATTGTAATGTATGGGCTACAAGTGACAGCTGATCTGAATTGTTAATTCAGGTTGACTGTGGTCAAGTGGTGTATTGGATCAATTCCAAGAAATACGGAAGCACTTCCTGAACAGATCTATAATTTTTTCCATATGAAGTTGCATAGTTGGAATACATATATGAACTCATCTGAGGCATGGCTAAATGTGGAGAGGATAATTCTTTTTCACGTTGTTTGATGTTTTTCTCCTGCCATAAAAGGAAGGCCATGGAAGCCAAGATAAAAAAAAATGCTACTAGCTTTAACAAACAACTCTGAACGATATATAATGGAATGGCTGAGCTGATCTTCACACCTAAATTGAAATATGCAAGTAATGTGGGAATAGTTTGGTATCTTTTTTTTCCTCTTTCTATCATAAATATCCTTGAGAATATGTTCATAGGAGATCTTCACACCATTGTGTCAGTGGCTTTCTTCACATTCTTTTCAGTCATTTCTAGAATTTTCACTCATTGTATTCATATTTAGAGATGACAATTTGAATTACAATTCTTCAATGCACAGTTTGTGGAAAGAGCTCCTGAGGCTATTGTCTGTGGCATACGTGATAAGGCTGCCGAGGCTGAGGAGAAGATCAACCTTACTAGGAACCGTTTAGCTTTCCTCAAATCAGCTACTTCTGTCACGCGGTAGAACCAATTGTCTGAGGGCTGCACGATACAGCTGTTGGGGCAGGGGAAGAAATCTTGTTTACCAGGAAGTGGTTACGTTTCCTCGACTCAGCAATGGCTGCAGCACAATAACAAATACTTCATTTTTTATGGTGCAGCTCCAGAAATTGTTTCCATTGCTTCCATCTACAGTCAACACAGCTTTTGATAAGGTAAGGATCCTCTATCATAATTGTACGAAGCCACAAGTTATAGCTTTCACTTCGCAAAAAAATGGAAAACTCATTTCTATGTCGAGGGCAATGACAAACTTGATAATTTGTTGAAAAGGTTTTGTAAGAATTTCTTTTATTAATGAAGTTTGTCTTTCTCATGCTGCATCATTGTTTTCATGGCATCATATACCGTATATGGAAGGTGGTAGTGGTGGTGCTGGTGCAAGCTGTCTATTCCTTCAGTGGGAATCTGCATCTGATTCAAGAGGGTTTCTTGTTTTTTTTTTCTGAGCAAACTTCAAGAGGTTTTCGTGGATATTCAACTCAACTTTTGTGTTTGGTATTCGGCAAAGTTTTTGAACGGCACGGTTTAGAAGAAGAATGAGTCTTAGCAAATGCGGGCATACTGAAATGTGAAGGCCACTTTGTATTTATGTGTTGTCTTACTCAGCCGCATTTTTTTCACTCCCCATGATGTATAGATTATTTATTTTGGTTGGACCCATTTTCGCACCTACATTAGCTTTGATGGATGTGGTCTCAGATTCTTCACGCATATGGTATTCACCTACAAGTTTAGGCAAACATCATAAAGGATTTTTCATTGCCGTGACGTTGCCTATCGTTTTTAGAAAAGTCACATTCATGATGATTGCACGAAACTTTTCACTGTAGGATACCAATGGGTAGAGTTACTGGAAATTTTATTTATCCTGTATAGTTAATAGTTACCTTGTCCATCTTTGACCATTTCATCTCTCAAATTTCCTCACGGAAGTTTCTTTATCACATCGGCCAAGTTTGTACCTCCAGGTGCGAGAGTATTGTACTCTCTTCCACATTGTGAAGTGTCCCCTGTGTTCATCCTAAAATAAACTAGAATTGTTTGCAAGCGAATACTGGAAATTTCATAAAGAGAACCAAACGTGAAAGTCTTTGTGATGCAAAAGCTTACTATTTTTCTTGCAATTCTAAGGTGAGCACCACATCCTTGTCTTAGACACTCTTAAGGTTTAATTTATTTGGTGGGTTATCCTTTTAAATTAGAGATGATCCAATTTAATTGTCATGCTGGGTTAACTTATCCCAAACTTAACGTGCAACAAGTTATCTTGTGGGTTAACCTTTACCATCTCTCATCTCACAAAAGTGAAGCAAGTTGTAATTATTCTACTATATAAATAGAATAATCTTTCAAATTATCTTACTGCATTCTAAATCGTTACAAGTTAATTTAATAAGATAACTTTTTCAACTTTCAAATCAAAACATAAATTAATTCTTCTAAAAGTTTCTATCCCATACAATTTGTTTTCTCGTCCCAAATTAGAACTTATAGTTTCTAGTTTCACCGATTGATTCTTGTTGAAAAAATAAATGAAGATGTCTTAATGTTCAATACGCTGCTCCCTAAGATGGGATGTTTGTTTGCTTCCGAAATTTATAATTGTCCTCTAGAACTTACCCCGTCAAGAAATAAGTAGTGTCACAGCAGGTACGCTAGGTCGTAAGGCCAATTCTATCTTAGTACACTTGTCTACCAAACTAGCTACTAAATCATGGAATCCTAAAGGCCAAGTCCATTCGTTCCACATGACAACTTGGTTGAAGTATATAAGTAATGTTTTAGATTAGACGAATAAGTATATGCCTCCAAACATGTTATATTTACAAAAGTGGTCACATTTTTTCACTCAACGACACAACTTGTGAATCCAATTTTATTGCTGATGTTCAACCAAAGTGTTGAAAAATATTATCCAAAAAGAAAAAATATGGTCATCAAGATCTGGCTTTTTCTTGACTTTGAAGTTGCATTGGATTTGCTGTCGATGTGATCGAAGGTGAAACTGATTAGTTCGAATAATAAGATAATATTGGGAAGTAGAAAAAGGTACTTCCTTTGGCCAGGAACGTATAAAAAAAAGCGTCAAGTCTAAAGTTCTGTAAACGCGAATATACAAACCCGGGAACATCTATGTAATAATGGTTGTTTATAAGATCGTGTATGTAAAAGTTCCTTCTTGGAATCATTTCCCCGATCACAGACATGCATCATAGCCGAGTTGATGTGCCTCGGAAGATTGTTGCCATTAACTCTGTTAATGTTCAAAACATCTGTGACAAGAATAAGACCAAATCGACGACGAAGCATTGTGATCAAAAACAAGTAAATCGGGAGCCAGACTTTTAGCAGGTCATGATAAGCCAAATCATATCAGGTTTGAGCCTTAAATTGGTTCGGTATTCTATGTACACATGGGGCACATAGCACGGTCCCTCATCCTATGGGTATTGCTTAATTCAACTGCTTTTATATCTAAGTAAAGGAAATACTTAAAATCATTGTCAAACAGTTCCTTGCGTGACCTCGGAGATCGCGATGTCATGGTAATCTTATGGAGAGGTTCGCCTAATTGAGTTTCGGGGAGGAGAGATGACAATAATATACTTCACCTTCATTCGGTTATAGCAGTAAGTAGAAGACTCTTCTTTTTGCATATCCTTAATATAAGCGAAGTTTCGTGGGTAGGATACTGTTCATGATGCTGTGCACTCTTTTATTTTTTTCCATTTGGCAGATTTGTAGCCGACGTCGTTGCTCATTTTCCTTTTTCTGAAATTTTTTTGTAGTTTTTCCTTTTTTATATATATATTTTTTAATTATTTCGTTTTTCTTTGAAAGTATAAAATAAGTTATACTATTTCAATCAAAATGAGCGGTGCAAGAAAATCACGCGCCAGGTAGGGGTCGAACCTACGACTTTCTGCTTAGGAAACAGACGCTCTATCCACTGAGCTACAGGCGCCGTTGACGTAAGTCTCGAATAATATTTTGCTATTATTTTTACTTATACGCTCACGTGCAGCACCAAATAGAGATTGTTTTCAATGTTAAGATGGTATGGCGGAGCTTTCAAATTCGTTTGGAACTTATAACCTGATTCATCCTTTGACACTTATCTTCGTTCCTCCTGTGAATGACTAACCACTTACATGTTAAATTGCCCTGCACCTCTTTCTATGGTTGGGGAAGGTTTTAAGTTTGTTTAGAACTTGTAATTTGATTCCCCCTTTTAACACACATTCTTCATCCCTCTTGTGAGCAACTAACCACTTGCACATTAAATCACTCTGCATCTCTTTCTCGAGCTGGGGAGGCTTCCAAGTTCATTTAGAACTTGTAACGTGATTTCTCCTTGCATACTCATTCTACATTCTTTTTCTGAGTGGCTAACCACTTGCACATTAATTCACTCTGTACCTCTTTCTCTAGATGGGGAAGCTTTCAAGTTTGTGTTGAAATTGTAACCAATTTCTCTTTCGAAACTCATTCTTCATTCCTTTTATTGGTGACTAACCACTTACACATTAAATCGCTCTGCACCTCTTTCTTTGGCTGAAAGATTTGCTTTCCATGCTCCATTTCTTGTTGTTTGTCCTTAAGACAACTTCACAACACACAATTATCTTCAAGATTTTTGCATGTGAAGAGTTATGGTCAGAACTATCACAAGTTAAGATCAACCGGCTCGTCTTAAGATCAAGTTGATATCGATTGCAATAACTAAGGCCTTGTTTCAGAGATGATAAAGGTTTAACGCTTCTTAAAGGTTGGGAAGTGATAAGGTTTGGGAATGGTAAGATAAGTGGTGGGTTAGGGGTGTAGATGCGATGATTGAGTTGATATATTATTATAAAGTTTTATTTTTATTTGTATTGATTGTGGGTTAGTGCGATAGATATTCTAGATGAGGAAGAGTTCGTCGGGATAGATGTGATTGATGTGGGTTAGATGTGACAAGTGAAAGTCCACTAGTGACGGTAGATATGATAAATAATTGTAGATGTGATAAGAAACGACATATTATGGATAACTCTTCTTTACTGTTTAGATATTTCTAGCATTTAGGAAGTCCATGTGAGATAATACTCCACTTTAAGCTGACACCAAATGAGGCCTAAAAGTCTAAGGTTGATAACTTGTTGAGCCGAATTCAAGGCAAGTTGTGCTAAGCTAAATAAGGACCCAAGCACGATAAGATGTCTATGTGGAGTTATATACAATGTTAGATTTACAATTGTCCTAAAAACCTTAAGCAATCACTTCACCCTTTCCTTCCCCACCCAAGGGTGTCCTGATGGATGTTTGCCTTTACGAAGATTGTTGAAGTGGTCCTATAGAGACTTGTTACTATGTTATACTTATATCATAATGTACAACATTATTTTTATGGAGCATACTCGGAGTCCAAGGATCCAAACGAAAGAGATATATGATAGTTGAACAAAAAATGTATCCCACAGAAAAGACAATGATTATCCAGTTCCATAATTAGAGAGGAGATTTAACCTTTAAATATACAGCATGTAAGTTCTCTTTTGCTTTTTTTTAGCGCAATATAGGTAAAGTCATGAGCTCCACTTTCAAAAGCCTGTCTCCAACCAATCTTCTCCACCACCCCTCCTACCCTACTCGTCTTGGCCATTGCCTCCCCCTGTCCTCTGCCCCCACTACCTTCCTCTACTTGGCTTTTCTCTTCCTTCTCTAATGCCAACTCCCCCACCACAAAACAATCGTTCACATACGTACGCAACAAATAAAACCCTCACAGGCCAAGAAGGTGTATCACACCAATTTGACAATCAGGCAGTGTTTGTTCTGCAATCCCATGTTTGGATCACTTAATCCCGGATAATTCTCAATTTTGGGATTGCACGGTTGTCTCAGGATGGTGCAATTCCACCTACATCCAGGAATGCCACCCTTCCTCAAAAGGCAAAACTTATCCCATCCTTTTAATCCCACAAAAGCAACGATAGCTAAACGGGGGATGTAACCCATAGTTCAGACGTATAGATATGTGGTCATCATTTTTCTTTTCTTTATTTTTCTCTCTTTTTGTATTTTTTAGTCAAAAAATAAATAAATATATATTACATATTTTTAAATACATAAAGTGAAAGAGAAGATTTCAATCGATATAGTTTAATTTTTTACTGATAAATATTACTTTCTATAAATGAAAAATTAATTTTCAAGTAAAAAATTATTTCTCAAATATGAAAAATGACATTACATGTGAAAAATTATTTACTATTAATAGGAAGGTAAAATACATCGATATATTTTTATTTTCAATCGATGTATTTTAATTTTCAATCAATGTATTTTAATTTTCAACCAATTGAAAATTATTTTCAATTGATATATTTTGATTTACTCAATTTTCATTCGATTGATTCTGATCATACATTACAATACGTGTTCTTATATCTGTATCCTTTTTAATATGGATAAGGATGAGTTGAGGGTGTTTTCCTCAACTTTTAATATTACAATATCTCCTTTACGACAATCTGACGTAGAAAGGGTTTCTTCACGTATTAAAAGATTGCAGCGGGGAAGTCTAACTGAAGAATAACAAAAGCTGAAAGCTTCTGTTGGATCCTATGGTGGCAATTGGGAAAAGGAGTGGAGGCGGAATAGGAATCCACATTGGTGCAATTTACATTAGAGATATTCCAACAGGAGAATAGGAATGGGATACCGGTGGAACCAACTAAATTGTGGAACTGCTTGGCTTTTGGCTTCAAGTAGTGACCTCAATGCCCACGTTAGGGATGTCTTATCTACTATCCCATCGATTTGTTGGTGATCTACGTGTGGCAGCAAAATAGCGACCAGAGACATGTGATGTGGGCATTTATTAATATATTAAATGTAGATGAATAAGTTGACAGTTATAGGTCAGATTTTTTTTTTTAACCTCCCGAGAAGATCAGATATTTTAAGAAGAGAAACGTTTCCCATACGTTGTCTACTTCACTCCCATCCCACGCGCCCCCCCACCCCCCTCCTTCCCATTGGATTAAGTGAAATTCCAAATAAAATATAATTAAAATATATAAAAGTATATCATACATGTATTTTGTAATGTATTAACATGACACATTATTTTTATATTAGTATAAAATGATTTTAGTTAATTTTACATTAATGTAAAGTGATTTATAATAATTTTACATTAATGTAAAATTATTATTGAGTAATTTTACATCAGTATAAGGTGATTCTAGTTAATTTTACATCGCTGTAAAATAATTATAAAATGATTTTACATCCATGCACGCCAACCCCCCCCCTTCCCATTCGAGTAAGTGAAATGTCAAATAAAAAATAATTAAATATATAAAAATATATCATACATATATTTTACAATATATTAACATGACACACGGATTTTATATTAATATAAAATAATTTTAATTAATTTTACATTGATGTAAAGTAATTTATAATAATTTTATATTAGTGTAAAATATTATTGAATAATTTTACATCAATGTAAGGTGATTCTATGTAATTTTACATCGCTGTAAAATAATTATAAAATAATTTTATACTGATATAAAATAATTTTAGATTATACGTTACATCAATATGTTATAAATTACATCAATTTTTATATTTTTATACCCGTATCCTAAAAATTAGATGACATATAGGAAAATAAGTCTGTACAATTTAACATGACTAATAATCAATTCTTGCAATCATTGGAACAAAAAAATAAAAGCTTTCTTTATAAAGAAAAATGAAGTAGCTCTCTTTTTGGCTCTCTCTGCCTTTCTGTCATCTCTCTCTCTCCGATTACCGTTGCAAAGTTTGAAGGCTTTGCTCCTTTACATATAAATACAATACAATATTTATAATTTCACAAAAAAAATATATTTCTAATAAGATTCTGAACTAAAACCACTATTTAGATTTAAAATTTCTAAATCTATCGGGACACTCAATTGCTTAGAAATTAAGTTACATAAAAATAAAAGTACTCCTCAATTCCGAACACGTCCCCAGGAATTGGGGTATCCAATAGGATACGGCCTGCATCGTCTATATACTTAGATGGGGAATAAGTGGTTGGCTACGACGCAGTGTAGGATTTTCAGTGTGGCTTTAGAAGTTGGTCGATGCTTTGGCTAAGCAGAGCAGAATCATCAAGCCAGCCTTAGTTACAATTTTGTTATTATATAGGGAATATAATCCAGAGCTTGTTTGTCTCACTCTGGATTTTGGCTTATGTGATATTCAAAGTCTAGAAAAAAAAAATATTTGGAGGGAAACGTTGGAGCATGAAATGTACAGTGTAACACAAAGGAGGCGAAGGATTTTAGTCCTATAGAGGGTGTTTAGTTGGTAGGTTAAGTATTTAATCTGTCACTTAACTTATCTCCTATTTATGTCGGGTTAATTGGATTTAACTTGAGGTAAAGTTATTACACTTTTTCTATAGAATAACTTTAATTCGTTATTCTACGATTTATTTCACTCCTTCAATTTATTTCACAAATTTATTCTCCTTACCAAACGGAGCTATAGAATCTTTTTTCTCCCTCTGACTAGTCAATAAGGTCGTAATCTATTTCGCTGATTGCTGTGTAATTATAGTTCAATCAAACTTTCATATCACCCTTATTTCGAGGCCGGTGGGTCATAAATCTTCACTACAGTATTCTTCCTCTCTCTGAAGAACTCCATCTATGCCAATTATCATAAGATGTAATGGTTAAAATGTACCGAGCAATAGATATGAGTATGCTATCAAGGATTTTTCTCATGCATCCAGCAAAAGAAAGGAAAGTTGGCTAAAACGTCACCACCAAGAATCCTAGACATGATTTCGAATCAAGCCACTACCATCCATGCACAAGTTTATGGAGAATATCAAAAGGACTGATGTGGGACTGCGCAGTCTTCTAGTTGTAAAAGATTCACTGGCATCAGCAATATCAAAGATAGCAGAATCCCTTAGATCTGGAATCCCAATCTCTTTCAATGTTAGAGTTGAAACCGATATTGATGTCAATAATGTTCATATTAAGGAGAACTAAATGATATTTAAAGTGTCATAAATAGTATCAAGATAGGACCAAAATTACACCAAATTGATTAGATTGACTCAAAATAGTTAGAAATTAATTCGGGTTGGCGGGTCAGAAATTCCAATAGCTTAATTGTCTAAATAAGCATTTATAATAATGCGGTTTATTACATGAATAAATCTCAACTATTAAATAGGCATCCGTATGATGTTCTTGGCAAGGACATTTCAAAGATATTTGTGAACTATCGAACGGACTTGACTCCCAAAGACCAAAAAGTCATCGACTTAGTAGCAACGTGATCTTCTTGATGTGTTGAAAAAATTCAACTTAACTCAAGTTTGAATTTTACATAAGTCGAGCTTAGGTTCGTTGGATTCAGACCCGTTCTTCGTAATATCTATCGAGTCAAAAGATTATCATAAAAATATTGATATATTTTATTTAATTAGAAAAATTATTGTAATTATGATCATTCAATTTAACTTTAACTTGAATCTTAATAGGTTTAATTGAACTTTAAGGAGATAACAATTAAAAATAGATCATAACGAACTCAAGATATGTCCAATTTAAAAATCTACCAACCCCTGCGTGGATAATCCATAGTCCTTTGTGATCAAACAAAATGCAGAAGAGCTAGTTTTGTCCGTGCAGTTCCACGTAGTTCATTTGTTCTTCCTGTGCTTGATGTTTAAGAGATGTTTTTCTTTGGAGATCAAGAGCTTCAGATGTTCTCTTTCTTTGGATTTTCCTGTAAAGTGAGTTGTATATGAAGATCATAGTGGTACTAGTCAGCTAATCGGGATCTCTAACAGGTAACAAAACCCTTAATCGACTAAATGACAACATTAGTCAGATTGCACCGACATCGGTTGATTTGTGTTGAGGATCTTGTCAAGCATTTCAATGGAATCATATGTGCCTTTACCTTTTAGTCCTAAAATTAATTAATTTTGTATCTTATCCTTGATTGTAACACCTTCCAAACAAGAAGGCAAAAGGGATTTCCCATCTTGTTGCCCCATGGTATGGGAATGGGAACAAGTGCCAACCATGAGTGTGATTTGGCTACATCCAACTTGTTCCTAGAGAAGATGCCAAATGTAGAGAGTATTCCCCTCCCACAAAATTTGATGCGAGAAAAGGAAAATGGGAAGTTCAAACAAGTAGGCACAAAGAGACGAGATAGCCTTACCCAAATATTTAAACGTTGTTTGAATCTTGTCTTAAGAATCTGCCATTTGCAAGCAATCGAAGAACTAGAGAACCTAATTAACCTCGTCAATACGCATTATTAATTTATCCCAAAAGTTACTTGTGTGGATGGTTTATGATGGATTGATCAACATAATAGCCATGCCCGAAAGGTGGTGGTACATATCCTTTCAGGGCCATAATCATTCGCAGCTAGGGATCAGAAGTAAATTGATTAACCCTTTCTTGACAGGTGGTTGACAAATGGGATTTGTTTAAATAGAAAACACCTTCGAGACTCTACCGACTAACATCATGAAACATCCATTAGTTATCGTAACCATCGGGTTAATAAACTAACAAAATCCCTATGTTAATGAATCAAGTGGTGAAGCATAACCTCATAATGACGTCCCTAGATAGGAGATACACACTGGCACGATTGAATAGTCATGTCACACTCCCTTGGGTCCTGTATGATTGGCAAAATAAATATTAATTTTGTGTCTAATTTTATATTTGCTATATCTAATTTTAAAATTGTCCGATTTCAGAATTAAGGTTGCAATTTTGAAATTAGGCAATACCACCTTCTTCGATGGAATTATCTAATTTCATCTGCTTCTTCTTTTCAACTAATCTTTTTCCTTATTCCACCAAACAAACAATTAAAGTTAAATAAAACTCCGTGATTTCTTTAGCAAGACAACAAATCCAACCAAAACTTTGATGAAGTAAAATCTCTTAATTACTTCATTTCTTCTACCTTTTTTTTATTTCTTTTAATAATTTTCCTTACCAAACAATAATTTAGGACACACACAAAAATATCTTTCTGAAATTTATTTATCAAACATTCAGAAAATTGTAATTTTATGTTGAATGTTCATTCAAAATCAACGCCAAGAAAACTTTATTGTGTCATGCCTTTAATTTCATGACATTTGTAACATTCTCATATAAGACGTTTGAGGTCTCAAAGGTCTCGAAAACCCATGTCGATCTAGCTTGGTGTTTATTTTTAATTAAACGTTTCGATAATATTATGATTATTGGAATATTTAGAAAATTAAATCCTGACAAATGTTGTTTTTCTTGTGGTATACGTTGGGAAGAGAGAAAGAGATATAACTTATGTCTGGCAACAAGAATGTTAAAAATGGAGAGAAGAGAGAATAAGCAAGGGGGTATACTTTCATTGATAAGTGACCGACTTGACTTTTAACCTCAGGTGTCACTTTCCATTATCCCCCATCTTGAGTGAATTCCCCAAGAATCGACAGCCTCCTCAACCCCAATTATGCAAAGGCGAAACCCGTGGTGGATCTCAAGACCGGTTATCTCTCCGATGGATTACGTTTTGCTTTCGCATTGATAAGGTACCTGACGAGGTCATCCAAAGCTTATTAAACGTTGATTATCACAATAATGCAACCTTTCAAAAGCAGGGTCCTCGCCTTTTTCTTACAAAGAAAGAAAAAAAAAAAAAAAAGGGAAAAAGGAGCCTTAACTTTTACCATCCTTTACATATGAGGATATTATCACGTACGACTCAAGGCCCAACAACTCCATCGTTCCAGTCTCCCGGAATAAAGCCGGAGTGAGTTGCTTCCAAGTTGGCGCATTCTATTCTTATCCTGCGCTGGTTCATTTGTGGCGGGCCCGTGGGGCCCGCGACCGATCCGGGGACCGGATACGGGTAGGTTTCCTGTGCATGGGTGCCACGTGTCCTCCACGGCAGGCGTCTCCGATGCTCCACGTGAGTACCATACGGCGCAACCGACGGGGAGCTTCAAGGGGAAGGATACGGTCCCTCCGTTGCTGTCGTCGCCCTTTGACAAAACTGTCCTTTGGTTTACCCCCGAGGAAAATATCTGTATGCACATTATTTGCTCCAAGATCGGTATCAGAAATAAATAAATCAATGTATATTTAACATAAAAGGTTACGGATATCTCCCGCTGACAAAATTATATCGATAATATTTAATTGTGAATCAAATTATATCAGTAATATTTTATTTTAGAGGATAATAATATTTAATATCACTGACATAATAAAAAAAATATTATTTAAATATAAATTTACTTATCTTTCTTTTTTTCCGTAAACATAGGATACGCTCGAAAATATGGGATATTCCATAATGTAAATGGATTATTAAACTTAATTTGGTAAAAAAGATAATCCATCGTAACAGGGGTTAATAATTTTATTTGGTAAAAAAGTAACTATAATTTTTAAATCAAAATACACATGGACAAATTAAAAATTATCAATACATTTAAGTTTTGTAAAGGTGCATTTTAATTTTATGCAAGTACGGTTCTATTTAGTATGCATAAGAATACTTACGTTAATTACTTTTGGTGTTACTTTTTAAATTTTTTTACATTTTTACTTTTTTATATTTATCTACGAGTTGGAACGATATCTTGTTATTTTAATTTATCTTTATTTTTTTTTTTTTTTTGGTGAGACCCAATATCCTGTACGGGCAAATTAAGGGAAAATCGGCCATCCCTCACGTACCAAATATCCCGTTCAATGCACAGATAGAGGAGGAACGTAGAAGGTGATATTTGCGAATTCCATTCCATAAATCTCGATGCTGTCAAACCATAAGTTACCATTAGCTCAGGCCCAACCTAATCGACACCCGCAGAGCGTGGGGGTGTCCCTGCAACTCGAGGTAATAACTTCGGTTGCCTTTTTCTTTCCGCTGCGTCCGTTAGCAACGTGTTCCCGAGGGTCACGTTATCGCCGAGGGTAATTCCGTCATTTCGATCAGCCACCACAATGTTCCCATATAAACCCCCCACGGCTGGCTCCAGAATTCTAATCAACCATCTTCCCCATAGTCTCCTCCTGCACTTTAAGCAACTGATCCTGCAGAAGAGAAGATACAGATAAGAGATAAAAGATATAAATTAAGCAACCGATCCAATGGAGGGAGGGAACAACCGACAAGAAGGTGGTAGTGGTGGTGGTGGTGGTGGGGAGGAGAAGAGGATGAAAGTGGTGGTGGCCATAGACGAGAGCGAGGGCAGCCTCTACACCCTCACGTGGGCGCTCGACCACCTCTTCGCCCCGTCCACCGGGGGGATCGCCCCCGCCAAGCTCATGCTCGTCCACGTGATGCAACCTTTCCAGCAGTTCATCTACCCCGCCGGCCCAGGTAGTACGCATCTCGCACTTGCACCTGTATATATATATATATATATATACTTAAAAGAAAATTAACAGCAGGCCGCGTGTTCTTCGTAAGTAAATTAAAATGCTCCGATGATCACATGGATTTCGGAGTTTATTGCCAAGCTACTCCTACCCTTGCGATGTGGGAGTTAGGGATTTGGTGGGCGGGGTGGGGGTGACCCCTCTCCCTCGACTCATCAATATTTACTGGCAAGGCTTTTTCTTCTCACCTTCGGTATCGTGAGTTCAGGGATATTATTTAATAGAATGAAGCGAAAAACGAGAAGGAAAACAGTTGGGGATTTACGTCGATTTATACGTCGAAGTGTATATTGGATTCTACCCATTTCCTATCAAGCAGCAGTTCCTGATGTTGGACAAGGAAGAGACGTGGAATTCGGTGTATGCTTATCCGATAGTTTAATTAATAGTTTTCCTGGATATTGTTGGAAAAATTAGCATAAACATCCAGTGCAACAAAATTAATCGTGGTCAAGTCCTTGTTTTGCATTTTTTTGAAAGGAGAAAGATGTGGGGTGGTTCCTCTGCGTTACCGTAGAAATGTCGGTGTCCGACAACTTATAACTCCTCGTCATTTTTTTTTCTTTTTTTCTTTTTTTTTGTCTCCACGTCGATGCTTATAATGCTGCTGTTCAGATGGTATATCACAAGAAAAATGGAAAGGCAATATTCACACCCATGGAAGAAGCTATGCCCTCTCCCTTGCTAGATTAATTTGGGAAACTCTGGAGACCTTTACGTCTCCCTGATTTGTCCCCTACCGGATTAGACGATTGTTTGAGAGCGATTAGTGTTGCTGCACGGCCGATTAGATGGCCCGTCCCATGGAGAGAGGCTCCACCTTTCGATCTTCAAAAGCAGACAGGCGAGGGATGCGGCTACGCCTTCTAGAAATGATGCCCCCGATCCCGTAAGAGGATCGGGAGGCGTAGCTTTGGTCACGAAGAGGCTCGTAGCTTTTCCATGTATCATTGTTAAACGATGAGACCTTGGGATAGGGTGCAGCTTTTCTCGTGGTTTATTGAACGATTGTTCATGTAACATAAATTCAGAAACAAGCGAGTTGACGACGAGGGTGTGCCAATTTCATTTGTCCAAGGGTAAGTTTAACAACAGTGCTAAAAAGGAGGGTCTCTCTCCGATTTACTTGTTCCGGAAGAATGCGACCAGAATCAGGTTCAAAATTCGGATCGGCTTGTGAAATCTCTAATACCATGATGTGACCACCGCCGAGAGATTTCTCATCAGATGGAACTCTGAACAGGAGGCCATGAGCATTCGTTAAAAGTAAACAGATACATGTGTGAGAATAATGATTTTAATCAAGATATTTTAGATAATTATATGTGGAAATTATTTTTTATTAATAAAAGATTATTTTTAATAGATGAAAAATTATATTTTAAATGAAGAATTATTTTTATCGATGAGAAGTTAAAATATATTGATATATTTTTATTTTCAATCGATATATTATAATTTTTAAATAATTAAAAATTATTTCTGACCGATATAATTTGATTTACTTAATTTTTAATTAATTGATTCTCATTTTCATTCAGTTAATTTTTATTCAAATGTTACAAAATAGATTACAATATACATTTCCATACTCACAACCACAAACATTAATCTTGAACTCACTCTTCGATGAACTTCGTTTGACTTGTTACTCTATGAAAATTCACGACCAGCATTTTTTATATTTACATAATCCAATTTTTTTTTTTATTGCTTCCTTTTTCCTTCCCATCGCATTTCCAACTATCTACATCACTGTATTTATGTTTCGGAACTCTTCGATAGGTTCCTCGGTCAACCATATCTTCCGTGATACTTTTTATAATCTGGTTACGCTATCTTGTGCCCTTTTGAATATGTGGAAACATTTTTTTTTCGTGTCTATATAGATTTTATGTACCTAACACAGCTATCTTAATATATATGTAACATTTCTTTATCACACATATTCAATTCGATGGGTTTCCTAAAAACTCCCTTATGCCAAATATAAGCTGCCAATTTGTTGTCAGCCTTCAGCGCGCGATTTGCGATCAGTAATTAGCAGCTTGTTTTCTTGGCCATTTGTAAACCTTTGGGAGACCACGCAAATCAATAGAATTAAGATCGTTTGCAAAAGCCATCTTAATTTAATTACCCTTCACGTGTAATTCCTTGGACAAATCATGCTAAAATTCCAACCGAATACGGCGGCCAATGCTTTTTTGCAAACCGCAGCGATGTACGCGAGCGCAGGTGTGGCCGACTCCGTGAAGAAGGCGCAGCAGCAGAACGCCGAGGAGCTCATCGCCCGCGCATCGCAGACCTGCAGGGAGAAGGGGGTAAGGGTCCAGATGGATTTTGCCAGTGCTACATGGACTTGGGGAGAAAGTTTACACTCCGCCTAAATTAATTAATAATGGTACTGTTTAATTATACCTGTTTGTCGATTGCAGCTGGAGCCCCAAGCTCTCCTGATTGAAGGGGACCCCAAGGAGATGATCTGCCAGGCCATCGAGCAGCTCCATGCCGACCTCGCAGTGGTCGGCAGCCGCGGGCTCGGCAAGATCAAGAGGTAATCAATTTCACTAGATGCGGGATTGTCACAGGAAAATGTTATCATCGAGAGATATCGATTTATACACCAAAGTGTTTACGAGGCATCACCCTCCCTTCCTCCTCCTTGCTGCTGCGTGAAGGGGGTGGGATTCGGTATACGCTTTAGCGTACAGATCGATATCCCTGTAGCAACACCCACTGCGATGGTAACTTCGCAGAGGTGAATTCTGACGAGTGAGTCCTTCAGATGGGATCAGATTGGAATCCAGGCCAATCAACAAACCCGATTCACGAGCCAACCCTAGAGCTTTTCCAATGTTACTGCTTAATTTGCTTAGATTTGATTTCAAAATGAAATTTTGGGCTTTTTAATCTTTTTGAAAGGTTTTGCAAATCATCGGTGTCTATGGGTAAATTGAACTCATTTATCTTTAAGAATATATATATATATATATATATATATATATATATATATAAAAGATTACTAACAATACCATTTTATTCAAATTATTCGATGGATCTGAGGGTCTCTTTGGGATGGTTGGATGTAATCTTTATATTGTGGATATCCTTCAAAGTCGATTTTTTTGGACTGTCGAGTAACACGCAAGCATTATTCTACGCGCCAACTTTATTCTTAATGATAGCCTTGATTCTGTTTTCAAAAGACATACGGCAATACTATTTATCCGATAGACCATCCATCTCCATGTACTCTTCTTCTTCAAATTCAATTGGAAAAATTCAACGAGCATGTTCATGAGTTTTTCTCATTTTCCAATCAGATGATATGCACTACTCTCACAAAACCGATTATCCAATGGGTACATGGATGTTTAATTATTAATGTCAATATGATATCTCATCAATGTTCCTTTCGAAATATTTAGATTCGATCCTTGACAAGTTTTCATCAGCTTGTGAATGGTAAATTAATCTAATCGGAAATCTTTGCTTACATTTGCAGGGCCTTTCTGGGGAGCGTTAGTGATTACTGTGCCCATCACGCTAAATGCCCCATAGTGATCGTGAAGCCGCCCAAGTAACGTCATCTACGACCAACCGTATGGATACCGAAGTGTGGAGTGTACTTTCATGTGTAATGGTGGTGAAGTTGGGGCTGGAAGAAATTAATGAAAAATCAGATCGAGTAACAATAAGAAAGGGAGTGATGTGGACTGTGTTGTACTTATCAAATGCTGAGTGGAGGAGCTTTTGCCATTGGCTTCTCGTCTTTAATAAAAACAGAAAGGGTGACTTGCTTTGTTAGGTAGCGGTGACTTGCCGTGTTAGATAACTTATATCGTCGATATGTCGTATACATTCCAGACGGACCTGCATGGATTCAAAGTACGGCCGGTAAAATATTTAAAAGAGTCTAAAACTAACACGAAAAAATCAACACCACCGTTAATCACACAATACGATCGAAACAGTTTCAGATGCTATGAAACATCAGTAGCGGAATCAATTTGTGCAATTCAACCCTCTCCTCTCTAAGGTATAGTTTACTTTGGAAGGTTAACCTCCTTTTTGACACATGTTTACTTGACTACTAATTAACCTCCTATCTGAAATCTAGATTTGATCAATTTAACACAAGTTTGTCTAATACCGATTTTCATTGGTGTTAGTCAAACTCGTGTTAAAGTCATACATCACCTGCATCTCTGACACTACTTGCATTTCGTATTCTTAACATCATTATCAAATAAATGTCATGCATAAATATTAACAATGGAACTTAACATCAATTTAAATAAACACAAATTAATATTAACATCACTTTACAAATAAATATAATTATAAATTAATATCAATTTCATATTTTTAACATCACTTTTCTAATCCGTCTGATAAATTAGACCTAAATTTTCAAGGGAGACGGTCCCATTCTTTCGTTTGAACATGCCTCTTACCCATGAGCTTAGCCACCGACTCCTATCAAATTTTTCTCATGAACTTTACAAATTAATAAAAAGCCAATATCTTCTAGCTAGATCAAACGATCAGTCCCAAAGTTGCCTCTAGCGTGGCAAGCAATTTCAAAGGTGATGGAACCAAGATTTCCCTCTACAGGCATAACAAAATCACATCGTGGATTAATGGATCTGATAAGCAGCGACTGATAGAGTCCTTTGTATGACTGAGATAGATACATAGGTCCAAGTAGTGACTCTTGTAACCTGTTTATCCTTAATCAATTTCAAATAGCAAACGACAATTTCCCTCATCGTTTCCCTAGCGACATTTCTACTACAATTTCCCTAGCGACATTAACCCACGATGTCGTTTCCCTAGCGACATTCTAGATAGATACATAGAATGGGGAAAAACCATTAACCACCTACAATTTCCCTAGCGACATTTCTACTACAAAGTCTAAACTCTATCCCTTTGTTGTCTGGAAAGACATCTCTCACCACGATTTGTATCCAATATTGGCCATACAAAGTGTGAATCAACTTGGTTTCAACGCCCTCGATCTATTGTCATTATTGTCAAACCACCATTATCAGCATCAACATGAGTACTGTTATGATGAAATCTGCTGCATTAGTATTAGAATGATTGCACTCACGTCAACACCGTCGTTGATTTCACCGCGTCCTCCAGTAATGCTTCACCACTCGCAATGGCAAGCCATAGCTACTTTAATAGTGAGGATGATGGTGGAAATCCACCGTCACATCTATTAGCAGCATCATCACCACATCACCTGTTGTTGGTCCTAATTAGATGTGCTAGGAGAAGAACTCGAGGCATGCCATAAGAGCAATGAGGAGCTTAAGGCGTATGATCACATCATCGTCTGATGCCTCAACAAGGTGGAAAGGCCCATAGTTTCAGAGGTATTCCTCTCTCTTTCTATGGTAGAAAAAAAGAAGCAACCATGAAGCTTTTGGAATTAATCGAAGTAGACGTCCTTGCTGTAGGGTGGGATCATTTGAGCCAACAACAGACGTGCCAAAGATGTTGATGCTCCATACTTGAAAAAAGATGAGATTATCTATTGATAAGAAGGATATTTACTTAAACGATAAAATCCTCTTTTAAACACGGACTATATCGTGACAATTCATATTTGATGAAAAAGGATGTGATCGACGAGGTCGAAGTGGAGCGGAGCGAGAAGATGAAGGAAGTGAGGAGGTGGATGATGACACGAAAAAGGATGGGCAATGACAAAGTATGATGGTGGGCAGAGGATGAAATTTCATCGAAGAACCAGCCCACTTACCGTGAGAAAATGCTAGATTTATCTTCTTATATATTGTCCATTCTTAAGCGTCTACTAGATTGATATCTTTCCTACTCAATGCTTTTTTACCTCGTCGTTTTTGCCACAGCTCAATCCTTTGGAACGAACTTTGGCAAAACGCTATGTTAGAAGTATTCTATTTCAAACCCAACATTCACATTCATATTCCTCAAATTCACATCACATTTTCGCCAATGACTTTGACCGAACAGGAGAACATGTTCCCCCTGCATGCTACGCTCACCCATAAAGTTTCATCCATCTCGACATATAAAATCTACGACAAAAATCAATTAATCTGCATCTATCATGTAGGTTCAATTTGATGGGTAAACAAAACACTGACTTAAGCTGGAAGCAGAGTAACTTCACGTTTTTATCCAACTTTGCCCCTGCCTGCCGTCTTATAGGCATATATATAGAGATAAAAGTTTTTGACATTGACTACTAGATGTGCCGTTCATTTAAAAGGTTGATAATGCTTTAATAACATATAGCATGTTAGCGTAATCCGAAAGTTGACACAGTGAAATACAAAACAGGATTTCTCGACAACGAAAGAAAGATTGCAATAATGATATTAAATCAGCATATTAATCCGGAGATAATGTTTTTATTATACATAACAGGTTAGCGTGATCCGAAGCTTACATATTGAAATACAAAACATAATTTCTTAACAAGAGCAGGAAGATCGCAATAGTGATACTAAATCAGCATATTAATCCGGAGGGGCATTCTTTCTAAACAAATTCTCTGATGTAACGATAAAGAGACGGTTTTCACCGACAAGAGATTGCAATCTTCGATCAAAAGTTTTGCAAACTATTTAACCAGAACTCTAAATCCATTCCTTGAGTTTTGAAAAGCAACTCCCTTGTAAAAGCAGGGCACAGTACCATAACCACAAGTAGGTTTTCCAAAGAAAAAAAAAACACCAGTAGCACGTATGTGCGTAATTGTCGTTCTTAGTAAATCACCCTATCATAAGAAGGTGACATCGAAAATTCACAGGGAAAGTTGACTTCAGAAGTTTTCTCCTAGCTTGAAGGACCACGAATGCAGTGTAAAGTGATTTGTATCCAGGAGTTATTCCTAAATTTTCCCAATAATCGAAAAAGAAAATACCTGCATTTTCCCTATAATGATATCTTCTTGATTCAAGTTAACCAACGTATTAAGGACACAACTTCAGCAACTTCTCTCACTTGTGATATCTAATATGGACATGTAACCCTAAAAAAAAAAACCAAAAGTGGAGCATAAATGCACACGTCTACACATCTGAGTAAAAGGAAGACGAGCACATTGACTAAGTAGCAAGATTGCCTCGTTAAACAGGAAGCACCGATTTGTTCCCAATAGTGGACAAGATCCCTATATTAATTGAAGATGGTTTATGCTTCTCTTCTACAATTGCACGTGTACCGAGCGCTTCGGGACCTCCTCTCACAAGAAAGATAACCATCACCATGATAGTTAAACAATCACTTCTGCAAATGCAGAGATATGCCATCAGAAGCATGAAAATTACGAGCCCAGTGATTTCTTGAGAGAGAGAGAATGTTACACTTGCCTGCTGGCTCATGAGAATTTCTACAGCCACTGAGGGATCTCCATCTGCAGCAGCCAAAGCTACTTCTGCCTGGGTCTGAAAACAGCGCACGACAGTATTATTTCCATCGTCAAAAGCTTCGGAAAGGGATTACAAGGAAACTCCAGTTGTCCTATCACTATGTGAAGGTGGTACACATCTCACCATGTCAAGCCGCAACGAATCAATGTAGGTCTGAAAATTTAGATTGTTGACAAACAAGAGAACACGATCCAAAAATTTGTCTAACAACGCAAATTAGGATATCAAAGAAAAATGCAAATGAGAATGGATGAATTTATGGGTAAATGGGGCTGACCTTGGCTACCCCCGACATTTTTAACTTTGGCCATGGTACATGAAGCTATGAAACTCTGGAGATGCCACAATCCTAATATAAATAAGAACCACATAGAGATTCAACTCAATCGAAGAATCCTACTCCCTTTATAAACAATGTCAAATGTATCAAAAGGGATAGGAGTCTCCAATTCAAATGATATTTGAAGCACACCTTTCTTATATTAACTGATTTGAACCCCCAAAGCTTCATGACAATACATCATCAGTAGTCAAGTTAAAAGCACGAGGGGGATGGCCCATTTTACCTTGAATTTATTTAAACAATAAAAGAGAGTAGTTCCACAAATGTAGGGCATGGGAAAGTATTCCACATTTTGATGTTTCGTATAAGTTCAAATGAAATTGGTTTAAATTGTCAAATAGCCGACTGAAGGGAAGGGAAGCAGGCAGCAATAGAATCAGGAATTTTGATGTATGGTTTATTTAATTATTGTCTAAACAAGGGCATAAAGGGAAACTTCAAATTTGCACCTCAAAAGACGTTTACACACCTCGGTTAACATTGGAACTGAAGGCCATAGAAGAAATGCTGGTTGATATGACTTGAACCTCGGTTAACTAGGGCTGGATCAAAATTTTGGGTTCTCTTTCTGTGGATCTTACACAATTTGACTTCATCTGCTGTCAAGATAGACCTTTCAAGACTTTGGTAGGATAACTAAGAATAGGTATATATAGTTAAAATCTGATTAGAGTTTGATGCATCTCAGCCTTTCCCCCTTATAAATGTCAAGACCTGCCCCTGATATATATCAACGGAGAGTTCATTGGACTTAGGCTATCTAATCTAGTTAGATAATTTGTTTATGGAGTATCTAATTAGATAATTTGTTTATTAAGCAATTTACTCTAAGATCTTCCAAACTTTTACTCCAATTTCAACACTGTCCTCCATCTGCAATGATGCCATTAAAATTTTACGTGAATAGGTAAAACATGATTTCTAAGGCACATTTCCCTTCATCCTAAATTCCCAATGTGGCCTTCTCAACTTTGAAAAGCTTTTAAATGCAGAGGGAGGGACCATGTCAGTACTATTGAAGAGCTCAGTGATTAAATTAATGCAATTCAAGGTTTAGTGTCATTAATTAGGGTTAAAGTTTGGCACCATTGTGTATGGTACTCTTGTTCTTTTCATCCCTCTCCAACCTGCACCAGCATCCCTGAGCTCCTTTAGGACCATACAACATCAGATGTAGGGATGTGTGAAAATAACAGAATTCTAGAGGTATTGTTGTCTGGTTGTATAGTTTCGTGCTGTGACATTATTGTATTGTGATGACAACAGAAATCTCCTTCAAAAATTATAATGTATGTATCCAACCTGGATATCTATCGAGCAATACTCAAATTACTGACTCAAAAGGAATTGGGGAAAAGAGGACAAAGAGGCCAAAAGTATTATTCCTGTTGAAAAAGTTCGCTGGCACATACCTTCTCAAAGCCCATTGATACAAGTTTCTTAAGCTCTTCGTCAAAGTTATCAGAAACCTGTGTTCAATCACACATGCAATGCAACTTTTAGGGTAACGAATTGATTTCTGACTCCGGGCAGCATCACATAATTAAAAGAGAAGAAAGCAGGAATGAAGGGAAGATCTAAAAAATTTAGAAAGATCTGACTTCAGGATAATGGTGTACAAACCAGGCTCTGCAAGGGTGTTTCCATGGCGGCACCTCCTATGGGCCTGATTTGCAAAGTAGCGGAAAATATTGGTAAACTGTACAGAAAATCAATGTCTACCAGAAAAGAAAACTGTCTGGAGTCTCAAAGCCCGTCTTCATACAATACAGATAGGTCCATGGGAACGTTACTCGAATTTTAAAAACATCGAAAACATCCTATCAGAAGAGCTATCTTTGATTGCAGAAAAAAAACTGAAAAACCACAGTACCCACAGTGAAAACCAAAGGCAAGAGTTTCTCCAACACAACTTGAGTAAGCTCCTAGTATGAGCAGCGCATACCAAAAGAAAGTCTATGGCGAATCTCTTGTAATTAATTACTTTAGAAAGTGCCATCTATATATAACAGTGGAGCTTGAGTATCTTAGGCAGAATAGAACCTTGATGCTGATATTGTGAAAATTTTGCAGTATCCTCCTACCTTACGAACTATGAAAATAAGCATAAATTACAAAGTCCAAATCTGGCTTTTTTTTTTGAGAATACAAATCCTGCTTATGATATCTTGCAGAAGAACAAAGAAGTTGAAATCCTGCTTATGTTATCTTGCAGAAGAAAAAGAACAGGTACAATTTCACCAGAAATGTTTAGATGATATTCTAATCTCATATCAGATGATTACCTCTGGCCTGAACTTATTGTTGGGGCGGATGCACGCTCAGATCTGTTGTCATCCAGAAGTCTAGCTTCAAGATTTGAATCAGAAATGTCCACTGGAACTGAATTAATCTGGGCAGAACCAAGAGCCCTTCCTCTTCCAGGAAATCTAGGATCTTCTGCTGGCTAAAAAAAGTTAAATAATGGCAACTGAGAGTGGGATAATGTTCACTTTATCTTCTAGCTACTTGACAATCATGTCAGAGATGTTCAAACAGCAATCACAGCACTTCCATATGAAGGACAAAGCACACAAGAATACACATAATGAGTCTTCTACCAAACAGAGACACATTTATCAACCACAAACGCACTCGCGAATACATCCAACCACACGCACAAAAAAAAAAAAACATGCACACGCAAAGGTAGAGAGAGAGAGACCCAAGATACTGTCCACACCCAAATACAAGCATATTCAAAGGCAGACAATTAGGTATTAAGATAGTTTCAAAAGCATCAAAATGTCCTCATACTTGGATATTCATAGACTCTTATCGATGTTTTGAACCCAGTTAAACAGTGATGAGGTGTTGATATTAAAATTTGATCAATTAAATCCTATCATTTTATGTTTCATAGCAAAGTTTTGACACAAAGTGTCAGTTCTTGTGATTGAGTTACGATACAAAGACTGTGGTTATCAGGGAATGGAGGGAGTTGGTGACAATGAGGGTGTCTGGAATGTGACCATGCATTGCAAGAAGGCTCCAGTTTTCCTATTGTTCCTTGTTTGTCGTCAAACAGAGTTCATGGGGTTGACACCATCTTTTCAACTCTGATCTGGTGCTTCTGTTGCCGTTTTGCACAAACATGCAGGGATTTGGAGAAATGACTAAATTTTGGAGGATTTCGACATCAATGGTGGACTTATCCTGACACTGCTTCTCAATAGCCAAACTTGACTGTGGCTAAGGAGTTGGAGGAGCATCCGATGGAGGTCGTGGCTCCATAGAGGAGTGTTGAGTTGTACTTGTAACCAGCTAATTGGATCTTGAGGGTGGATTCATTTAACCTAGTGTTTATAAATTCTGTAACATCCCCACCTTTTGTTAGTTGTTGAAA
This sequence comes from Thalassia testudinum, assembly GCA_037157565.1. NCBI lineage: Eukaryota > Viridiplantae > Streptophyta > Magnoliopsida > Alismatales > Hydrocharitaceae > Thalassia > Thalassia testudinum. The sequence goes on from JAZHRO010000022.1 coordinate 100,582,752, forward strand.
AGAAAAGAAAACCCTAGCTGCCAATGAGTGCTAAACATCTATTTCCGTGGTTTTTCCGTTCCTTTGAGAAGGGTTTTCCACATGCATCGTTGTGTTCATGTAATTGCTATTCTTTTCCTTTTTCAACATGATATCAAAGCGGATTTGATCCTGTTGTTACGTCTTCGTGGAGGTCTTCTACATACGTAGTACATATTGAAGATATCTAAACAAATCTCGTGCATGGTGTTGCTGGTTGTGGGTGCATTAGCTATATACAAGATATTAAAGTTGAGTCTGCAAAGGATAACCCTACCTGAGAGACGTGGTATCTTGAAGATAACCAAGTCCAATCTTAGATTGTGAATTCTATTTCAGTAAAGCTTCGACCTCTTATTCTGAGAAAGAAAAATGCTCAAGAGATGTGGTTTACCCTCGAGAGCATGTTTGGTCAAATGGACATTTCTATTTATCAGCTAACAAGGGACAAGGGATATCTGCAATTTTTGATATGGAACAATTTCTGTTGCTAAATATTATGGGCTTGTTAAATCCAAGTGGGAAGACCTGAATTTTTATGACTTGGAAGATCCATCTAATTGGCAATTTCACTAGGATAGAGAATGGAAGACCGGTACATTCATGTTTCTTAGTCATCTACACTAGAAGTTTGAAAATATTAGGAGTCAGAATCTTAATAGTTCTTCCATTCCGAATGTTAAGGAAGTCTACTTCCAAGTGGAGGTAGAGGAGGCCAGACTACATGTTATGGAGGGTAGATCTAGATAAGCTATTGATGAAACAAGAACTAATTTTGAGCATTCAGCATTTGTGAGTCGAAACCAATTTGCACCTAAATCCGTTGCAATGGACCGTGGTAAAGGAATTCGAAAGTGCACACACTGTCAAAAAAGTGGGCACACCATAGACTCTTGCTAGGATCTTCACCCTAAAAAGTGCCAAGAGAGAAGAATGGTCAGTAGTGGTACAATAGACCTCAAATTAAAACAAATGTGGTAGCAGTGGCACCTTATACATCTAAAAAGACAACTAAAGGCGGTCGACTTACTCTTCATGACTTAACGGTGAACCAAATCAGAGAGTTGCAAGGACTATTCTCAAAAGCACTTGGCAACAACGAGTAATCTTCTAAATCTAATGCTCTCAACTATGTTTTGTATGTTCAAGATAATAGTGGTATGGAGATCCCTGGTAACTCTAATGATTGGATTATTGATAGTGGGAACTCCAATAACATGATCGAAGATGCAAAATGATTTTCCAAATACAAACTTGGATCTTGTCGTGAACAGGTGCTTATGGCAGATGGCTCAAATGTAAATGTTCCATGGAAAGAATGCATCTTGTCGCTACACTTATTCTTTCTAGTGTTGATACTTAAATACATGATCGATTGAACTTCAACAATCGATGTGAACAGGTACCTTGCAGATGACTTCCTGTTCACTCTTTCAAAAACACTTAAATACATGATCTTCCTCTGAACTTATTATTTATTAGTAAAATAAGAAAGAAGTTGCACCAGGTGATTTTTTATTCGAGTTGGTGTGCTTTGCAGGATTTGGAGAAAGGGAAGATTGAGATTAGTTTGGAGTATAATGGCCTCTACAAGTTGCCTGGGAAGGTTGTACGTGCACTTCAGGCAATTTTGCACTCGAGGAAACAGAATAAATTCAGCATGAAGTCTATTCATATTTAGCACCAACACCTTGGTCACTTGAGTTTTCTAGTTTTAAAGAAGTTATTTCCAACCATATTTTCTAAGATAAATGCTCAGTCTCTACAATGTCCACTATGCGAACTATGCTTCATTTTATAAATCAAGTAACAAAAGTTCTCTAATTCATTTGTTGTTGCCACTTCTGTTAGTGAATATAAGTACTTTGTGAGTATCATAGATGATTATATCCAAATTGACCTTATATATCTAATGAAAAGACATTCTAAGATACCCAGAATTATACAAGCCTTGGTGAATATGATTGAAACTCAATACGATTTTAGAATGAAAGTTTTCTCGTCTGACAATGCTAGAGAATATATGGATACCAGTATCATGCAATTCTTTGAATCCAAAGAAATTCTTCATGAATCATCATGCAACTATACACCACAATAGAATGGTGTTGCAGCAAGAACAAATCAACATTTAGTAGAGGTTGCTCATGCCTTGTCATTTCAACGAAATGTTTTTTGGGGAGAGGTGATCATGACTGCTACGTATCTTATTAATAGAATGCCTTGCAGAAGTTTGAAAGAGAAAATGCCTATATCTATCTTGACACCTATTAAAACACCTTTCAACTTGTCACCCAAGGTGTTCGGTTATCTCTGTTTCATTCATATTTTACAACCAAGATCAAATTTTGACTCGCATGCCATTTGTGCAATTTTCTTAAGTTACTCATTCGAATAGAAAGGCTACAAATGCTAACCCTATTACAGGAAAATAGTATGTAACTAGAGATGTGACCTTTCATGAACATGCTACTGATTTTGTGCCCAAAGATTCTCTTGAGGGGAAGATCTATGAACAAAGTGAAGAGAACTTTATAATAGTGGCAGAGGAAGTTAATTTTTTTAAATCAAAGACAAAAGAAACTAACAAATAAGGCGAGACCAGAAAGGATACAGAAAAAAGAAATAAATGACCTAGCATATAAACAAGTGTTTGAAAAAGGAAGATCCAAGAATCTAATTATTAAGTCCACACCTATTGACTCCACTACTGATGTACACACATTTAATTGACCTAAAATACCTATTTAAGCATGTTTCTAGTGTCATAGAAGCATTCATTATTATAAATATTGCATAACATGCATCATCGTGCATTTAAGTTAGATTGTATAAATTTTACGTTAATTTTCTCTTTTTGTGGTCAGGGAACAGGGCAACATTTATCGAGGCCTCAAATTGAAGATCCAACTATACTCAAGGCAACGATCGGAGTTCAACGACTCCAAGATTGCCCTGATCAGACTTCCGTAGCATCAGATGCAGTCCAAGGAAGATCCGAGATCAAGGGGCCAGGTGGTGCAAATCCGTACTTCAGATGACAAATCTGACCGCACAGATGAGTTTGAATCGACAATCATAGTCCAACAACGCAAAAATCGATCCAATCCGACATCCGTGGCACCATCTACAAGTTAGAGAAAATGGACGGCCAAGATGATGTCACGTGACGCCATCTCAGCCACCCAAGCCTCCCAAGGCTCGCCACTGCTCTCTCTCTCAATCGGCCATCAAATCTGGGCCGTTGGATCTTGATCCAACGGCCACGAGCACGTGCGCCTTAGATGTAAACGCTCCTCAAAGGGCAGCTTCGCGCAGTGGTCTCGCACCCATGGGCAAGACAAAGGTCGCAGGGTCAAGCCCCCGCTAGCCTCAAATCTGAGCGCATGCACTGGAGCAGCGAAATTGCGTTGTTGGATCTCGATCAGACGATGGGCAAGGTGGCAACGTGGCGCGATGGATGCACGTAGTTCACGCAAGCGCAATCAAACGCACCGCTGCACGCATGATCGTATGCAGAGGCACAATCTGAAGGCACGAGTGCGGGTGCGTCTAAAGCCATCCAATCTCACGATCAAACGGCTGAGGATGCGAGAACGTGATTGAGCGTTGAAGCAGCTGAAGGCGAGGAGGCAGGCGTGCGCACATACCTTCACCCACGTTTGAGCTACAGTGACGCTCATAAATGTCACTAAAGGCACTAAAATTAATGTTTAATCATTAAAATGACCTATTTGCCCCTCTATCCTTCAACTATAAAAAGACCCTATGACCGCCACATTCTTTTCATCTCTTCCTCTCTTCCCTCACCACCTCCAAAGCTCTAAGAGCTTGTCCCAAACCCAGGATGCTCCATTAGATTTTAAAATAGAATTTTTCCACCTTATCATCCTCGTTTGTGGAGCGCCCGCAGTTGTCTTCTCACCGCCGTTCAGGAAGCAGATCCCACTACGTCGCCCTGCCCCATCTTCCGTCTTCTGTCTTCTATCTTCATTTTCCTTCGTACGTCATCTCACCACCCTTGTCCTGGCACTCCGTCAACGCGGCTCGTCCTCCAAGCAACCGTTGAGGAAGATAACCTCTGTCCACCTTCTCTTTTATCACTTTCTAGTATAGATTTCCTGCTTTCTAGTATAATGACTAGTTGTAATGAACATTAAATCGTGGTTATGAAACTGCTATTTATTCTCTATTTTCTCTTTATTTATATCATTCTTTTTCTCTCTTCTATTATTTATTCTTTTAGTAAAGAGCTAGTGTAGATTTAAATCGACTAGCTAATCTGCTTCTTGACAATAAATCAAATGCGATTTTTGATCAAACATTCGCCTTCCCGTGTTCAACACAGGACTCATTCTGAGTTTCAGTAAAAATTATTTGATTGTCGAATTTTCTTGCTAATTGCACTACGACGGATTTTCTAAACTCAAATCTTTTTACGATGAATTTTCACTACATGAACTACCAATCCCAATCCCAACAGTTCCCTTAACCCAGGTCCAAAGTCAACACTATTGAGGGTTTGAACTATGAACTCTCTTCACTTGATGAAATTATTACGACTATAGATGGTGTTGAAAGTGGAGAAGCGGGTTCCCTTGTTACTGATCGTCCTATTGCTCTTCAGAAGGGAGCCTATGAATGTACTAGGCATCCTGTTAAGAGATATGTGACTCTCTCAACTCAACACAATATAAATATCTTTTATCGTCACTTGCCATGACTTATATTCCTAGGTCGACTACTGAAACTCGACTGGATCCCAAGTGAACCCAAGCAATACAAGAAGAAATGATAGCCCTTATAAAGAACCATACTTGGAAGGAGGTCGATATCCATAAAGATGCACACATTATTGGTCAAAATGGGTCTATACAATTAAGTATAAGGTGGATGGAACAATGGATAGATACAAGGAAAGAGTTGTTGCAAGAGGATTCACTCCTATTATGAAAATAAACACTATCAAAATTATTCTTGCACTTGTACAATTCTTGTGGAAGCTTCATCATTTGGATGTAAAAAATGCATTCCTAAATGGAGATCTAGACGAAATTTACCTGCAAATGTCGCCTGGTTATGAACAAGGAAAATGCTGCAAACTAAAAAAAGCCTTATATGGTCTCAAGCAATCTCCTCGTATTATGAAGAAGCATGAGTTTACTCAAGCTAATGGTGATCAAACATTATTTGCGAAAAGGACCAATAGAGGTATAACCCTTATGTTAGTTTATGTGGACAATATGATCATCACAGGGAATAATGAGCTTGAGATCTGCCAACTAAAGGCTAAACTTGCAAACGAATTTGAGATCAAAGATCTTGGCAAACTTAGGCATTTTTTTGGGAATTGAGGTAGCAAGATCTAAGGATGAACATGTAATGAATTGGATGTAATGAGTTAGTTTCATTATAAAACCTAGGACTCTCTTATATATAGAGAGATCGTAGAGTCAAAAGTACAAAAATGTCCCTTAGGGACAAAACATCCATAGCCCTTACAATAAAAGAAAATAAAAGACCACATATGCTAACACTTTCCCTCAAGCTAGAGCATAAATATCTATTGTACTCAGCTTGGATATACAAGAATTAAATGAAGATCTCACCAAGGACTTGGTGAAAATATCTGCAGTCTGCACCTCAAATGCAACAGAAGTGGTATATAGTAACCCCTTCTGAATAATGTCCCTGGTATAATGACAATCAACCTCAACGTACTTCGTCCTCTCGTGAAATGTTGCATTGTTGGCAATGAAAGTGGCTGCTCTATTATCACATCGCATCTCCATAGGCTAGAAAACTACACCTATAGGCTAATAAGCAAGGATCTGATCCACATCATCTCTGCAGTCATCTAAGCCATAGCTCTATACTCAGACTCGGCACTGGATCTCTCAACTATGCCATGTTTCTTGCTCCTGCATGTGATCAAATTTCCTACTAAGATGCAAAACCCAGTAGTGGATTTGCAATCCACATGACATACTACATAGTCTGCATCAGAATAGCCAACCAACATCATAAAAGATCCCTTGGAGAAGAAGAGACCATTCCCAGGAGCCTTCTTGACATATCTAAGCACCATCAATGCTGCATCCGAATGCTGACATGTTGGCTTGGCCATGAACTGACTTAGTCTCCCAACAGCAAAGAAGATATCCGGCCTCGTGATAGTGAGATACAGCAGCTTGCCCACAAGTTGTCTATACCATCTGTTGTTCACCACTTGTGCATCCTCATCATAAAGTGGCATCTTGGGATCCATATGAATATTGGCCTCCTTGGCCCTAAGCATACCAACCTCCTACTAAATATCTAAAGCATACTTCCTTTGAGACAAAACCACACTCTTCTTGCTGCGAACAACCTCAATACTAGGGAAATGTCGTAGAGCCCCCAGGTCCTCCATGATAAACTGCTCTACTAGGGAGCGCTTAACCTCAACAATACCCTGCTTATCGTCCTCTGCGATGATTAAATCAACATAAACAAGAAGTACCACAGTACCTCGTCTAGTCCTCCTGACAAAGAGTGAAAAAATCAATTATCAATCTCCTCAATTCAGCTGCCTCCACAACCTATGACAACCTCTGAAATCAAGCTCTAGGACTCTATTTAAGGCCATATATAGCCTTCCATAATCGGCATACACACTCCACCTGACTCTCAAAGTCAGGTGGCTACTGCATATAGACTTCCTCTTGGAGATCACCATAAAGGAAGGCATTCTTCACATTTAACCGATGCGAGGGTCAATCTAACTGAACTGCCATTGCAACCAACACCCGAACCGTGGGAAGCCTGGAAACTAGTGAGGTGTCAAAGAAGTCCACCCCATAAGTCTAGGTGAATCCCTTTGCCACGAAGTGGGTTTTGTACCTAGCAACACCACCATCAGGATTGAACGTCACAGTAAATACCCACTATCAGCCAACGAGTGCAACATCATCAGGAAGTGGAGTGAGCTCCCAAGTCCCACGGCCTCGAAGAGCGATTATCTCATCCTTTATGGCTGTTTGCCATTTTGGATCAAGCATGGCCTCACGATGAGTAGCTGGAATATGCATAGTAGCTAGCGCCTAAGTGAATCCAGCAAATCCAGGAGCTAGACTATCAGTAGCAAGTACCTCCGTTGTGGGATAAGTAGTGCAGGTCCGTGGTCGCTTCCGAATGGTTATTGGAAGATCAAGATCATCGCCTGACACATTACCTGTCATGTCCTTGTGACCATCACATGGCAAACATACGTCAGTGTCTAAAGAACTCACCTGAGAAGCCGATATTGAAGGCGAGGGTGGGGGTCCCTGATAAGTAGTATGAGGGCTAATATATGCCTGAAGTGACTCAGTCAGGCGTAGAAAGGGATGCTTAGCAGAAGGTGGTGGTGGTGTAGTAAGGACAGGAATCTCAGGAAAGCTTCCAAAGCAAATGGGAGTATATGGCATAGGCGTCATATCACTCTCAGGAGGCATCTCAACAGCCATCACAGAAAAGAAAGGTACAGCCTCATGAAAAGTAACATCTGCGGAAACATAGTGCCGAGAAGTAAACGAATCAAAACAGTGATACCCCTTTTATGTCCGGGTATATCCAAGAAAGACGCACTTAACTGCTCTCGATACTAGTTTATCCCGACCCGATCTCAACAAATGGACAAAGGCAACACAACCAAAAGTCCAAAAGGTAACGTGAAACAGGGGTCGATCAGGATACCTAACCTACAAGGGAATCCATTCATGTAATGCAGCATTAAGCATCCTATTCATCAAAAAACATGCAGTCAAAACATCGCCCCAATAAAGGAAGGGAACCGAATGGTGAATCAACAGAGTACGAGCAACATCAAGAACATGGCAATGTTTCCTCTCAGCAACACCATTTTGCTGAGAAGCGTATGGGCACATGGTCTCATGAATAATACCATGACTAGAAAAGAAAGTACGCAAACGAATAGTACAAAAATCCAATGAATTATCAGACCGAAAACATTTCACAAAACAAGAATGTTGAGTTTTCATTTCCTTAACAAAGTTCTCAATAATTTGTCCCACATCGGACTTATTCTGCAAAATAAACATCCAGGAAATACGAGAAAATTCATTCACTAACAAAAGATAATATCTATTCCCAAGTCGATCAGGAGTGCGACTGGGACCCCACACATCCATATGAATCAAGTCAAAAGCAACAGCAAAAGAAACAGAGGTAGAACGGGGAAAACTAGCCCTATAATGCTTACCTAGCTAATAAGCATCACAGGTGAGAGCAGTAGTGGAGGGTATGTATGGCAAAATCCATCTAAGGCGATCAATAAGCAGGTAACCAAGGCAATGATGCCACTGAAGGGGGGATCAAGTGGAAGCAAGACCCCGGGTAGCAGAAGCAGCAACAATGGTCTGGCTCAAACGGTACACCCCCCTTTCCTCACACCCTTCACCAATCGTCTTCCCAGTGAGTTTGTCATGCAAGACATAAGAAGACGCATCAAAAATGGCTCTGCAGTTTAAATCCATAGTAATATTGCTAATAGACAGTAAAGTCAAGTGAAAATCCGACATAAAAAACATCTGCAAGTCTCAAGGTAGGAGATAGAAACATATCTCCCTTGCCAACTAGTGGCTTATGTCTCTCGTCTACCACCTGCACTGTCCTGGCTGGATGTAATGACTTAGTTTCATTAGAAACCCTAGGGCTCTCTCATATAGAGAGACCGTAGAGTCAAAAGTACAGAAATGTCTCCGAGAAACAAAACACCCATAACCCTTATAATAAGAGAAAATAAAAGATCACATCTGCTAACATAATGTGTCCTTGATCTTGTAAAGGATACCAACAAATTAAGATGCAAACCGCCAGTAGCGTCAATTGAAGCAAATCACAAATTAAACCTCAAGGATGGAGTCATCTTATTGGATGATCAAAAGAATATCAAAGATTGGTAGAAAAACTCATATATCTTAAGTTCACTAACCCGAGCATCACTTATGTTGTCAACATAATAAGTCAATTCATGCATGCACCTACAAATACTTACATGAAGGTTGTACATTAGATATTAGCTTACTTAAAGAAACGTCTAGGAAAGGGAATCCTTCATACCAAAACTGATGAGTCAAATATTGAAGCTTACACTAATGCAAATTAGGTTGATTCTATTGATGACAGGTCTACCTCAGAATATTGTGTATCTTAGTGGAAATCCAACAATTTGGAGCTGCAAAAAATAGTTTGTGGTTGCTAGATCTAGCGTAGAAGTTGGGTATAGAGCCATTGCATTAGGTGTTAAGAAAGGCTATGGATCAGAATTATTTTGTCTAACATCGAATTGTAGCTAAAGACCCCCATGATGCTTTACTGTGATAACAAATCTACCATCAATCTTGTAAATAATCCTTAGATCCACAACAAGGTTCGAAATGCCGATTTCGACGCCGTGCCGATGAAATTGCAAGTGTGCATTTCGTGGGCATGCCGAGGGCATGCCGGAGAAATGCCCGTTTTTCGATAGCAGATTTCGATGATTTCGATGGCTCAAAAAAATGTCATTTCGGAGGCATGCCAAGGGCATGCCGACAAAAATGGTAGAAGTGGTCAAAATGATATCAGTTTCAAGAAAATCAAATGTTGATTATGTAACAATAAGAGTGTTACATCATAATATTCATATACGACATGACCATACAATGTTAAAATTCAATAACGAGATGAAATATTCTTACCATGTTAAGAATACAGAAAATTTAATAATAGAATAATACAAAGAATTTAAGAATGAAAGAATCAAAGTGTATAGTTTCAAAGTAAAAGTTAAAACTGTAATGTCTTGATGTATGATGTATCGGAAGTCAGGACTTGGAACTTGAAAGACAGATTTCACCAGAACCAAGAGTGTCTTGCTGGATGCATATCTTTATCATGGGTACTATCATCACTTGATTGATACCATTGTTGACTATTGTATCGATGAATACTTTGAATATATTCACAGTAATCCTTCTAAGACATATATGAATACATTGTCTGGTAATCCATTATGTACTGTCTGTATTCATGTTCATTCATACTAACAAAAATCCCAAGACGGGGAAATCTACTATCTGTGTATGGTCTGTCACGCTGCTCACGTGCACGATTAGTTGCACGTGTTTGTGAGAATCCTGTTGTTCTAGAATCATCTTGTGATGATTCTGATCTTGGCATTTGAGGGAGAGCTTGGGGTTGGAACTGCTGAGGAAAGTAATTTTGGATCATACCATACTCATATGGGTAAGAATATTCACTCCCAGTCCGAGTCCCAGAAGTGTCAACATTTTCAGACTCAGCGTATGAATATGATGGATAATTATATGAAGGCGATGGTGGTGCAAATGATTGCAGCTAGAATGGTTGAGCATATGAAGATCCCGTCTCACGTGTTGTGTCGTATGATCCCATGTCATCCAGATCCAGGTGCTGAAGAACCAAAAAATTGATCACTAATGCTCATGGAACCAATTGAGGAGCTCAAATCCTCCATGTAGGCATCGTGACTTGGATATCCCTCGTAATCCATGGGTGGTGGACTTGGACTTGGAATATGTTCGCCATGAATATTGGTGTGTCGTTCGTCATATTCTGTAGCACCCTGAGTTTGCACTTAACCACCATGTCTCCCTCTATCGGATGATCCTTCTGATCCAGATCCTTCTACCATTACAAATGCATCTGCATTTGAGCCATCATCTGAGTCATCCTTTGAGGTTGAAGTAGACTGTGATAACTGTCGTTCTTCATCCTCTTCATCCAATACTCTTATAGGAAATGTATGACGACCAGATCTGACCATATGTCCTTCAACATCAGCACCCATTTTCTTTGATAGCTCTAGATCTGGCCTTCCCCTAACATCCATCACAGGTTCTCCTCCAATGTCATTTATCCAACTTTCTAGCACATTATCTCCGGTTCGGAAAATGTAGGCCAGATCAATTGGATCGGTCATTTCCTTGTTTTTAAAATCAAAGCCCTCCTGAATGTGCCTCATTCGTAACCTTGTGTTGTAGTGGATATACACAAGGTCATTAAGCTTGTCAATTCCAAGCTTTTCTTCTTTTGGAATGGATAAGGTTAAATGTACTCCAATTTCTTTCACACCCACCAGCAGATGATGTTTGTGATAACACTTTAACAGCCACCTGCCGTAAATTTGGAGCTTCCGTTGCATACAAATTCCACCATTCCGCTATAGGGAAACATATTCTAGTCAAAAATTGGATTTTATAGAGTAAATTATTATTAGTAAATATTAAAGGGATGTCGGTTATTACCAGGATGAGTGGCCTTAATAGCCTACAGTGCCATATGACTCCCAAAAGATCACATCCTTTCTCTAAATAATTTAATCTACAACATGTTGACATGAAGATGTCAAATATCGTCGATTAATATTTTATGGATCTTTTGTGATTACGTCCGTCGGTCGGTGATGTACTGTGCAAATATTTGATTTGATAAATTTACGATTACGTCCGTCGGTGTTGTCTACTATGCAAATTGTTGATAAATATTTTATGGATTTCTTACCCATTCTCCTCCACCACCAGATCCACCACCATCCACCACACAGTGCACACACCTTAATTCCCACCCCACCCGATTCATATTGGCCATTGCATCATGCCACCAGCTAGTGCAGGCACTGGCACCGCACGACCTCCCGTTACCTTTTGTCCCCTTTCCCCTTCCCTCCAAAAGAGTCATCATTGGAGGAAATCCTAAACGTGCGGCGGCCACCCTCTACAGGGAGACGCTCCCCAACCTTCCTAGCAGGCAACTAGTCCACCACCAAGAAGGTGAGAAGTTCCATAAGTAACGATGCAGGCTACAGCCTGAAGCAGCGGCAGAGATGACAGTGACAGTGGCATTAGCGGAGCGGAAGAGATGGCAGTGGCAATCTATAGCAAGCACACAGCATCGGCATCGGCATTTCTTAACAATGTGGGCTGCATCGGCATCGGCACAAGCACACGCCCTTGGTGGGAGTCCCTATATGTTAAGCATCCTACGGCATCGGTAGTGCTTGCCGACCCTATGGATATCTGCACAAGCACACAGCATCTCTTAACAAGGTGGGGCCCCCACTACACCCAAATCAAATAGCCCTCCCGCCTCCCCCGCCCTCCCTCCCCACCCTCTATGTCCGCAGGGCCCACCGACCCTACGGCTCCACCACCACCACCTTCCTCCCCATGTCCTCCTCCCCCTCCATCCCTCCTCCCTGCCCCCACCTTCAGCTCTTCCTCTCCTCCTCCCCCAACCCCTTCCGCTCCCTCCACCTCCTTCGCCCCAAACCCCTGCCCTCGGCTGCGCCGAGCTCCACCTCGACCTCCCCCACCGCTGTCCCCTCTGTCCCCCTCCTCCTCCCCACCCCGCCTCTACTTCTGCCTCTCTTGCCCCCTCCACACCCCCGACCACCTCTACCAGTCCCCCTCCTCCCCTCCCCACGCCCTTGCCCACGACGTCCACCGCGTCGAGCTCTTCTGCTTCGCCTGCTGCGACCAGGTCACGACCCCGACTTCGACTCCGTCGTCCTCGCCTCCCAATACCAGATCACCTCCATCCCCCTTCCCCCCACACCCCCCAAGAGGAGGCGACTGGTCGAGTTCCGCCCCTGGACCCCCACCCCCAGGGAGCAGCGCCTCCTCGACTGCTACTCCAGCCCACTGTGGTGCCCTGACACCGCCGCCGCCAAGTTGGGCCGCGGGGTCCCGTGGGGCCTCCGTGGGCTCAACAACCTTTGCAGCACCTGCTTCATGAACTCCGTACTGCAGGCGCTGCTCCACACCCCGCCCCTGAGGAACTACTTCCTCAGCGATCGCCACAACCCCTACGTCTGCAGGCCGCAGCAGAGGAAGAAGGCAAGCAGCGAGGGCGACAACAGGAAGGTCGTGTGCCTCGTGTGCGATCTCGACGCGATCTACTCCGCGGTGTTCTCCGGTAGCCGCATGCCCTACAGCCCTGCCAAGTTCCTACACAGGTGAGGGGGACGAGGGAGAGTGACCATTTTGCCGGCGGCGGCACGGCGACATGCCGACCGGTATGGTCGGCATGCCGCCGAAACGCCTGTTTTTCGACACTGACATCATATCAGCATGGCTGTTCTTCAAAACTAGCCTTGCCGACGGCATGCCGTCGGCATTTAAATCCATGATCCACAATCGCACCAAACATGTTGAGTTGGATAGACACTTCACTAGAGAGAAGATTGATGCAGAGTTATGTTTTCCATATGTAAAGACATGATCAAGTTGAACATGTCTGTACAAAAAAAGTGTACATCTTGCTTTGAAGAATGCATAAACAAGTTAATCTCTATGCCCAACTTTAGGAGGAGTGTTGAGTTACACCTGTAATCGGGTAATTGAATCTTAAGGGTAAATCCATTTAACTCGATGTCTATAAATATTGTAGCATCCCCACCTTTTGTTAGTTGTTGAAAAGAAAAGAAAATCTCAACTGCCAGTGAGCGTTAAACATCCATTCTCGTGGTTTTTCCCTTCCATTGATTAGAGTTTTCCACGTACATCATTGTATTTGTGTGATTGCTATTCTTTTTGTTTTTCAACAAAGAGCATAAGAGAATATACAATGTGGGACTAAAGATGGTTCACTAACAGATGTAGGAATAAGAGAGGAAATTTGAGGGAGTTTTTGGGTTGTTGAAGAATGGAAGAGAAGGGAGGTCCAAAAAGGGTTGTTAGTGGGGATTAGATGCATCCCTCCCCTCGGAAGCAACGCCCATGTGATTTTTAAGTCTTATGTTTCAAGTGTAGGCCGAGAGAACACTTTGCAAGAGATTGCAGAGATCCTAATGTATATGTTCTATGCAAGAGATGTTATCATCATCAATGGTCTTGCCCGCATAAAATCTCAGCAATTAATGAGGTTCTCCTTCCTCCACCTTTCGAGCCTCAGTTAATGGAGCTTGATGCATCATGATCAAGTGTGATGTCCTCTATTGACGAAGCTCTAAATGGTTCACTTGTAGGGGATTTCATCACAAGGACGATGCCTCTTTCGATGGTCAAGATGGATGTGGAGAGTCGAGGGCTTCACTCTCAGGATTGGAGGATCGCATCTTTCTTGCCCACCAAGGTCGTTCTATTTGGTTTCGATGTTCATGACATTGAATCCCTATATTTTACGTTTGTTTTAGAAGAGACGATTCTCCGATGGAGGTTTCCGTCGATGCATGATGGAGCCTCAGATGAAAGACTTCCATCGGGACCTCTCATGGCTCGCATTCAGGATATTCCGCTGAAGACCGAGGTGGCAGTGGCTATTTATGCCCCATTTGCGAGGATCAAGAGGTGTCGTGGCCTTTCTTTCCAAGGTAAGGATCTATCAACTGTGGTAGTACAGGGTAAGCTACTCTTTGGTCGAGTATTCCCTTCTAAGTTGGTTCATCAGCATGGTGATTCATCTTGGATCGTCATGTTGGAGATGTCGCCAACAAGTGGAACCCAGCAATCATACACAATGAAAATGATCGAAGGAGCATCATGTGTGGCCTTGTCGACGAGGAAGAGGGATGATTGCTTCATTTGGAAATTAGTTCATCTCAGTGCTAAGCAAGAGATTCAAAATTCGAATTCGAATCAAATTCGAATCAACTTTCAAATTCAAATTCAAATAATGTTCCAAATCTGAATGCTGAGGTAGAAAGGTCTCCTACACCAAATATGGAGCAACGGATTTCAAATTCAAATTTGAATGGGGTTTCGAATTTTAGTTGCTATGGTGACAAGGACTTCACCAAAAATGGAGCACTTGATTTTGGAAGGAGTTGATTTGCCAACAATTGTAAATAGTGCCTTTGATTATGAGGTGCATCACAGATTTCCAGAATTGGCAGTTGGGTGCCATGCAGGCACTAAAGTTGGAAATCCTCGAAATATGCAGGACGACGTATAAGGTCTTTTTACGTCATGCACTTTTCCTAATGAGGATCGTGCCAGGTGCAAATTACTCGTTGATGGTGGCTCTGCTGCTAATGCAACAAATAACGTGATGCCTAATGCTCTTAAGGACAATGTAGACTATGAAATGCAACAAAAGGAAGGCGAGGAAATCTCAGAGCCTGATGTTCAAGCCAATTTGGATGGGGTTCCAATGACTAATCTCGACGAGGGAGAACCTTCTAATCTTGCATCTGCATCCAATGAAGATATTTGATTCAGCTATCGCAAGTGGAAATCGGTTCATCACAAGAATCGAATCATATATAGGATGCAATTACAGTGAATGCATGCGGCGAAAGAGAGGGAGGTGGAGAAGGCGAGAAAGGCCAAAGCATCTAATGTGGGTCACAAGTCTATTGTTAAGGAGAAGTTTTTCTTCCCGACTGGATAGCTTTTTGTGCCACGAGAATGGAGTAGGATTACTAGTTTTTCTTAGGGTGGTCATTTGGGCATTTTCTGGGATTGATTTTATGTATTTTGTCGTTCATGGGGGGTGAATTATTTGTGAGTGGGAGATTTTTTGATGTGAGAGTTGCTAGAGGTGCACGTATTGGGAGCAACTAATGTGTTCATTGCTAATCTTTGGTGTGGGATCGGGTGAGTCCTGAGAGGTGATTTTTTACCTCTTTGATTTTGTGCTTATTATTATTTTTTTAATTAATTTTGGATGGCTACTGAATGCATGCAGTCGTCCTATTTTCACTCAAGAAAACAAACAAGAAGTATCAAATGGGTGTCGAATGAGGATACCACTCTTAAACAAGGCCCAATTACTGACCCTATTGAAGGTGCACCTTCTCAGCATTGACTAGTTGATGAACTCACAAGGACGTTTAGGCCAAATACTCACAAACGAGTGGCCTTGCTTTTGGGTAACAAATTCCTCCTCATGGGATACTCAGATTAGGAGAAAGCAACGTTGCAATCTTCTAGCCAACACAATGGAGCTCACTGAAGGGAAGAAATGACAGCAGCAGATGGCAGATTTTGAAGGATCATTGCAAGAGCATCGCCAGAGAAGCAAGTGGCCTTCATAGGAGTCCTAGACTTGCCTCTGCGATTTTGTTGCTTGGAAGTCCTGGAAGCAATCGTGTCCACTTCAGCCACCTGAGATGTGATTATACAGGCATTGTGATAACTTGGAGAGGATTCAAGCTTGGGTCAAGGTGGTTCATTGAAGTCCATTCCAAAGGAGATTGTAATGCAATGGAATTCATCTTCTTTCTTTTTGAAGGTCCATTGCATAAAGGCCCGAGGAAACATTGGATGCCCGCCAGCTGCTGTCACCAGGTCTTATCTGGCCAGAGTAGGTGGCACCTCCTTTGGAAACTGAAGATTCATGAATGGAACAGGAATATTTCCAAAATCTCAGATTCCTCAGATTCGTTCCCTCTGCAAAGCCTGGTTTTTGAAAGACGCACGCAAGATTGTATGGATCCGATTCCCAAGAACAATTTGGCAGCTGCAGAAGAATGAAGTGCCAGTTCCAAAGGACAGAGTGGAGCCTTCTTTAGTGTCAAGCATGCACTCGACACATAATAGGGATCCAATATCGGTGAGGGATCCCTCCTTTGGGGTTAGTTCCTTTGTTTTCAGATGCTATTGGGGATGAGGGATCCAATATCATTGAGTTTGACTATCACCATTTTCAACAGGGACCAGACGACAACCTCTTGATGACAAGCTGCAATGTGACTGGGAAGATGGTTGTATGCCTTCCAAAGGAGCAAGTGGCCACTACAAGTTTCCTCGCTCTCCTCGAGGATCAAAGGATGACATCAGGAGGACTGGAGATCCCGGCGAGTGGGAGGCATTGGGAGATGGAGGTAGAACCTGCAACAGCTTCTTTGCTCCCTCCAAGGAGCAGAGTGTCAAGTGGGGCTGCTGCAACAATTTCCGGGCCAACTGTGGGGGCAAAATGGTGATATAACTATGGCACAGCTGAGATTGGGACGATCTGTTGTGCCACTTGCACGAGAGGTTGTTCGAGGAGGGTGATTCAAAGCCCCAAGCACTTGTGATTCCACGGGAGACATAAATGACTCCCAATGAAGCTGGTTATTTTTCGAAAGGAATGAAGCTCATTCATTGGAACATCAAAGGGTTGCACGATGAAGCACATCAAAGGACATTACATAGGATACTAACATCTTATTCTTAAAATTAACGAATATGGAGTTTTGCCATGTTCAGATCTGAAGACAGGTCAGGGGGGATTGATCAAGGGAATTTGCAGTACTTACCTCTGTTGGGCGTGCTGGGGCCAGCTAATTAGATGGATTGATGGCCTATTCACCAAGATGCAGACAAAGAAGGAATGGTTTGTTGTATCGGTTTTGTTGGGTAAAGTGAGCGAACTATTCATTAATGAAACCCTAGGTGCCTTTATATAAAGAAGCACCATGGAAAAATAACAATACATACCCTTGTCCAATATAAGAAATAACAAAAAGACCAAAAAGTAACCCATACAACTCAACACTCCCCCTCAAGCTGAAGCATAAACATCAGACATGCTCAGCTTGGAACATAAGTAATCAAGGCGCTTCCTGAATAGTGACATAGTGAAATATCAGCAACTTGGTCGTCAATAGAAATATAGGGGGTAGACATTTTCCCAACTAGCACAACATCTCTTATGAAGTGGCAATCCAACTCAATACACTTCATCCGCTCATGTAAGGCTGGATAATTAACAATAAATGTAGCATCCATATTGTCACAAAATATGGGAATAGGGCCTAACACTGGTGTATCAAATCATGCAAAATAGATCGAAGAAGCTCGCATGTGGTATGTGCCATAGCTCTGTATTCGAATTCTGCATTGGATTTGAAAACATTGTGCTTTTTACTACTCCATGTAACCAGATTGCCACCAACATAAGTGTAGTATCCAGTAATAGATCGCCTGTCCTCATGAACCCTACCATAATCAGCGTCAGAGTACCCCCACAACTCAAGGTGACCATGCTTTTGGAAAAATCAACCT
The DNA here is from genome assembly GCA_037157565.1 of Thalassia testudinum. Lineage (NCBI taxonomy): Eukaryota > Viridiplantae > Streptophyta > Magnoliopsida > Alismatales > Hydrocharitaceae > Thalassia > Thalassia testudinum. The sequence goes on from JAZHRO010000022.1 coordinate 100,600,763, forward strand.
TTCTCAGGAGCCTTCTTCAAATACCTCAACGCCTGACAAACTACTGCCCAGTGCACCTCTCTCGGTGCCTACATAAACTGACTTAGGCATCTCGCAGCATAGGAAATGTCAGGCTTAGTCATTATCAAATAAAGAAGCTTGCTCACCATGGAATGGTATCTAACCACATCTTCCAGAAGCAGACAATCTGCATTAGCCAGAAGAACAGAAGAATCTAGAGAAAAACACACAAGATTGCATCCTAGCATACCTGCCTCGCACAACATATCCAATACATATTTCCTCTAAGATAGAACAAGGCCCCTATCGATAAGATGCACTTTAATCCCCAAGAAATAACTGATCAGGCCCAAGTCCTTGGTAACAAACAGAGAGTGCAGAAATTCCTTGGTAGATTCAATGCCAACGGTATCACTCCCTATAAGTAGTATGTCATCCACACATACAATAAGAATCATAGAGCTTATCGTACTTTGCAGAGTGAAAAGTGAGTGATCAGGAGATGATCTAGTAAAGCCATACTCCTTAACATCTTTACTAAACCTCCTAAACCACACACGTAGGCTTTGTTTCAACCCATAAATTGCCTTCTTCAATCTACAGGCCTTCTGACACTCCCCCTAAGTCACAAACCCAGGAGGCTACTGCATATAAACATCCTCATCCAGCTCACCATACAAGAAGGCATTCTTTATATCCAGCTAGTAGACAAGTCACTCCCGATTGACTACAACAAAGAAAAGAATCCAAACAAAATTCAGCTACGCCACTGGGGAGAACATCTCGAAGTAGTCAACACCAAAGGTTTATGTATAGCCTTTGGCCACTAGTCGCACCTTGTCGAACTCAATAGAACCATCTGGGAGGCATTTAAGGGTGGACACTCATCTATACCCCACAACAGTCACACCTAGGGGTAAAACAGTACCCCAGGAAGGAAGTGCATCCATCTCCTCCTCTATAGCTAGTTTCCAAGGAGGAAATTAGAAAGCCTTAATATGACTGCGTGAAATCTGGTGATTGTCAACTGCTAGTGATAATGATCTCCCTACTGCAAATGATCAAGAGAGATAATGTGAAACAAAATAACGGGCACATGACCTCTGACTCTTCCACTAAGCAATGGGAAGGTCTAAATATGTCACCTCAGTGGAAGGAGTTGCATGATCTCTAGTTGAATCCACAATATCAGTAGGAGACTAAGCAAGAATGGTGGATAAGGGCTCATCCATGAGAAGAATGGTGGCTCTGTGATGGAATGTCTGCGAGTAAAACTCGGCTAGCTCAGAGGTATCAAGTGGTGGATGGTCTGTATTTGGTGGATGGGATGGCTCAGAGGGTTCTAAAGGCATTGCAGACGGTATAGGAAGAAGGATATCCTATCAAAGAATATAACATCCGCACTAACATAAAATCTATGAGCTATGGGATCACAACGATATCACTTCTAGGTCCTCGAGTATCCCAAGAAAATAAACTTAACAGACCAAATATACAACTTGTCCACCTTGAATAAATGGACAAAATAGACACACCCAAAGACCATGGGACGAAGATCAAACGCCTCAGCCTAGAAACAAAACAAAATAGGACATCTGACCACCTACGACTGACAAGGACACTCTATTAATAAGAAATGCAGCAATAAGAACTACATCAATCCAAAACTAGAAAGGCATATGCATCTGAAACATAATCATCAGTGTCACATCAAGTAAATGTCTAAACTTATGCTCAGCCACCCCATTCTGTTAAAAGGTGTGAACACAAGAGGTTTGGTGAACAATGGCCAACGAAGAGAAAAAACTAAGACAAAGTATTGTTCACAAATTCCAGTCCATTGTCAAAACATGAAAATAACAAAAAACTGAGTCTTTATTTCACTAACAAAATTTTTAGTCAATACAGGAGTTTCTGACTTTTCTTTCATCATATAGGCCCAAGACATATGGGTACAATCATCAACCAAAATCAAAAAATATCGAAAACCCCTAACACTTTAGACCCGACATGGTCCCCACAAATTTGCATGGACAAGAGAAAATGGTGACTCAGTTCTCTTATTCTGACCAGGAAAATACAACCTATGCTGCTTGCCAAGTTGACAAAGCATCATAAGGGAAAAAATCTAAAAACTGTAAATCTAGAAACTGACGACGCAAGACTGTAACACTGAAATGACCCAAGCAAAGATGCCATTGTAAAGCAACACTGGCTAAGGTGGTAGCATCAATGAAATGTGTAGGTGGTAGATCAAGATAATAGAGACCATTTTGCTCAAGAGCTCCACCAATCTGCTTCATCGTCTGGAGGTCTTGCAAGAAGAAGAACCAGTCACGAAAAGCAACTCAACAAATTAGTGCCTTAGATATCTAACTAATAGACATTAAATTTAAAGCATATTTAGGAACATGCATCACATCTGTCAGTGATAGAACAAGACAAAAAGATGTCACCAAGGCCTGTCACAGGGGACAAGGCACCATCAACCACTCTGAATAAAAGGGTGTAGTCAAAAATCGAAGAAAAGAGAATAAGGTGACATCTCCTGTCATGTGAGAAGAAGCACCTGAGTCAGCAATCCATGCAAGGTCATGAATATTGACAACAATGGCTGCAATACCTTTCTGGCGAACAACAAAAGCTCCTGTAGTGGATACAGACTGTGTAGACATCAATCTGTCATACTCCTCCCTAGAGATGGTAATCTAGGGGCTAACATGCTCCTACTCCTGATACTGGCTCTCCTCTCCACCAGAGGAGACATGATTGGCCAAAGGGTCCTTAGGAAATCCATGCTTGATCCAGCAATGGTCAATGGTACGGTTGGTCTTGTGACAATGCTCACAAAAAAGACCCCAGCCACAACCACAACCACCTCCTCTAACAGCTCGCCCTCTTCCCCTTCCTCCAAAGGCTCCTCGACCACGACCAAAGGATGCTATGGTAGAAGAGTCAAAAAGGAGGACAAGGTCAGATATATCTAGGCGTGAAAAATGAGCATATATCTGCACCAGTGTGGGGATCTCCTCCAATGTCATAAGCTAATCCTTCATCGACTTGTGCTGAGGGCCCAAGCCTGCAAGTAGCTGAACTGATCTAATGACCTCCCACTGCTTCACCATGACCGCCACATCTAATGAGATTGACTGATAGATATCCCACTCATCCAAAAGATTTTTCGTAGTGCCATAATACTCATCCAAACTCATGGTCTCTTTTCAGGACATGTGTAGCTCCTCTATAACCCGATAAACATGGGCTATGTTCCTCTTGTGGGAATGTATCTCATGTAAAACCTCCTACATCTTCTTAGCAGAAGGGTAGGACGTCACCTGCTTGGCAATAGACTCCATACTATTAAGCATGCAAGTAGCAACCCAATCATTATCAGTCTCCCAACCATCTGCCTTGACAATTGGCTCATCTTTCGTGAGAATATACTTCTTCTTATGCGAACCCATGAACCAAGAAAAAAAAGTGGACCATAAAAGAAAGTTGGTTCCACCCAACTTAATAGGCATGCCTTGCATGTGAGACAATGCGTTCGTGACAGATAATTTCCCCATTGAGTCGCTCAAGACATCCTTTTGGTCTCCCATGATATCTCAATTTGTAGGAACGGCAAATCAAGACCTTCCACAAAAATTAGATCATATAGCTATCAGAACCATTCACAAGATCTGAAAATAATATTTTTCAGACCATAAATAGACTCCAAACTGTGTTCTGGCAATCTGGAAAACAAACTTCAGATCATAGATCAATGAAAGATGATCAGCCACATCCTGCAGACACGAGCCCTTGCTGGGAGAAGACCACCAGCAGTACTATTGCTCACCAACGGTACTTCAAGCGCAGCAGAGCAGCACCACTGACAGCGTTGGGCACCGGGGCTGCAGACCAAGCGGCACTGCAGGGCAGGAGGCAGCACTCCTGTGCAGGAGGCAATGCTATTGGTGGCCTAGACCTCCTGCGATGATCTGATGACCGGCTAGTGGTGGCCTAGACCTACTGCGATGGCACAGCACGACGAGTAGGTGGTGCTGCCCTATTGGTGACGTTGCAATGTGGTGGCACATCTTTGGGAGAGGGGGCGGCATTGCCCTGTTGGCATGGAAACAGCCCACCGACCGGCCAAGAAATGCCAGAGGTGGTGGTGGTGGCACCTCCTCGAGGGCCGCTAGGGTTAGGGTGGAGGTGGAGGAGGCTAGTTCTTGATGGGGTACCCGAGCACTGGTCTAAGACTACTGCTCTGATATCATGTTGGGTAAAATGAGCCGATTGATATTCATGAAACCCTAAGTGCCTTTATATAAAGAGTCACCGTAGGAAAATAACAATGCATACCCCGTACAGTATAAGAAATTATAAAAATACCAAAAAGAACCCCATAAAACTCAGCAGGTTCTTTGTTGGAAGTCCGATGGGACTCAATTATTTTTTATCCCAATCTACGGTGCCAAATCTGACACAAAGAGGTGCATTGTGGGAAGAAATGAGGCAGACAAGAGAGGCTTTTCCTAAAGGCCATTGGCTTTGTGTGTCGGGGGGGGGGGGGGGGGGGGGGGGGGGGGTGGGGTGGGTGTGCAATTTTAATTTCACCCTAGAGATTGATCTAGGCCAAGAGACAAGCCAGATTGACATAGAGAATCGCAAGTGTTCCAGGACACAATTTCTCATCTGGAGTTAATGGTTTTTACCATTACCAGCTACAGGTTCACATGGTGGAATTTGATGTCAGATAACTTGTGCAGTAAATTTAGAGGGTTCTAGAATTAGTTGAAAAATCGAAGTTGTTTCTGTTATCTGATGTAGTTCTGCTTAGAAGGCTTTTCTCTAATTACACACTGTTGTATTACCACTCCAATCAAGACTTGAGATGTGGTTCTAAATTCTAATGGCAAGTTTGATAGGTCATGGCTAAGAGGACAGGAATTTGAGGAACTAGTTGAAGAAAAGTGAAAAAGTGTGCCCGAGGGTAATTCTATGGCACATACCCTGGCATCAACACTGGCAACCTTATAGGATTTCTTGAAGGACTATAAGAAGAGGATAGTAGAAAGAGGATGGGAAGCATGCCTCCCCAAAAGAAGTGACAAGGATCGGCAGAATCTGTGGTCCTCGGGAGATTGCAGCCCAATGAGACACCAGTCTATGATCCAAGAAAAAGATAGAAAGAATGAGTTGCAATGGAGGCAGAAATCTAGGCCTACATGGCTGAAGGAGGAGGATTTGGATATGAAGCTTTTTCATTCCTGTGCCAATGAGAAAAGGAGGAATCACATACAGTAGCTGACCAGAGATGGAGGGGACATAAGGGCGGGAGGAGTTAGGCAGATATATTGCTGAGCATTTAAGACTTTTTACGAGAGGAAAGGCTTGGGGGCATTGCATTGGAGAGGATCAGGCATCTGACGCCTGTTGGAGGAGCAACAGTCATCGCCTATGGCAGAGTTCACAAAGGTCTGGGTTGCTCCATGGGGCCTCGATGTGGAAGGTTCCCCAGGTCTAAATGGATTCCCAATTTTTTTCTATAAGGAATTTTGGAACCTGGTGGGGAGTAATGTCCTAGCAGTGACAACAGAGTTCATGGTAGCCAATAGAAGATTTGACTTCATCCACAAATTCTTTTTGTTCTTGCTCCCTAAAAAGGAGACGGTGACGTGTGGATGATCTATGTCTAATAGCTTTGTCAGACACCATATACATTCCTTTTGAAGGGAAAAAGAGACTAGCAGGGTTATTAACCCCCGGTGATTTCATTAATAGGAGAGCTAAATACACCAAAAATTACAAAGATCGCTAAAATGATGAAGTGCATCATCCATGGAGAATCTCTCCCTTCTAAATAAGAAGCCATTATGCTTTAGCCATATGCACCAAATGAGAACAAAAGCTCTCCTACCATTGGACACCATAAACTTAATTGTGCCAATGTTTTGGCAAATTGTTTGAGGGCAGTAATGGACTTGTTGATACATCCAATGCAGGTGGCCTTTATCAAGCGGAGTTGTTTAACAGATTGCTTTGTAACTAACTGCATCAAAGATTATTTCTGCTTGGGAGAAACTGCAGTGATGAGAATTCCTTTGGAAGGTCAATTTTGTGAAGGCATACAACCCTATCGCTTCGAGCTTCCTGTGGTCTTTCTTTGCTTAGAGAGGGTTTCAGAGACAGATTCAATGGATAAAGCATTTTGTCACTACAACAAGCAGTCTGTCACTAGCCAAGGAGAGGTGCACATCAAAGATGTCCTCTTGCATTTTGTGCTTGCTGTTGATGAGTTAGCTACAAGCTTGTTTGGAAGGTCTACTCAAGTTTTTTGGAGAGTGCAAATTCCCAACTCACGATCCCACCTTTGTGATATGCTGATAACATAGCCACAGCCATTCTACATGAAATCTACAGGTGGGGCCTTAATTGGAAGGGGCATTCTTTACATGAAAGTGGAGATTCACCTTTTTGGACGATCCTTTTGAAGGTTTTGGAAATGGCTGCCAGAATATCTTCTCCAGTAATGGCCCTCTTTGTTTATCCCTCCAAAGGTATTTGCTTTGGCACAGAACAAATAAGCTAAGGTGATTGATTGTTGGAGTGGCACATTATGAGAGTGTAAAGGTTGCTGGATGCCACCTTTTGTCTCTGGATTCTTAGATGCAAGAACTGAGTAGCCGGTGTAATTACATGAGGCTATTGGAGGGATATCACTTGTTGCTAAGAAAGAGGATGGATGGGGATGGGGAGGAGAGTTCTTGGTGAATAACATAAAGCATAAAATACCCTTTGCCAGCAGCTAACAGATAGATGAAGACTTTCTTAGGGCAGAAATCCTTCTATGGGGAGCTAAGGCACACTTGAAGGTCCCCTTCTTTGCATAGTAGCTTAGCAGAAATAGTACAAAGATATGAAGACAATAGTGGTTTCCTGATGCAGATGTTTCCTGCAGCCTTCTGCGAGGATGGAGAAAAGAAAAGGGCATTGATCATTTCTTCTAATGTTCCCTAGCAGGGGGATATGGTCAACTCAATTTCATACTAAGTTGGAGTGGGCCACTTGGGCCATTTTGGTTGAGCAAAATGGAGCAGCTTCTATGGGGGAACAGCCTTTTCCCAAAAATGTTATGTCTCGTGCTAGATTGCCAATAGCGGAGTGGACTTGTTTTCTTGGGTCATAATGTTATAGGCTACCAATCTCAGGTAGTCACCTTTGGACCTCTCAAAAAATGTTAGTTCTTGTATGAGTAGATGGCATTACATTAAATCTTAATTCTTGTATGAGTAGATAGCATCGCTTCAGGTGATGATCGTGAGGGTATTTCAGATACCAAAAGGTTTCTGGTTGCATAGTTTTACTGGCCATCAAATTACAATTTCCACGTATCCCTTATATTATGCCGTAAGTATCAGTTTGAACTTCCGAGGGTATCTGGAGGTAACGAGCTTTTCTTTTACACCCAAGAATCCTAAATCACTCTTAATTGACCTTGATTAATTAAAAAGCCAAAGAGGTGCAAGCATCCACTGGCACACAAGCCTTCTTGCGTCTCATTATCACCACAGTCAACATTAATTGAATCATGAACCAAATTTTCAGATTGTGCAAAGGCCCACACAGGAGAAATGGGATCCTCCAGGTTACTGCTACAACTATGTGCAGTCAATGATCAAGTTGCCAAGAACATGCTGGCAATAATGGGGGTTTTGGGAAAATGGTCGTATTGACACGCAATAATTGTCGATATAGTAGTGTGCCATCGATAATGTCTGCGATAACCTCAACATTTCACCAGTACATATTTTGTCTGTACCTTGTTGCTGCTATTGCTCAAGGGTGCATCGAAGGAGGTTGACAATAGCAGAAGGTGGTAGTGGAGGGTCACGAGTGATTGAACGACACCAGAGGAGGCAAAGGTGGTTGGTCTTGCATGGAAAGCAGGTTGAACAAGGAGCGCAGATGGTGGCCGATATTGGTTTGCATACATTCAATGACTTCTATAATTCACAATGGTCTTATATTTTAACTTTCGAATGTCCTAATTAGGTAATTTTCTATACTATCTCACTACCACCTACTTCAAACTTCTAGTTGGTTGAGACTACTTTATTTAATTATATATTAATTCAACACTTGCGTTTTTACATGTATGCCCTTCTGGATAACCTTTCAAGGCTTTAAGTTAGTAATGTGTATTTACTTACAATTTTAATCATTTAAATAAATTTGTCGGCATGCGTCAGCACACCATCTGCGTACCCTTGGTGTGCCCTCAATAAGCATAATTTTTAGGTCATTGATAACCTCGATGACCCAACGTTAAAAAGCGGGTGTTTCCACGGCACACCCTCAACATGCCTACAATACGCGCACTCGAAAATTTATCGGCACGGCATCAATATCAACACTTAAAATCTTATTGCAGTTTGCCACTAAGAAAATAATATTTGTACTAAAAGAGATAGATACACACACATTTGACTTTTGAGGTATAACATGTAGACTATGGAAGTGCTTGTAATGGCAAAAAGCCTACCACCACCAACTATCATATCCTATTAAGATGAAACTAGGAGCATTGTTGGTACAAAGAAGAAAAAGGCAAGTTGCAGTCAGGTCTTGTGCCAAGCCAGTGTAAGCCTTGCACCTGTGACATATATAGATACTGTCATTGATGCATAAGCCTTTAATTTGATATTTAGCTTCCAACACGGGTGGCATTGAGACAAAAATAATTGACACCTAAGAATAGAAGTATAATGATGACATCCTCAAGGAAAGTTGTCATTGACTCATTGCAACTTTGATGATTTATCAATAAGGCAAATGCTTTCTAAATTGATAGTCCCATATTTCACGTGAGCTCAAAGCACATGAATTCACTCTTCCTTTGTCACCACAAGACAGATTACTTCTCCTCGCATCAGATCTTAGATTGCTATTTGAGGATTTTCTAGCTAGAACAATCCCCAGCTAATCAGAGTTAACAAGCATAGTTTGGTCCAACTTCTGTCGTAATCAGGCTACCAAGAGTTCAAACTCGATTTAGAATACCACCACAGATTCATGAAAATCAAGATAACATCAAGCCACAGTGTTTTTTTCAAGAGGACCTCAGTGTACATGTAGTACCCCATTTAGTGTCGGAAAGGACTTTGTTGTTGTTGTTGATGACTTCAACATACATATTTATGCACTTCCATGAACAAATCCACAGAGAAACATATCATTTTGTAACAAAATGTAAGATGTTTAAAGATCTGAAAATTCTATTATAGAACACAACCATCTGACAAGATGTATGTAAAATACGTGTTAGAATTACTAAATTTAGTTAGTTAAAGGTTTATTTTAATTAGGCTAGGAATCCTAGTTTGTTTTCTATTCATGTTTTGCCATTTTTATTTCTTGCCAAGTTTAGTATGTAATTTGTCAAACTGACTCTCTATATAAAGAGGTCCGGGGACTCCATTTTTAAATAAGAGTGCAGTTTATTTCTTCAGTATGGCATCAGAGCGGGGAAAATCCTAATCCTAGGCCCCTCTCTTCCTTTGTCTCTCTCTGCCTAGGGAGGCATGCTGTCACCCCTCCCTCTCCTACCCTCCTCCCACTCTGTCTCACCACTACCTAGAGAAAGGGGTCATCGCCTCCTCTTCCTCCCCCCACCCCCACCCCCCCTCTCTCTCTAGTGCTACGAAGAAAAGGAGCTACCAAGCCCCTTTCCCCTTTTGCTCATGCATGTCAAGTGGATAGACTAGCACCGCCCTCCTCATTCCCGTGTGTGTGTTACCGGCAGCGTAGCGGCCTAATCTACTGCTGCCAATGCTGCTGTTGTTGTGCCGCTGCTATTGGTTGCTGCTGCTGCGGCTATTGCTAACGCTGCTGATGTTGTTGCATTGCTGCTGCTGCTGTTGATGTTGCTACTATTGCAGTTGTTGTTAATGCCACTGCTGCGGCTACTGCTGACTTCTTCACCTGCAACACCACCCTCATCACCTACCCTTGCGGAGCTCGTCACTATGGGACCGCCATGTAGGGCTTTCTCAACCAAAGTCCTGCTCTTCTCAACCAGAGTCCTGCAGTGCTCAGTAGACTGCCCTTTGTCGTGAGAACAATCCATAGCACAGGGGGGCGGACCCCCGTGGAATTGAAAATTAGATTTTTTTTTTTTTTTCAATGGAAACAGAAGACTCCACCAAGGAGTAAACCCTCATCTACTATTGATGTCGCATCAGGCTTCGTTGCCCACCCTACACTTGCTTTTGCATCCCCTAATCTCTTTGAGGATGCAAATGATGCTAATGACTGGTGGGGACATTAAGGGTCATGCTCAACCCTCTACCCTGCCTCCTGACTACTATCTAACATTGCCTCCTGCCTGCACCTGCATGACTCTTCCTAGTTTTTTTCCCTCCTCCAAGCAAGAAAAGTTCCCACTAGTCTAAAGCAATTACTTATGATTGCCAGACTGTCAATGTACTCCTCCAACCAAACGAAGCCGATATTGGGCGAAGTTTGTTTTGTTTTCCCACCTACAAGTTGGGCATTGCATGCTCCAACTTGGGGATGAGTATTAGTTACTATATTTAATTAGTTATAAATTTGTTTCAATTAGGCTAAGAGCCTTAGCTATTTACTATTTTTTATTTCTTTCTAGGTTTAGCATGTAATTTGTCAAACCTAAGTATATAAATAGGTCAATGAACTCTATTTTGCAATAAGACTGCAATTTATTTCTTCAACAATGTGAATATAGAATTCATCATTTCTGATCCAACCAGTAAAACTCTAAACTGAACGATTTTTTTTTTTTTTGAGAGAAACTCAACGTTATATTAACTAGTGCAATATGATAAGATAGATCAAGGTAGTACAGTACCTACCGCAATATGGAGCTCTAGGCTCACTGAAATTTTTTTTTTTTTTAAAAGAGGAAGGGTGGTTATCCTCATGATAATCACCCATAAATAATTTCATTTCATTTTAAAAATCAAAAGAACATATTACAACAAAGTCATACTCTAGACCTCCAAAACTTCACCTAGGACATAACAAAATAAAAAATATTCTCTACATAGGGTCTTTCTCCCCTAAAGAGCACTCCATTCCTGCCCAGCCACACACCCAACATTGCCAGGACTCTCGCTCAATCACATTTGAATCTGAAAACATTGTGACCCACATGAGCACACCCCCTCCGGAAGGACGACCAGAATGCAACCTCATCCCGATGAACAACCCAGTTGATCCCCATCTTCTGCCACACTAGCACCACCAACGGACACCTGAAGAAAAGGTGTTGAATGTTCTCCTCTCCACCACAAAGAGGACAACTCACGTCCTCCATATGAGTCCACCTCGCTCTCCACTTCATCACAATCCTACCCCACCTCACCAGCCACGCAAAGATCTTCACCTTCAGTGGACAATCTGATTCCCAAATAAGTCTGCAGTCCCTCCAAAGGTCTACGTCCACGTCCACCCCGCCACCACTCAACCTACGGAAGACCTTTACGACAGAAAACTCACCTTCATCCCAGCTGTAGACGTCCCCCCCCACCTCTGGCTCTCAGCCTTCCAGCTCCTGCAACAGCGTCTGAAAGTCTCCGCATCTCTGATCAGATAGTCCCCCCCAAAAGGTTGGATACCAGGCCCCAGACCAACAGTCTCTCACGGGCCATCGGGGTCGCCGCACATCCGAAGAGACGAGGGAACCTGTCCTTGATGGGCCTTCCAACTCCTTGCCAATCATCCATTCAGAATCTGAAAGCATCACCCTCACCTAAAATAGGTGTGAAGAAAGGGTGTATCTTGCCCGTCACAGCCGCCAGCCCCCTGAGGAAGAAGGAAGCTCCTGAGGGCGGAACCTCCAAGGGCTCCCAAGACACAAAGAAACCATAACAACTTCTCATAACCTCCCCAAACATGCTACGCTCCTAGCCCACCAGTCTAGCAATCCACTTCGCGAGGAGGCTGGCATTCACCATCCCCACATCTCTGACCCCCAATCCCCCCTCCTACACGGGCCTACATACTTCCTCCCAAGCCACCAACCTCGCCCCTCTCCCCATTGCTCCCACATTGGACAAGAAAAAATCTCGCATCAACCCAGTAATCTTCTTATCTATTTGCTTCAGCATTCTAAACACTGACAGAAGATAGGAGGGAATGGATGCCAAAACCGTCTTCACGAGGACAAGCCTCCCCCCCTGGATAGCAACCTCGCTGACCAGCCTGCTAACCTCTTCTCCATCCTCTTCAACAGAGGAAGCCACTCACTAACCCTAAGCCTTCTGTCTGACAGAGGAAGGCCCAGATAGACCAGCGGCAATGATCCCACCTCTATCGCAAGTGCCTCACCCACCAACTCCACCTCCTCACCCTTCATGTTCATCGGGACAAAAGTTGATTTCTGATAATTAATCTATAGGCCAGACGTCGCCCCAAAAAGCTCCAGCATGATCCTCATCCTCCTAGCCTCCATCCTCCCTCCTTCAACTAGAAAAAGGGTATCATCCGCATATTGCAGAATCGCGATCTGGTCACTCCATCCTGAAACCCAGCTATCAAACCTCCATCGCATGCTCTGTGTGTCGCCCTCGCTAATGCGTCCACTACCAGCACAAACAACATGGGAGCAAAAGGGCACCCCTGCCTAACACCTTTCCTAGGCTGCACCCAACCTCCCACTAAGTTTCCATTAATCAAGACCAAGAAGGAAGTGGTCGTCACGCATCTCTTCATCCACTCAATCCATCTCGAGGGGAAGCCTCTTCTCAGCAAGGATACCCAAAGGAAGTCCCACTGCACTGTGTCATACGCCTTGCTGAAGTCTACTTTCCACAGAAACACCTATTTCTTCTCCCTCTTCCAAGCCGCCAGCACCTCCATAGCACAAACAAAGCCATCCAGAATGCCCCTACCTGGTATGAAAGCTGTCTGCACAGGTGATATCAGGTCCCTGATAACATCTCTAAGCCTGTTTGCCAACACACCTCAAACACTATAAGATAGGCAGCGTTCGAGATCGCAATCGGACGAAAATCTTGGATCTCCTCTGCTCCATCCTTCTTAGGCAACAGGGACATGTAGAACTTATTCAGCCTGTCAAAGCCCCTATTCCCTTCTGAGAACTTCATCATCTCCATCACATCTGTCTCTACTAGCAACCAAAACTCCCTAAAAAAGAGAACCGGCAAGCCGTCCGACCCAGGACATCCATCCGCATTCAGTCCCCACACCGCCCTCCTCACCTCGTCTGCCGAGAAACTGGCTATGAGACCTTCTACTTGAGTCTCTGAGACCTGATGGGTATCCTCCCCTCTCCAGCTCCAAACACTTCTGCTGCGCCTGCCTGTGAAATCTCTAAAGAAATCCGCCGTAGCCCTTCCCACCGCCTCCCTTCCTACAAACTCCTCCCCGTGAATCACCAGTCTCTCTATCCAGTTCCTTCTCCTGGCCAACGCCATTTAGCGGAAGAATCTGGTGTTTGAATCCCCTTCCCTGAGCGACTTATGATGTAATCTCATCTTTCATTCTATCTCGGCTTTCTTGTCATCTTCTTGCACCACCCGTGACATCTTCATCCTCGTCTCTCTGTCCTCAGCCGAAACAGGTGCCTAATCTTCTAGTCTGTCTATCCTAGTGATTGTTTCCAACGCCAACTCCATTCTTTCCCTCCTGGATGCTCTGATCTCTTTTCTGTATCTCCTAAGGTGATCTCGTAACAAAGACAACTTTCTCGCTAACCAAACTATAGCCGAACCTTCCACCCCAAAGGACCTCCATCTCTCCTCCACCATTCCCCGAAACCCTTCCTCAAGCACACGATCTATTAAATTTGAAATACGTGCCAAAATAAGATCCCTCATTTGGCCACCATACCAGGGGGTATGATCTAAAAATGGCCTCTCTATCAGGACCACTTCTGCCACCGGGAAAGTCTACACCATCTCCACATTGGCCAGGAATCTATCAATCATGGGTGGGTGTGCAATTTTAATTTCACCCTAGAGATTGATCTAGGCCAAGAGACAAGCCAGATTGACATAGAGAATCGCAAGTGTTCCAGGACACAATTTCTCATCTGGAGTTAATGGTTTTTACCATTACCAGCTACAGGTTCACATGGTGGAATTTGATGTCAGATAACTTGTGCAGTAAATTTAGAGGGTTCTAGAATTAGTTGAAAAATCGAAGTTGTTTCTGTTATCTGATGTAGTTCTGCTTAGAAGGCTTTTCTCTAATTACACACTGTTGTATTACCACTCCAATCAAGACTTGAGATGTGGTTCTAAATTCTAATGGCAAGTTTGATAGGTCATGGCTAAGAGGACAGGAATTTGAGGAACTAGTTGAAGAAAAGTGAAAAAGTGTGCCCGAGGGTAATTCTATGGCACATACCCTGGCATCAACACTGGCAACCTTATAGGATTTCTTGAAGGACTATAAGAAGAGGATAGTAGAAAGAGGATGGGAAGCATGCCTCCCCAAAAGAAGTGACAAGGATCGGCAGAATCTGTGGTCCTCGGGAGATTGCAGCCCAATGAGACACCAGTCTATGATCCAAGAAAAAGATAGAAAGAATGAGTTGCAATGGAGGCAGAAATCTAGGCCTACATGGCTGAAGGAGGAGGATTTGGATATGAAGCTTTTTCATTCCTGTGCCAATGAGAAAAGGAGGAATCACATACAGTAGCTGACCAGAGATGGAGGGGACATAAGGGCGGGAGGAGTTAGGCAGATATATTGCTGAGCATTTAAGACTTTTTACGAGAGGAAAGGCTTGGGGGCATTGCATTGGAGAGGATCAGGCATCTGACGCCTGTTGGAGGAGCAACAGTCATCGCCTATGGCAGAGTTCACAAAGGTCTGGGTTGCTCCATGGGGCCTCGATGTGGAAGGTTCCCCAGGTCTAAATGGATTCCCAATTTTTTTCTATAAGGAATTTTGGAACCTGGTGGGGAGTAATGTCCTAGCAGTGACAACAGAGTTCATGGTAGCCAATAGAAGATTTGACTTCATCCACAAATTCTTTTTGTTCTTGCTCCCTAAAAAGGAGACGGTGACGTGTGGATGATCTATGTCTAATAGCTTTGTCAGACACCATATACATTCCTTTTGAAGGGAAAAAGAGACTAGCAGGGTTATTAACCCCCGGTGATTTCATTAATAGGAGAGCTAAATACACCAAAAATTACAAAGATCGCTAAAATGATGAAGTGCATCATCCATGGAGAATCTCTCCCTTCTAAATAAGAAGCCATTATGCTTTAGCCATATGCACCAAATGAGAACAAAAGCTCTCCTACCATTGGACACCATAAACTTAATTGTGCCAATGTTTTGGCAAATTGTTTGAGGGCAGTAATGGACTTGTTGATACATCCAATGCAGGTGGCCTTTATCAAGCGGAGTTGTTTAACAGATTGCTTTGTAACTAACTGCATCAAAGATTATTTCTGCTTGGGAGAAACTGCAGTGATGAGAATTCCTTTGGAAGGTCAATTTTGTGAAGGCATACAACCCTATCGCTTCGAGCTTCCTGTGGTCTTTCTTTGCTTAGAGAGGGTTTCAGAGACAGATTCAATGGATAAAGCATTTTGTCACTACAACAAGCAGTCTGTCACTAGCCAAGGAGAGGTGCACATCAAAGATGTCCTCTTGCATTTTGTGCTTGCTGTTGATGAGTTAGCTACAAGCTTGTTTGGAAGGTCTACTCAAGTTTTTTGGAGAGTGCAAATTCCCAACTCACGATCCCACCTTTGTGATATGCTGATAACATAGCCACAGCCATTCTACATGAAATCTACAGGTGGGGCCTTAATTGGAAGGGGCATTCTTTACATGAAAGTGGAGATTCACCTTTTTGGACGATCCTTTTGAAGGTTTTGGAAATGGCTGCCAGAATATCTTCTCCAGTAATGGCCCTCTTTGTTTATCCCTCCAAAGGTATTTGCTTTGGCACAGAACAAATAAGCTAAGGTGATTGATTGTTGGAGTGGCACATTATGAGAGTGTAAAGGTTGCTGGATGCCACCTTTTGTCTCTGGATTCTTAGATGCAAGAACTGAGTAGCCGGTGTAATTACATGAGGCTATTGGAGGGATATCACTTGTTGCTAAGAAAGAGGATGGATGGGGATGGGGAGGAGAGTTCTTGGTGAATAACATAAAGCATAAAATACCCTTTGCCAGCAGCTAACAGATAGATGAAGACTTTCTTAGGGCAGAAATCCTTCTATGGGGAGCTAAGGCACACTTGAAGGTCCCCTTCTTTGCATAGTAGCTTAGCAGAAATAGTACAAAGATATGAAGACAATAGTGGTTTCCTGATGCAGATGTTTCCTGCAGCCTTCTGCGAGGATGGAGAAAAGAAAAGGGCATTGATCATTTCTTCTAATGTTCCCTAGCAGGGGGATATGGTCAACTCAATTTCATACTAAGTTGGAGTGGGCCACTTGGGCCATTTTGGTTGAGCAAAATGGAGCAGCTTCTATGGGGGAACAGCCTTTTCCCAAAAATGTTATGTCTCGTGCTAGATTGCCAATAGCGGAGTGGACTTGTTTTCTTGGGTCATAATGTTATAGGCTACCAATCTCAGGTAGTCACCTTTGGACCTCTCAAAAAATGTTAGTTCTTGTATGAGTAGATGGCATTACATTAAATCTTAATTCTTGTATGAGTAGATAGCATCGCTTCAGGTGATGATCGTGAGGGTATTTCAGATACCAAAAGGTTTCTGGTTGCATAGTTTTACTGGCCATCAAATTACAATTTCCACGTATCCCTTATATTATGCCGTAAGTATCAGTTTGAACTTCCGAGGGTATCTGGAGGTAACGAGCTTTTCTTTTACACCCAAGAATCCTAAATCACTCTTAATTGACCTTGATTAATTAAAAAGCCAAAGAGGTGCAAGCATCCACTGGCACACAAGCCTTCTTGCGTCTCATTATCACCACAGTCAACATTAATTGAATCATGAACCAAATTTTCAGATTGTGCAAAGGCCCACACAGGAGAAATGGGATCCTCCAGGTTACTGCTACAACTATGTGCAGTCAATGATCAAGTTGCCAAGAACATGCTGGCAATAATGGGGGTTTTGGGAAAATGGTCGTATTGACACGCAATAATTGTCGATATAGTAGTGTGCCATCGATAATGTCTGCGATAACCTCAACATTTCACCAGTACATATTTTGTCTGTACCTTGTTGCTGCTATTGCTCAAGGGTGCATCGAAGGAGGTTGACAATAGCAGAAGGTGGTAGTGGAGGGTCACGAGTGATTGAACGACACCAGAGGAGGCAAAGGTGGTTGGTCTTGCATGGAAAGCAGGTTGAACAAGGAGCGCAGATGGTGGCCGATATTGGTTTGCATACATTCAATGACTTCTATAATTCACAATGGTCTTATATTTTAACTTTCGAATGTCCTAATTAGGTAATTTTCTATACTATCTCACTACCACCTACTTCAAACTTCTAGTTGGTTGAGACTACTTTATTTAATTATATATTAATTCAACACTTGCGTTTTTACATGTATGCCCTTCTGGATAACCTTTCAAGGCTTTAAGTTAGTAATGTGTATTTACTTACAATTTTAATCATTTAAATAAATTTGTCGGCATGCGTCAGCACACCATCTGCGTACCCTTGGTGTGCCCTCAATAAGCATAATTTTTAGGTCATTGATAACCTCGATGACCCAACGTTAAAAAGCGGGTGTTTCCACGGCACACCCTCAACATGCCTACAATACGCGCACTCGAAAATTTATCGGCACGGCATCAATATCAACACTTAAAATCTTATTGCAGTTTGCCACTAAGAAAATAATATTTGTACTAAAAGAGATAGATACACACACATTTGACTTTTGAGGTATAACATGTAGACTATGGAAGTGCTTGTAATGGCAAAAAGCCTACCACCACCAACTATCATATCCTATTAAGATGAAACTAGGAGCATTGTTGGTACAAAGAAGAAAAAGGCAAGTTGCAGTCAGGTCTTGTGCCAAGCCAGTGTAAGCCTTGCACCTGTGACATATATAGATACTGTCATTGATGCATAAGCCTTTAATTTGATATTTAGCTTCCAACACGGGTGGCATTGAGACAAAAATAATTGACACCTAAGAATAGAAGTATAATGATGACATCCTCAAGGAAAGTTGTCATTGACTCATTGCAACTTTGATGATTTATCAATAAGGCAAATGCTTTCTAAATTGATAGTCCCATATTTCACGTGAGCTCAAAGCACATGAATTCACTCTTCCTTTGTCACCACAAGACAGATTACTTCTCCTCGCATCAGATCTTAGATTGCTATTTGAGGATTTTCTAGCTAGAACAATCCCCAGCTAATCAGAGTTAACAAGCATAGTTTGGTCCAACTTCTGTCGTAATCAGGCTACCAAGAGTTCAAACTCGATTTAGAATACCACCACAGATTCATGAAAATCAAGATAACATCAAGCCACAGTGTTTTTTTCAAGAGGACCTCAGTGTACATGTAGTACCCCATTTAGTGTCGGAAAGGACTTTGTTGTTGTTGTTGATGACTTCAACATACATATTTATGCACTTCCATGAACAAATCCACAGAGAAACATATCATTTTGTAACAAAATGTAAGATGTTTAAAGATCTGAAAATTCTATTATAGAACACAACCATCTGACAAGATGTATGTAAAATACGTGTTAGAATTACTAAATTTAGTTAGTTAAAGGTTTATTTTAATTAGGCTAGGAATCCTAGTTTGTTTTCTATTCATGTTTTGCCATTTTTATTTCTTGCCAAGTTTAGTATGTAATTTGTCAAACTGACTCTCTATATAAAGAGGTCCGGGGACTCCATTTTTAAATAAGAGTGCAGTTTATTTCTTCAGTATGGCATCAGAGCGGGGAAAATCCTAATCCTAGGCCCCTCTCTTCCTTTGTCTCTCTCTGCCTAGGGAGGCATGCTGTCACCCCTCCCTCTCCTACCCTCCTCCCACTCTGTCTCACCACTACCTAGAGAAAGGGGTCATCGCCTCCTCTTCCTCCCCCCACCCCCACCCCCCCTCTCTCTCTAGTGCTACGAAGAAAAGGAGCTACCAAGCCCCTTTCCCCTTTTGCTCATGCATGTCAAGTGGATAGACTAGCACCGCCCTCCTCATTCCCGTGTGTGTGTTACCGGCAGCGTAGCGGCCTAATCTACTGCTGCCAATGCTGCTGTTGTTGTGCCGCTGCTATTGGTTGCTGCTGCTGCGGCTATTGCTAACGCTGCTGATGTTGTTGCATTGCTGCTGCTGCTGTTGATGTTGCTACTATTGCAGTTGTTGTTAATGCCACTGCTGCGGCTACTGCTGACTTCTTCACCTGCAACACCACCCTCATCACCTACCCTTGCGGAGCTCGTCACTATGGGACCGCCATGTAGGGCTTTCTCAACCAAAGTCCTGCTCTTCTCAACCAGAGTCCTGCAGTGCTCAGTAGACTGCCCTTTGTCGTGAGAACAATCCATAGCACAGGGGGGCGGACCCCCGTGGAATTGAAAATTAGATTTTTTTTTTTTTTTCAATGGAAACAGAAGACTCCACCAAGGAGTAAACCCTCATCTACTATTGATGTCGCATCAGGCTTCGTTGCCCACCCTACACTTGCTTTTGCATCCCCTAATCTCTTTGAGGATGCAAATGATGCTAATGACTGGTGGGGACATTAAGGGTCATGCTCAACCCTCTACCCTGCCTCCTGACTACTATCTAACATTGCCTCCTGCCTGCACCTGCATGACTCTTCCTAGTTTTTTTCCCTCCTCCAAGCAAGAAAAGTTCCCACTAGTCTAAAGCAATTACTTATGATTGCCAGACTGTCAATGTACTCCTCCAACCAAACGAAGCCGATATTGGGCGAAGTTTGTTTTGTTTTCCCACCTACAAGTTGGGCATTGCATGCTCCAACTTGGGGATGAGTATTAGTTACTATATTTAATTAGTTATAAATTTGTTTCAATTAGGCTAAGAGCCTTAGCTATTTACTATTTTTTATTTCTTTCTAGGTTTAGCATGTAATTTGTCAAACCTAAGTATATAAATAGGTCAATGAACTCTATTTTGCAATAAGACTGCAATTTATTTCTTCAACAATGTGAATATAGAATTCATCATTTCTGATCCAACCAGTAAAACTCTAAACTGAACGATTTTTTTTTTTTTTGAGAGAAACTCAACGTTATATTAACTAGTGCAATATGATAAGATAGATCAAGGTAGTACAGTACCTACCGCAATATGGAGCTCTAGGCTCACTGAAATTTTTTTTTTTTTTAAAAGAGGAAGGGTGGTTATCCTCATGATAATCACCCATAAATAATTTCATTTCATTTTAAAAATCAAAAGAACATATTACAACAAAGTCATACTCTAGACCTCCAAAACTTCACCTAGGACATAACAAAATAAAAAATATTCTCTACATAGGGTCTTTCTCCCCTAAAGAGCACTCCATTCCTGCCCAGCCACACACCCAACATTGCCAGGACTCTCGCTCAATCACATTTGAATCTGAAAACATTGTGACCCACATGAGCACACCCCCTCCGGAAGGACGACCAGAATGCAACCTCATCCCGATGAACAACCCAGTTGATCCCCATCTTCTGCCACACTAGCACCACCAACGGACACCTGAAGAAAAGGTGTTGAATGTTCTCCTCTCCACCACAAAGAGGACAACTCACGTCCTCCATATGAGTCCACCTCGCTCTCCACTTCATCACAATCCTACCCCGCCTCACCAGCCACGCAAAGATCTTCACCTTCAGTGGACAATCTGATTCCCAAATAAGTCTGCAGTCCCTCCAAAGGTCTACGTCCACGTCCACCCCGCCACCACTCAACCTACGGAAGACCTTTACGACAGAAAACTCACCTTCATCCCAGCTGTAGACGTCCCCCCCCACCTCTGGCTCTCAGCCTTCCAGCTCCTGCAACAGCGTCTGAAAGTCTCCGCATCTCTGATCAGATAGTCCCCCCCAAAAGGTTGGATACCAGGCCCCAGACCAACAGTCTCTCACGGGCCATCGGGGTCGCCGCACATCCGAAGAGACGAGGGAACCTGTCCTTGATGGGCCTTCCAACTCCTTGCCAATCATCCATTCAGAATCTGAAAGCATCACCCTCACCTAAAATAGGTGTGAAGAAAGGGTGTATCTTGCCCGTCACAGCCGCCAGCCCCCTGAGGAAGAAGGAAGCTCCTGAGGGCGGAACCTCCAAGGGCTCCCAAGACACAAAGAAACCATAACAACTTCTCATAACCTCCCCAAACATGCTACGCTCCTAGCCCACCAGTCTAGCAATCCACTTCGCGAGGAGGCTGGCATTCACCATCCCCACATCTCTGACCCCCAATCCCCCCTCCTACACGGGCCTACATACTTCCTCCCAAGCCACCAACCTCGCCCCTCTCCCCATTGCTCCCACATTGGACAAGAAAAAATCTCGCATCAACCCAGTAATCTTCTTATCTATTTGCTTCAGCATTCTAAACACTGACAGAAGATAGGAGGGAATGGATGCCAAAACCGTCTTCACGAGGACAAGCCTCCCCCCCTGGATAGCAACCTCGCTGACCAGCCTGCTAACCTCTTCTCCATCCTCTTCAACAGAGGAAGCCACTCACTAACCCTAAGCCTTCTGTCTGACAGAGGAAGGCCCAGATAGACCAGCGGCAATGATCCCACCTCTATCGCAAGTGCCTCACCCACCAACTCCACCTCCTCACCCTTCATGTTCATCGGGACAAAAGTTGATTTCTGATAATTAATCTATAGGCCAGACGTCGCCCCAAAAAGCTCCAGCATGATCCTCATCCTCCTAGCCTCCATCCTCCCTCCTTCAACTAGAAAAAGGGTATCATCCGCATATTGCAGAATCGCGATCTGGTCACTCCATCCTGAAACCCAGCTATCAAACCTCCATCGCATGCTCTGTGTGTCGCCCTCGCTAATGCGTCCACTACCAGCACAAACAACATGGGAGCAAAAGGGCACCCCTGCCTAACACCTTTCCTAGGCTGCACCCAACCTCCCACTAAGTTTCCATTAATCAAGACCAAGAAGGAAGTGGTCGTCACGCATCTCTTCATCCACTCAATCCATCTCGAGGGGAAGCCTCTTCTCAGCAAGGATACCCAAAGGAAGTCCCACTGCACTGTGTCATACGCCTTGCTGAAGTCTACTTTCCACAGAAACACCTATTTCTTCTCCCTCTTCCAAGCCGCCAGCACCTCCATAGCACAAACAAAGCCATCCAGAATGCCCCTACCTGGTATGAAAGCTGTCTGCACAGGTGATATCAGGTCCCTGATAACATCTCTAAGCCTGTTTGCCAACACACCTCAAACACTATAAGATAGGCAGCGTTCGAGATCGCAATCGGACGAAAATCTTGGATCTCCTCTGCTCCATCCTTCTTAGGCAACAGGGACATGTAGAACTTATTCAGCCTGTCAAAGCCCCTATTCCCTTCTGAGAACTTCATCATCTCCATCACATCTGTCTCTACTAGCAACCAAAACTCCCTAAAAAAGAGAACCGGCAAGCCGTCCGACCCAGGACATCCATCCGCATTCAGTCCCCACACCGCCCTCCTCACCTCGTCTGCCGAGAAACTGGCTATGAGACCTTCTACTTGAGTCTCTGAGACCTGATGGGTATCCTCCCCTCTCCAGCTCCAAACACTTCTGCTGCGCCTGCCTGTGAAATCTCTAAAGAAATCCGCCGTAGCCCTTCCCACCGCCTCCCTTCCTACAAACTCCTCCCCGTGAATCACCAGTCTCTCTATCCAGTTCCTTCTCCTGGCCAACGCCATTTAGCGGAAGAATCTGGTGTTTGAATCCCCTTCCCTGAGCGACTTATGATGTAATCTCATCTTTCATTCTATCTCGGCTTTCTTGTCATCTTCTTGCACCACCCGTGACATCTTCATCCTCGTCTCTCTGTCCTCAGCCGAAACAGGTGCCTAATCTTCTAGTCTGTCTATCCTAGTGATTGTTTCCAACGCCAACTCCATTCTTTCCCTCCTGGATGCTCTGATCTCTTTTCTGTATCTCCTAAGGTGATCTCGTAACAAAGACAACTTTCTCGCTAACCAAACTATAGCCGAACCTTCCACCCCAAAGGACCTCCATCTCTCCTCCACCATTCCCCGAAACCCTTCCTCAAGCACACGATCTATTAAATTTGAAATACGTGCCAAAATAAGATCCCTCATTTGGCCACCATACCAGGGGGTATGATCTAAAAATGGCCTCTCTATCAGGACCACTTCTGCCACCGGGAAAGTCTACACCATCTCCACATTGGCCAGGAATCTATCAATCATGGGTGGGTGTGCAATTTTAATTTCACCCTAGAGATTGATCTAGGCCAAGAGACAAGCCAGATTGACATAGAGAATCGCAAGTGTTCCAGGACACAATTTCTCATCTGGAGTTAATGGTTTTTACCATTACCAGCTACAGGTTCACATGGTGGAATTTGATGTCAGATAACTTGTGCAGTAAATTTAGAGGGTTCTAGAATTAGTTGAAAAATCGAAGTTGTTTCTGTTATCTGATGTAGTTCTGCTTAGAAGGCTTTTCTCTAATTACACACTGTTGTATTACCACTCCAATCAAGACTTGAGATGTGGTTCTAAATTCTAATGGCAAGTTTGATAGGTCATGGCTAAGAGGACAGGAATTTGAGGAACTAGTTGAAGAAAAGTGAAAAAGTGTGCCCGAGGGTAATTCTATGGCACATACCCTGGCATCAACACTGGCAACCTTATAGGATTTCTTGAAGGACTATAAGAAGAGGATAGTAGAAAGAGGATGGGAAGCATGCCTCCCCAAAAGAAGTGACAAGGATCGGCAGAATCTGTGGTCCTCGGGAGATTGCAGCCCAATGAGACACCAGTCTATGATCCAAGAAAAAGATAGAAAGAATGAGTTGCAATGGAGGCAGAAATCTAGGCCTACATGGCTGAAGGAGGAGGATTTGGATATGAAGCTTTTTCATTCCTGTGCCAATGAGAAAAGGAGGAATCACATACAGTAGCTGACCAGAGATGGAGGGGACATAAGGGCGGGAGGAGTTAGGCAGATATATTGCTGAGCATTTAAGACTTTTTACGAGAGGAAAGGCTTGGGGGCATTGCATTGGAGAGGATCAGGCATCTGACGCCTGTTGGAGGAGCAACAGTCATCGCCTATGGCAGAGTTCACAAAGGTCTGGGTTGCTCCATGGGGCCTCGATGTGGAAGGTTCCCCAGGTCTAAATGGATTCCCAATTTTTTTCTATAAGGAATTTTGGAACCTGGTGGGGAGTAATGTCCTAGCAGTGACAACAGAGTTCATGGTAGCCAATAGAAGATTTGACTTCATCCACAAATTCTTTTTGTTCTTGCTCCCTAAAAAGGAGACGGTGACGTGTGGATGATCTATGTCTAATAGCTTTGTCAGACACCATATACATTCCTTTTGAAGGGAAAAAGAGACTAGCAGGGTTATTAACCCCCGGTGATTTCATTAATAGGAGAGCTAAATACACCAAAAATTACAAAGATCGCTAAAATGATGAAGTGCATCATCCATGGAGAATCTCTCCCTTCTAAATAAGAAGCCATTATGCTTTAGCCATATGCACCAAATGAGAACAAAAGCTCTCCTACCATTGGACACCATAAACTTAATTGTGCCAATGTTTTGGCAAATTGTTTGAGGGCAGTAATGGACTTGTTGATACATCCAATGCAGGTGGCCTTTATCAAGCGGAGTTGTTTAACAGATTGCTTTGTAACTAACTGCATCAAAGATTATTTCTGCTTGGGAGAAACTGCAGTGATGAGAATTCCTTTGGAAGGTCAATTTTGTGAAGGCATACAACCCTATCGCTTCGAGCTTCCTGTGGTCTTTCTTTGCTTAGAGAGGGTTTCAGAGACAGATTCAATGGATAAAGCATTTTGTCACTACAACAAGCAGTCTGTCACTAGCCAAGGAGAGGTGCACATCAAAGATGTCCTCTTGCATTTTGTGCTTGCTGTTGATGAGTTAGCTACAAGCTTGTTTGGAAGGTCTACTCAAGTTTTTTGGAGAGTGCAAATTCCCAACTCACGATCCCACCTTTGTGATATGCTGATAACATAGCCACAGCCATTCTACATGAAATCTACAGGTGGGGCCTTAATTGGAAGGGGCATTCTTTACATGAAAGTGGAGATTCACCTTTTTGGACGATCCTTTTGAAGGTTTTGGAAATGGCTGCCAGAATATCTTCTCCAGTAATGGCCCTCTTTGTTTATCCCTCCAAAGGTATTTGCTTTGGCACAGAACAAATAAGCTAAGGTGATTGATTGTTGGAGTGGCACATTATGAGAGTGTAAAGGTTGCTGGATGCCACCTTTTGTCTCTGGATTCTTAGATGCAAGAACTGAGTAGCCGGTGTAATTACATGAGGCTATTGGAGGGATATCACTTGTTGCTAAGAAAGAGGATGGATGGGGATGGGGAGGAGAGTTCTTGGTGAATAACATAAAGCATAAAATACCCTTTGCCAGCAGCTAACAGATAGATGAAGACTTTCTTAGGGCAGAAATCCTTCTATGGGGAGCTAAGGCACACTTGAAGGTCCCCTTCTTTGCATAGTAGCTTAGCAGAAATAGTACAAAGATATGAAGACAATAGTGGTTTCCTGATGCAGATGTTTCCTGCAGCCTTCTGCGAGGATGGAGAAAAGAAAAGGGCATTGATCATTTCTTCTAATGTTCCCTAGCAGGGGGATATGGTCAACTCAATTTCATACTAAGTTGGAGTGGGCCACTTGGGCCATTTTGGTTGAGCAAAATGGAGCAGCTTCTATGGGGGAACAGCCTTTTCCCAAAAATGTTATGTCTCGTGCTAGATTGCCAATAGCGGAGTGGACTTGTTTTCTTGGGTCATAATGTTATAGGCTACCAATCTCAGGTAGTCACCTTTGGACCTCTCAAAAAATGTTAGTTCTTGTATGAGTAGATGGCATTACATTAAATCTTAATTCTTGTATGAGTAGATAGCATCGCTTCAGGTGATGATCGTGAGGGTATTTCAGATACCAAAAGGTTTCTGGTTGCATAGTTTTACTGGCCATCAAATTACAATTTCCACGTATCCCTTATATTATGCCGTAAGTATCAGTTTGAACTTCCGAGGGTATCTGGAGGTAACGAGCTTTTCTTTTACACCCAAGAATCCTAAATCACTCTTAATTGACCTTGATTAATTAAAAAGCCAAAGAGGTGCAAGCATCCACTGGCACACAAGCCTTCTTGCGTCTCATTATCACCACAGTCAACATTAATTGAATCATGAACCAAATTTTCAGATTGTGCAAAGGCCCACACAGGAGAAATGGGATCCTCCAGGTTACTGCTACAACTATGTGCAGTCAATGATCAAGTTGCCAAGAACATGCTGGCAATAATGGGGGTTTTGGGAAAATGGTCGTATTGACACGCAATAATTGTCGATATAGTAGTGTGCCATCGATAATGTCTGCGATAACCTCAACATTTCACCAGTACATATTTTGTCTGTACCTTGTTGCTGCTATTGCTCAAGGGTGCATCGAAGGAGGTTGACAATAGCAGAAGGTGGTAGTGGAGGGTCACGAGTGATTGAACGACACCAGAGGAGGCAAAGGTGGTTGGTCTTGCATGGAAAGCAGGTTGAACAAGGAGCGCAGATGGTGGCCGATATTGGTTTGCATACATTCAATGACTTCTATAATTCACAATGGTCTTATATTTTAACTTTCGAATGTCCTAATTAGGTAATTTTCTATACTATCTCACTACCACCTACTTCAAACTTCTAGTTGGTTGAGACTACTTTATTTAATTATATATTAATTCAACACTTGCGTTTTTACATGTATGCCCTTCTGGATAACCTTTCAAGGCTTTAAGTTAGTAATGTGTATTTACTTACAATTTTAATCATTTAAATAAATTTGTCGGCATGCGTCAGCACACCATCTGCGTACCCTTGGTGTGCCCTCAATAAGCATAATTTTTAGGTCATTGATAACCTCGATGACCCAACGTTAAAAAGCGGGTGTTTCCACGGCACACCCTCAACATGCCTACAATACGCGCACTCGAAAATTTATCGGCACGGCATCAATATCAACACTTAAAATCTTATTGCAGTTTGCCACTAAGAAAATAATATTTGTACTAAAAGAGATAGATACACACACATTTGACTTTTGAGGTATAACATGTAGACTATGGAAGTGCTTGTAATGGCAAAAAGCCTACCACCACCAACTATCATATCCTATTAAGATGAAACTAGGAGCATTGTTGGTACAAAGAAGAAAAAGGCAAGTTGCAGTCAGGTCTTGTGCCAAGCCAGTGTAAGCCTTGCACCTGTGACATATATAGATACTGTCATTGATGCATAAGCCTTTAATTTGATATTTAGCTTCCAACACGGGTGGCATTGAGACAAAAATAATTGACACCTAAGAATAGAAGTATAATGATGACATCCTCAAGGAAAGTTGTCATTGACTCATTGCAACTTTGATGATTTATCAATAAGGCAAATGCTTTCTAAATTGATAGTCCCATATTTCACGTGAGCTCAAAGCACATGAATTCACTCTTCCTTTGTCACCACAAGACAGATTACTTCTCCTCGCATCAGATCTTAGATTGCTATTTGAGGATTTTCTAGCTAGAACAATCCCCAGCTAATCAGAGTTAACAAGCATAGTTTGGTCCAACTTCTGTCGTAATCAGGCTACCAAGAGTTCAAACTCGATTTAGAATACCACCACAGATTCATGAAAATCAAGATAACATCAAGCCACAGTGTTTTTTTCAAGAGGACCTCAGTGTACATGTAGTACCCCATTTAGTGTCGGAAAGGACTTTGTTGTTGTTGTTGATGACTTCAACATACATATTTATGCACTTCCATGAACAAATCCACAGAGAAACATATCATTTTGTAACAAAATGTAAGATGTTTAAAGATCTGAAAATTCTATTATAGAACACAACCATCTGACAAGATGTATGTAAAATACGTGTTAGAATTACTAAATTTAGTTAGTTAAAGGTTTATTTTAATTAGGCTAGGAATCCTAGTTTGTTTTCTATTCATGTTTTGCCATTTTTATTTCTTGCCAAGTTTAGTATGTAATTTGTCAAACTGACTCTCTATATAAAGAGGTCCGGGGACTCCATTTTTAAATAAGAGTGCAGTTTATTTCTTCAGTATGGCATCAGAGCGGGGAAAATCCTAATCCTAGGCCCCTCTCTTCCTTTGTCTCTCTCTGCCTAGGGAGGCATGCTGTCACCCCTCCCTCTCCTACCCTCCTCCCACTCTGTCTCACCACTACCTAGAGAAAGGGGTCATCGCCTCCTCTTCCTCCCCCCACCCCCACCCCCCCTCTCTCTCTAGTGCTACGAAGAAAAGGAGCTACCAAGCCCCTTTCCCCTTTTGCTCATGCATGTCAAGTGGATAGACTAGCACCGCCCTCCTCATTCCCGTGTGTGTGTTACCGGCAGCGTAGCGGCCTAATCTACTGCTGCCAATGCTGCTGTTGTTGTGCCGCTGCTATTGGTTGCTGCTGCTGCGGCTATTGCTAACGCTGCTGATGTTGTTGCATTGCTGCTGCTGCTGTTGATGTTGCTACTATTGCAGTTGTTGTTAATGCCACTGCTGCGGCTACTGCTGACTTCTTCACCTGCAACACCACCCTCATCACCTACCCTTGCGGAGCTCGTCACTATGGGACCGCCATGTAGGGCTTTCTCAACCAAAGTCCTGCTCTTCTCAACCAGAGTCCTGCAGTGCTCAGTAGACTGCCCTTTGTCGTGAGAACAATCCATAGCACAGGGGGGCGGACCCCCGTGGAATTGAAAATTAGATTTTTTTTTTTTTTTCAATGGAAACAGAAGACTCCACCAAGGAGTAAACCCTCATCTACTATTGATGTCGCATCAGGCTTCGTTGCCCACCCTACACTTGCTTTTGCATCCCCTAATCTCTTTGAGGATGCAAATGATGCTAATGACTGGTGGGGACATTAAGGGTCATGCTCAACCCTCTACCCTGCCTCCTGACTACTATCTAACATTGCCTCCTGCCTGCACCTGCATGACTCTTCCTAGTTTTTTTCCCTCCTCCAAGCAAGAAAAGTTCCCACTAGTCTAAAGCAATTACTTATGATTGCCAGACTGTCAATGTACTCCTCCAACCAAACGAAGCCGATATTGGGCGAAGTTTGTTTTGTTTTCCCACCTACAAGTTGGGCATTGCATGCTCCAACTTGGGGATGAGTATTAGTTACTATATTTAATTAGTTATAAATTTGTTTCAATTAGGCTAAGAGCCTTAGCTATTTACTATTTTTTATTTCTTTCTAGGTTTAGCATGTAATTTGTCAAACCTAAGTATATAAATAGGTCAATGAACTCTATTTTGCAATAAGACTGCAATTTATTTCTTCAACAATGTGAATATAGAATTCATCATTTCTGATCCAACCAGTAAAACTCTAAACTGAACGATTTTTTTTTTTTTTGAGAGAAACTCAACGTTATATTAACTAGTGCAATATGATAAGATAGATCAAGGTAGTACAGTACCTACCGCAATATGGAGCTCTAGGCTCACTGAAATTTTTTTTTTTTTTAAAAGAGGAAGGGTGGTTATCCTCATGATAATCACCCATAAATAATTTCATTTCATTTTAAAAATCAAAAGAACATATTACAACAAAGTCATACTCTAGACCTCCAAAACTTCACCTAGGACATAACAAAATAAAAAATATTCTCTACATAGGGTCTTTCTCCCCTAAAGAGCACTCCATTCCTGCCCAGCCACACACCCAACATTGCCAGGACTCTCGCTCAATCACATTTGAATCTGAAAACATTGTGACCCACATGAGCACACCCCCTCCGGAAGGACGACCAGAATGCAACCTCATCCCGATGAACAACCCAGTTGATCCCCATCTTCTGCCACACTAGCACCACCAACGGACACCTGAAGAAAAGGTGTTGAATGTTCTCCTCTCCACCACAAAGAGGACAACTCACGTCCTCCATATGAGTCCACCTCGCTCTCCACTTCATCACAATCCTACCCCGCCTCACCAGCCACGCAAAGATCTTCACCTTCAGTGGACAATCTGATTCCCAAATAAGTCTGCAGTCCCTCCAAAGGTCTACGTCCACGTCCACCCCGCCACCACTCAACCTACGGAAGACCTTTACGACAGAAAACTCACCTTCATCCCAGCTGTAGACGTCCCCCCCCACCTCTGGCTCTCAGCCTTCCAGCTCCTGCAACAGCGTCTGAAAGTCTCCGCATCTCTGATCAGATAGTCCCCCCCAAAAGGTTGGATACCAGGCCCCAGACCAACAGTCTCTCACGGGCCATCGGGGTCGCCGCACATCCGAAGAGACGAGGGAACCTGTCCTTGATGGGCCTTCCAACTCCTTGCCAATCATCCATTCAGAATCTGAAAGCATCACCCTCACCTAAAATAGGTGTGAAGAAAGGGTGTATCTTGCCCGTCACAGCCGCCAGCCCCCTGAGGAAGAAGGAAGCTCCTGAGGGCGGAACCTCCAAGGGCTCCCAAGACACAAAGAAACCATAACAACTTCTCATAACCTCCCCAAACATGCTACGCTCCTAGCCCACCAGTCTAGCAATCCACTTCGCGAGGAGGCTGGCATTCACCATCCCCACATCTCTGACCCCCAATCCCCCCTCCTACACGGGCCTACATACTTCCTCCCAAGCCACCAACCTCGCCCCTCTCCCCATTGCTCCCACATTGGACAAGAAAAAATCTCGCATCAACCCAGTAATCTTCTTATCTATTTGCTTCAGCATTCTAAACACTGACAGAAGATAGGAGGGAATGGATGCCAAAACCGTCTTCACGAGGACAAGCCTCCCCCCCTGGATAGCAACCTCGCTGACCAGCCTGCTAACCTCTTCTCCATCCTCTTCAACAGAGGAAGCCACTCACTAACCCTAAGCCTTCTGTCTGACAGAGGAAGGCCCAGATAGACCAGCGGCAATGATCCCACCTCTATCGCAAGTGCCTCACCCACCAACTCCACCTCCTCACCCTTCATGTTCATCGGGACAAAAGTTGATTTCTGATAATTAATCTATAGGCCAGACGTCGCCCCAAAAAGCTCCAGCATGATCCTCATCCTCCTAGCCTCCATCCTCCCTCCTTCAACTAGAAAAAGGGTATCATCCGCATATTGCAGAATCGCGATCTGGTCACTCCATCCTGAAACCCAGCTATCAAACCTCCATCGCATGCTCTGTGTGTCGCCCTCGCTAATGCGTCCACTACCAGCACAAACAACATGGGAGCAAAAGGGCACCCCTGCCTAACACCTTTCCTAGGCTGCACCCAACCTCCCACTAAGTTTCCATTAATCAAGACCAAGAAGGAAGTGGTCGTCACGCATCTCTTCATCCACTCAATCCATCTCGAGGGGAAGCCTCTTCTCAGCAAGGATACCCAAAGGAAGTCCCACTGCACTGTGTCATACGCCTTGCTGAAGTCTACTTTCCACAGAAACACCTATTTCTTCTCCCTCTTCCAAGCCGCCAGCACCTCCATAGCACAAACAAAGCCATCCAGAATGCCCCTACCTGGTATGAAAGCTGTCTGCACAGGTGATATCAGGTCCCTGATAACATCTCTAAGCCTGTTTGCCAACACACCTCAAACACTATAAGATAGGCAGCGTTCGAGATCGCAATCGGACGAAAATCTTGGATCTCCTCTGCTCCATCCTTCTTAGGCAACAGGGACATGTAGAACTTATTCAGCCTGTCAAAGCCCCTATTCCCTTCTGAGAACTTCATCATCTCCATCACATCTGTCTCTACTAGCAACCAAAACTCCCTAAAAAAGAGAACCGGCAAGCCGTCCGACCCAGGACATCCATCCGCATTCAGTCCCCACACCGCCCTCCTCACCTCGTCTGCCGAGAAACTGGCTATGAGACCTTCTACTTGAGTCTCTGAGACCTGATGGGTATCCTCCCCTCTCCAGCTCCAAACACTTCTGCTGCGCCTGCCTGTGAAATCTCTAAAGAAATCCGCCGTAGCCCTTCCCACCGCCTCCCTTCCTACAAACTCCTCCCCGTGAATCACCAGTCTCTCTATCCAGTTCCTTCTCCTGGCCAACGCCATTTAGCGGAAGAATCTGGTGTTTGAATCCCCTTCCCTGAGCGACTTATGATGTAATCTCATCTTTCATTCTATCTCGGCTTTCTTGTCATCTTCTTGCACCACCCGTGACATCTTCATCCTCGTCTCTCTGTCCTCAGCCGAAACAGGTGCCTAATCTTCTAGTCTGTCTATCCTAGTGATTGTTTCCAACGCCAACTCCATTCTTTCCCTCCTGGATGCTCTGATCTCTTTTCTGTATCTCCTAAGGTGATCTCGTAACAAAGACAACTTTCTCGCTAACCAAACTATAGCCGAACCTTCCACCCCAAAGGACCTCCATCTCTCCTCCACCATTCCCCGAAACCCTTCCTCAAGCACACGATCTATCAAATTTGAAATACGTGCCAAAATAAGATCCCTCATTTGGCCACCATACCAGGGGGTATGATCTAAAAATGGCCTCTCTATCAGGACCACTTCTGCCACCGGGAAAGTCTACACCATCTCCACATTGGCCAGGAATCTATCAATCATGGACATCTGTCCACTATTGTTCCTTCATGTGTAAGCACATGCGGACAGACGCAAATCAATAAGGCCATGGGTGGTCACAAAGTCAACAAACTCATCTGAGCCAGGGTCTTGCCTCCTTTGCCCCCCAGGCCTATCTTCTAACTGCAAAGTCACATTGAAGTCTCCCCCAATCAGCCAAGGACATCCTTAACAACCCGCTACTATCAGAGTGAGCTCCTCCCACATCACCCCTCTGGCTAAGTGTCTGTCGATCCGTAGACCCCTGTGATCACCACCTTGGTCTCGCCCATCCTCAGCAATAGCTTCACTGAGATAACATGTTCGCCTTCAAAGAAATCCTCCAAGGCAAAAACATCTTCCCGCCACCCCAAGATCTGACCCCCAGATCTGCTAGATGCTCCAACACAACGAAAACCCTCCATCCACAAGCCACCAATATCCCTCCACATTCTAGCGTCACAATCGGCCAGCTTCGATTCTTGCAAAAGCACCACGTCCACCTTCCACTGCCTAATGTACTGCCCCAGGATCCGCCTCCTCGACGAGTCGTTAAGATCCCGCACATTCCATGTGAGAACTCTATTCATGAGGGAACGGAGGATGGCTCCCCCGTCTTCAGGCGAAAGCCACAGGCCTCCACTGTGATGATGACCTCGTCATCCTTGATGTCCAGAGGTGCCTCTTCTGAGGCTCATGCGCTAATGCCAAGAGCATCCACCACCACTCTCCTCCGATCGGACCCACGATAACTCCACTTCCACCTATACCTGAAGGCACCGTCCCAACCCCCTTCCACCAACCTTGGCCTCCACTCTGTCAAAGGTACTCCAGCCGCATGCTCTCGCGGTGGTGCCTCCTTGCCATCTGCTCCAGGCGACGCTCCCAGCGACGCCCCCTCCCCTAAATCTACCTCCTCTTCCTCCACCTGACATGGGTCACCTATATCGCTCCAGAACCTCCCCTCCATCCTCCCTTCATCACCCCTCCTTCGGCAACCATCCTTTCTTCCATCAGTGGTGCCCGACGACGTCGCAACAGAGGTCTCCGCAACCGTCTTCGAGGAGGGCCTTGCTGGAGAGGCCTCCTCTTCGTTTCCTACCGGGCCCGAGCCCACACCACCCGAACGGGTGTCCACATTCGGATCTGGAGCAGATCTAGCTCTCGCACTATAAGAACGGGCCTCGAACGGTTCCACTTCCAGAGGCTTCAAAAGGAAGCCGTCTCCCGCACCACTCGCCGAAAGGATCTCGTGCATTGAATGCTTGATTGCCCCTCGCACCGTCGATCTTGATGCTGACAGCGCCCCTTCCACTCCCAAATGGACCATCGCCTTCGGATCGTGCACCACAATCAATGCAATCGCGTCCACATCATCATCCCAGCTCTTCGGGTCACAGTCGCCACAGTCGACGACCGAAACCCTAGCCCTAGGGGGCGGTGGCTCCACCACTCCACCGCCTTCCTTCGCAACTCCTTCGGCCATTTCTACGAAAGAAGGGCTAACCCTAGGCTCGAAAAACCTCGTGCGAGTGCACGAGACCACCCACATGTGACCTCCAAGACGGAGGAGGATCTTCTCCCTCGGCGTCTCCCCCACCTTCAGCTCGACCTCCGCCTCAAGCGGCCCGAATGAAAGCCCTACCCCCAGCACCGCCGAGGACGTGTGAAGGGGGACACCAGTGCTCGAACAGCTCCCACTATCCTAAGCCACCATGGAACCCCCCTCCAACCTCAGCTTCACCGGTACCCGCCTCGGTGCCCTCTCCTTCCTAGTGCCGTCGTGCACGGAAGTTCTCCAATGCACCGACCCCGACCTCAGCCTCGATGTCGTGTAGCCCAGCCGCATCACCACCACCGGAGGAAGTCCTGTCACCAAGACTCGCCCCTCACCAACCGAAGTGACCCTCACCGCAAACTCCTCCGTCCTCACACCCAGCACCACCTCGACCTCTGAGGGTCGTAGGAGAACCGCGAACAACTCCCCAACCAGTCCACCCTCCACTAGATCCCAGAGCGTGCTCGCGTCAGGCGACCATAGTGCCTCCACCTCCGCCAGAGGGACCTACACTGATGGCAGCAGCGGTAGGCTCAGGCCCCCAACCCCCAAGGATTGCACCCTACCCCAGACCAACGGTCTCCGGCACCGCCCCCGACAATGGCCAAAACCACCGCAACCCCAGCACCTCACGGGTTCCCAGCACGCCCTCGCCCAATGCCTTGTCCCCAGGCATTTGAAACATCTATCGCAACCACCATCCACCGAGATGCCACCCTACACAACTCTACCACTACCTCGGCCTTCCCCTCGACCGGCCTCGCACTGGAACCCCGCCACCCTCTCCTCCAGGAGACCTCCCTCCAGCCATCTCCAGGGCACCTCCGCTGCTGAGGAGGTATGCCACCCCCCTCTCCCCCGCCCTGCCTCCTCGCCCTCCCTCTCACACTCCTTCCCGCTCTCCCTCTTGCTCTCCCTCTAGCAGTCTCCATCCTCTCAGCCCGCTCTAATCACCTCCTAGGCTCAATGAAATATTAACTGGAGTAATTTTTTTTTTTTTTGAGAGGAAATTAACTAGTGCAATATGAAGATTAAGACAATATAGTACCCTACAACAATACAGAGAACTAGTTTTGATGATAGGATTAACAACCAAGATAATTTGAGATAAATCAAAGATGGTTTTGCTAAGAGTACTGATCAGATCAAACAGGAAAAGGTAACAGCCAGAAAGCCTTGTCAATAAAATAATGCCAAGAAATGAAAAGAGGGGCAGAGTAATAGCCATGGAATAGAATTTAAGAACAATACCAGATCTGCAGTAGTCTGTCTCTGAGGCATCCATGAAGAAATGTTGTTCCAGAGGTTCCGAGAAACTAAGCTACTTTTGGATGAACAACAAACATCACATGTCTCTGCGTAAAAGAGGGGAAAAAAGCAAGAGGACCAATTTGAAAGAAAAAGGGTTACCCAGAACCAGAATTTGTATTTGAATACGTTGGAAGAGACCCATATGTGGTCCCTCCAGTGCACAATATAAATCCAGGACGCCTCAAACAAGCAGACTGCAAAGACATGGCCAGAGCATATCATGGCATGCAAAACAATCTAAACATCTGAAACATAAAGTACACAATATTTAAACATGCTTTCAGAAGTACTAAAAGGTGTGAAGCATCGATATATACATTTATACCAACCGAATTGAGAAATAATGGTGATTTCATAAAATCATAGCAATGATATCACGAAGAGGACTGTAACAGTTGAACTGGTGACCACCACAGAGAGTGGGGAACGGAAGAGTCAGAAATTTGTATTTATAAGAAAATACTCCAAAACAGTGGACTTCTTTTTCCAGTATTTAATATATAAACTTTCTATCAAGACATATTATATATTTCAATTCCTGGTTTATTTCTCAAATTGCTTTAGATGAACTGATCTAAAATCCAAGCATGAGTTACTAAAGTATTGTGCAAAGTCTCTCAATTTCTATACAAAGGTAGTATATAAGGTAATAAAAGACAACAAAATGTGAATTAAAATGAAATACCACATTGGAGATCACGAGATCCCTCATGGAGTAGAGGGCAAGGAAGTCCCCCTCGCCTAAATTATCTTATTTCCTTAACATGGTTTCTAGTTTTAGATTATCAAAAAGTTTGTCACGTTGGAGATATAGTTTTTCCTATTTTGACATATTATGTTTTTTTGAAAGGAATTTTAAAAGATTATGTCAGGATTTGGAACACCAAGTCTCATCTTTTGTACTTGAGTTTTTACAATAATAAAACTTCAGTTTTAGTACCTTCACAGTACCAAACTTCTAAACTCTGAGAATTCTGTTCCCGATGTATAAACATTCTCGCGTTTAAGAATGTTTCATGGCAACAGTACAATTTGATATTTATCCTATTTGCAAAAGATTTCAAACTAAAACACTACAAAATCACTCGCTTTCACCCATAAAGACATGTAATTTAATTGCAATGTCTTGAGGTCAATGCCAACACTGTTCCGGCTTGCATCATTCCCTTGAACGTCGCCCAACATGCAGGTCCAACAACATTAGAAACACAGGAAGTCAGAGGCCATTTACAAATTCTCCAGGTGTAAGAACCCCACCCGAGTAAATTTGCACCATGACCAAGAGATAGTCTGCCCACACTGTCACAGCATGAGGACATGATTTAGACAAATGCTCAATCTCAATCTACAAGTCATTCATAGCACCCCTCACTTATGAATCTACAAAGGTTTGCATCATTCAAATCATGTAAAACCAAGAAGCTATTTCTGCTGCCAACCTGCTGTCATGATCAGCCCAATGTCAAGATTTTTTTATTTTGAAAAGGCAAAGGGTCCATTCCAAATAATTGATTTACAGACTTTACAAAATGAATCTCCAAAATACCATATGGGGAGAAATAGGAAAAATAAAATTCCCAACATAAGATCTCCCTCCCCTAAAAAACACTCCACTCCTCCCCAGCCAAACTTTTTTCTTTTTGAAAGAGTCCTCCCCAGCCAAACTCCCCACAGTATCGCCAAAACCTTTGCCCTATTCTTCTTGGATCTAAAAGTGATCCCTTCGTCACAGGCACTTCCTTTGCGAAACGAAGACCAAAAACTAACCACATCCCTATGGGAGATCCAATCGATCCCCATCCTCAGACAAACCTGCAACACGAACAGACACTGAAAGAAGAGGTGTTGAATGTCCTCATCAGCTCCACCACAAAGGGGACACACCAGGTCTTCCAACTGTGCCCATCTCGCTCTCCATTGCTTCGCCATAATTCTCCCCCTTCTTACCAACCATGCGAAAATCTTCACCTTCAATGGGCACTTTTTTTTTAAAAAAAAAGGAAAGGGTAGTTATCCAGAGTGATAACTACCCAAATATATAAATTATATAATCAACAATCTCCGCCAATACAACAGGCAAACCCCAAGGTCCCCCACTCACAAGGAACCACACCAAAGATTAAACAAGGAATTAATAGACTCAACAAAATTCTCCACATAGGGTCTCTGGCCCCTGAAGACCACAGCATTCCTGCCCAACCAAATACCCCATAGCACAGCCAACGGTCTGGCCTTCTCCTTTGTACGGAAGACGATCTGTCCACCATCACCTCCTCCGCTTCTGAAGCTGTGCCAAAAGTCTTCGAAAAGTCGACACTCCCACCACCCCTCTCCCACCCTACCCCAAATCTGCATCACAAACGGGCAAGTGAAAAATAGGTGGTCAATCTCCTCTCCACCTCCACACAAAGGGCAGACCTTACTTTCTCCAGGAGCCCATTTTGCCCTCCAAACCTTGGTCACAAGCCTTCTCGTCCTAAGAAACCAGTCAAAAATCTTAACCTTTAGAGGACACGCGGCCTTCCAAATCTGTCTGCAGTCCCTCACCAGATCCAGCTCAACCATGGGATAACCAATGGACGTATGCAGCCGCTACCGAAAACTCACCTTCATCCCAACCAAACATATCTGTACCAGAGGCCGATTGCAGCCCCTCTAACTCTTCAAGCAGAACCTGAAAATCATGAGTTCTCGCATCTGACAGGTTTCCTACAAAGCGCGGGTACCACCCATCTTCCCACACCTTAGCCACAGACGCCTCTTTGTTCTGGGACAAAGCAAACAACCTCTGGAATCTTCTAGCAAGCACTCCATTTCCCATCCAATCATCCTGCCAAAATCTGAAAATCTCCCCCGTTCCCATCACAGGAACAAAGCAATTCCGCACCCTAGGAGCCACCATCGACAGGCCTTTCAAAAAATGAGAGGCATCCTTTGGCGGAGACATCAGGAGATCCCATCGCACCGAGCCACCATAAGCCGTCTCGAACACCTTGCCCACCAAATTCTCCCTACATTCCAACAGGCTTCCCACCCATTTCGCCAACAGACTGTCATTAGACCTCCCCAGGTCCCTCACCCCGAGCCCCCCGTCTTCCAACGGCCTGCAGATCTCCTCCCATGCAACCAACTTGGCACCCGGTCCATTCATTCCCTGGTTGGACCAAAAAAAATTCCTCAAAAATCTCTCTATCTTCCCAACAACCTGTCGAGGCATCTTCAGAACAGAAGTAAAATGCGATGGCATTGCTACCAGAACCGCCTTGAGCAAGACCAACCTTCCACCCCTTGACAAGAGCCTGGACGCCCACCCTTCCAATCTCCCCTCCAGTCTCTCCACCAAGGGAGCCCAATCTTTCACCAGAATCCTACCATCCGTCAACGGTAAACCCAGATATCTAATTGGGAGCTTCACCTGCTCTGTGCCAAGACCCAAACTACACCCCCTCGCCTCCGCCTCAGTTAGGTTGAAAGGGACAAAATCAGATTTAGACAGGTTAATCTGCAGTCCTGAAGCCTCACCAAACAAGAAGATTAGGATCCGCATTCTTCTGGCTTCCACTTCCCCACCTTCAATGAACAAAATCGTATCATCCGCATACTATAGTAACGGGATACTCGTCCCATCTCTCAAGGAGAAACCCCTCATCAAGTTCCTCTCACATGACCTCTTAGCTGCCCTCGCAAGAGCATCCACTGCAATCACAAAAAGCATCGAGGCCAACGGACATCCTTGCCTCACCCCCCTCCTTGGCTGAATCCAACCCCCTGCTGGGCTTCCATTGATAAGGACTGAGAAAGACGTCGTGGTGACACATCTCTTCATCCAGTCAATCCACACCGGCGGGAAACCCCTCTTCACCAAGGACGCCCAAAGAAACGACCACTGGACCGAGTCATAAGCCTTGCTGAAATCGACCTTCCACAGGAAGGCCATCTTCTTATTTCACTTCCAGGACGAAAGGATCTCCGAGGCCAACACATAACCTTCCAAAATATTTCTGCCAGAAACAAAGGCCGTCTACACCGGGTCTACAATCCCAGCCAACGTCCTCAATCTATTTGCCAGAAGCTTCGCCACAATCAGGTAGATAGCATTCGAGAGGGCTATCGGTCTGTACTCATGGATCTCCTCAGCACCCTCCTTTTTCGGCAGCAGGAACATGTAAAACTTGTTCATCCTATTGAACACCAAATTTCCAGCTCTAAATTCTTACACAACTTGCATTACGTCCTTCACCACCGGCCAGAACTCTCGGTAGAAGGCAACCGAAAAGCCATCCAGTCCCGGACAACCATCTGCGTTCAGCCCCCATATTACCTTGCAGACCTCATCTTCCTCAAACGAGTCCGTCAAGAAGCTGGCTTCTGCCTCCCCGATCCGCGATACCTCAAACCCTAACCATCTCCATCTTCCCCCCATCTTCTCCCAGTAAACTCTCTGAAATACCTCGCAGCTGCCCCTCCCACCACCTCCCTTCCCATAAACTCCTCCCCATCCACCACCAACCTGTCAATCCAGTTCCTCCTTCCTGAAGCAGTATGAAAAAATCGGGCATTGGAATCGCCTTCCTTCAGCCACTTCTGCCTAGACCTCATCTTCCACTCCACCTTCCGGTCTTCATCTTGTATCACCTAAATCTGCCTTGCTCTGTAAACCCTGTCAGCGTCAGAAAGGAGACTAACATCCTCCACCTTGTCCAAACATGCAATCTCACCAAGAGCCTCCTCTTTCTTCATCCCATGTTCCTCCCTAATCTACTTCACACGGACCTTCAAGAAAGATCTCAAATCTCGCAGCTTAGTTTCCAACCTAACAGCCGCCGAACCATCCACATGAACCGACCTCCACCGTTCTTCTACCAACCCCCTGAAACCCTCTTCCAGGAGCCACGCCCTGTCGAACTTAAAATACGTACCATGCCTCCATCCCTCATTTGACGCCCACAGCAAGGGGGTGTGATTCGCGAATGGCCGCTCTAGGGGTCTAACCTCCGCCATCGGGAACATCTCTGCCATCGCCGTTGAAGCAAGAAATCTGTCGATCCAGGATCGCTGTCGCTGTCCTCCAGAACTCCTCCACGTGAAGAGACAGGACAAAGGTGGTATGTCAACCAGCCCTTGTTCTGCCACAAAGCCCGCAAACGTCTTAGAGCCTTGGTCCAATCCACCACGGCCATCTGGTCTGTTTTCTGCCAGCAAAGTGACATTAAAATCGCCACCAACCAACCAAGGTATCCCCTGAAAAGCTGCCGCAACCTAGCTCAGATCTTCCCACAAAGCCTACCTCCTCCAACCCTCCGTCGTGTCGTAGACTGAGGAAAAGAGCATACACGTGTTATCACGGCACCTCTGAAGCCTGACAGTGACAACATGGGACCCAACCAACGAGTCCAACAAGGAGAAATCATCATCCTTCCACCCCACAGTAATTCCCCCCGCACTTCCATCCGCATCCAGGGCCAAGAAACCCCCAAAACCACCTCCCCCACCTCCCTCCACAGCCTTCCATCACAGCTCCCCCACTTCATCTCCAAGAGAAAGATCACGTCAGGCCCCCATCTCTGAATATTACCCCGCAGAGCCGCCCGCCTCGATGGGTCATTCAGAGCCCTCACATTCCACGATAAGACCTTAGTCATGTAAAGTTTCGAGAACCTCCACCTTGCGTCAACCGCCTAAACCCCATCACCGCAGCCACTTCATCCACCTCTCCCTCTTCCATCAACATACACTGACCATGCGAACTCCCCTCACAGCCACCCTCCGACCCGCCTCGCCCCACATTCACCCCTCCATCTGTAGCCAGCACCTGCATGTCCCCCAGCGTCAGGACCTCCCCCACAGGCAACCCAGTCACCGCGCCAGCCCTTCGGGTCTTCGCCACATCCTCCAAAGCTCCAGCATCACCACCAACTCCCACCGCTCGCCGCCCCTCCTTCACCGCAGGGATCCCCAAAACAGCCACCGCCCTGTCATCGCCCCCAGCCAAGGCCGCCGTTGACGCCGCGTCTCCTCCAGAATGCAGGGCGACGGCCAGCTCAACCCGTGCCCGGCGTCGGTTTTCCCCAACAACGCTCACAGTCGGAGCCTTCACAGCTTGCCCCCTACGGTAGAACCACCGCGGCCTGTAGATGAGCCGCTGTGGGCCAGACAACCTCTTCTCCCGTCGCCGCCCGCGTCCCACCTCTCCAACCACACCGCGCCCCACCGCCTGGTCCGGTCTGTCCATGGCGTGTCGCAAACCTCCCGCTACAGTTCCTCGCCCGCCATCTTCAGAGATCTGAGGTCTCGAATATGCCCGCAAGGAGAGACCCGAACCGACATCAGCACCCAAGCCGTCGTCTCCTGCAATCGGGTCAGGCCCACCCGACCCGAGTCCGCCACAAGCGCACCCCACAAAACCCGAGGTCACCTCAGCGCCACGGTCGCACCCGCAATCAGCGGAGTCACCCAGCTTCAGCGCCGCAGACTCCTTCGACCCCTCCGCAAGACCCGCACCGGCCTCTCGCATCCCCGCCCCTTCACCTGCCACAGACTGCGCCATGGGGATCGTAACCGCCGCACGATCCTCGCCGTAATCCACGCCACGACCCTCGGCCTTCCCAAAAGCAGCCCGCCCCTCCTTCGCCCGCTTGCCACTACCGCCTCCAAGCATCGCCACCGCTCCGCCAGCCACCGCCTCAGCGAAGGATCTAAGGCTCCCGGATCCCCACGAGATGCGAACCAGCCAGGAAGAGCTCCCCCACCTGAGCACCATCCTCTCCACAAGTTGCCGTCCCAGCCTCATCTCCACCAACGCTTCGATACGCGACAGATCAACCGACCTCAAGCCCAAGCCTTCGCAACTCCGGAGCCTCGCGAAAGGGGCAACCACCGCCGCCACCACCTCCACCTTGCGGAGGAAGAGGGGAACCCCCTCAATCAACACTTTCCATCTCACGCCAACCGGCGGTCTCTCTGTCAGAGCGCCATCCGACCTCACCGGACAGCGACACCGCACCACTCCTCGACCACACCGCAGCACCTTGAAAGCCAGCCGCCGCAGCTCCTCCCGACCAAGCCCCAGTAGCACCAACCGCCCACTTCCGAGGGAAGCCACCCCAAAGGGTCCCCCGCCATTCCCCAAGAAGGCGACAACCGCCCTTCTCAGAGCTCCCACTTCCACATCCCCTTCCAACACCACCGCTACCAAAACCGACACCAGCCTCCCTTCC
Organism: Thalassia testudinum; assembly: GCA_037157565.1. Classification (NCBI taxonomy): domain Eukaryota; kingdom Viridiplantae; phylum Streptophyta; class Magnoliopsida; order Alismatales; family Hydrocharitaceae; genus Thalassia; species Thalassia testudinum. Next base: position 100,643,625 of record JAZHRO010000022.1, read on the forward strand.
AGCGCTCCGACCTCCTCTGACCAAGGCACCTCAACCTCCACGTGAGGCGCCCCCTCCGGAGGGGGCAGAGGTGTCCCCACCCACCTCGAAGAGACCTCTCCACCCGACCCTCGGAGCCCGCAACCCGAACTTCGATGCCCCAGACCGCCACAGCATAAACACCGCACCGGGTCCCTGCAGTCCGCCACCACATGCCCCCTCCCGAGGCATTTGAAGCACCTCACCGGCTCCACTCCCCTCCGCGACCTCCTACTCACCACCGTCCAGTTAGGGCCGTCTCTCCCCACCCCACCCGCCAGTCGCCCAGACGCCATCAACCCTTCAACTGGCACTTTGCCATCCAGAGCAATCTGCAATCCGGTAAAAAATCAATGTCCGAGCTGACCGTGCCATCCCCAATCTGCGTAAGACCTTTGCCAATGAGAAATTTCCTTCCTACCAGGAGAATGCATCAAAGCCCTCCTCCGATGTCCAACCTTCCAACCCCTGCAACAATCACTGAAACTCCTCGCATCTCTGGTAGAAGAGGCCCCCCCGAAAGGTTGGACACCACGCTCCATTCCAACAGCTCCCCACCGTGGCCAACGAATCCACAATACACCCAAACAGGAGAGGGATCCTATCTCCTAGGGTAGAGCCAGCTCCCTGCCAGTTGTCCTACCAGAAACGAAAAGTGTCCCCCTCACCCAGCGTAGGGGAGAAGAAACCACGCACCTTCATTGCCACTGTCACCAAGCCCCTGAGAAAGTGAGAGGCTCCGGGAGGAGGGGAACATAGCGACCCCTATGACAGGAAAGGACCATAGCATCGCCGCATAACATCACCAAAAAGTCCCTACTCCTACCCCACCAACCTGGCAAGCCACTTTGTGAGGAGGTCGATGTTCACCTTATCCACATCCCTAACTGCCAGACCCCCCCTCCTAAACCAGTCTACACACCTCCTCCCAAGCCACCAACCTCGTCCCCTTCCTATCAACCCTATATTAGCCCAGAAGAAATCCCTCATCAATCCCGAGATCTCAATCTGGTGTGATAATCTAAAGACTGAGAGGAAATACGATGGAATGGATGCCAAAACCGCCTTCACCAGGGTCAGCCGTCCGCCTCTAGACAGGAGCCTGGAAGACCACCCCACCAATCTTCCCTCCATCCTCTCCAGCAGAAGAATCCAATCATGTAATCTGATGCGCTAATCTAATAAATGAAGGCCCAGATATACCAATGGCAAAGAGCTCAACACCATCTCCAACGCACCACCTACCCTCTCTGTCTCTACGACCAACAAATTAATCGTGACAAAAGTTGATTTCTGATAATTAATCCGCAATCCCGATGCCTCGCCAAAAACCTCCAGAAGGATTCTCATCCTCCTGGCCTCCAGATCTGTTCCCTCAACAGAAAAAGTGTATCATCAGCATACCGCAAGACCACCGCCTCCCTACCCTCACCAAACACAGCCTCTGAGCACACCCCTAGCACAAGCCCTATGCGCTGCCTGCGCCAGAGCATCTATTGCAAGAACAAACAGCAAAAGTGCAAGAGGCCATCCCTATCTGAACCCCCACCTAGGTTGTACCCATCCTCCTGCTGGGTTCCCATTGATTAGGACCGAGAAAGATGTCATCACACACCTCTTCATCCAAGCAATCCAAACCGTGGGAAAACCTCTCTTCAATAAGGAAGCCCATAGAAAATCTCGTTGCACTGAGTCGTATGCCTTACTAAATCAACCTTCCACAAAAAAGCATGCTTCTTCTCCCTCCTCCAGGTTGCCAACGTCTCCAAGGCAACTACAAAACCATCCAGTATTCCTCTCACTAGAATAAAGCCCTGTATGAACAAGGGAGACCAGGTCTCCAAGAATGTCTTTGAGCCTGTTGGTCAAGACCTTAGCAACAATAAGATAGACGGCATTTGACAACGCAATCGATCTAAAATCCTAGATCACTTCCACCCCTTCTTCAATAGCAAAAACAAATAGTATCTATTCAATTTATCGAAACCTCTATTCCTGACTGCAAACTCCAACATCTGCATCACATCCACCCCTACCAGGGGCTAGAATTCCATGAAAAAGAAAATAGGGAAATCATCCAGGCTAGGACACCCTTCCGCATTCAAACTCCATACCACCTGCCTCACCTCATCCTCTAAGAAGTCAGTTGTGAGTCCCTCCGCCTGAGTCTCCGTGAAACACTACACATTCTCTCCTCCATCTCTAGCATCCCCTAATACGCCTCCCAGTGAACTCCCTAAAGTAATCTGCCACTGGTCGTCCCACCTCCTCCCAGCTTAAGGACTCCCCATGTATCAGCATCTTCTCTATCCAGTTTCCCCTCCTGGCAGAAGCCATTTGGTGGAAGAACCTGGTATTGGAGTCGCCTTCCTTCAACCATCTCTACCTCAACTTCGTCTTCCATTCCACCTCTGCCTTCCTGTCCTCCTTTTACACCACCCACATCATCCTTGCCCTAATCTCCCTATCCTCTAACGAGATAGGGGCTTGGTCTTCCTGTCTGTCATCCTGGTAATCTCTGCCAGGGCCTCTTCCTTCCTGCCCCTCTTGGACGCCTTGATCTCCCTCCTGTACACCCTCAAGTGGTCACGCAGTGCACTCAGTTTCTTTGCCAAGCAACATGCTGCTGATCCCTCCACTTCTATGGAATTCCACTTCTCCAAACTCCTGAACCCCTCCTCTAAGAGTCAGGATCTATCAAATTTGAAGTATGTGCCAAAATATGTCCCCACAGTAGGCCGCCACATCAAGGGCACATGGTCTGAGAAAGGTCTCTCCAAAGCAGACATCCGTCACAGGGAAAGCCTTTGCCAACTCCACGTTAGAGAGAAATCTGTCAATCCTAGACATCTACCGTTGTTATTCCCCTAAGTGTAAGCACAGGATACCGGAGTTCAATCCATGAGGCCACGAGTAGCAACAAAGTCCACAAAAAGATCCGACCCAGGATCTTGCCTCCGCTGCCCTCCAAGCCTATCCACCGTCTGCAAGGTGATGTTGGAGTCCCCTCCAAGAAACCAAGGAATTCCATGGCATTCCGCAGTCACGGAAGTGAGTTCCTCCCACATGACTCCTCTCGCCTGGGCATCTGATGGACCATACAGCCCTGTGACAATCAACCTAAAACCTCCCACCTTCATAACCAACCTCGTAGAGATGACATGCTCCCCGTCGTAGAAGTCTTCCAAGGAGAAAACATCCTCCCTGCATGGAAAAACTAGGTTGTCAAGATCACGATCAAAAAGTTGAACACTGTGAAAACCTAGGTTGTCATGTATTAACAAATCAACAAAAATGAGAATAACCAACTGAATTAGTCAGAGATAACAAATAATCATATTTCTCGAATGAAACCCTACAACTCTTTATATAGAAAGAGGTGTCGGGTAAATTACAACATAAGTCCACAAGGATAAAATAAATAATAAAGCAGTTTAATTCAGTAAATAAAGAGATAACTAGAGTGCTCTATCAACACTCCCCCTCAAGCTGGAACATATATATCAATAATGCTAAGCTTGAAACATCTGTCAAATGCGGATGTTGAAAAAGGCTTTGTAAATATATCCACAATCTGATCTTCAGAAGACACTGATGTAGTGTAGATAATCCCACGTTGTATCAGGTCTCTAGTATAGTGACAATCAACCTCAACATGCTCCGTACGTTCATGGAGCATTGGGTTGTTTGCAATGTATGTAGCAGCGCGAATATCACACCTCATCTCCATTGGTCCCTCCACCTAGACATGGAAATCTTGTAGCACTGATCTGACCCAGACCATCTCTGTAGTTGTCTAAGCCATAGCACGGTACTCAAAGTCTACACTGGACCTGGATACTACATGTTGTTTCTTACTCTTCCAGGTCAATAAATTTCTTGCCACGTAAGTGCAGAACCTAGTTGTTGACTTCCTGTCTACCATGCACCCTGCATAGTCGGCATCGGAATAGCCAATACTCATAAGTGTGCCTTTCTGAAACAAGATACCTCTACTAGGTGCTTTCTTCACGTATCTAAGCACATGCATAACAGCATCTTAATGTTACTTAGTTGGTTTGTCCATGAACTGGCTGAGTTTTTCCACTGCAAGGGAGAGGTCAGGACGTGTGATAATAAGATACAATAGCTTACCAACCAGTTGCCAATAAAATTTGTTATCTATAGCCAGAGAATTTGTATCATAGAGGTGTCCTTTAGGATACATAGGTATATCCCATCATTCCTATCTCCTACAAGACATGAAGGGCATATTTGTGCTGACTGAGAACAATGCCCTCTCTACTACGTGCCACCTTAATACCAAGAGAGTATCCGAGTTCACCCAGATCCTTGATCACAAAGGCTTCACATCCATTGAAGGAGAGGCCAGTCGTAGTAAGCAGCAACAAACAGCTAAATGAGGACAATAGGCATCCAGGCTACAGGAGAGAAAATATCAAAGAAATCTATCCCATATGTCTAAGTAAATCCCTTTGCCACCAGTCTCTCCTTATAACGAGAGATTGTGCCACACTGCCATTTGGATTGTACTTGAGAACAAAGAGCCAGCGGCACCCCACCATTCTGGTGTGAGGAGGCAGAGTGGTCAAGTCCCACGTCCCTCTGGAGAGTAAAGCAGCCATCTCATCCTCCATAGCCTGACGCCACTTTGGATTCAGCATGGCTTGCTAATGGGACGTAGGAATCTATGTTGCAGAGAGAGCAGCAGTGAAAGTAGCAAATGATCTCCCAAAATTAGCAATAGACACTGCCCCAGCAGTATGGTAATGGACACAATTGCGATGAGCCTTCCTAACAGCAATCGGAAGATCAAGATCCTCCTCCATAGGCTCAGTATCAACAAGAGAAGAAAGCTCATCAGAGGAACTTGAGCACCACTATGTTAGTATCAACTCATACCTGACCAGAGGAGGAGATAGGTAGCTGAGGTGGTGGGGGGGTGTGTTCTTGTCGCCATGCATGCTGTCTATATGTGACAAGTAACATGTAAACCTGAGTAATCTCAGCCTTCTGTCTTATGGAAGTCTTTGTGGTAGTGGTATCCTCACTGTGTAACAAGAATCTGTTCCAAGGGAACTGGTGGAACAGGCATAGGAGCTGGGCCTCCTTCAAACGTCACCTGGTGACCATCTGTAGAGAAATAGGGAATAGGCTCATGAAACGTGACATCTGCAGTCACATAATGCTTTTTGCCTCGTGGGTCATAACATCTGTATCCTTTTTACGTGCTATTGTAACCCAGAAAGGCACACTTCACTACTCTAGGAGCCAACTTATCACTGCTAGGTCCTAGAAGGTGAACAAAGGCTACACAGCCAAAAACACGAGATGGTATAGTACATAGGCCCTCAAGATAGAGAACCTGCCATGGAACTTGTTCCTAAATAGCTGAGTTGGACAATCTGTTAATCAAATAGCATTGAGTTAACACTGCATCTCCCCAGCACACCTATGGCACATTATGCTATATCAGTAATGTTCTAGCCACATCTAACACATAACGGTGTTTTCTATCCACTACACCATTCTGCTGCGAGGTATGGAGGCAAGATGTCTGGTGAACAATTCCAAGAGATTTGTAAAAGGCTACTAGCTTAGCTGTATAGAACTCCAGAGTATTTTCATATTGTATAATTTTTACAATGATAGAAAACTGAGTTTTTATTTGTAAAATAAATGTTTCAATCACAAGTCCAACATCTAGTTTATTCTTTAAAAGAAATAACCATAACATCCTGAAAAAATATCTACAACAAGCAGGTAGAATCTATGACCAAGTCTATCTGACACTCTACTAGGACCCCATACATCTATATGCAGTAAATCAAAAATAGCAACAGAACTCTAAGAAAAACTGGAAGAAAACTGGCTCTGTGATGCTTTCCCAGCTGACATGCATTACACAATCTCAGTAGCAAGCGATATATGAGGGATGACGTGTCGAAACCTATCTCGTAAAGGGTGCCCAAGATGACGATGCCACTGAAGAGTTGTACCAGCACTAAAAGCAACCTCGCCTAGACACATAGCAGCAAATGGATTGTGGATCAAGCGATACACACCCCCTCCTCATGTTCACCACAAATCATCCCCCCCACGAATTTGTCCTGAAAAATACAGCCCAACCCATCAAATATTACGCAACAGTGCAAGTCTTTTGTAATCCTACTAACAAATAAAAGACTAATCGAAAAATCAGAAACATAGAGAACATTAGGCAAAATCAGTGCAAGTCACTGCCACATCTCCTCTACCATAAACTCTGCACTACCTACCATTTGCCACCTGCACAGATCTACCCAAGGGAACATCCTGAACCTATCTGAAATATGTCTCATCACCACTGAGATGCTAGAAAGCACCTAAATCCACCAACCACAAGGCGCTGTCAGAACTATTGGTCCCTAATCTATGAGCAGAAGTTATACTTAAGGAGGCCAATGCAATAATATCAGCAGTAGTGGTAGTCTCCTAAGTCAACTAGGAGAGACACTAGACAACATCATAATCAGCACATGACACCATGTCACTCGCCTCCTCAGAAGAAATAGCCCAGTTGGCCATAGGAGGTCTGCCATACTTCGTCTAACATGAGGCCTCTGAATGGCCGACCTTCCCACAATGAGAGCAGATGGTGTGGGGTCTGCCAGTCATACCCTGACAACCACGTCCTCTCCCCTAGTAGATGGAGCACGACATCCTCCATATGCAGCAGCAACAAGAACAAGAGTCTGTCCAACATCTAACATGGATGGTTTAACAACCACCCTACTCACACGACTATAGACTTCTTCAAGTGATAGAAGCTTAGCCAGAGTCAGAACCTGGGGCCTAACAGCTTCATAATCTAATCCAAGTCCATCTAAAAACTGGAGGATAGCATACTCCTTCCTGTGAGCCCTCTGAGTGGCATAGGTGTAGACAAGCCGACAAGCATTGCACTTCTCTAGGAGCCCCTTCAGAGTAGCATAGTACTGGAAAAGTGACTGACCCTCTTGTTTGAGCCTACTAATGGCATGGTGAATCTCAAACACCTTGCTGGAATTCTTCTCGTAAGAGTACGTGTCACATAGAGAATCTCCCATCTCCTTGGTCGTCCTGTAGTACATAATCCAATCACTGATCTGAGGCTCCACAGAATTCATGATCCAAACCCGGACCATTGCATTATCTATCTACCATGTGGCATTCTTCCTGATCTTGTCTTGTGGCTCTAACTCCAGCATAATATGTTCCTTATCATGTCCTTCGACAGTCATAAGGAACGTCTGAGACCATCTGCATAATTGGTCACATTTAACTTGGCAATAGAAACGAATAAGGGAGTTTTGTAACTTCCGATGTCAATAGCGGTACCCGATGACACCTTCGAAGTGCTTAAGGAGGCCATCATGCCTTAAGACTGCCACAAAATGCTCCAAACATGATCTGAAATCACTATTCAGATCATGAAAAATCGAAAATCAAAGAGAACATGACTTCTTGATCATGAGATATAAAATCCAAAGATCCTAGATAGCATCCCAAGAGTCACTAGCATCCTTCAGATCAAGGCTTAGCATATGTTAGGGTATGGGGAAGGCCCTAACAGCACCTCTAAGAGGTGCTACTCCTCTTTGTCGGCGAGAACACCCAGCCACCAACTACCACTACCCGCAGCCAAGCAACAGGTAGCAGTGGCAGACAATTTGCAGGCCACGGCAACCCACAGCAAGGGTCGCTGCAAGTGGCAACAGCCTGCAGGAGGGTGGCACGGTGGTAAGGCAATGGAGGCAACCTGCAGGGAGGCTGTGGCGGTGGCCAGTGGAGCGTTGGCGACGGCCCTGAGCGCAAGCAACAACTAGCTGGGGCCAACGGTGGCTGGCAGAGCACCGGCTGCAACCCTGAACGTGGGCGATGACCGGCTAGGGTCGGCGGTGGCTCCTACAAGTGCCAACAAGTTGGTTAGGGTTTTTAGTAGGGGGTACAGAGGCTTATGTGGGTGGGATACTGAAGCGTTGAGCTAGGATTGCCGCTCTATTACCAAGTCGAAGAAAACAAATAATCATATTTCCCAAATGAAACCCTACACCTCTTTATATAGAGAAAGGTGTTGGGTAAATTACAGTATAAGTCCATGAGGATAAAATAAATAACAAAGCAGTCCAAAACAGTAAATAAAGAGATAACTAAAGTGCTTTATCAACAGTATTCATCCCAGATCCATGTAAATCAACTTCATCCAGATATAAAGATCTTAAGCATAATATAAGGCATGTCGGGTACATCATGATGAAAGGATGGAATTGCCATAATCAGGAATTCAGCAACTTTATCCTTTTTAAGGAGAAAAGGGATGGCTCCTTCAAGTTAAGATAGCCATGAAGATGTTATTTGATAGCAAAATAAACCAGTAGAAACATCACAATCCCCACATTATGGCTCACCATGCCCCCCTCTTGTACCCATCTAAAGGGAATGAAATTTTGGACTCTCTTAGCCACAATCTCTATCTGAGTTATAGCCACTACAAAAAATATTTTTTCTAGATATCATCAAAACACTCACATTAATGCTACTAAAAAGGCCAAGTCAATCTTGGAGCAAGATAGTGCTAGTTATTCAACATTCCAAGACATAAACTTGCTAGTTCTTCAACATTCCAAGACATAAACTTGACATCTAAAGCTATCAGGATGAAAAAATTACTGACGAAATCAAAAGCATTATTACCCCGGTAGAGTGATGATCACATTTGGAAGATTATTGCGATCACTAATTTACAAAAACTTTAAAAAATACAATTCTAGGGATTCTAATTTTGTTTATCTTGTTGACTGGAGACATGTGAGTCAGGGCGAGAGGGGGTGATGTGGGTACTCATGACCCCATACGCTGCGAGGAGATCTCGTCGTGCAATCATTTGCTACAAATGTAGGATGTATGGTTGTGTCGCATCCAATTGTCGTGATCCACTGGTTTGCTTGGCGAGCCGAGGGTTGGGGCATGAGAGGGATTCATGTAAGAGAAAGGTGGATTCGTCTTCGAAGGTTATGATCAGTGCCTCACCACCTCCATTTCCATCTGATCCCCCTGGTTTGGAGGTTGAAGTGTCGCGATCCCCTTTAGCAAGTTCTCTTGATTCTAATTTGTCTTCATCTTTAGTGGAGGATCTTCTGCGAAGCCACTTTTCTTTGGAAGGGGTCGAGAGTTCTCTTTCCGATAGTGCACGTCATAGAATTCTTCTTTTTGATCTCCTTAAGGAAGAACTTGAGAGGCTGAGATGTATGCAGATGGATGTTGGTGATACTCACTTCTGGTAGAGGGCTCCTATCCATGGAGGCGCATCTGAAGATATGCCTCCTACGGCGTTGGAGTTGGAGTTCAGGATTTGGCGCATCCCTCTAAAGTTGCGTACATTGGAGGTTGTGCGTGAGTTGTGTGCCAATTTTGCTAGGATAAAGTGATGCACAAGAATTGGCTTGCAAGAAGGGGATTTATCATGTGTTCGGGTCATTGGATAGATTCTAGTGGGTCAAAAATTACTGTCCAAGGCAATTCTTGGACCGGGGGTTCTTCTTGGATCATAAAGTTCGAGTTAGTTGGTGATTTGCATAGATCTTACGTGGAGGTAGTAAGCAATGGTGGTCCAGCAAAGTCATCAGAGAAGAAGACCGTGCGACAGATATGGAAGCTTATTATTAGGCGGGATTATCCTCCAAATTCAAATTTTGAATTTGAAAAATAAGAGCAACTCGAATCAACATTTATTTTTGGAGATGCATACCCTTCAAATCTGCCACTTGTGGCTGAACCAGTTGGATAGGTTGAGTGTGACAGCCAGCAACTTTCAAAACCTTAAATTGTTGGCATTGACTATGCTAAAATCTTGGGAATCAGGCAGAGTGGCGTAGTTTCTAGTTTTAGAAGTGGTGGCGATAATTGTGGGGATGAAATTGAAAAGAAAGGAGCTGGTTACGATAATTATGGCAGTAAGAAAGGTGAAGAAAATCGAGGTGAGGAGCTGGCAATTTTTCGAATTTGACTCCCTACATTGATGAGGGGTTTTCCTTGGATTTTGAACCAACATTTTGGTGAGTATCAATTGTGGGGTGGAGTGTCTACAAGATCCCTCATTATTTCCTAAGGCAAATCTGATACCTTTTCTCCAAGTGGAAGATCAGGATTTTAATGGTTTTGAAGCTGCCATACATATAAGGTTCAACTTGGATCATGATCCCAACGTTGTTGTTTCGTCCTCTTCCATTTTTCAACGTAAAGCAATTCCAAGACATTTTTCTTTACCTCTTATGTTGGTGGAGGATACAGAATTTCCTTCTGGTACATCGCCTTGCATCTTGTCTTTGGATTCTTCGCTGGTGGAGGCAAAAATTGGCAAGACAACAGTTGTTGATCTTGATGTGTCAGAAAAAACAAGTGATGGGGAAGCTTTGGAGTGTGCATCAGCAATGAGTCAGACATAGGTTGATTTATCATACAAAGAGGCAGCGGCTGCGATCCCAGAAGGAGAGAGAGAGAGAGAGAGTGAGTGAAGATACATATGTCAAATGATTAGTACTAATGTTTGGGTAAATTTTTCTAAGTGTAGGGTTTGGTTTTTGGAGTAAGATGTTTAACTTGAGTTTCTTATGAAGGGTGTGTCCCTGCGGGTGAGCTCTTTGTAGTGTGACCATGTAGTCAGTTCCTTGTGCCTATTGTATTTATCTTTAGCTTAATTTTAATGGATCCGGATGACTACTAAATGTTGGTAGTCTTACTATTTTTTTCTATTAAAAAAAAAAAACAATTCTAGATTTTTTAAGATCCCATCTCTTCATCTTTGCCACCTGAATAAACAAAAAAGAGATACAATGTGTTGTCTTCATTACAGTTTTAAAATGACCTAATGACCTGTAAATAAAATGGCACAAAAAAAACATAAAACTAATTGGCTCCACATACTTGAATTCTTCTGCATAGCCCTTACACATGTAGCTTGCAAGGTTCCTGGTGGTCAAAGACATGCATGGTGCATGTCCATGTTGTCCAAACCTTACCGACCAGAAGCAAAAGGGCTCATAGTCAAGGTAAAGTACATGGGTGAACACAAGTTTTAAGTTTGCCATGGCGAATGACAACACCACGAACACCCTATTGCAAAATATGGACTTCAAAGGATCATCCAAAGATGAGGAGCCGAAAAATGGCTCCTCCACCACTACCTATGTCAAATGGTCAAATGCGTCCTAAGATTCGAGAGTCCACCACCAAGGTCAATTGCGTAGATCTATCAAAGCCAAAAATTTGCTGAATGGAAAAGAAGATTAGCTCGTAAATATATTAAATTAAAAGATGAACGGACTTACACATTTTAGAGTCCAAAGTCAGAAAAATAATAAGCCTCCCTCACTACATTCTCTACCCAACACTTATCATCATTAAAAACTTTACCGTTCCTCTGCAACCAAATAGCCCAAAGAAAAGCAAATACTTTGCATCAGCCTGCCATGTTCAAATGCAAATGACCCCAGAACATCTCCTAGAACAACTCAAAATCAGTATAGTTGGCCATATGTACTGCACAATGATCCAGAACCTCTTTAGAGAAACCACATTCGAAGAAAAGATGCAGAATATCCTCTTTTGACTGACCACATAATGGACAAGTGGTATCATCTGATGTGTACCATTTAGTTCGATACACTTTAGTTGCCAATCTCTTTCTCCTAAAAAAAAATCACAAAAATAACTTGACTTTGAGGGGAATCTTACAACTCCACAGCAACTTTGAAGCCTTCTCCACATGTGTTTGTTGTCCACCATTAGAAATTAGGAAATTGTATGCATTCTTGACGGTGAATCTGTCATGTTTCCACTGCATCATATCCAATCCAACAGTAGGAGAGAACTCCCACAAAGTGGACAGCAACTACTAAAATTCATAAACATGATATCAAAAAGTCCTTCCAGAAGTCCGATGTCCCAAACATTATGCTCTTTATCCCATAAATTGACCACAAGTGATTCCTTATGTTGAATATGCCGGAACAACCTTTGATACACTTCTGAATTTGTCATAATCAGTCCGATCAACACACCAAAATTTAAAAGAACGACCATCCCCAAGTGCCGAATCAAAATGGCTTGCAAACTCAACCATTAAAGGACACACAGAGTGCCAAAATGTGGAAGAACCATTAGTTGTTACAGCCCTCTGGATAAGATTCATGTCTCCCCCATATGAATCTTTCAAAGTGAATGTGAGCATGGCCTAACCATTAGAAAACAATCACACCAACCACTTCAACAAAAGAGCCTTATTGAAGCAGTCCAACTTGCCTACACCATCTTCTTTCTTAGGCTTGCAAATCTCCTCCCAAGAAACCAATTGTGCAAATCTCCCTTCCCAATCTACCCCCTTCCAAAAAAATCTTTTCCTTATCAAGTCAATGTTCCTTAATATCTTTTTTGTTGGTGCAAATATCAACATGAAAAACACTGGGATAGATGACAAAATCGATTTCAGAAGGACCAAACGTCCTCCTCTAGACAGAAGTCTACCACTACAAGAGGATAACTTCGTAAATAATCTTTCAATAAGAGGCCTCCAGAAGAGTTCAATTTCTTCCCCTTTAATGGCAAACCGAGGTATTTAATCGAAAGTCTAACCACCGGCGTCTGAACGATACCTACCAACTCATTCTCCTATCTACATTCCATTCCTATCAAAATCAATATGGACTTATTCCGATTGATTTTAAGGCCTAAAATTTCAGCAAAGATTTTCACCAACGAGGAAACATTGGATGCTTCTCTTCCTCCCCCTTCAATGAAAAAGGTCGTGTTATCAACATATTACAAAATTGGAGTAATAATCCTACCGTCATTCTTAGTAGTGTATCCTCTAAATAGACCACTATCACAGGCTCAAAAGGCCATATTTGCAAGTGTATCTACCGCAATGTTGAACATCGATGCTAATGGACAACCTCGTCGAACTCCCCTCTGTGGCTGAGTCCAAGCCCCATTCTCACTACCATTCACCAACACCAAAAAGGAGGATGTGATCACACATCTCTTCATCAACATTATCCAACAAATTGAAAAACCCCTCCTCTTCAAACCATCCCACAAAAAATTCCAAGACACAGAATCATACACCTTAGAAAAGTCAACCTTCCACAAAAAAGCCTTAGATTTCTGTCTCTTCCAAGAAGCCAAGAATTCTTCCGGAAGCACATAGGAATTCCTGTAACGATCTTCCTCTCACAAAGGCGGACTGGACGGGTGAGATGATATCAGGAAGCACATGGCGCAACCGATTGACAAGAATCTTAGCCACCATAAGGTAGATGGGGTTTGAAAGTGCAATGGGTCTAAAAGCTCACCTCCTCAGGAGCTTGTTTCTTAGGTAGAAGAAACATATAAAATTTATTAATCTTTTCAATACTTGTGTTACCCTCAAAAAATTCTCTAATCATGGCCATTACATCTGGGACAACCACCTCCCAAAATTCCTTATAGAAAATGATTTGTAGTCCATCTGAGCCAGGGTAGCCTTCCGCCTTCATGCCTTTCAATGCAACCAAGACCTCATCTTCCTCCGCAACCTTTACAAGGCTAAGTTTCGCCACTTCGCTAATTTAATCCAGATGCAAATTAGCCAGACGCCAATCACCACAAGGCTGTTTCGTTGTGAACTCCTGAAAGTACTCTTTAAAAGCATCACAAATCTGATCCCTTTTCCTAAGGACATTGTCACCCACCTTCAGATTATTAATCATGTTTCTTCTTCTAGCACTAGCCGTTAAGTGAAAGAACCTGGTATTTACGTCTCCTTCTCTGAGCCAAAGCTGTCTGGATCTCTGTCTCCAATCCATTTCTAACTTATGATCCTCTTCAAACACAACAGACTGAAAATTCCATCTCCTGGCGTTCCTCCTCAGAAAGTGTACCAACCTCCTCCTATTGGTGTATTTTAGCTTATTTTGTTCCGTCTTATTATGTGGGCTATAATAGTCCATGTCCCTTAAGGGCATTCATGTACTTTTAGCCCTTTGGTCCCTCTCTATATAAAGAGGCCTAGGTTTTCTAATAAACTCGAACTCTTTCAACCAACTTGGTATCAAAACACCGGTCTTAAACCGTGGTTCTAGGTATCCCACCCCTCAAGGCCTCCTAAACCCTAACACCCAAATTCCGTTCTCTCTCCTCCTTCCTTGGCAGTGGCGGCAGCACTCTTCGGCGACCCTCTGGCCGCACACAGGTGCCCTAGCGGCTGGAGGTGGCGCCCTTGTTCAGCCTTTAAACGACGTTGAAGGGGCGCCAAGCCTTCTAAGCCATCGCGCGGCCACACACAGGAGCCCTAGCAACCTAAGGCGGTGCCACTCCGACTCGATTCAGACCTCGCGACGAGGTTGCAGCGACGAAGAAGCTCTTTAACAATCGAGCGAAGCTCCGGAGAGGCCCTAACGGCTGGAGGCGACGGTGCTGCAGCTTGATACAGCCCTCGGGATAGGGCTGTAGCGACGTGGAACCTCCAGCACCACCCAGTGGTGCTCCGACGAGGGTCAATAGACCCAACGGCGGCACTCGCAACCCCATACAGGGGCTACTGTCAGCACTGCAGGTCCTAGTGGCTGCGGCGACGCTCTGTAGCAGGCTTTAGCGCCGCCATCCAGCCTCTGTCGGTGTCACGGTGGCTACCTGAGGTCGCGACCGGCAGAGATCAGGCGACACAACCACTAAGCATCACCTGCTACATCTATAAGGGGCATATTACCCTGATCTTGAGATTGCAGCCGGTTCGGGTTGCTAAAAGGGGGATCTAGATCTATTCACAACCTCCTTGGGTGTTCTCCTTGCACCCAAGTAAGGCTACCACCTGTCCAAGGAAGCCTCCTAGCAGCTATGCAGATCTGAATCTGCTGGATTTTCAAATTATTTGATGATCTCTTGGTCCTAGACACGTGAGTGAGGCTTCCGGATTGTGGAGATGGCTTCAGATGATCAGTCCGAGGTGTCTTCGGACTCTATTTCGGATATCGGGGTACTCAAGAAATTGTTCTTTGGTCCAGTTGTTAAGTTGGACGAGACCAACTACCTGCGATGGTCCCAGACATTTCTTATGACCGTTAGGGGTCATAAAAAATGCCATATACTTACCGATCTAGAGCCTAAGAACAAGGCTGGCACAAATGCCAACTGGGATAGTGATAATGCCATGTTTTGTACATGGCTGATGCAAACAGCTATTCCCAGAATAGGAGATGAAATCATGTATTATACTATAGTGAAGGAGATGCGGGAGTCTTTGCATGATACCTATTCACATGCCAAGAACTCCGCACGTGTTTTTCAGGTCTTTTACGATCTCTTTTACCAACATCAAAAGGGGCGCACGCTTTCACAATATTACTCTCTTATGAAGGGTATGCTGGAGAGGCACTACTCCTACCTACCAGGATGTGCCTGCGAGTCCTGGAGGAGTTTCAGGAGACAGTTGGTTGTTTCTCTTTTCTTGGCTGGCCCTGGACCTGAATATGCTGCAGCCAGAGATCAGATTCTTATTGCTCCGGAGCTTCCTACCCTGGAGAAAGCATATAGCAAGCTCAGCAGAGTTACAGTGCGTTCCCCTACTACTGATTCTACTACTCAATTGTCCGTGTTAGTCACGATCCCTGGACATGGCAGGGGTACTTCTTATCCTACACGTGGTCGTGGACGTGGATGCTCTTCTGGTATGCGGAATAGAACTCTGTGTACTTATTGTGACAAACTTGGCCACTCTTATGCTACATATTGGCAAAAGCATGGTAGACCATCAACGGCCAATCAGGCAGCTAAAGTCCCAGATTTAGCTCTTACTACCCCTGATGTTAGCTCCTTGAGTACCGAGATTGAAACTCTATGACAGCAGATTGCTCTTTTAACTCAGGCTTCCGCCTCTCAGACTCCTGACACTGCAGTTATGGCTACGTCTTCAAAGGCTCCCGCGATTGGTATGTCATCCCTTTCGTCTTCTGGTGAGTGGTTGATTGACTTTAGTGCATCTAAGTACTTATGTGGCGATAAAGGTTCTTTCTCCCAGCTTGCACATGTTATACCTACCAGGACAGTACAGGTGGCTGATGGGAGACACTCGCCACTTGTTGGCAAGGGAGATGTCTTTATCTCCTACCTTGAGGCTTGCAGATGTTTACTATATGCTTGATTTTCCATTGAGTTTATTATCAGTTAGCAGTAGCACCAGAGATTTGAATTGCCGAGCTATTTTTTATGCATCCTCTTGTGTCATGCAGGACAGATTCACTAGGAAGACGATTGGTGGAGAGCATGAGGAACATGGGGTGTACCATCTGAGCAGTACTACTTTTGCTACTTTTGCTACTCAGGGTCTTGCTTCTGCTAGATCTCTCAAGTAGCACCACCGCCTTGGCCATTTACCAATTCATCGCCTCAGACGTGTTCTTCCACATATCCCCTCCACTGCTACTCTCACCTATGATACATGTCAGCTTGGCAAGCACCACAGGGCTAGTTTCTCCTGTTCTTCCTATATTTCATCTATTGCCACATTTGACCTGATTCATATGGATGTGTGGGGTCCCAGTCGTACTCCTGATCGACTTTGGTAAAAATATTATCTTGTTTTAGTTGATGATTTTTCTTGTATTACTTGGATGTTTCTCTTAAAAAATAAGTCTGATGTGGGGCAACTTATTGAAAACTTTGTCAAGGAAATAAAAAACCAGCATTTGTTTTTGGTGAAGTGCTTGCATTCTGATAATGCCTTCGAGTTTTGTACTACGCGTTTGCGCACTTTTTTTTCTAATTGTGGCATTATTCATGAAACATGTCCTCATACCTCTCAGCAAAATGGTATTGCTGAGAGGAAACATCGGCATATTCTTGATGTTGCCCGCACCTTATTGATTCATTATTCGATCACGTCTCTTTACTGGGGTGACGCTGTTTTAACTGCATATTTTTTTATAAAGCAGATGCCCAATGCTACGTTACATGAACGGATTTCTCTTCAGGTCATGTATCCCGATCGCCCCCTGTTTCACGTCACCCCTCAGACTTTTGGTTGCGTTGCCTTTGTCTATTTGTTGGGACCAGGTCGGAATAAACTTACACCGAGAGTAGTTAATGTGTTTTTCTAGGGTATACCCGGACACAAAAGAGGTATCGTTGTTTTGATCTGCTTATCTCTCAACATTATGTTTCTGCGGATGTTACCTTTCATGAGGTTGTACCTTTCTTTTCTATGACGGCTGCTGAAATGCCTCCTGAGAGCGATATGGCACCTATGCCATATACACCTATTCGCTTTGGGAGCTTCCATGAGGTTCCTATCCCTACTAGACCACCGCTACCACATGCTACGCATCCCTTTCCATGCCTAACAGAGCCACTCTAGACATGTTCGCCCCCATGCTACCTATCAGGGACCCCCACCCTTGCCTTCACCATCGGCTTCTCAGGTGAGTCCTTTAGACACTAACGTATTTTTGCCATGTGATGGTCACAGGGACAGGACATGTGATGTGCCAGGAGATGATCTTGATATTCCAATAGCCATTCGGAAACAACCATGGACCTGCACCCCTTATTCTACTGCAGGGGCACTTGCTGCTGACAGTTTATCTCCTGGATTTGATGGGTTTACACAAGCGTTAGCTACTACGCAGATTCCAGCCACTTACCATGAGGCCATGCTTGATCCAAAATGACGGGTAGCCATGGAGGACGAGATGGTCGCTCTTCAAGGTCGTGGGACATGGGAGTTAACCCTACTTCCTAATGGTACTGTAGTTGGCTGCCGGTGGGTATTTACTATAAAATTTAATCCTGATGGTGGTGTTGCTTGGTACAAAGCCCGCCTCGTGGCAAAGAGGTTCACCCAGACTTATGGGGTTGACTTCTTTGACACCTCACCAGTTGCCAGGTTTCCAACGGTCCGGGTCTTGGTTGTAGTAGCAGTTCAGCTAGATTGGCCCTTGTATCAACTAGATGTCAAGAATGCTTTCCTTTATAGTGATCTCCAAGAGGAAGTCTATATACAGCAGCCACCTGGCTTTGAGAGACAGGGGGAGTGTGTATGCCGATTACAAAAGGCTATATATGGCCTAAAATAGAGTCCCAGAGCCTGGTTTCAAAGGTTGTCACAAGTTATTGAAGCAACTGGATTCAGGAGATCGACAACTGATTTTTCATTCTTTGTTAGGACTCCACGAGGTACTATGGTACTTCTTGTTTATGTTGATGATTTGATTATCACAGGGGATGATAAGCAGGGCATTGCTGAGGTCAAGCGCATCCTTGCAGAGCAGTTTGTTATGAAGGACTTGGGGGTCCTACGGTATTTCCTTGGAATCAAGGTTGCTCGTAGTAAGAAGGGTGTGGTCTTATCTCAGAGGAAGTATGCTTTAGATATTCTGCAGAATGTCAGTATGCTTGGGGCCAAGGAGGCCAATATTCCTATGGACCCCAAGATGCTACTTTATGATGAGGATGAACAGGTGATGAACATTAGACGGTATAGACAACTTGTGGGCAAACTATTGTATCTCACTATCACAAGGCCAGATATCCCTTTTGCAGTTAGGAGTTAGGAGACTGAGTCAGTTTATGGCCAAGGCAACATGTTAGCATTGGGATACGACATTGATGGTACTTAGACATGTCAAGAAGGCTCCTGGGAAGGGTCTTTTCTTCTCCAAGGGGCCTTCTATAACATTGGTTGGATACTCAAATGCAGACTATGCTAGATGTCATGTGGATCGCAAATCCACTACTGGGTTCTGCACCTTCTTAGTAGGGAATTTGATCACATGGAGGAGCAAGAAACAGGGTACAGTTGCGAGGTCCAGTGCCGAGTCCGAGTACAGAGTATGGCTCAGACGACTGCTAAGATGATGTAGATCAGATCCTTACCTGTTGATCTACAGGTGCAATTTTCTAGTCCCATGGAGATAAGGTGTGAAAATAGAGCAGCCACCTTCATTGCTAATAACCCAGCATTTCACAAGAGGACGAAGCATGTTAAGGTTAACTGTCACTATACCAAGGACATTATTCAAAAGGGACTGCTATGCACCACTTTTGTTGCATATGAGGAGCAGACGGCAGATTTTTTCACCAAGCCCTTAGCCAGATCTTCATTTGATACTTGTATGTCCAAGCTGAGCATGATAGATATCTACGCTCCAGCTTGAGGGGGAGTATTAGTGTATTTTAGCTTATTTTGTTCCATCTTATTGTGGGGGCTATAATAGTCCTTGTCCCTCAGGGACATTTATATACTTTTAGCCCTTTGGTCCCTCTCTATATAAAAAGGCCTAGGATTTCTCATAAACTTGAACTCTTTCAACCAACTCCTTATCAAGATCCTTAACACCTTGAAGTGTAGTCCTCCTATCACCCCTGCAAGCTGTAAGAGTGCGTTCAAACTCCATTCCCATCCTGATAGCAACGATTCTGGCAGCTAACGTGCGAGTTGCCGAAGTAGAAATCGATGTTGTAAGCCATTTATCTCTAGCCAAATCTCTGAAACCAGGTTCTCTAAACCAAGACTTATGAAATTTAAAATATGAAGCAAATGTACCTTCCTCATTACTCCATAATAAAGGTGTACAATCTGAAAATGACCTATCACTGGCAACAACATCCGCTAATTGGAACGATTCAGCCATGGAAATATTACACAAAAACCTGTCAATACAAGACATAGCACCTGAACCATTCCCCCAAGTGAAGCGCGAGCCTGATGTCGATAGATCAACCAATTCTAATTCCTGAACCACTTGCTGAAACTAAGTCATAGCCAAATCAAATATGCCATATGGTTTATCCTCTGCATATAGCGTTGCATTAAAATCTCTGCATATTAACCAAGGCATCCCCTCAACAAAAGTTGCTACCTACTGCACCTCCCAGAAAAGCAACCTTAACCCATCATCACAAGGGCCATAATCATTTGAAATAGCAAAAGATGCACCATCACATTTTCTAATGAAAATCCCCATCATCACTCTTGTCGTCATGTTCGAGGCAACCAATTCGAACACATCCTCATGCCACACCATCAATAATCCTCCCAATCTCCCCACAGTTTCCACCTCCATAAAATGTGAGAAACTATCTCCACAAAGTTGCATCTTCCAAGAAGGAGTTAGATGTTCTAAATGCGACTCCTGAAGGCCACTTCCACCCTCCAATCCACCAAATATCTCCTCAAAATAGACCTCATCTTCTCATCCCGAAGACCCTGAACATTCCATGAAAGGACCTTAACCATGGGACACAGACTTGAACCCTCCCTTATGCACCCATCTAGCCCCCACCGTATTAGCAACCCTATCATCAACCTCACGCGTCGCTTCCCCGCCCCCGACCTTCTTTATCACTTTCTTCCTCTTATAACAAGTGCTCAACAACATCCTGTGCCTATGAGGGATAGTGCTCAAGTGCCCAAAAGATAAACTAGTTGATGACTTCCTAGACAACGTCTTGGTCTTCACCGCAGACTTTGTAGAAGATGTGTGCCTATTATTGACATCAGACGCCGCATCCACATGGGTTGATCACCCTTCCACAAAAGGCTTGAATCACACAGGATGTGTGTATCAACCGACCTGCTGAAAATTGAGTCAAAAGCCACTGGTAGCGGATATTCCTGCACCACATGAGAATCCCAACAGGTCCCGAAAACACAAGAGAGCACATATTGACCAGATCACAAGGTGCACGAGCCAAGCAAGCAAACTCACCATGACCGAACCTAAAGTTGGGTCCAGTATCCACCTACTGGAAGTTGGGCTTGTGAACACCGCAAATTATATCCGCATCCCCACCTCTGTAATAAAAAATCCTATCACCATGTTGCACATGCGTTGGAGTGGAATACATGCCTATCTCAAGCACTCCATTAAAAATGGAGTCAAAAGCCACCAGCAACGATTCTTCTTGCATCAAATTGGAAACCACAACAAGACCCAGACACACAGTAGAGGAAAGAACCAGATCACAATGGGCACAAGCCAAGCATGTGGACTCACCATGACCGAACCTAACGATGGATCTGGTATCCACCTGCTGGAAGCATGGGCTATGCACATCTTTCCCTGCAACAGCTTCAGCAAACCAGGCCTTCTCCCCTACTGGAAAAACGACTACAGTTGCAACAGCGTCAGCCAATACCTTCTCTCATGATGAAAGTAAGCCTGCAACATATTCGTTGGACTGGTATTGGTCCTGTGGAATAAGATTAACATGGGCAGCAGGACCCAAGTCCACCTCATAGTGAAGAACATCAAAAGGTTTGACAATAGGTTCAAAAGACTTACCACATCTGGATCCTTTTACGGATCCAGATGCCACCTGTCGTGGGCCAAACTTATTAGCTTCCTCGGCCAAAAAATCTCTCATTGAAAGTACCACCTCAACAGCCAAATATGGCCATCTAGCTCCATCGTAAACATGGAATCCCGCAGCAGCTATTTGTCCAATATATGGCCTTTACCCAAAATAGAGAGATCTTCAAATCGCTCCTGAAACTGTGGATCTCCAGCTATAGCATCAACCGATGCCTCCTCTGCCTCCTGAGAATTCGAATTTCGAATTCTTCCCAAAGGCTGCCACTCCCAGCGAGATCTGGGGTGTCTATGTGCTCCCTTCTGCTCCTGAAACCACTACTGCCAATGACGATCAGCAGATCTCCGACACTATATCTGTTCAGTCTTCGCTTCCATCGATCTGACAGCCATCAATGGTTGGTGTGTCACGTCGCAACCACCACCTATGCGTATGAGAGGTCCTGCTTCGACACTACGCCCAAATCAACGAAGGAGATGACAAATGCGCACCTAGCAAATCTAAGAATCTCCTTCGATGGGATGGATTTACCCACCATCAAATCACCATTAACCACCACCGAAGACGCATCACCTTCCTGTAAACCAATACCAAAACATCTCCGAGCTCTCGCAAAAGAAGAGCAAACCATCTTCATATTATCAATCATTCTTAAACGAAGTGGAATGCCCAAAATGCAAAATTGAATCAAAGGATGCATTGGAATATGCTCAATTGATGCACCTTCATAAACACTCGGGAGGCACCACCGAAACAAGGAATCTCCAATCAAGGATTCCTTAAACTTAAGTTGTTCCACATCCAAAGCATCCAAACCAAATAAAAGCAACTTCTCCGATAAAACAGAAATCTTCCAAGATTTTGAATTCAAACTAAACTGAGAGAAGAAAGATCTAACCTCGTCAAGCACCAAAACACCACGATGCAAAACTCCGAGCGAGCAATCCAACAACGAATCCAAACACGTCGTTCCAGGTGACCATGCCGCCTCAACCCCTTCAGCTGGAGTCTCCCCTTGAGGAGGAGGTAGCGATCGCTCATTCCCCACAGGAGAACCACTCTGACGCAGCAACGAACATGAAAGCCTCTTGTGACCTCAACCACGACACTTAAGACAGATCAAAGGGTCGCAGCAATCCTTTGCCAAGTGCCCAAATCCCCGAAATATGAAGTAAATGAAGCTTCAGAGATAGGTTGTACGAGAGCTACCCTCCAATCTCCTCCATCTCCCCCCACGAACGCCTCTCATGTCATCCTTTCACCATCTTCCAACCGCTTCATTTCAATCCATATTTAGATAGTCCATTAAGCGTCTCCCCTTGATGAACTTATGGTAGTAGTTTACAATTGGTATAAAGCACCACTTACCATGGTGAATACCTCAAAATGTGTTTGTATCCCTGAGAAAACTCTTACAAATTTGGAGACAATGGTGGAATGGGTAGCCATTGTTTTCTACCACTTGGAGTAGCACCTTAAGGGAGGAATTCTTGGAGGGGAAGGATTCCCCTGCCCTCCACAAGCAAATGCAATCACTGATTGAGGAAATGAAGGCCCTTTCCACAACCTTGGACAATCTCCACAATGAGATGTTTTTGGTGAAGT
This sequence comes from Thalassia testudinum, assembly GCA_037157565.1. Lineage (NCBI taxonomy): Eukaryota > Viridiplantae > Streptophyta > Magnoliopsida > Alismatales > Hydrocharitaceae > Thalassia > Thalassia testudinum. Next base: position 100,666,611 of record JAZHRO010000022.1, read on the forward strand.
GTGTGGTTGCTAACGAGGATGGCACTAGCAACATCAAGTGCTCAAAGGTTCTGAAGACAGAGGCTTTGAGGGGTCCTGGAGTGCCAAAGAATTGGAGAGTTTTCTATAAAACATGGAGCATAATTTCAAGGCTGTTAAGAGGGTCGATGCAAAGATGACACTTGCAACCATGTACCTGTTGAAAGATGCCAAACCCTAATGGAGGATGCGTACGCAGAAGATCAGCCGACTAAGCATCCTCTCATAAGAGTTGGTCAAGGAACTGAATAAGCAATTCTCGCATACCAATAGACCATGGATAGCATGCAATGCCCTCAGACACCTCCACCAAATCGGCACTTCGAGGAAATATGTCAAGCAGTTCTCATTCCCACTGCTTGACATCGTAGGTATGTCTGAAGAAGATAAGCTTTTCAATTTCATGGTAGGCTCCCAATAATTGGCACAAGAACAACCTTAAAGGCAAGGAGGGCAAAGGACCTCCTAAAGACAATCGCAACAACAAATGCTTTGGTCAATTATAAGAGCCAAGCGCCATTCTTAAATAAGAAGGCAAGGCCAAGGGCAATGCTAAAGGCATAAAGTAGTTCAAGAAGAAGAATCACACTGAGGGCACGAAGGATACAGCAGAGCCATCGAAGGAGGATGCAAAGAAGGCTTGGGGATGCTTCATCTACAAGACCCCCATCATGCATGAGACCATCCGAAAAAGAAGCACAATGCTTTCATCACAGCATCTAGCGAGGAGCACAATGAGGCCATGCTCAGCATGTCCCTCTTCAAGGTTGTCCATGAGCCTTGCCCATGCTCCCCTATCTACTTGTGTGCCATGCACAAAACAAGAAAAGGAAGTTCCCACCAACTATGGAATCATTCTATGTCGATGCAACAATCCAACACAAGTTCATGCAAGCAAGGGCAATGCACTACTTCATGTTGGCTAAGGAGGGACGTGCCTTGCAAGTGGAGTTCACCAGGACATGGCCACTAACTCTACCAAGCTTAAGGTAAAGGGGGTTATGAAGGTGATCACAAGGATCATCAAACAAGGATACACCCTTGTGGTGGTTTTAGAGGATTTTCAAGTGATCATCAACCTCGACTCTATGGAGAGGACCAAGGTCACTTTTTATCCCTACATGTAAGGCATTCATTCATACCATAAAGTCTTCATGCTTCATGCAAGCAACCAAGAAGGCAAAACACATGTGCGTGATGTTCGCGATGCAAGTGCAAGATAGGTTGAAAAGGTGGGCCCACATACCTTGTGTTAGCAGGCGAGGGCAAGGAATCTGCGGAGGCAACCTTGGAGTAACCAAAGGAAGTTGCCCATCTGCTTGGAGAGTTCTAGGATGTAATACCCAAGGAACTCCCTAAGAAGCTTCATCTAAAGTGGGATGTGGACCATGCCATCAAGTTGGTCCTAAGGGTAGCACTAGCAACCTTTGCTCCATACAAGATGCTCCTGACATGCTTGTAGGAGTTGAAGAAGCAACTCAGGGAACTTATGGATGCTAGGCTAACACAACCTAGCGAAGCATTGTATGGTGCACCAATGTTGTTTCAAAAGGACAAGTCCCTATAAATGTGCATGGGTTACCGTGCATTGAAGAAAGCAATAGTAAAGAACAAAGTATCCCATGCCCAACGTGTATAAATTGTTCAATCTGCTAGATCAAGCAAGTTCTCAAAGGTGGGCCAACACTTAAGGTACTATCATGCGCATCAAGGAAGAAGATGAGCCAAAGATGGCCTACACGACAAGCTATGCTTCTTTTAAATTCCTTGTAATGTCCTTTGCCCTATCAATACCCCTGCTACCTTTTGAACCTTAATAAACAAGTATATCAATTATTTTGTTGTTGTGTACTAGGATGACATTACTGCATATTCCCCATACCATAGAGGAGCACCTCCAGCATTTGCGTATGAAGTTGAGGGAATACTAGTTATGCTTGAAATGAGAAAAGTGTGCTTTTGTCCGATGAGAGTATCATTCCTCGGTCACATTATTGGTGGCAAGAGCATCAAAATGGACTAAGATATGGGCCATCAAGGAGTGGCCTAAACCTTGGAAGGAGGGGACACCAAGCTTGCTTTGACGTCAATTTCTTCTTCATGGTAAAGCATTTATGGCCATATTATTTGGTTGTACCACGAATTTGCATCCAAAGAGATGGTATTGCCACAGTTTGTGGCAATGCACATCTCCTGGTGCACAAGGTAGTGCTTCTCCGTGTCACTAAGCATGCAACTTTCGTATGCAATAGGGTGTTTGTCTTGCAACAAGACACCTCCTAATAAGAAATCAATGGCATCAAAACTTCAAAGGATCATCCAAAGTTGGGAGCCATAAAATGAGCTCCTCCACCACTTCCCGCTTCAAGCAGTTGAATGCCTCTTGTCATTCTAGAGTCCAGTACCAAGGCAAATCCTTCCTAAGTAGATTAATCATGACCATTGCCTTCTTCGAATACCCTTTAATGAACTTACAACAATAGTTCACAAGCCCAAGGAAAGAGCATAACTTCTCAATGGCCACTCCTAAATGACCCGTATCTTTCTTGGGTCCTTTTGATGGCCTCACCAACAATAATGTGGCCAATGATATCACCCACTGGCCAAAAATGCACTTTTCCTATTTTAAGCATAATTAGTGTTCTCACAACTTCACCATCATATGAGAATGCTAGAGTGCTCCCCCAAGGTGCAAGAATACACAATAATGTCACCCAAGCACAATTAAAGAATCGATATGCTCATAAAAAACATTGTTCATTAAGGTATAGAAGGTATTAAGGGCATTGCATGAGCTAAAGGACATTACAAAGAATTTGAAAGAACCATATCTTGTCACACTAGTCATTTTTCACTCATCTCTTTCCTTGATGCTTACTTGATAGAACCCTTAGCATAGGTCCATCTTCAAGAAGTTGCTTAGCCCAACTGGTCAAACAAGTCAGTCGCATTAAGCAAGGGATACTTGTTCTTTACCATCACCTTGTTAAAGTTACAATAATCCAAGCACATCTGTAGGGACCTGTCCTCCTTCTAAAAGAGCACAGTGCACCATTGGTGCTTTACTAGGCCGCATTAGCCCAACATCTAGGAGTTCCATGAGTTTCTTATTCAACTCCTCTAAGTGTGTTGGCATCTTATTTGGAGCAAGGGCTAACGTCATCCCTAGAACCAACTTGATGACATGATCCACATCCCACCTCAGAGGAAGTTCCTTGGTGAGTTCCTTGGGCATGACATCTTGGAACTTTCCAAGATGATGGACGAATTCCTCTAGGTACTCCAAGGTTACCCCCTCAGAGTCCTTGTTCTCTCATGCAAATGAAAGATATGTCAACTCACCCTTGAGCAGCCCATCTTGCAAATGCATCATAGATATCACCCACCCATGTCCTGCCTTCTTGGTCACTTGCACAAAGCATGGAGACTGGAGGGCATGGATGATGCTACGCAAATAGGGGTAAACCCTTGGCCCTTCCACAAAGTCGAGGCCAAGGATCTCTTGAATCCATCTGTCTACATGGAAATACAATCCTGGTATTTGAAGATTTGAGGTTTCTCTTGTACCTTTATTATCCTTTTCGACCAATGTTATGATGCTTCTTTCTATTTGTACAATCTAGAAGCACCATACAGAAAAGCACATGTCCCTTCCATTCATCAATCCTTATGACCACCTTCATGGTCTCCTCTGCCTCAAGCCTAGTAGAGTTAGCAACCTTCATGTGGCCTACATCCTTGGTGAATTCTACTCCCAAGGCATGTCCCTCAGCCAACATGAAGTTATGTGTTGCCCCAAATCCATCGTGGCCTGAGGACTTCCACTGAATAGCCACAACAACAAAGAGCAATTCTAGTATCAGTGGGAACTTCCTCTTCTTGTCCCTATGCATGGTGCACAGGTAGAAGAGGGAGCATGCATGGCACTCGTGGACAACTCGTAAGGGGGCCTTCTTAGGCACAGCCTCATTGTCCTCTTTGCTTGACGGATGACCAAGCCGTTAAGCTTCTCCAAATAATCCCATGCATAATTGGGACCTTCATAGATGAAACATCCTCAAGACTTCTTCGCATCCACCTTCTTAGATTGGTCTACTCCATCCTTCACGCCCTTGATGCAATTCTTCTTCTTGAACTACTCTTTGCCCTCAACCTTTCCCTTGTCACCTTTTTATCGAAGGATGGTGCTTGGCTTTTGTAATCGACCAAAATGTCCACTATCACGATGGTCATTGGGAGGTTCTTCACTTCTTGCCTTTGAAGCTTTGCTTATGGCTATGGTTGCAAGCCCATCAGGATACTGTAAAGCTTATCTCCTTCAGACATACCTTGGATCTCAAACATTAAGGATGAGAATTGTATAACGTATTCCCTCAAGGTGCCACTATGGTGGAGGTATCTAAGGACATCAAGTGTAATCTACATTGTGCCGGTAAACAAGAATTGCTCCTTTAGTTACTTGACCATCTCATCCCACAAGAGAATTCTTGGTCAATCGTTCTCCTCCTTATGCATCTTCCACCAGAGTTTGGCATCTTTCAACAAGTACATGGCAACAAGTGTCACCTTCTCCACATCAACTATCTTAACCACCTTATAACAATGTTTCGTGACTTATACGAAATCCCCCAACCCTTTTTGGCTCTCCAAGACCCTGCAAAAGCCTTCAACTCCGGGACCTTTAAGTGCTTGATGTTGCTAGCACCACCCTACCTAGCAACCACACACTTGACCAAGGATTCATCTTATTGCAAAGATTATCCAAGGTCGTGGAAAGGGCCCCCATTTTCTCGATCAGGTACTGCATCTATTCACGGAAGCAAGGGAATCTTTCCCTCCGAGGATTCCTCTCCTAAAGGTGCTCCTCCAAGCAAAAGAAGACAATGGACTAGTTAACTATTGTCTCCAAATCTAGAAGAGTCTTCTCAATAAGGATGCCAATTTCGATTTACCCAACCCAAACCTAATGCACCCCAACCTGATTGGGGTAGGTAAAACCCAATTCTTTTAGGTTTTAGATAGGTATGGGTTTTGATTTACAAACTCAAACAGGTATGGGTAAGCGTATGGGTATGCATTTGGGAGTTTACCCATTTACTAGACCCATTTACCCGACTTATTTACCTATATATTTTTCCTAAATGCTTTATTCTACACCCTAATTTAACAAGCATATATTGTGATGGAAACTTTGTACTACCTTTTTGTTTGTGTGTGAACTCATAATTATTTATTTTTACGTGATAACTACAACCAAACTTCTTGATCTTTTATATACAAATTATATGATTGGTGTTTAAAATGGCTTATATATGAAGATGAATCTCGCAATCCATTATACATAAATTAGTACAAGATAGATAAGTGGGTAAGGGTCTGGGCATGGGTCTGTTTTACATACCAAATGAGTAAATGGGTAAGATATGGTTAGAGGACTTGAAAGTGGGTGTGGGTTTGGCTATACCCAAACATGATCCATTTACATCCATACTTCTCGAGGGCAGCAACAAGTTCTGAGGTAGTCACCATGGTGACTGACACTCTAATACTGGTTGGACTTGAATGGAACACCAAGTTGTGAAATCAACCAAATAATGGCTATACTTTGATATCCATGGATGGCACATGTAAACGGTAAAAAAGGACCTTCAAGAATTTTAATAAGGAGAAGAGATAACTATATGAGAGGAGATCAAGATATTCCAAGGAGATAATTGACCAAGATATACAAAGAGCGTCAAAGAGAGGGTGGGTGAGAAAAGAAAGAAAGGGGGAAAAGACTTTTGAAAAAGGGAGGGTAGACAATCCAAATAGCATATTGTTCTTAGAAGAACCATATCCTTTCGATATCAGGGTAACATATGCAGCTGTTCAACTTATATGACTACAAGTGAAGCAAATGAAAAGATCTACGACCTTACATTTTACAAATTGTGTTTCTTCACCTCCTACTAACTCAAATAAGGACTATAATGAATCTAATAGAACCAATATATAGCTTGATTAAGTTATCATGACCTTTTTTTCAGAAATAACACATTTTTGAACCAATCATATACCCCCAAAGGTAGAAGTAAATTGAGAGGATTCCGAACTGCATAAATCCCTTTCCTTGGACTTATGGCTTAAAATTGTCAACACACGAGGAAGAAAGATTCATATCCCTTGCTGGACTACACTCCTCATCACCTCTGCACATGAGTATTCTCTTTAGAAAGGAACAAGGACTAGCTCACAGCTTCACATCAATCTAACATCCATTACTTTTTCGAATGTTTTTTTGTGAAAAGGTTAATTTTTGTTCTAAAACTTAATTGGTGATCAAAGTTGATAGTAGCTTAACCACAGCCACCAATAAAGCTCAAGATATAGACTTTATAGCGCTACAGAGATTGTGAAATGAATAACAGATGTTGGTTAAAAAATCTACGGGAATAGGGAATGCAGTTTGAACAACATCACCATCATCCACAAACCTAGAAGATAAACTTACAAGCACTGAGGAGCTTTCTATGGCTGAATAGAAAGATGGCCCAGGAAGCAAGTAGTTGAATAGGCCATAGGTGTCTGACAAGCAAATATTCAAGTCAGTCCATATTAATGGTAATGGTCATTCACAAGTTTGTGACAACTGTGAATCGATAATGCAATTGGATACAAACATGCAAACCCGGACAAAATGCCGCACAGGTGTCCCAGTAATGAAACATTACTTGCCAAGAGCTGGAATAATATCAATAGTATCCATGGGTATCTGAAGAAACGTGATCAATCAGGCAGTGATGTGCCAGTATAGGCATAATTAAAAATGATATCCAATTCACCACTGAATAAGGTTCATACAGTTTTGCAGGTACATTGAAGAGTCCAAAGATGCTGCAAAAAGAGAGAACCAAATCATATAGCAGTGATTTCAAGTAAAGTCATATCATGAGTATGAAAATATAGGATAAGCAAAATTTCAAGAAAAAGAAAACATGACAGAACATTATCCACAAGAATAAACGAACCTTCTAGACTGATCTCCACTTAGACTGGTCTCTATGACGATCATTGAGAACAGTATTCCAGAGAAGCCAATAGCACATTCATGCATGAGATATGGATATGGGTGCACAGGGTTATGAGCAACCAGAAACGCAATCAAGATATGAAAAATTGCATTGGTTGTGGCCAGTAAAAACATCAAATATAGCAACCGAATTGAACCCATAATCCTCTCTAGTTCTGAACCCATTGGCACCAAAGCTAACATATTGAAAAGAACATGGATCAGGGAGCCATGAAACAGTACTGCCGTATAAATCCTGTACACTGCCAGAGACAACATAATAAATAACCATTAAACAAAAATCTCAGAATAATGCATGAGAAAGAAGCAATGATATTTTTGAGATTCTGAAGACAATATCAGCAGAACTTAAAAGAAGAGGAAAGAGAGAATCCAAATCCAACCCTCAACCACCCATGTCAGAGTTCAAGATCAAAAGAACCAAGCAGAATAAGGGGGAAAATTTGACAAGAAGGAACATTGATAGTTACCCCGTAAACATAATATGTGAAGAATATTCAAGGGTTGCAGCAAAGTATGCTTTCCGCTATATATCAGTCAAAAACTCAGAATAAGTGGATGACAAACATTGATAACAATGTAAAAATGCCTTCACAACACAAGCAGCTATACAAATATGATGCGGCCTTTCTACTTATATTGGAGCATTTGCTTTGTTTGGAGAGGACTATTGCACTGTGCACAATTACCACTTACCTGGCATTTGGAGCTTTTGCAATCATATTTCGATTGCTTTCCCTTGTTTCTTTTTTTGTGAAACGAGAAAGGGTGGTTATCCAATTGATAACCACCCAATAATTATCTTACGTCAAAAAAGGCTCAAAAACACGGCCAAATTACAAGCTAGAACCCCAGAAATTAGCCAACAATGAACTACAAGTAACAAAATTCTCAACATGAGGATGCTGCCCCTTCAATATAGCCACATTCCTTCCCATCCAAATGCCCCAGAGCACCACCACAAGCTTTGCCTTCTCCTTCTTTGACCTGAAGACATTCTGGCCGCCATTCTAGTTTCCACTCCTAAATGATCTCCAAAAATCAGCAAATGTCGAATGCGCTAGCAATGTCAAATTGCTTTCTTTTGTTGCCACATCGACCGAAATTATTTCTGACAAATATCTGGTTCTTTTTGCTTCATCGACATAAAGAACTTATTTTGGGCAATTACATATAATGGTCACCAGGAAGTCACTCCAAAAAATATATTGCTGGATATGCTCCAGCTAATCCATGTAACCAAGCTTCTTCATAGGTTGTATCCCATTAGCATATATTCTTAAACTATAAAGTCTATAGAGCTAGATTTAATGTGATTATTACCCAATAAAGTTAGCATATTCTATGGTTCTTTTTTTCCCCTTCCAATGAAGGTTTTGCTCTGACAGCAAAGGGTCTTCCTTTAACTCCAAGCCAGAAATTCTATTCAAAATTTACCTTCTCATGGCCCAGTACCGTTCAAGTTTTCAACAGATCAACAACAAAAAATACCTCTTGGAACTCTTTGGAGAAGCATCTGGCTTGAAAGTGAACATGCAGAAATCTCGCTTATTGCCCTTCGGAATGTCGGTGGAACGGGCAGCATACTGTAAGGAGACTCTTGGGTACAGCAGCTACAGACACCTTTTAAATACCTTGGGTTCCTTCTCACCATTGGTCGGATCACTGCTAGGGACCGGTCCCCAATTTTGGAGAGGATGAAGAAATGCCTACAGGGTTGGGCAGCCTGACTTCATTTCAAGGCAGGGAAGACTCATTCTTATGTCCGCAATCCTCTCTGCATTGCCAATGTACTATTTATACATGATGCAAATGCTGGCAGCCATCCTAAAGAGGATTGATTCAATTAGGAGGTTTCCATGGGCCTCAGGCACTGGAGACAGCTTTATGCCACTAGTAGCTTAGGAAGAGGTCTGCAAGCCTAAGGAATTGGGGGAGTCTAGGAATCCTAAACCTACAGGTGATGAATGATGCTCTCATCATGAAGTGGGTCCTCATCTTATGGGGCCACAGCGGCCATTTTGGAAGATAATTCCATGTGACTCCTATGGAGAGATGGTTGATTGGGAGGAGAGAAGGATCAACCTTAAAGGTGCCTCACATTTTTGGCAGGGCCCCTAAAAGACCCTTAGAAGGGTGCAACCCCACTGGGGAGTCATGTTGGATGATTGTTCTAACTTCAAGTTGTAGGCGCATGCTCAATCATAAACTAGTACCATTGTCGAGGCATGCCCAAATTGGCTACCCATGCCACTCATCTCTCGGCCTAGGTGGCAAACTGCTTCAATGAGGGTTGTTGGGTGCCTTCGTTGACTTTGTCCCTTTAAGAGGCAAAATTAGAGGATGTTACCCTTCTCATGCAGATGCTACATGACCTTAGGCCTGGTAACAAACAAGATGGTTGGATATGGAGATATGGGGCCTTTTCTGTTAGGCAGGCATATTTGCGGTTTCTAGAGGACATCTCCTAGTTTGACCAAGTGCTAGCTTCTAACTATCGAAGATTCTAGAGAGTCTGTATTGCCACATAAAGTGAAAATCCTTATGTGGCTACTAAGGATAGAGATTGGTCACCCGCAACTACCAAAGGCACTGGGCTCTTGACTCAGATGATTCCTATGTTCTTTGTGGCAATGGGACACAAGACATGGACCAGTTGTTCTTCACCTACACCTTCTCGCAAGAGTGTTGGTCTTCCATGATGGATGAGGCCATTTGACACACCATGGAGACTTCCCTCTAGTCCAGCACTCCCTTGCCCCTTGCTGATGAGGGGTCTATTAGGAGGGCTACTACCTTGCTTTGGTGTATTTAGGTAGAGCATGATGATGGTGTCATCTTTAGAGGAGAAAAAACTTTCGTAGAGGTTGTAAAGCACATGCATTCTTCCCTTTGTAATACTTAAGAGTATTTAACCCTCCTTATTAATGAACTATCAAGGGATTAACAACCCTTGTTAACCCTCTTTTTTCCTTTTCGAAAAAAAAAAAAACAAGAAGATACCAAACACCCAAAACAGCAAATCATAAGTCACAACCAAATTGTAATGAGACATGTATAACCTATGCTCAGGTGACCACAAGATTCCTCTTCAACAAAACCTTTCCAACCACAAATAAAGTCCTTCCCTTCGACCATTTTGGACAAAGAGTAAGAAAGATATTATCAATGCAATATGCAAATTTAAGGTCTCCCATGAGTTACTTTCTCATCATTTATGTAGGTTTGTCTCTTGAGACTATTGCTTCAATTTTTGAGCCTATTTTATCTTCCATACTTCTTTTTTATTGGTGTATCATGTACTAACTGTTTGATAGGTCTCAAAACATAGAAAATACGATTCATCGCATAGTTATTCTGCACAAAAATAACTGTCCAATCCGATTGAATTGATGCAAATCAAATCAAGTTCTAACGGTTATTATCTACACAAATGCCATGAAAAGTGCCAGACAGCCCTAGGATCTTTGATGCTAATTGCCAAAGATGTGTTGTCATCTCTTCATGCCATTATCTGAATTGGGTTTCCATGGAAACAATATGTCCCGCATAGGGAAGACACAACAACCGATGTTTCCCGCTATATGATTAAATACGATTAAACAAGTGGTACTCTTGTTAAAGGATGGATCAAAAGCCATTTGCTGGGGAATAAAGAAAATATTCACATTGTTGTTACCTATAAAGAAAGGCCACAAGAGACTGTGAAAGGATATGGATAATTTGAGTAAAGGAGGAAGAGCTTGAGGAGAGGGAGGAAGATATTCCAAGAAAATCAACACTTGGAGGAGAGAAAGGGAAGGGATAACCATATAAGAGAAATCTGATGGGGATAATGGAGGTGTTGAAAACGCATTTTTTAAAGAAAAAATAAACTTTTAGGCCCTTCTCATTCAAACTAAAGGACGATATGAGTATGTATAACCAATCAGCTTCCAAGGCTACATAAGAAACAAATGAATAGACCTCTAGGTGTGTCTGTTTGGCAACTCTCATCTCTCCAACTCCTAAAACAACTCAAATAAATACCATAATATCATGTATCCTACGTCCCGCCGTTAATGCTTGACCAGCTGAACTTTAACAAATCTTCTGAAACCACGTTCCGTTAGAAATCTTCCATCAAGCGTGAACATCGATGAAGCTGCAGCTCACATTGAAGTGCAGCGAAAGATAACAAAGCATTATTGCATAGAAAATAATGAGCTATCTTATTAAAAATAAAGTTCCCCATCCTCATTATACAGAGAGCCCATACTAAATCCAACAAAAAAATAAAAATAGAAAACAAGAATAGAATCCAAAACAACATGAATAGACTTAGAGGTTGAAATAAAAACATAAAGAAAATAAATTTACATGTATTTTTAATATTTTCATATAAATTAAAAATAATTTAATCAAGCAAGTCAAATATAATTTGACAAGATCTAAATTAAAATAAAAAATAAATAATCTACAATAACATAAATAAACAAAATGAGAACGGATTAAAGTTTATTCCGATTGAAACATCCATTAAATACTTCCCTTAGAGAATGTATTATCTCCCACAATATCGGTGCAACAGAGTCTAACGAACTCCTTTCATGATACAAGAATCTACCTCCAAGATTCGGTGCACTCTAATCTTGAATATCCTTGAAAACCACCTCAGGAGAACGAAGTCGAGGAAATTTGATTTTCAACCAAATTCCCAATTGATCTACCAATTGAATGATTTGATCAACCAAAAACTTGTCGTAGATCTCTCAATCTCCTTGTGCAAGATCGACAAAAGTGCTTGGAGATTTTCTACCAATCTCACGTCAAACAAACGCATCAAGAAAGAGAGACAATAACAAGAAAGGAGAGAGAGTTTTTCTGCTCTTGTTATGTGTCAAATAAGACTCCCCTCGTGGTCCTTATATAGAGCCCACGACCATATATTTAAGGAAATTCCTGTTTTATGAAAATTTGGCAATTGATCGACCAATTAAATTCATTGATCAACCAAAACAATTGGTCAACCAATTTTACAATTTGATCGACCAATCCAAGTCAAAATCATGAGATTGAAATCCGTAGCAAAAAAGTCTAAGTTCCAAGTTCCAAATTGATTATCACCCTAGCCCGAGCAGGGCATGGCGCACGCATGTGGTCCTCAGCCCCACCTCTCACTCTTTACTACATAAGTCATGGGAAGCAAAAGCCTTTTACACCCACCAAGGGATTTTTCTACTTCTAGTATGGGACTAAAATCTCTCTCAAATCTCATAGATTTCAACATGAATTCTCACGTCACCATAAAACAATTTCATCCCAATTGATACAATTAGGCTCTCAAATACAACAATCTACCATAAATTCACCGTCGCAATTCAACAATAAATTTCTCGGCTACCACACTCTACTTTCAGTAAAGGTACCTTCCAGTTTGAACCCTTACCTGAGTCATCCACCTTCACCACAACAAGAATAAAGTGAAACTAATCTTAAACTCTAGACCTTTGATGTAGGGTGTATAGTGGTGACACCAGAATAAAGTTGTTGGTGATAAATCGCAGGATTTGTGCTCTTAAGGGCCATGCACCATATCCTGTTTCATGAGTGTAATTGGGAAAGACTCTATTCCTTTACCTGCAACCCACGGTAACACTCACATAGGTGGCGTTCTCAAATGATGCACTGCTCACATCTTGCCATAAAGGCTTGAACCCATTCAGAGCCTTTACTCTTCCTAAATTTACAGCTTAAGGGACTCAAACTTCTAGGGATTGAACTTAGATGCAAAAAAATTTAACAATGAGTGCCAACCAGTTCCCCATACAGCTTGTTACCACATTGAACCTACTTTATAGGATCTCCACTCAGTTAGGTTGGGCTGCTGCTCCGGGTGAACTCTCAATAGGTCTCAGTTACATCCCAAGCCTAGACTTAAGGACTTAAGATCTATCAAGTCCTTTAATAAACGGATCTGTTGTATTATCCTTATGTCCTATAAATTTCACAGCAATCACTCATTGAGGCATTAAATCCCTTACAGACTTAAGTCTAATTTGGATGTCTCCTAAATTTTCTGACTAAACTTTGAACTCTTAATCTTTGATATACCAACCATGCTATCACAATGCAAAGATATCGCAAGAATTGCTTTACCCACCATAGAGATTTTTGTAAGAAGTCCCTTTAGCCATTCAACCTCGATTCCAATGATGTTCAAAGCACATAGCTCAACCTCAAAGGTAGATCGAACTAAAATGGTCTGTTTTGCAGACCGCCAGGATTTGCAAACCACCATAGGGCTATTTGATCTTTTTCAAAATCCTTGGCAATTCTTTATGGACCAACCCAAGGGATTTGTAGCTCTTGGGAATGAGAAAAAGGTTTGCAAGCTTATTAAATCTCTTTATAGTTTGAAACAAGCACCCAAGTAATGGCATGAAAAGTTTGATAAGACTATGCAGTCTTTTGGCTTTTTAGGTCACAAATCTGATAAGTGTGTCTACTCTATGATTAAGGGTGATATGTGTATTGTCCTACACTTATATATAGATAATATGTTATTGTTTGGATCAGACATTAGAATTGTGAATGAAACTAAGTTGTTCTTAAGTAGTAAGTTTGAGATGAAAGATATGGGTGTTGCAAATATAATCATATGCCTCAAACTAATTCAATCAGCAGAGGAGATAGTTATTACCCAATCTCACTAAGTTGAGAAGGTTCCTGACAAATTTGGCTATTGAGAATGCAAAGCTATAACCAATCATTTCGATTCATCAAAAACTCTCTATAAGAATAAAGTAGAACAACTATTTCACAACTAAGATATTCACACATTATAGGAAGTTTGATGTATTTGGCTACCTGTACTATACCGTATATTTCTTTTTCCGTGTCTAAGTTGAGTAGATACACAAGATATCCTGACCACACTCATTGGGATGCCTTAAACCGAGTACTTAGGCACTTAAAGGAAACTGTTTCCCTTAATTTACATTATGGCATATATCCTTCAGTTTTGAAATGATATAGTGATGCAAAATGGATCGGTCAAATGAACGATTCCGAAAGTAATGGTATTACAGGGTATGTCATTATCCTTGGAGGCAGTCGAGTCTCCTGGCAGTCTGCAAAACAAACCATTTTAGCCCAGTCTACCTTTGAGGTTGAGCTATGTGCTTTAGACACCACTAGAATTGAGGTTGAATGGCTAAATGGACTTCTTACAGAAATCTCTATGGTGGAAAAGCCAATTGTTACGATATCTTTGCATTGTGATAACATAACTACTATAACAAATATTAAGAGTTCAAAGTTTAATCAGAAAATAATGAGACATCCAAATTAGACTCAAGCCTGTAAGGGATTTAGTGTCTCAAAGAGTGATTGCTGTGCAATTTATAGGATCCAAGGATAATACAGCAAATCCGTTTACTAAAGGACTTAATAGATCTTTGATCCTTAAGTCTAGGCTTGAGATGAGATTGAGACTCATTGGGAGTTCACCCGTAGCAGCAACCCAACCTGAGTGGAGATTCCACAAAGTAGGTTCAATGTGGTAACAAGCTGTATGGGGAACTAGTTGGCACTCATTGTTAGATGTTTTTGCATCTGAATCCAATCCCAGGAAGCCTGAGTACCTTAAGCTGCAAATATAGGAAGAGCAAAGGCTCTGAATGGGTTCAAACCTTTATGACAAGATGTGAGCGGTGCATCCTTCGAGAACGTCACCTATGTGAGTGTTGCTGCGGTCCGCAGGTAAGGGAATAGGGTCTTTCCCGATTACACTCATAAAACAGGATAAGGTGCATGGCCATTAAGAACACCAACCCTGAAGATTATCACCAACAACATCATTCTGTTGTTACTACTATACACCCTACATTAAAGGTCCAGAGTTCAAGACTAGTTTCACTTTATTCCTATGGTGGTGAAGGTGGATGACTTAGGGGTTCAAACAGGAATGTACCTTTACTGAAAGCAGAGTGTGGTAGCTGAGGAATTTATCATTGAATTTCAACGATGAATTTGTAAAGGATTGTTCGATTTGAGAGCCTAATTACATCAATTGAGATGCAATTGTCTTATGGTGACATAAGAATTAATGTTGAAATCTGAAATTTGAGAGAGGATTTTAGTCACATACTGGAAATGGACAAACCTCTTGGTAGGTATAAAAAGCTTCTGTCTTCCATGAGTTATGTAGCAAAGAGTAAGAGGTGGGACTGGGGACCACGCACACACGCGCGCCACACCCCACCCCAACCTAGCTCCAACTCCGGCTCCAGCTATGAGTCGAATTAGAATCAATTTGGAACTTGGAACTTTGACACTTTTGCTACAAATTTCAATGTCGCGATTTGGATTTGGATTGGTCAATCAAAATATAAAATTTGTCGACCAATTGTTTTGGTCGATCAATGATCTTAGTTTGGTTGATCAATTGGTTTGGTCGACCAAATAGTGATGTTTGATCGTCCAATTATTTTAATCAATCAATGAATTTAATTGATCGATCAATTACCTTCATAAAACGATAATTTCCCTAAACGTCTGGTCGTTGCTCTATATAAGGGTCACGAGGGGACTCATTTGACTCACAACAAGAGCAGAAAAGCTCTCTCCACTCTCTCCCCTTCTCTCTCGTTCTTATCTATATTTCTTGGTGCGTTCGTTCGACGTGAGATTGGTAAAAAAATCTCCAATCACTTTTGTCGTTCTTACATAAGGAGATTGAGAGATCCACAAGAAATTTTTGGTTGATCAAACCATTCAATTGGTAGATCAATCGGGAATTTCGTTGGAAACCAAATTACCTCGACTTCGTTCTTTCTTATCTTTATTTCTTGGTGCGTTCGTTCGATGTGAGATTGATAAAAAAATCACCAATCACTTTTGTCGTTCTTGCACAAGGAGATTGAGAGATCCACGAGAAGTTTTTGATTAATCAAATCATTCAATTAGTAAATCAATCGGGAATTTCGTTGGAAACCAAATTATCTCGACTTCGTTCTCCTAAGGTAGTTTTTGAAGACGTCCAAGATCGGAGTGTGTCAAATCTTGAAGGTAGATCGTCGTACCCTAGGAGGAGCTCGTCAGATCTCGACGCACCAGTATTGTAGAGAGCGATACATTTTCTAAAGAAAGTCCTTACTGAACACTTCGATTGGAGTAAAATCTAATCCATTTTCATTTTATTTATTTGTGCTATTACATGATCTTTGTTCTTTATTTTATTCTGAATCTTACCAAATTATGTTTGACATGCTTGATTTAATATTTTTTATTTATGAGAAATTATTGAAAATATATATATATATATTTTTTTTTTTTTTTTGTATGCATTTATTTCAATATAAAAAATAACTAAACCTCTCAATCCTAATTGAAAGAAACATATAACTAACTAAATCTAATGATTCTAACAATTATAAAATCACTCTCTACATGTTAATGAATATCACTCACCCCATAGAGATGGACCGGACAAAATGGCCTAGGCTGAGTATGCCAGGTAAGTAGCAAAGAATTACAGAGAGCATTGTAAAGATCATGTTTATCGGTCCAAAAATGGCAACCTCCCACTTCATCATTAACTAAACAAAAACTCGTAAGATCATGCCACCGATACCAAACCCTCTCCCAAAACAAAACAAAGCAATTGGGAGTGTCGTAAGGACAATGTGAGTGTTGATTTTATAATACACCCAAGTCTTGGTATTCAGGACATAGACTAGGTGAATTTATCTGCAAGACATATAGTTGAAGATGGTAGCTTCACAAGTCCACATTTCTTGGCCAGAACCTACTTGATTTTAACTTCATACCCCTCACACCTTCCACCTGGTTCGAACCCAGTACAAGAAATGTGTTAGTCAATCAGCCCAAACCTTCCTCAATCAGTTAGCCGGGGAATCATCACTGACCAACGGAAGCCACTGATTGATAACTGTTCTAAACTAAAGGAAGGGGCATTCTCAATGGCTGCAACCTTGAACAAAGTCAACATCTAGCATGTAGGAAATATTCGGTATAGTGCCACTCTCATCCTGCCAAGGTGAAATTGTCCCCTTGCCTCCGGAGCTCACTTCTTCATCAAGTCCACCACAATTGACCTCCTTGAAACCGTAAAAACATTTTTCTTTTTCGAGATTCCCTCCTTGTTCTACTCCATAGGACCATTAAAATGAAAACTAAGCAAGCACAACTGATCTAATTGAGGATACGCAAAAAAACACATAATTTTAAAGAAGATAACGAAAACAATATGGAATTGCCCTCGGAAAAAGCAATGCCGAACCACAGCTGCTCACCAAAAAAAACTTAATTTAAAAAGAAGGGGCGTACCTTGAAAATTCGAGATAATCTTAGCAGGCAAGAAGCACACTTCGTGGAACGAATCGTAACCGACCAACAGGCACACCAGGTAGATCACCGAGCACACCACGACCACGCCGGACGTGATGAATGGGATTCCCCCCCACCATTGATTGATCCGCGTGGTCACCCCCGCCTACAAATTGCCACCAAATCAACCATCTCAAAACCCCTAGCGATGGAAAAGCAAACCCTAGCAATTGGGCGCGTGGGGACGGATTAGGGTTTTGCCAGCGAGCGAGATCGAGGATGGAGACCATCGAAGGGGATAGGGAGTTGATCCGTGGGAATGTTGTGTAGATCTGTGTTGGGGGATTGAGGATTCTCACCTCGGAGACCACGTTAAGTGGCATCTTGGAGTCGCTGCTGCGAGAGCTTACGTCGCCGGTATCTATGGGCGAATGGCATGACTTCCCGCCCATGTCTTATAAAGCGACGTGATGAAATTGACGAGAATGCCCTTCGGTGGCTCCAGAACCGTAACCTACGTGTCACGGCATTCGACACCGAAGAAGGGCGGTTTTGTAGGATTTGTGGGCCCCACTTCCTCATCCCGGCGTTTGGTAATGGACAGATTTAAGCGCCCACCAGCGCACGGTTCCATGGTGGGTACTCTTGATCTTAGTAGAAAAGATTCAATCTCAAATCTCTATTCTTGAATCATATATCCTTGCATTATTTGGAGAATTAATCTATGATAATTTTTTTCCCAAGTTTATTGCAAAGAGATACTTGGTCATTAATTCAGAAAAAAAAATGGATCTTAATTCCTCGCATCCAATGCTCCAATAATACAAAGAGTATGAAGAACTATTCTTTGATAGGCTCCTTCATCCTATCAAATACTATATTTAGTTGTAATCTCTTCACAAGCTATGTTAGCTTATAGATTAAAGCATGTGTTATTAAAGATAATTAAAAAAGATGAAAAGAAGGGTGGATTGCACGTTTATCTTTGCATTTTTCTAATAAGTTGGATATTGAACATTCGTCCACTGATTCAACCAAACAAAATTACTTACCATTTTTGAAATGATTAGTATTCACAAGTCTTGCCCGTATAATATGGGTGATGGATCAAATTCTTCCTAACGACGACATGCAGTAGGTTTTATAAAAGTTTGTTCTTTTCTTTTGCATATGTGTGGAAGTGCTCTAGGGAGATAGATATCCAGCAGCGAGCGATGTTCAAAATATGCATTTTGAATTTTCATTTTTAGAATACAAATCTTCATTGAAAGCCTCGATCACAAAGTTCTAATGTGTAAAAATTACCTTTTATAGTTTGTCCTTGACCGTTCAAAGTTCACAATGAAAACCAATGTTTCTTGCTTTCCATTTTAGATGTAGGGGATACACCTGATTGCTACCAATTTATCCTGTATTATTTCAAACCAATCACAAGTCCCCGTTCTTTACGCAACCAGAGGAAAGCAATTGATAGGGGATGGAGGGGAAGAGGAATTGAAAAGACGACGGAAATTGCTGTAGTTTGACAATATTTAGGTTTCAAGCATCAAGGCAAATTTTTAAGCCTAACCCATACCCTAAAACTTATACTTATAGTTGCCTTGCCGTGTAATGTGCATAGTATCAACATTGGAAAGTCATACGAGTGCACGATGTAATGATGGTTCTAGTTACCACCAATATGTTAGTAGTAGTAGCTATGATGTGATTTAATCTGTATGTGCCATGGACGTGCAAAAGATAAATATTAACCGGCCATCATTTTGTATACGAGTGGCCAGATGATTGGCAAAGAATTGACTATAAAAATCCAAACTCAAACTCAACAATTGCATCTGTTCTGTGGATAATTAGATCATGGGCAGCCTTGACACTTCGGTCATAAACAGTTTAAGAAGTTCTCACCACTCACGCCAATTGTTCCACTTTGACGGAAATGGCAAAAATCTATTTCTCCAAGGGTAAATGGATTGTGAAAGTATGTGCCTTCATCTATTGGCAGTGCCCTTGATGTATAATTATATCCACCACATTGCAACTCACAGCAAAATTTACATCCATATCTGATGTTGCACCTGAATAAATCACATCTTTATAAATAAATTTGCTGTTTCGAATCTCTCCTGTCACATTCTTACCTATATGTTCTAGGGAATAACGAGTGTAACAAGGAACAATCGTGGTCACTCCCTGTTCCATAGGCAGACGGAAAACCAGTCTAGGAGAACGACCGTTCCATGATGGGGCGAGTCATTCTGGGAGGACGTTATTACGGTAAGAAGCATGATCGCTTTATTCTGTGACCAAGGTTTAAGTTGCAATTGGGGAGGTGAGAGTAAACCCATGCAAAAATTAGCCTGTACAAAACAGACCTTAAAAAAGAAAAAGAAGAACAACAAAAACAAAACCAAAAAAAAAAAAAATGCACACCGAATGGCCTGGGCTTCACTGGGTCACGCTCATTGCTGGAGCTTCATGAACCGCTCTGCTAAGTTTTATACGTAAAAAGTAAATATTTAAAAGCATGATCTTAGTGACAAACCAGCAAAAAGTATATCGAACAAGTGTTCATCTAGCCAGTTTTAAAATAGTTTGAGAGAATGTTATCCGAAGATGATAGCTGAAAGAAATGTAGCACTCGTGGAACTAGAGTTTTGGCCTTCGCCCAGAAGTATCTAAGTTGGAAACAAGGATGTACAACAAAATCGTCCATTGCCGACCCTATACGACGGGTCTAACATACTTTGGATCTACCCCTGAAAGAAACCAGAACACCCATCAACTTCTATTAGGAAAATGATTGACAGAATCAAAACAAATAAAGGAGCTTGAAAAAGAGCAAAGGGGATAGCAAGTAGCAACAACGAAAGAAAACCATTACAAGATAATGCAATCCTACGTCAGAGGCACAACGAAAAAAATGATAAATTTAATGGAAGAAGTTACGTCTCTGTCAATTTAATCAAGTGACTTCTTAACCCTAGGCTGTCAATGAACCAGGCAGCGCATCCATGTAGATTTATGATCCTCTTTATACAAATTTCAGATATTCAAAGTTAAATAAGTTCAGACAGTGGAGAGAATAAATGAAAATATCTATACTTTCAGATTCAAATGATTGACACTGCACCCTTCACTTAGCTCCATTATGTGGGGTCCATGTCACACTTTCACTCACCCTGGCACTTTTTTCGTCTCCCATCCTCCATTAGGCATGGTTTGCCACATAGAGATGACAATTCAAGATCTCAACAGTTAACAATCCCCATCGAAAAAATCTGCTCGATTTTACCACGTCAGATGTGATGCAATTATGACAACCAAAATCTCAACCACACTAATCAAGATCTGACCACATCAAACAATATCCTAGTAGAAGTACCAATGCAATTTCATCGTTGGAAATATTGACTCAGAATTTAGTTATTTATACTGTGTTCTTTGAAATGGGATTCGCAATGTAAACAAACATATCAAATCCCCAGACAGCCTGTCTACCACCACAGAGAATAGGAGCAAATCAACAGATACATAGATATGGACATGGGAATTGCCATATCCTTATCCGTTAAAAAAATTTAAAAAATAAAGAAAGAAAGAAAAGGAAAGGAAAGGAAAAGGATGGCTAAAGATCTGAAAATTAAAACCAGTATCCATTATCAGTTCATGACATCCAATCAAGATGGTATTGCAGTTTCAGTCAGTGGATTCCCATCTTATTCAATAAAAGGTGCAATCATCATCATGAAGTATTTCTCAACCACCTGATATTCTTGCCAAGATTACCATCTTATCAGAGGCTTCAAATACCTGTGTTTTATAGCCCAGTTAGCTCTCCAATTATTTTCGGAGTGCAGTTAGCTCTCTAGTTATACCACAAGATATTCATCATAGTTCACTGCTGCCAAGATATAGAAGCTTCACCCGCATGGCAACCCCTTCCCCTTCTTTAAGGCGATCAATGATAGAACAATATCCATTTGCGTATATCTAACAGATTCCTTGGTTCGAACCAAAGAAGCAATGTCACAGTCTCCAAGTCCTAGCAACTGTAACTCATAGCCATGGACGGAGAGAGGGAAAATTGAAAATAAAAGGTGAGGTTTCCCATGATTTAGATAAAAGGTGAGGTTTCCCATGAAAAGAATGAGAAAAGCCCTCCCTGGGGTCTGGACTAAATTGAAAATAAATAATTTTATAGTCTTTCCTACATAAAACACTCAAAGTATCATAACACTAATGCAATCTTCTCTGGATGATTACTGTCCTCAAGTAGTCATCATTTTCCTTTCTCAAAAACAAAAACAAAAAAAAACCTAGCGCAACCTTCCCTGCACACCCATCCTTTTCCCCCATCCATTCCCCTTCTCCGATTACCTTTTCACCTGGCAACAACAGGAAGAAAGAAGCCATGATCGGGTGACTTCCCTCCCTCCCTCCCTCCCTCCCTGTCTCACCCCCTCTTTCCTTCTTTCTTTTTTTGTTCCTTTTGAGAGGTCTTTCTTGCCCCGCTGTCTTTGTCAAAACCGCCCCCCATTCTTGAACCCATATTCACATAACAATAGGAATATAATTCAAATTTGAAATAACTAGTACTCTGTGTTAACTTTTTTACACATACGTCTGCTTTCCTTCTCATGTTTACGGAAATCTCTAGAGTGTTCATTCTTGAACATCTACTTCAAATCTAATAATTGATACATAGATATCTTTTTTAAAATAAAAAAAAGGCCCACAGCCTAATAATTAAAATTTAGAATGACAAAGATCTCCAATTATACACATCTACATGAAGAAATTATTAGATGAATTGTGGTGGTATAGGGATACAGTTGTGGACTTGTGGTGGAGGGATATGTTTACCTTTTCTCCTTCTAAGTAGAATATTTTGAATTGTATTTGTTTGATTTATCATTCACTAGTGCTTTGATTACCTCTTTCATCTTTTCCACAGTAGTGGCAATGTTTTTAATTGCTGGAAGAGTTGAAGTGGTACAGTAATGCGTTTCAAGAAATTCAAAACTTCATAGGATTTGATTTTGAATGGGCTATCATCCATAACGAGCAGTTGGAGAGTGGCACATATTAAAGTGAATTCTTATGCAAGGTGCAGGGCGACCACTACAACTAAACAACTTGGTTTTGTATTTCACTTCCGACTTGAATATAGCATTTTCAAGATGCTTTGGGCAAGTCAAATACGGAAATTAAGTGATTATACAATTTTGGATTCTTTGTTTCCAAGTCAGCAAGATATTTCACATAATTTAGTTGCTACAGGTAACCATAACCCGATTAGATCATGACTTGGGCCCAACATATAGAACTCAAAATCTGGTCAATGCTCCCATACCAATTAGGGAATAAATTTAAGCAATGCAAGGGGACAATACTTTTGGGCTGGAGATAAGGAGTCTTTTACAAGGTCTGAAGTGATTGCTGTATGAAGTGGATAAGGAGGAGTCTTCTATGGTCATGGTCATGATTGTTTATTTTTGCACACACACACCCCCCCACCCCAAACACACAAATTCTTTTTTTAGCACCATCCCCGCCCGTGGCCATCTTTTGTACCTTGACTTCCGACCCAACGACTGATGCAATCCTCACTTGCCTTGTCAGTGGTAACCTCAGGAGACTGACCACTTCTCTGAGGACCTAGGAGCAACAGGCTATGGTTGTTGTGGACCCACTGCTTTCTTTTCTTGATTATGCTGGTCAAGCCGACATACCATCGTGCCTTGGTCCGCTAACTTTGTCAAATATCCTGGACATCACAATCCCAGACTCTGCACGGTTTCTGCCTGTCAAATACAAAAGAAGAGCAAGGCTTGACAATAGGACCTCGAAAGAAGCTCAATGACACTGAGCTTAACCATCATCCACAAGGCCTCAACCAGCAGGCCGGGCCAGATCATTGAATGAAACTTTTTCATTTTTTGAGAGGGGATCAAATGAATGTTTCCACCCCAGCATCACCCACATTCTTTCCAGATTCCATTCTCTAACTCCAAGTCAAAACGGCAAGGCCCTTGTTTTTTTCAGAAAATGCATCTTTTTTCTTGAAGGGTACAAGGAGCGTTACTAGACATCAGAAGCCATCCATATATACTAATATCACTGAAGTAAAAGTGAGTACAAAGCTAACATCAATAAAAGTTGCCCACATTCAGACAACAAAGACCAGGCCCAGGAGATTACATTTTCACGATAGAGACAAATCCCATCAAAAACAGTCCCAATCCTCTCCCACCAAATAGCTCAAAGGACAGCCAAAGAGCCTGAACTGCAGCATGCCTGCCACCTGTCAACCATGTTAGAATAGCCAAAAATCTTGAAAGGAATCAAAAGAGACCCACTCAAATCGAAATTCCTCTGAAACCTTCTTCAAGAGTGAGAAAAACAAACTCTTTTTTTTTTTTTTGAGGGGAAAAAGGGTGGTAATCCTTCAAATACTACCCAATTTTTCATTAATCAAACATAAAACATAAAGTTTACATTACACGGCAGAGCTCCACCCCAAAATAAAAGATACCACAGACCCAACAAAATTCTCCACATATGGGCACTGCCCCTAAACACCACAACATTTCTACCTAGCCAAATAGCCCACAAAGCTGCCATCGATCGAGCCCGTTCCCTCTTTGACCGAAACACATTGCGCTCATCGTCAGCCCCACCACATCTGAAAGACCGCCAAACTCCAGTATAAGAGTCATGGGCCCACCACTAATCTCCCATCCGCTCCCAAATTTGCGTCACCACTAGACACACAAAGAAAAGATGGTCGATGTCTTCCTCCGCTTGACCACATAACGGACAAGACCTCTCCGCATCCAGTACTTGCTAAGCTCTCCACTTCTTGGTCATCAGTCTCCCTCTCACGAGGAGCCAAACGAACACTTTACCCTTCAACGGGCAAGAAGCCGCCCAAAGCTTCCTGCAGTCTCTAGGCAAATTAATATCCCCTAGCATGCCCGAGCCACCGAGCCTTCTATATGCATCATGTACGGAAAAATCACCTTCCTCCCACCCATAGCAGTCCACACCATCTTCTGGCTGAAACCCTTGGAGTTCCTGCAACAACACTTGTACCTCTCCAAGCCTCTGGTCTGATAAGTTGCCCACGAATGTAGGACACCACATGCCATTCCAGACCTCCTCCACCGAGGCTCTCCTGTCAATCACTAGCGCCGCAAGTCTGGGGAAGCACTCCGCCAAGACTCCCAGCCCCATATAGTCATCCGTCTAAAACCCGAAAGTCTCGCCTGACCCCAGCAACAATGTGAAAAACAATCGGACCTTTGGCGCCACCATCAACAAGCTCCTCATGAAATGGGAAGCTCCTCTAGGAGGCGAAGCAAGGAGTTCCCAATTCGCCGGTCCCCCATAGCAAGAGCGCAAGACCCTCCCCACCAAACAGACCCTTCCCCAAAGCAACCTAGCAATCCACTTTGTCAGGAAGCTATATCATTCATTCTCCCTACCTCCCTGACTCCCAAACCCCCATCTCTAACAGGCATGCACACCTCACTCCAAGCCACCAACTTCGCCCCCCTCCCTCCTGCTCCATAATTGGTCCAGAAGAAGCTTCTCATCATGCTCACAATTTTGTCTTCAATTTTCTGTGGCATCTTCACAATCGAAAAGAAGTAAGCTAGTATTGCCGACAGAACTGCCTTGAGGAGGACCAGCCGCCCACCTCAAGACAGCAGCTTGGATGCCCACCCTGACAGCTGATCTTCACCTTCTACACTCCCATCACAAAAGGAAATATAGGTAGAAAAATTTGGGGATCACCATTGCCTCCTAGCCTTCGTGACAAGCCTCCTCCAGCTCCCAAGCAAAAAAATGGACTTCCAATTGTGCCATTGCTGCCCAAAAAAGCATGCAGTCATGAAGAAAGTCTTCGTCCTGAACGTCTAAATGACCTCTCGACACATATGCTTTGTGACGAAATCCTCATCATCTCACTTAACTGACTCCACTCACATCATATGCTTTTTGTAGAGAAATAAGTGCATTTATTTCTTTACTTTGTTTCTTGACTCAGTTTTGTTTTCTCTTTTGGGCATATATGTAACTGTCCCTTAGCCCCTTTCTTGCATATAGGGGTTTTGGGGCTTTTTTCTTGAGATATAGATGATGTACTTTACTCCAACATAGTATCAGAGTAGTGGTCTTAGGCCAACCTCTTCTTTCTTTCTTGTACAAAATAAAATTTGCCCCTTCTTCTTGGGATTTATGCCATACCCTAAAGAAAGAAGAGAAACAAAATCTTTTCCTCCCCTCTTGCGTGTTGTGCCCTATGGCAAACCCCCAAGAACCACCGTGCAATCTGTCTCTCTGACACCCATCACCGGGCTAGCCACACCCCAACAACCCACCACCAAAGTCGCCACCCTCCGACAACCCACCACTAGAGCATAGTGACAAGAAAAACCCACCGGCAGCAGCAGCTGGCAATGTGCGGAAGTCAATCCCAACCTTAAAGCACTGTCAACTAACTGCAATCACTCAACGGAGCACCGCCTACTCCCCTAGGGCACACCGCCAACTCTCATCAAAGCACCACCAGCTCCTGTAGGGCACTGTCGGAGGGTCACCTAGCCCTATAGAGAACTACAAGTGCTTCTTTTCTTCCTTCTTGGCATTGCCGAGGGTCTATAGCATGGTTTGAAGCCTTCAACAACCTATATTCATTTGGTATAACCTCCTTCGGTGCCATCTAGAGGTCTATTGCTCCTTAAATTTTATGCAATATACCATGGAAGTTGTTTTCTCATTGGTTCAAGGTGCTATTGTGGTCGAATGAAGTAATATACTCCCTATTTTGAGTTGGTTGTTCACTACAGGTTTCCAATCGTGAAGAATATGGCATCTAAGGTCATTGACTCGCCCAATACGAGAAAGGGGAGTCAAGGGCATTCAACAACCCCTTCTCCGATCCCATAGTGAAGTTTGATGGGACCAACTATGCAATATGGACACAATCCATCCTGAATGTCGTGGAAGGACACAACAAGGAGCACATTCTTATCGAATTAAAGCCCACTGAGAAGACTGGGAAGTGTGCAACTTAGAACAAAGATAATGCCATGGTTGAGCGTGGATTATGAGTACCATGATTCAATGTATTGCCACTAAAATTATGTACTACAAGATAGCCGAAGAGATGTGGGAGAACCAACGTCAAACCTATTCTCAAGACAAGAATTATGCTCACATTCTTCAGCTAGACCATGATATTGCTCATATGAGATAGGACGAAAGACCATTGACTCAATACTACTCCACCCTTAAATTTGCCTTTAAGAGGTTGAATGCCTATACACCTATGTGCTCCTATGAGTCATAAAAGCAGTTTCGAGCTCAAACCATAGTGGGACATTTCCTTGTAGGTTTAAACCCATCCTATGAGGCAGCTAGATCCCAGAAGCCAACGCTGCCTAAGATCCTGACCGTGGAGGAGGCATATAACAAGCTCAATAGATTGGCAGTCAATGTTAGGTCATCACCACATGCTAAGCATACTTCTACTATGGCTACCTCTCAAGATAAAGGCAAAGCATCTACATTGTCCACTAGAGATTGAGGATGGGGCCATGGAGTGGAGCACAAGGACGCACAAGGCCCAATGTGCACACTGAGGATACGTGTTGGACCAAGCATAGAAGACTAGTCACTACTCATCAAGCTGTAGTAGCTACAAGACAGCACATGAGACAGCACCTATTTCCAAGTTAAAAATAGCATGGTATATTAGTCACTCCAACCATGGTCACTTCAAGTTCATCAACCGAGAACTCAGATATGGCTACCTTTGCTGGTCCATCAGGTATATCTCTTTCTTGTGTTGCATGTCAAGCTAGCACTGATGAAATCGACTAGCTTACGAATTCGGAAGCATCCTCACATATATGTGGAAATGCACGACAATTTTCTAGGTTGCAACATGTCCCATCACTATCAGGTAGGACCATTCTAGTCGTTGATGAAGGCATTCACCCATCACAGGTCAGGGGGAGGTATACGTTGCTCCCCACATATGCTTGGAGAATGTTTTGCTTGCCCCAGATTTTCCACTAAGCTTACTTTTTGCCAGTAGAATTACCAAGGAATTAAACTACAAAGCCATATTTGATGCCATGTCTCTTACCTTTTAGGATATACTGACAAGACAGGTGACTGGTTGTGGTCGTGAGAAAAGGGGGGTGTCTACCGTCTCCTGTAGTCGTCATATGTTGGATATACTTTTATTCCCTCTAGAGGCACTTTGAATTATTTGTGGCATCTTTGATTCGGCCATCTCGCATTACCAAAATCGCAGCGTGTAATTCCTCAAATACCTCGTACTGCTACATTCTAATACAAAGCCTACCAACTGGAAAATCATCACAAGAGTTCCTTCGCCAATCGACAGACCTGAAGTTCAAAGTCTCCTTTTCCGTTGTTGCATTTTGATATTTAACATCTAAGTTGTGTTCCTATCCATAGCCCTACCTCTCAATATATAGAGGTGGAAAAATTACACAAGTTTAAGAGATGGAGAGAGCGAGCGAGGGAGAGGGGGGGAGAGAGAGCGAAGGCAGGGGTAAGAGGGTGTCAGAGGGCGGAGGGGAGACCTTTCGGAGGGAGGAGGGCGCTGGTGGCGTGGCCGGAGGTCGACGCTGGTTGAAGGTGGTGGGTTGGAGCCAGGTGGAGCGGGGCTCGTCGGACCATCGGAGGTCTGCGAGGAACCAGGTGGGTGCGACTAGACAGGGCCAGTGCTTCAAGTGCCTCGGCGGCGATCACTAGATCAGAGACTGTCGAGAGCCGTGGCAACGCTAGAGTTGCGAGGGGTTGGGCCATCGAAGCAGTGGATGCCGGGGGGGGGGGGCACTGTGGCCATGAGGAAGAGGGGGCTGCCGTCGCCCCCACCAAAGGTGTTGTCAGAGACGGAGGTGGAGGCCCCTTGGTCGGAGGGGGTTAGGGCCTTGAGGAGTCTGGTTGAAGGGAGTCTGGTAGGGGAGGTTGTGGGAGGGAGGGTGACGAGAGTGGCGGTGGAGGGCTCGTTAAGAGAGAAGGCGAGAAGGTAAGGGGGCGAGGGTGGTTCAAGTGGCGGAGGGGCTTTTCGTGGCATGCAGGCTCCCCGCGGAGAAGTGGGAGGAGTTGTTGTTCACTATGTGCGATGTGGGGGGAGGGAGGTGGCGCTGGAGGCGCCCGTCGCCGCATGATGGGGCTCTACCTAAGCGCCCACCCGAGCGACCGGAGATGGAGCTTGCCATCGTCGGGATTCCGTGGTGGCTGTGCTCGATCGAGGTGGTGGAGGCGATCATGGCGCCGTTCGTGAGGGTCAGGAGCTGCAAAGCGCTCGGGTTAGCGGAGGGACCGGTGACGGCACTGGTTGAGTTGAAGGCTGGGGTGAAACCGCTAAGGAAGATCCTGTTGCGACTGGGAGGATCTTCCTAGGTGGTGGAATGCTTGGAGCGAGGACGGTGGCGCGTTGCCGCGACTGCCGGAGCTGCAAGGGCGGCGGTGGGGAAGGGGCAGCGGCGGCCGAAGGCTGCGAAGCGGAGTCGAGGAGTCGCTGACGTGGATGCAGCCCCCGAGGGGTCTACGAAGTCTGCGTGGGGGAAGCCCGAGGGTTGCGCCGCAGTCGAGGTCTCTTCACCTGAGAGATCCACGAAGATCTTGCAGAGGGCGACCGGGATCGGAGGGATTCAGGGCGCATAGGAAGAGGAAAAGTCGGTAGCTACGGCTGGGGAGGGTCGATCAGGCGAGGGGGATGGACTTTTAAACCCAGCTGCATCTAGGGCACGGAGCTGCGGAGAGGACGCTATTCCAGATCCAGATCCTTCACCAAGATCCGAAGCTACGTTTCGGCCCACGCAGCAGGGATCCGGACCCCGAGAGGTGGACCGGACTAAAGGGCGCAGGAGCACAAATCCGAAGCTCCGGTTCAGGTGCTCTCCTTCGAACCTGAATCTAGGAGGGCAGCTTGCAGATCTTCGCTCGAGCCCGAGTCTGCAGTAGCGACCTACGATCAGCTTCGAGGCAAAGTCCCCTTTAGTTCCTCGCCGCTGCCCCTAGGATTGACGCAAGAGGTGGATGGCGCTGGACAAATGATGTCCGAGAACCGTTCCTTGGCGATGCGAGGAGCCGATGATGAGGAATGGCCCCTGCCTGGCACAACTCGACCATTGGTAGTATTAGGGGAAGATGGCTGTGGGCATGCGATGGGCGAGATGAGGCAGCAGCGAGGAGGCAACTTGGAGGTCCTAGAGATGTACTCGAGACAGCGACCGGATGGGAACCTGGGAGATAACCAGGTGGAGCTTGCCTTGACAGGGTGGACTCCTCGGTTGATGAGCAGGGGGCACGGTGGTGGCCTCCGTTATCTGAGGAGGTGGTCATTTCGAGGCAAGCAAAGACCAAGTGTGGTAGTGGACAGACATGGACTAAAGCCTCAGCACCCACAGACGAAAGAGGCGTTGAACGGTGACGATGAAAAGGTGTGGAAGATGGCGAAAGCTGGTGGCTTCAGGCAGGCCACACAGGAGAGTACAACATCTGCTAGATGAACAGAGTGATCACCTGAAACGTGTAGAGCCTCAACGACCCCACAAGGAGGGTGGCACTGGGGAGATACATTAAACAATGGAGGACAAATGTTGTGCTGCTGCAGGAGACTAAGATGGCGGAATGCGGAGCAGGGGTTTGGAGAGAGATTGGAGGGTCGTGGGTGGAAGGGTTTCGGGCCCTGGCCACGAGTAGTAGATAAGGAGGACAGATCCTTGGTTGGAGAGAGGATGTCTTCGCCCTCGATGACGTCCGATGCGGAGAGCATATCATCTCGGTGTGCTTGGTCAGGAGGATTGGAGGAACCAGATTGAGGGTTACTGGGGTATACGGTCCCACTGATGCCCAGGCAAGGAGGTAATGTGGGAGGAGCTTATGACGGCAGCGACAGATTATGCTGGAAGTCCTTGGTTGCTAGGGGGCTTCAATCTAACGTTGAAGGTGGAGGACAGGCTAGGTGGACGGGGGAGGCAGGACCCCGGGTCAGATCTCTTTGTCGATTTTGTTGAGGCTCATGGGCTTATGGATTGGTCCCCCATGGCATGCACTTACACTTGGAGGAATAACAGTGGCCAGGTGTCCAGGATTGATAGGTTTCTTTCCAATGTGGAACTGGTTGAGGCTTTTCCGGTGGTGTATGTTTGTGCGTTGGAGAGACCATTTTCGGACCACACAATTGATTTAAATGCCAACGGCATGCCGTCGGCAAGGCCATTTCCGAGCAAGGGTCATGCCGACATGAAGAAAACGTCGATTTACAGGGATTTCGTCGGCATGCCCTCGGCACGGTCGACATGCTAGCAAAATTGGTGCCCATGTCGAGGTTGCTATTGATTTTTTTAATTACTTTTGCTATTTTTGTTGGTATGCATCGGCATGCCCACAACATGCCATCGGCATGCTCATCGGCATGCCCATCGAAAAACGAGCATTTCCACGGCATGCCCTCGACATGCCCACGAAATGCACACTTGGAATTTCATCGGCACGGCATCAAAATCGGCATTTCGAACCTTGGAACACATTCCCCTAATGTGACGACCGAATGAGGGGGTACGTTTCGGCACATACTTTAAGTTCGACAGGTCGTGGCTTCTGGATGAGGGGTTCAGGGCCTTGGTGGAGGAAAGGTGGAAGGCGATGGAGGTGGAGGGCTTGGCGGCCATGTGTCTAGCGAAGAAACTCTCCATGTTGCGCGATTACCTAAAGCTTGTCAGGAAGGAGATCAGGGTGTCAAAGAGGGGAAGGAAGGAGGCGACACTGGCAAAGATTAGCATAGTGGAGAGGCAGGAGGACCAGGCTCCTATATCCTCAGAGAATAAGGAGCTCAAGGCAAGGATGTTGAAGGTGATCCAGGAGGACAGACGAACAGAGCTGGAATGAAAGGTGAAGTCCAGACAGAAGTGGCTGAAAGAAGGTGATTCCAACACCAAGTTCTTCCACCAAGTGGCCTCGGCCAGGAGGCGAAAGAATTGGATAGACCGGATGGTGATAGACGGGGACTCTTTCTCAGGTAGGGAGGAGGTGGGGCAGGCGATGGCGAAGTTCTTTAGAGAGTTCACTGGGAAGCGGGCAAGGGGAGGATGGAAGTGGAGGGGGTGGATGTGCAGCGTATTTCGAAGTCCCAAGCGGAGGGTCTCAACGGGTTTCTCAGAGGAGGAGGTGAGGGTGGCAGTGTGGGACCTCAATGCGGAAGGGTGCCCTAGCCCAGACGACTTCCCTATCTTCTTTTTCAAAGAGTTCTGGCCCTTAGTGGGCGCGAACGTGATGCGGGTGTTGGAGGAGTTCGCGTCGGGCAACAGAGGCTTTAATAGATTAAATAAATACTACTTGTTTCTGCTGCCTAAGAAGGAAGGGGTGAAAGACATCCAAGACTTTAGGCCAATTTCCCTATCCAATGCAGTTTACCTTATTGTGGCCAAAGTCTTGGCAAACAGACTGAGGGGAGTCCTAGGGGATCTAGTCTCACCGGTCCAGACGGCCTTCGGTCCAGGGAGGGGCATATTGGACGGATTTGTGATTGCAATGGAGGCGTTGGCGGCATGGAAAAGGGAAAAGCAGGCCTTCTTATGGAAAGTGGACTTCTCCAAGGCATACGACTCAGTTCAGTGGAACTTTTTGTGGATGTCCTTGCGGATGAGGGGTTTCCCCTCGATTTGAATTGATTGGATGAAGCGGTGTGTGACAACAACATCATTTTCAATCCTTATCAACAGGAACCCGACGGGAGGTTGGGTCCAGCCTAGAAGAGGGGTCAGGAAGGGGTGCCCTCTTGCACCCATGCTTTTTGTTCTTGCAGCAGATGCGCTGGCACGGGCAACACACAGGGCTTGCAGCAGGGGGCTGTTTAGAGGCTTTGACCTTGGCGGAGGAAGGGAGGTGGTGGTCTTGCAATATGCTGATGATACGCTATTCCTAGTAGAAGGAACGAGGCTAAAGGCAAGAAGACTGAGGATCCTGCTTAAGCTTTTTAGGGAGGCGTCAGGGCTACGGATTAACTACTAGAAGTCAAGGTTTGTTCCGGTTAATCTACCAGCTACGAGCACGGAGAGGGTGGGGGCTGCTCTGGAGACAGATAGGGGCTCATTGCCATTAGTGTACCTGGGCCTTCCCTTATCGGACCGTTGGTTGAGACTGCAGGACTGGCTCCCGTTGCTGGAGAGGATGGAAGGTTAGTTGGGTGGTCCTCCAGGCTCCTATCTAGAGGTGGGCGGTTGACCTTGGTGAAGGTGGTACTAGCCTCCATGCCATCTTACTTTTTGTCAGTCTTTCGTCTGTCGCGTCAGGTTGAGAAGAAGGTTTCGAGACTGATGAGAGACTTCTTCTGCTCCACCACAGGGGCCACGATAGGAGGCGAGGCTGATAGTGTGGAAGGTGTGTCAGCCGGCACAGGAGGGGGGCCTTGGAGTCAAAGAGGTGGACATAACGAACATCAACCTCCTCACAAAATGGATTGAGAGGCTGGTGGGGCAGGAACAGGAGCTATTCGAAGCAGTTATGCGGCACTGCTACGGAGATTTCTTGTCGTGGGGACCTCTGTGATCCCCCCCCCAAGGGTGTCTCCCTTCCTCAAGGGCTTGGCGACAATGGTTGGGAGGGTGCAGGGTTTTTTTGACCTGGTGCTTGGTGCGGAGGACTCCTTTCGCTTCTGGCTAGATGACTGGCAGGGGGGCTGAATCCACTCTAGGGGAGAGGTTTCCTCGCCTCGTGAGCAGTGCGTTGGATTCTTCGGCGAAAGTCGGAGAGTACTGGGACAGATCTTGGTGTCCTATCTTCCGGGGGGGCCTTTCCGAGCAGAGGTGTGATGAGTTCCAACGATTGCTGCAGGAGTTGATGGGTTGGGCACCGGGTGATGGCTTTGACGGTTTTCATTGGGAGGAAGGTGACTTCTCTATGGCGAAGGTTTATCGCAGGTTGGGGATGGGAGGGGCAGAGGTAGATGTTGATCTCATGTGGGATTGTAGACTGATATGGGCGGCGAAGTGGCCGCTGAAGGTAAAGATTTTTGCCTGGTTGATGAGAAGAGGATGTATCATGACAAAGCATCAGAGAGCGAGATGGGCCGGCACCGGCGACTTGGCATGCCCTTTGTGCGGGGGGTAGTTGAGGATGTGCAGCATCTTTACTCCAGTGCCCGTTTGTAAAGCAGATTTGAAAATAGATGGAGATAGGATGGATCTCCCACCAGGACGCAGACAATTTCTGGTCTTCCTTTCGCAGGGGAAATGTGGGGAGCGGTACTTTCACCTTTCGCTCCAAGCATGATCGGGCCAAGATCCTTGTTGTTTTGTGGGGGGTGTGGCTGGAGAGGAATGGGGTGGTATTTAAGGGGGAGAGACTTTATGTGGGAAACTTTGTATCCGCTATTTTTTCCCAGAGTGAGGCCTGGAGATCCATCTTGTAACTCATGATATAATTGTTTTTTTGATGGAATGTATGTTTGTGGGTGATTATCTTTCAGATAATCACCCTTCACGTTTTCAAAAAAAAATTACACAAGTTCTCTTCAATGAAATAGAAAATACTATAACTCAAGACATAACAGAGTAAACATAAATAACAATAGACCGTATAGGCTAACACCCCCCCTCAAGTTGGAGCATAGATATCAATCATGCTTAGCATGAAATAGCAAAAATCAAAGGATTATCGTGCCAGTGGCTTGGTGATTATATCTGTTGTCTGGTCATCTGAGACTGAAGTAGTGTAGATGAGGCCTCGCTGGATCAAGTGACATGTGTAATGGCAGTCAACCTCCACGTGCTTGATCTACTCATGGAACATGGGGTTGTTAGCTATGCATGTAACCAACCTATTATTACACCTCATCTCCATAGGTGTGTCAACTGATACATGCAAGTCCGCAATAAGTGATCTCACCCACATCATCTCCGAAGCTGTATGCGCCATGGCTCTATATTCTAACTCAGTACTAGATCTAAAGACAACTGCCTGCTTCTTGCTCTTCCAAGTCATGAGGTTTCCTACAACATAGGTACAAAACCCCATAGTTGACTTCCTATCAACCAGGCACTCTACATAGTCGCATCTAAGTAAGCTACCACACTCATAGAGGTCCCTTTGCTGAACAGAACCCCTCGACCTGGTGTTTTCTTTAAGAACCTTAGTACCACTATCACAGCATTCCAATGCTACCTCGTCGATCTATCCATGATCTGACTTAGTTCCCAACTGCCAAGGAACCGTCAGGTCTAGTTATAGTCAAGTACAGAATCTTGCCCACCAATCCTTTGTACTATCTGTTGTCCATTGCCTCTACCTTCTCATCATAGAGATAAGCCTTGGAATCCACAAGAATATTAGTTGGTTTAGCTCCCAACATGTCAATCTCCTGCAAAACATCAAAAGCATACTTCCCCTAAGATAGCACTACAGCATTCCTGTTGCACGTCACCTCAATCCCAAGGACCCAAGGAAGCATCTCAGTAGCCTAAGGTCCTTTATGACAAAGTTTCCTACAAGACACTTCTTAACCTCAACTATGCATTTCCCATCATGTCTTATGATGATCAAATCATCAACATTAATAAGAAGCACAACTACCCCCTTCCATGTCTTCCTGGCAAACAGGGAATGGTCAGACAAGGATCTCTGAAAAGCAATGGTCTCAACAACCTCAGATAGCTTCTAGAACCAAGCTCAGGGGCTTTGCTTCAAGCTCTATGTAACTTTTCGCAGTCAACATACTCTGGAACACTCCCCCTGAGTCTCATACCAAGGAGGCTACTGAATGTAAACTTCCTCCTGTAAATAATCGTAGAGGAATGCATTCTTCACATCCAACTGATGAAAAGACTAGTCTTTCTGAACTACAACAGATATCAGGATGCACACGGTGGGAAGCCTGGACACAAGAGAAAACGTGTCAAAGAAGTCCACACCATATGTCTACATGAACCCCTTTGCTACTAGTAGAGCCTTGTGTCTAGCCACTAAATCCATCGAAGTTGTATTTGATGGCAAACACCCATCTGCACCCCACAATGGATGCTTCATCTAGTAGCTCTGCAAGTTTTCATGTACCACGTGACCAAAGTGCAGCCATCTCATCATCCATGGTCTGTCACCACTTTGGATCAAGCATAGCTTGCTGGTAGGTAGAAGGAATCTGTTTGGGTAAATAAAGCATGCCAGAACTTGCCATCTTCATACTCCAAAAACTCTATAGAGATGGCTCCTAAAAAAGGATATCTAGCACAACTACATGGCACCTTCTAGATAGCAATCGGAAGATCATCGGGCACTATATATATAGTCTATGAATCATCTAAATTCCCTGAGGTACTAAGAGATGCATCTTGTTCATTCTTTGTTAGCCCCCATGCATCATCACTATGGACTATCTCATCAGCATATAAATCTCCTGTGGTCACCTGAGGCTAAGGTGGAGCAGGCACAGAAGAAGGTTGCTGGCAATAGATAACACTTAACAATAATTTAAATGCCGCCAGCATGCCGTCGAAATGATGATTTTTGGAAGCATGCCATATCGACATGGTTAAGAGGTCGAAACTCAGGGATTTCGCCGGCATACTAACAAAATCGTCGACATGCCGCCAATAAGGTCGGCATACCACCAGCATGCTACTGCTTATGCTGTTGTTGTTGCTTCTGTTGCAGTTCTGCTACTGTTGCACATGTTATGTATTAACATATCACATATGAAGTAAAAGACAAGATTTAGGACATAAATGGAAATATTTATCCATTGAAATAGTTATTTTTAAAATTCTAATCATTTTGACTACTTCTGTCATTTGTCGGCATGCATTAGTATACCCTCGCCATGCCAATGAAATGCGCACTTGAAAATTGATCAAAACGGCATCGAAATTGGCATTTAAAACCTTAACACTTAACGGAAGCCTGCATGTGATCAGAGGCCAGCAAAATCTTTCAAGCCCAAAGAACGGTGTTGCTGATGGTGATGGCATAAACTTAGTGACCGGAAAAGCCTCTAATGGCATATGAGGAATAGGCATAGGTGCCTCAACAACTTCACAAGACAGACATCTCCGACCAATAGAAAAATGTGGAACAGACTCGTAGGAGGTGACATCTGCACTAACATAATGGTGTTCTCCAACAAGATCATAACATCTACATCCCTTCTGTGTCCTCGAATACCCAAGAAAGATATACTTGACAGCACAAGGAGCAAGCATATCCCCACTAGGTCCATTAATATGCACAAATGCAACACAGTCAAAGACCCAAGATGACACCCCAAATGGATCGTTGTCTAGAAATAACATGGAATAAGGAACTTGCTTGTCAAGAATAATAGAGGGCACTCAATTAATAAGAAAGCATGCAGTTAACACTACATCTCCCTAATATCTGTCTAGTACATTGTTCTAAATCAAGAGCATCCATGCAACATCAAGGATATGCTGATGCTTTCGTTCTACCACACCTTTCTGTTGAGATATATGGGGCCAACTTGTCTAAAGGATAATACCATGATCCCGATAAAACGTACTCAAAGAGGTCGTGCAGAACTCCAAATCATTATCTGATCTAATAGTCTTCACATTCGCCTCATACTGATTCCGAATCTCTACCAGAAAGGCACAAATCACATCATAGCTTCAAACTTGGCCTTGAACAGAAATATTAAAATGAGATGGAGGAAGTCATCCACGATCACCAGATAGTATTCATGGCCCAGACGATCTAGAGTCCTACTAGGTCTCCAAATATCCATATGAAGCAATTGGAACAAGACTTGGGACCCCCGACGGTGACCCCTTGGGAAGGTACTCCTATGGTGTTTACCAAGTTGGCACACCTCACATTGGAAAGTGGCAGTGGGAGGAATCTGTAACAACATCCTCTGAAGTTTTGGCAATGGGAGATGACCAAGTTGAAGATGCCATAAGTAGCTAGAGACACCCCCTAATAGGAGAGAGAAATGACCTAATAAGGGTGACTAAAGAAGACGATAGACTCTACCTTCCTCACAGTCACACCCAATGGTGTGTCCGGTGAACATCCTCAAATGTGAGAGACACTGCATCAAAGACTGCACAATAGTTCAACTCCTTCGTGATTCGACTAACTAAAAGCAGACTCAATGCAAATCATGAGCCAAAAAGACATTCTCCAACTTCATATTTGGAGTCACACAAACCTTCCCCTTACCAGATATAGGGAAATGTCACCCATCAATGACTAGTATAATTTTGCCTAATGAGACTGAACGAATAGTGGAAAATTGTCTTGCATCACCACAAATGTGTTAAGACACACCTGAGTCAACAAGCCAATCTGCTTCTTCTGCCTGAGGTTGACACACAGCTCCTACTTAAGACACACCATGCTGACCAAATACTTGAAATAGTCTCATACTCATCCCTGGAAATAGTAGCAGTGTTATGGGACACTCCTAACACAGCAAAGCCCTTATACCCAGCAGTAAGACCTTTTTTCTCCTAAAAAGGGGAAAAACGATTAAAAAAATTTTAAAATGATGATTAAAAAAAAATTAAAAGATGATGAGACGAAAAGAGAAGGGATGGAGAAGCTCTTCTTTATGTATTACATGTTATTTATTTTCTTCTCCATGTAATTTCTTTTTCCATATGAGTATGAGAGAAAGAGGAAATATAAGTAGGGAGAGCCTATTGTGGATCCCATATGAAGAAGACTCATTCTTCGAGGTCCCCATATGAGAGAAGCTTAATATTGGTTCCTATATGAGTGAAACATTTTCCTAATCCATATATAAGAGAAGCCTACTAAGAAATTTCCGTGCGAAAGAGGTCTACTTAGAGCTATCGTGTGGAAGAGGCCCAGTCTCGAGTCTCTAAGGGAGAGACCCACTTCTGAGATCTACAATGAAGAAGGAACCAACACTGATTGAGGTCTCTAGGGGAAAAACCAATCAGAACCAACTTCAGCGATTCTAGACTCTAGCCTCACTGAGGTGTCGCCATCAGCACACCCGCCTACAAGCGAGAACAAGGATGCAATTGTCATCCTTTGCCTGGAAAAGAGTCATGACCCAATTGCACTAGTTGAGAGTTGTATTTTGCTCATGAGAGTGAAGATTTATGTTCTACAAGCTAAGTATTCCATGCTTCAGCTTAAGGGGTAATGTTGAAAGAGATGAATATTGTTGCGTAATTGGATAGTGGGTGATCCAATTACATGTCATTTTACTCCCACATAGTGGAGTGGGAAAGAGAGACGAGTGTGTTGGCCTATACAAAGACCCTTGTACCCTCCATTTGTTTTAGAAAAGAAATATTACAAGATCATGTCCAAAGGAGTGCTTTGCCTGTGGACTTCTCCCCTCTCCTCATGAGAGGGTTGTCCACGTAAATCCAAGTATTCTATTGTAATGCTTTGATATTTTTATTCAATTTATTCTGCTTATTTTATTTCAACACTATTTACCACGTAATGGCCTTATTTTAGCCACAAAAGATATAAGGTCGAGGCTTGGATTTTTTACCCCTCATAGAAAAAATCAAAAAAGGTCAGCCCACTTACGCACAACTAGTCAGAAATTTGAACATTGCTCTTTTGAGATAAAACCTCATTGAAACTCATAGAACAGAAATGAGGAACAAGCATGAACACAGCCCAGTTCTATCTTTATAAGCTATAAGAATCTTAATTGACCAAATAAGAAATAAAGAATGAATTTGAATGACCCTAACAGTAAATACGCCCAAGCCAAGCTTGTTGTGGCTTCACTTTGTTATGTATATAGTCCAAAGGTGCCTGATTAAAGTTGTTCAACAACGTAAAAACTAAAAATATAAGCAATTGAAAGCACTTACCAGTTAGAATCAGTTATATACAGAAACAAGATTCAGGTATCAAGATTTGGTCCACGGACAGATACTGGTGCTCCATACGAGTATCTCCATTGTCCACAAGCTAAGCATTTGTCCAATTCGGTGCTGTTGTCTAAAGTGCAAAATTTGCAGGCCCAAACCTTGAATTTTGAAGTAACAACTTTGGGCCTTTGAATGCCACAAGCTTCACATACCAAGGATAGAGGCTGCAAGAAACCATCTTGGTAACTTTTACAACTGACAAGAAAGGAACCAGTACTAGTTTCCAACAATGTGCTACTGAAATAGAATTGGATGTAAAATGTCCTTTTAGCTTCTAATGAATCAGGATGGCACAGACCTTAAGTGACCATCCCATCTTACTTTCAAAAAAACAGAAGAAAGAAAGAAAGAAAGAAAAAAGGCTGATCTTCCAAGCTGAGAGGACAACAGAAAGAGTATCTTAAATAGCCTTGCTAAACAGCAAGTTATCCAGCTTAGGTCGCCAGTTAGCTTATGGATGTACATTATGTTTTAACACCTTAAGACTTATCATCTGCTGATGAGTGATGACTTCAATCTAAGCAGATGTTGTGTGATGAGATCCCGGTAGGGTTATTTTTCAGCCTAAGAATGAAACTATAAGTGCTGCATCAAGGGAAGAGATGGATGATTTGCACTTTTGTTGTTGTGACAAATGAATGTAGCATAAAAGCATGCAGCATACAAGCATCCATACATCTACAGACTGAAAGAACAGCTAAAAGAGAAACAGAGGAAACAATAAACATAGGATGTATAGAACATAGAAGCTGTAGGGTTTGAGCATGCATTTAGATTGGAAAAGAAAATGCCAAGTCTCTAGTTACCTACGACATCATTATATAAAAGCTAAAAAGAGAAACCACTAATAAAACACACAAAAAAAAATAAGGCTATACATCAAAAATCACCAAGTTAAAGTTCCCATTTTGAAAATGAAGCTAATTTTGTGCACTTGAAAAACTCGACCGCCTTTTTGAAGAAGATAAGTTCCAGCGATTGGAAGATATTCTTGTTTTTTATCGTAGTAAAGCAAAACCAGCTAAATTGCATTTCTTATTTTCCCAAAGGATTTTATGACAGAGGGAATTGGATAATGATTCATACCTTCCT
Organism: Thalassia testudinum; assembly: GCA_037157565.1. Classification (NCBI taxonomy): domain Eukaryota; kingdom Viridiplantae; phylum Streptophyta; class Magnoliopsida; order Alismatales; family Hydrocharitaceae; genus Thalassia; species Thalassia testudinum. The sequence continues at coordinate 100,707,057 of JAZHRO010000022.1, forward strand.
TATCATAATCTCTACCACAAAGCAGCAAGTATAAATATCTCGATTTTTTAACAGAAAACTGTTTCAACTTCAAGCATTTTAGTCACATTTACTCGGTTATATAATACTGCATTTATTATAAAATTTCGTTAGACATGTACTTGAAATATGAAAATATATAGGTAAACGCCTTGGTGAGAACTGGACCTCAAGAACTAGACCTTCTTAAAATTAGCATTGCAGCTTGTAGCACCAAAGCCACTATTATGAAATCAACAAGAAAACTACTTTAATGGACATATTTGAGCAAGGTCAATTTTCACAGGGTAATCTCCTCTGACAAGGGACCCAATTTGTCCTTGGTGTTATCTCCTCTGTAACAAATTATAAGGCTATTAACATCCAAAACTTTATAGACACTAAATCAAAGACAGTTTTCTTTAGGAAAACAGATAGAAGGCGCAATTCCATGAAATTTAAATTCTGAGACCATTTGTAAGAAATTGTAGCTCTCCTTCTCTTGAAATAAATTCACTTGAAGAGGATCATTTTCATGTACAAAAATAATTAAGATATAACAGAAATCTTGAAAGGCATACCTTGTTAATTAAAGTGCAAATACCACACTCCCAGTTTGCTCCATCTGGAGTGTCCTGCACATACCCATTAGCGAAACTACCATGATTCGGTGCACCATGTGATAAATTTGCTGAAGATGAGGCACTCGTAATAGGAGGATCACTAGCTGAACTCATTCCATCATTCCTCTCCTCAAAAGAACCACCTAAAGACTGTGCATTGTTCTTTGATATAGGATCAATGGAGCATTTCCCGCAAATAGTGGAGCTAGTAGAACTTGTTCCAGACCCACAATGCTCAAGATTCTCTGATATGTGTGAATCATCAAGAATGGAAATAGAACCACACCATAGGTCATCATGCATTCTCCTTTCAGCTGCCATTGCAGCAGCCTGAATTGGGCTAAGAGCAGTCATAATATCAGTATCACCCCCCAAGCGATTTGGTCCAGATGGTAGTAGAGATCCAATACGTTGACGTTTCTGTGCAGCAGCAAGTGCAGTCTGTCGGACAGCAGAAAGAGGAGGTTGATGAGAAAAGCCACCCAACCGTCTTCCGGGAAGGTCGAACCCCTTACCAGTGCCACTTACTCCCCTAGAGATCAGATCCTCGCAATCCTAGAAAGTTATATTTTTATCCAGAAATAAGGGGAAAGAAAAAGAAACCTAATTAGAAGATAGAAAATAAGATATAGGAAATAGCCAGAAAATGTCCATGTTTTTGCAGCATAAACTTAAATAGTCTACGCAACAATTTTATCTCACATCTTTCCATTAAAGGCACATAAGGAGCAGCTAAGTACTCCTACTAACTAAAATATGCACAGTAGAGCCACAGAAGTGCATCTATATTAAATCTATCCAATGCTAAATTCAATAGAAAGACAACTTATGTGAAGCACTTTCTCCTATCAAGTCCCACAAAGAAAATATTCTCAATTTGAAATAAAAAAGTGAGGTCTCCAGTAGCAAAGCCAATAAGGCATGAGAATGGAGCGCTCTGAGATTAAAGAGGGGCAATCTTGCATCTCAGTGATGTCACAATGCATAAGATGATTAGGAGTGCAACATTGTGGAGTGTGATAAAAAAGGAAAAAAGGTATCAACTTTGCCTGAAGTAAGGAATTCAGATTGTTGTCTGATTTCATCTGGATTTGCAAAACATAAAACAAAAAGTGAAAGGTTAACGGTGGTGCATGGAGAGGAAGCAGAGGATAAGGATAGAAAGGGACTAGGAAGCATAGAGGGAGGTTAGCGGCCATACAGATCACGATTACAAATATACATGTATGGCAAAAGGTGGCATGAGAGGTGAGGTTAATAGACATAATGTAAAACAGGAGGGTTGGTGTTGTGTGGGGGGATGAAGAAAATGGGACGAAAAAAGAAAAGGTGCAAAATTTGATACCTGATATTTGTTTAGGAAGGTTTTCTACTAGGGATTATATCGCGAGCAAGCAAGCAAACGGGGGCTTTTGTCCCTGCAATTTTTTTTCCCCAAAAAGCATTCCCGAATTGTCTTCTTGTTCTCATTTTAGAACCTACAATTCCCAAACTAATGGAAGACACCGACATGTTAGACCTCCAAACAAATGGCTTCAGTGAGAACTAGTTCACGAGAAGCGGTACTGACAGATATGATATCATCGAGACAGCGCACTCCTAATGGCATCCATAACGGCGCATTCCAACGTAGGACCGAATTGCATTTGGAAACAAACATTTATTTATCTACATGGGATCGAATTGCATTTGGAAGCAAACACCGATATCCAGTAGCAAGAGAAAACAACCACGTGGGATCGCATCTCATAGAAACAAGCATAGATATCCACCCGCAGGCGAATGGAACCACGTGGAATTGAGATGCACCATGCGTCCCCAATCCATCCAAAACTGTGGGCAGTGGCTGTGTAGTTTACCTTCCTGATCTCATCCCAGAGCCTATAGAACGAGGCGTTGTGGGGCCCGTGCTCGATGTGGCAGAGCTCGTGGAGCATCGTGTCGAGGACCTGCTCGTAGGGGAGGAAGTCCCAGTCCGCCCGCGGCCTCCGCAGCCGGAGCCTCACCGCGGTGCCCCCGCCCACGTTGAGCCCTAGAAGCGCCGGATTCGACGGGCTATGATAAAAAGATTAGCCTCTCATCGTTACGGAAACGTCGAAACAATCGAAGGTGATGTGGAATCTTTAGGGTTTTGAGAGGGAGGGAGGGAGTACCAGAACTCGGAGAGGAGCTTGACCTTCCACTTGCGGGAGCGCATGATGGGCTGGACCTGCTTGGCGATCCTCTCGAGCATCCTCCGGGCCCCGTCCTCGCCTGGCCTGTTCTTGAGGGCCTTCACCTCCCACACCTTGTGGAGGTCGTCGAGGTCCATTGGGAGAGCGTAACGGAGGAAGGGGGATGGGGTTCGGGAGGGGCGCGGGAGAAGGGCGTGGGCAAGAAGGAAGAGTAGGGAGCAAATTACAATGTTGGTCCTAAAGATAGGGATCGGGGGTTATAAATAAGAATAGATACCGCATCGTTTTTTTCCCGCAACTGGGTTGGATGGACCGTAATGCCCTTGGATGGTACGGATTCCTCACCGACATTTTGGCATTTTGCTCTGAGAAGGGGGCGGAAGGGGAGGGCTGATTTTCGAATGAGCGAATGACCGCATGAGCATTTTGGGAAGGAGATGGCTGGCGGAAAAGACCTTGACGTGATATGGAAGAAACTTTGGGTCTACTCTATTGCCTTTTTTCGAAAAATCCAGTGGCTGTTCGGGCAGAGGCTCGAAGTTGTATACCTTTGCTGTAAATTCGGGAACAACCACGAAAAGAAATTTCTTGGAACAAGGAAAAAATTTGCCGGGATCATTTTGAATTGTAAATCGTAAATATGTCGTTTACATCAATTGCCGACGAATAAGGAGAGAGAAATGAGCGTTGTTAATGTGTACATATAGAATTGGTTGTAACATATGGTAAAGTATCTTCGATATTTATATTAGTTGCAGTTGTAGTGAAAATCAAAGTAAAGAAAATAAATAACATGCAACATTGGGAATGTTGAGGGAGAATATTGACATAAAAATTTGCTAATAATAATTTCTACAATGTCATGTCCACATCTGTTCATGTATATTATGGATTTGATTGAGATTTTAAGATAGATTATCTAACAAAATGAATATAACATTACAATGAATATATTCTCATTAACTTTTATACATGTGAGACAAATGCGCATATGTTAATATAGTTGAATTCAAATTATCTACTGTGATTAAAAGATTATATGATTAAGAATGGACATGCACTTAACTTATTTTCATTTTATCTCTTCATGATATTAAGGGTAAAAATTAAATATAATATGGAAACATATTAGTAAAAGTATTTAAATTGCTAAATATCGGAAGATATACAAAGAGAAGAAGAAACCTTTATCATAAAGATCGAATGTTCATCATTAAAGCATCAAAATTTCTTGTAAAAGCTCAAGAGCATATCAAAAGAATCTCTCGTTCATCCCTCCCCTCATTTAATAGCAAGCCATCCCAATGCAAACTTCAAATATATGCCAAAAGATGATGGTCACTTATCCATATCAAAGAATAGAGGTTCTCGTACAAGATTTATCTCTGTGACCAAATAAATTATGATTATTTATTATGCCAAAGAATAGTAGTCCTCTAATCAAAATAGCGTGATTTAAATGATATGATTTTAAATTAATATCATTTATAATTCAAACATGAGTAATAGTAAAATATGTGATTTCTAAAGAATGTAAATGATTTCTTGATTAGAAAAATCAAATAACATAATTAGAATATCGCAACTCTGATTGGATGTCATATATAAGGGTTCGAAAATTTTGCAACCATTTTGGAATACAATAGGATCCACTTTCATGTCCACGATCAAGTCATTATTATCCTTTTTTTTAATTTTTGATCCCTTTTTGGGTCTAACAAAATTGGTGAGGGGTCTTTTGAGAGAAATGTTGAGTGGGGAACCTACTTGGAACCCAAGTAATTGAGTGAAAGGGCTTATGGTGCAATTCTCCCACCTCATATATATTTGAGAAAGTGGCATGTATGTGAAGCAAACTCTTCCTATTTGCCTTCAACGTAAGTAAGAGGGAAGCAACCGTCGTCTACTCAATCACCACCTTCTCCACCTTGCTCACCTCCCTCTCATCGGCCACCCTCGCCTGAGGTGGGCACGTGGCTACTGCTGTTGTGGTTGAAGTCACTGGTCCGGTTATTGGCGTGGAAGGAGAAGAAAAAGAGGGAGGGGGCACACTCGACCCAAAGGTAAGTACCTACTCTTTCCCTCATATGTCGCTTTCTTGTGTATTCCTATGGTTGAGGAAAGAGGCAAAGGAAGAGTGGAGAACATTTTTACCATAGGGTTTTCTCGATAACTTCAGGCGTGCAAACTTTTCATGTGTCGTTATTTGCAACTTATGACGAGATTTTGGAGCCTAGAGTTCGATTTTCAAGATGTAATTTTTAGGAGATTCTTGGGTTTAAAAGTGATCCTTATAGGCCAAATAAAATGGGGGAAAATGAAATATAGCTGCTAGGGGTGAAAGAGAAAGTTCTGAGTGGTGTGCAAGGCTGACTTTGTTCAACATCGGGGGTCTGAAACCACTCAGTATCGGGTATCGATCTTCAGAATCGATACTGGCCAGGTTCCATGGCCCCTGCTTAAGTATAAAAAGAGGGCAACAGAACGTGTCCAATACAAATACTCAACGAGTACCACTACTAGAGCCTTGTGGTGACCCCGAGTAAAATGTGGCCAATACCGATATTGATGACCAGTACCAATACAAGCATGAATCTTGAACCCTAGGCAGCAGGTGCCTAATACCTATACCTAAGATGAGTATCGATACTGACACACTTGCTATACCCTATAAGGCCCCAATTCTACCTTAATTCAATAATGATAGATGGGGATATAAGCCCTTACATGGGGTAACAATTGGAAAGGGATATCTAATCCATTTAATACTTAGAAAATCACAACATGAAGTAAGTGATTAATAAGCCTTAAAGAATGAAATAAAAGCCCAAAAGAAGTGGGTAAATACAAAGTTGAATCCGTGATGTGAAAACCTGACGGCTCTTACAGAGTGTGAATAAAAAGAGGACTTGGATCCTAAGGTTCCAGGGTAGACCCCAAGAGATCCATTAGGATTCTAGGACTTCTCTCAAGACACGGAACCAAATGGAATTAAATGATAATAGGCCTACCGGGTGAGCTCGTAAAGTTATACCCTTTTGGTCATGGTGAACCACGAGTTCATTGCTCTGGTTGGAGACTCGAGATGATGCGGTAACTAGAGCCTACCAATGATTCACATCGGAACATGAAGGGTTCTTGGGTATGTTGATGAGCCACGGGCCGTCATCGGAACATGATACTTGGATGTACCTGAATTCGACTCGATGTCGAGGTGCCTATGCCTCTATACTCAGGAGGCACCTGCATGCGCAACAGAAGATGTCGGGGTACTTGATACTTGTAACTAGTGGCTCACCAGGTGGTCGCGTGTGCGGAACTCGCTAGGGTACCGTGATAGGTTGGTTGAGATCTCGTTCAATAACAGACTACGAGGGTACACCCGAAGACTGTGCTCCTAGTGAGAGGATTAGTGTGACTCAAAAATTCTAGCCAACCCTGTGAAGTTACTCTGGAACAATCTTTAATTGGTCCTTGTTGGATGCGAATGGAGCTTGCTCTTCACTATTGCAAAGCATTAGCCTGGGTAACTCCCAATAGGCCCAACTCTTCTTACTAAGGTTAACAGCATTCTTGATGCATCAAGAACAGGTATGCTTTCATGAGGGTTTCCAGACCTGCTAGCCTCTTTCCCTATCAAGGAGAGGCTACCAGGATAGGGCCTAAGGGAAGGCTACATCTTAATCTCCTCTAGCAGATAGGGATGATTCACATTATTTGACTCCTGAAGCGAGTAAGAAAACGCATCACATGGTAATAATTTATGGGTTAAACATGGGTAAATGAGTAAATTAGTTAGTCAATGGCCTATAGGGTAGTAACAAGTACACTACCCTTTCTTGTGTCAACTTTGAACGTGGTTTTGTCTTTACCAAGTTGTTTAGCTCATCCCTAGGTTGTAACCTATTTCAGGTTCCAATGCTGTAGAGGAGTACCCTCAAAACAAGCAAAGAGGAGAGAGACTTTTTGGAGTAGGCGAGATGTCATTTTTGCACAGCACTTTGGGGTGTGAAGAACAGTATAGGGGAACCCCAGGCCCTAGTCCAGCCTCATGACCTCACCACGGAAGACTGGTAGGAGGCCCTAAATGAGCTAGTAACTATGGCCTGCCTTTTGCACTAGGCGATTTGCAGAGCCAGATACGCATGTGGCTAGGGGGTACATGCAACTCTTTCAGCTTTTATTTCTTTTAGGGTCGTGGTTATATATGTGTATGTGATGGGTTGTTGCGGGCCCCTTTCAGTCAACTCGTTTAGCAAGTTAGCCATTTTAATGTAAAAGAACTGGTATGTATGCGTTGAGTATGGCGCAAGGTGGAGCGTGGAGACTCCCTTGGACGTTGAAAATAGCCCAACAAAAGCTGTCCATGTGAAGAAATCAAGGATGAGAGCAGCCACCTACTGCCTTTGTTGGCTAGTGTTACGACTCGGTTCCCGAATTCCTACAGGACACGAGACCGGACCGACTCGACTGATCTCAAGACCCAGTCGTCCAACGAGAAAGTAATCAAAAAACAGTAAAATAAATCACATTTACCATGCAAGCAACTAACAGTAACAAAAGTACAGCAGTAAAGAGGTAAACTAATATAGTACAGACCACCACAACAATAGAAAATTAAACATGTACAGGAATATAAAGTGCAGAACGAAAGAGTACAGAATATAAAGGTATAAGAAGCTACTCACTACTACAAACGACTACAAAAGGACTACAACAACCGGGCTCTGCTGGGCCCAGCACCCTCTACAGCCGTGTGCTCTAGCTGCTCAACACTTGGACCTAAAAAAGGTTATGAGTACGGAACGTCAGCAAACGCTGAGTAGCGTGGCAACCAACTACTAAAGCAGTAAAGGTGGACAGATAGCTGTTGTTTTTCAATTACTTTCTTTAACTACTTATTCTTTCTTTCACCACTTGGTTTATTTATTTGGTCTCTTTCTTGATCTCGAATGTTCCTCGTGGGAACGATCTTGATTGCAGTCTTTTCCAAAGAGTAGAAGTAGCACGTGGTCCTCTTCTCGTTGGGAGAGTCCCCCGTGGTGGTCCTACACCCAGTCAACCACCCCAAGGTCTCGGATAGACGTAATGGTGACGACGGCTCGTGCGATAAGCTCACGGGTAGCAACCCCACACTGGCACGCGGTCGATCGTTTCCGTTAGCAGGTACGCCCAAAGCACAGCACAGAACCAGTATAAGGCACAGTCCTCTCAGTAACATGGGTCTAGCCCCTAAGAACCAAATAGGAGTCTCGCCCCTCTAAAGTCCGCGCACCCTCACCTGACTACCCTAGTTTGCCTAGTGGGCCTAACAAGTCGATACAAGGCGGCTAGCTGAACCCCAGGCCCCATGGGGCGGCTAACCTCCCTACACTAGTAGCTCTCCTTGGTACAATGTACACATGGGCCAAAAAGTCGGTAAACAGTGGTCAATCCTAACCCCGAGTCCCAACCCAAGGGCAGCTAGCTCCGCTCTGCACTAAACAGGGGGACAGTCGCTCTTCTTGGTACTCCGTACTCAAGGGCCAGCTCACTTCCCTACTCACATTTCCAGTTCCATTCCAATTATTTCATGGAGCTCTACTCGTAATTCCCCGTAGGGTTCATGCTCATATTCCTCAGGTCATTGCATACCAGGTTTCATTATTTCTATTTTGATTGCTCATATTCTACACATGTAACATGTAACTTTATTGTTCACATTTCAGGTTTATTCGCAGGTAGCTTGTGTTTCTAACATTCACCTTTCATTTTCAGTTCATATACACGCAGCTCATATTATGTCATTTAGCATAAACAACAGGAATTCACATGCAACAGTTTGCTAGCACAAGTACTTTACATTTCACTGGTAGCTCTTATTTATTTACAGGCAATTGTTATCCTTTTATCTATTCATCCAAGACTGCAATCCATACATTCAATACAAACATTCCAGTGTTTCTAGTCCTAGGATTCATGCCATATCCTAGGATCTAATCATTCATTCCACACATGCATTCAGGTTTGTAATTAAACTAAGGGAATCCACTCTACCAGTGAGCCCAGGAGTAATGGGGGCTTGATCAGCAGGTCCACGTGCCTCACCAAACCCCAAACCCGTAACGTAACGAGGTCCTATCACGATGATCAAATACAGGAGACTACTCAGAACAGTACAGAAAGTATTCCAACAAGTAGAGGAAGACATACGGGGAACATCAGTATCTCAATTGAGGAAATCGGACCTCAAACGGACCCTGAAAGGGTCCAAAACAGTAATTCTGACTCAAATCAAACATCTACAACACATTCCAGACGTCTTAAAAGAGTCCAGAGTCGTACCTCAAGTCCTGCGCCACTCCTTAAACGTCCAGGAACTCAGCTGGACCTTCTGAACCCAGTTCCAGACGTCCGACCACCTCTCCGGACGTCTAGAAACGCTTTCTATCATCTGGTGCCTCGCTCAAACGTCTGAACTGCGTGGGAGGGCATGTCCCACGCCTTCCCGAAGTGAATCCTGCACGCGTCAAAGAAAATCTTCTCAATAAGGCCCAAAACAGTGCCTCGGTGGAACAGCCTACATGGTCGTATCTGCAAAGGAGATGTACGTCGTGAAGCTTACCTCTCAGTCGTCTGGAACCTCCACTAGATGTCGTCTACGTCGTCTGGATGTCGATCCAGACATTTGATTCTGGGAAGAACCTAGAATCAGAACCTGCCTTCGCCTTTTCGTGCCCCGCATGGCCGCACTGTGCCCGCTCGCCTGCTGCTTCGGCTGCAGCAGTGTCGGGGAGGACCTCCCCGACACAACTCTCCACCTCGCGCATGTGCCAACCGACCGTGAGCACTCTAGCGAGCCCCCACACAAGTTCGCACGCTTGCTCTCCTCTCTTCCCCACGTTGCTCCTCTCCTCCCACGCCGCTCACGCTCGCTGCTCTCGCTGGAGGAAGGCGAAGGGTGGCTGTAAGTGGGGTGAACGAGGGAGAGGAGGGGGCTTTAAATAAGATGTGGGGTTAGGGTTTGCGTCAGCGAGAGGAGAGAGGAGAGGAAAACAAGGGTCGCATACTGTCTGCGCGTAGCACGCGTACAGACCCGAGCTCGTACACGAAAAATTCGATTTCCAGACGTTTGGGAAGGTGTCCAGACGTCTAAAATGACTTCTGACCCAAGTTCTAGACGTCTTAAAGGGCTCTAACAGCATGGGTCTTAACAGCTAGCAAGGGTGGTCGACCTTGGTGGTGATGGTGATGGCGGCTGGCTATGTTGAGGGAAAAAAGAGAGAGGAGAGGAGCTTTAGAATAGGAAATATTATTAATGAATTCAAGAAATTACAAAGAGAGAAACATCTCTTTTATAGAGAGTAAACATCCCTATTCTTAGAGACTAAATATCTTATCCCATAAGAAAGGATCTTATTTCTCTAATTAAATCACGTCACAAATACTTTTCCTAGAACACATTTAATGAAATAAAAACCTTGATTCTTAAGCAAAAGACTCTAACTTGGGTTCTAGAACCCATGATCGACTGCCCTATTGGACTCCTCGAACATTGCCACGTGGATTGTCCATGTGACCTGCTGACTACCACATGGACACTTCATGTGGCTCTTTATTCCACGTTCCAACACTCCCCCTCAAGTTGAGGCAAAGAAGATGATGGCTTGCTGAACTTGATATTGCTACATCATTCTTCTCTTGAAGAGTTGAGGATGATCTTCGTACCTCTTCTTCTACGCTCAAGAGTCAAGGCTTTCATCTTGGTGTTCCTCGATGCGTTAGAGAGTTCCACGTGCCTTCTCTTAAAGTATGGCGCCTTGCTTGTAAGCCATAAAAGACCCTTGACTTTTCTTCGAGCTAAGGTCACCAGGACAAAGTGAAGTCGATGTAGCTGTGGTGCTCTGCTAGAGGCTACACTGTGCCTTTTCTTCTTCTTGAGTCGAAGTCGAAGCAATTGCCATGTGGCCGTTCTCCACTCATTTGATCCGTTTGGTACCCTTTGTTTTGATAAAACATCTTCTTTTGAAGAGTAAAACATTGAATACAAAGGTACCATATGACATGAAATATTTTCTGATAAATCTCCTCATTCTTCTCTTGTTTTATTGTATCTTTCACTCCTTTGGTGGTCAACATTGCTTCGTTCTCTACCATCTTCCTCGAGATAGTTTGAATCAAAAAAGACCACGATTCTAGTAGAGGGCCAGGAAAGACTTCGGCTTTTAAAGGCCGAGAAAGATTTCGACCTTGGTTGAGGTTGATGCAGTTTAGTGGTGCAGTGCTATACTTATTTCTCCTTTACACATGCGTGAAGAGAATAATGATTCGAAGCGTTAATGCTCTGATACCATGTTGAGAATCGTGTAAGGTGAAGCGTGGAGGCTCCCTTGGACTTTGAAAATAGCCCAACAGGAGCTGCCCACATGGAGAAAGTAAGGAGGAGAGCAGCCACTGGTAGCCCCTATTGGTCGGCAAGGGTGGTCGGCCTTGGAGGTAACGGTGGCCGGCTATGTTGAGAGAAGAAAGAGAGAGGAGAGGAGCCTTAGAATATGAAATATTATTAATGGACTGAAGATTACAAAGAGAGAAGCCTCTCTTTTATGGAGAATACGTACCCCTATTCTTGAAAATCAAATATCTTATCCCATAAGGAAAGATCTTATCTCTCTAGTTAAATCACATCGCAAATACTTTTCCTAAAACACATTTGCTAAAAATAAAAAACTTGACTCTTAAGTAAAAGTTCCAACTTGGTTCTAAAATCCATGATCAATAGCCCTATTGGGCTCCTCAAACGCTGCCACGTGGACAAGCCTCTTGGCTCCTTATTCCACGTTCCAACAATATAAATTATGGACACTTGCGTGTATGTGTATATATATATATAGCTGTTGATGAATTGGTTGGTGATGTGTACTTACGTATGAGGTTTCAATGTTGGCTTCCCATAGTTTTTGGTGTTTTCTTCAATTGCGATGGCGGGGTGTGCCAACTTGTTTTTCGTTTTGTTTTGCTCCATGTATGGTGAGTGTAGGGTGTACCCACCTTATTTTATTGTGATATGTATGCATGGGTATATGCTGCAGGTACAAATATTAGGGAAATGTGTTATTAACAATGGAGACTCTAGTAGATTTTCGATAGATTTCAACCCTACAATTAATGATAATTGCATTCTATGAATGTACCTAATAATTTAAACTACACTATTAACCCTGATGGCCTAGTAGTTGAGACCTATTTTGCTTGCACACCCAGTGATTTATTTCCAATCCATCGGGAAGATTTTCAGGGCATGACAATCTTTTGATTGTATTAGAGCACCAGGTTAGGGTTATAAGCAAGAGTTGATTGTAGTTCATATATGTTACATACCTGGTTGTCGAGCCTCCAGGTTGTGAATTAGGGAGGCTTGCGCCTATTTCGAGATGCCTCCAAGACGCTGAGGACGATAGGGTGGTGTATGGTGAGCCCACGATTGTGGGCTATTTCTGTACTTAAATGCTTAGACATTAAATTAATACTAACACATATATAGTATGCATTAATATGTAAATAGATTAGTTTATAAATTTGTTTGCATGCATATTTCATACATTACATTCATATGTAAATATGATAACATGTATTAAAATTTAAGTGGGCTAGTCATAATTTAGCTTGCATGCATTCATTACATACATAGTTTAGATAGGAATAAGATTTAGCATTTCTCGTGGATTTTGTGCATAAATAACCCATATATATTTTCTTTATATTTTTCCTAACAGCTGTAGGTGAACTTGAGGTGGATCTCGGTCGCACACCTTTGCCACCGCTCCATCTTCCCCATTCCATCACCTTCCCCACAGTCAAAAGAGGAAGCTCCTGCGATAGAGCCAAGTAGGCCATCACTTTCCGACCCACCACTGTGCATGTGACAAGCACTCCATTCCACCACTGCGGGCCTCCTACTGTGAACACAAGTCCGCACCACCACAGGCAGCGGGATGACAAACTACCGCCCCACTAGCGGCTTGTGCAGCCTCACCATGAGCGTGGCCACACTAGTCACGTGAATTTCTTCTCCTTCATTTCCATCTCTCTTGCGAACACCCACCACCACCTTCACCTCTGGTGCTTCACCTCTACTTGCATCCACCATCACCGAGTGCGTGGGGACAATGTGCACACACTACCCCACCATCTCCATTTTCCCCATCCTCTTCATCTTCCTCTTTAACCCCCCCACGCCACCTCTTCTCTTCTCCTTCGTCTTCTTCTTTAGCCTTCCGCCTTCGTTCTTTCCCTTCAAAGGAACCCAACACATCTGCTGCCCCACCGTGCCATCGAGACACCTTCAGCTACCATCTTCGATGACAACACCATCGTTGCGACGCCCGTGCTCCACCGCTGCTCCTCTTCACTTCACACTACTAGCCGACGACCCCATCAACGCTGGCAGCACCTGACGATCGTCGACCATCCTCATCGTCGGTCGACCACCGATGACCATCTCGGCCCGCACCGAGATCACCAATGAGAAGTCCTTACTCTAACGCACCTTCCCTAAGCTCCTCAGAGCTGGCGAGCCTCCCTCTTCCTCACATGAGCAAGGCAAAGCAAAACCTCTGTTAGCATTGGTATTAAAATTACATTTGATTGCCATTGTCATATTTAGTTTTATTTATTTAAATTGAACTGATTTGCTAAGGTGTTGTCTCTTTTTCTCTTTATTTCCTTCTGCGTGTGACCTCTTTCACTCACTCTCTCTCCCATTTTAGTCCAACAAATGTCAAGGAATGAACTTACTAAATATTCAATGAATTTCTTTATAAATTTGTGATTGTAAATGTGAGATATACGTAAGTTTATTGGCACACTCCTTCGATATGACAACCCAATTTCTTGATTTATTACATTACTGGTTATTTTTTATTGAGAGATTTTCCACCACTTAGAAACACAACGACACATCATTTTATTGCAATCATTTTAATTAAGCAAAAATCTATCTGTCAGCGTACGGAACCCACCTAATCCCTTTGCAACTCTTCGATAGTTCTAGGACACCATAATGTAGGCACATGCAACCTTGCAGACTATGGCTACTGTCATGAGTATGCCTAGAGCTAAATCGGAGTCACAACAACAACGAAGCTAGTGGTAGTAATGAAGGTGATAACTTGAGCAAGCCCCCACAATTTGAGATACCCAAATCGCCATTGTCTATGACTCTCATGAGAATACGAAGTTCAAGCAATTGAAAATGATGAAGCTGGAGAGTTTTTCTAAATCTAAGGATCTATCAGCCACCAAGGACTAGCTTTTGAAGATCAAGGAGATCTCTGCTACTCTCTGGATTACTGAGGCAAACAAAGTGAGACTGGTCACTCCCAGTTTGGAGGTGGAGCGGAACGTTGGCGGGCTACGATATATATAGCTGAATTTGGCCTAGTATTATGGGATAAGTTCTTAAAGCTCTTCAACATACCTAATGAAGTGAAGTCACAGAAGAGAGATGAGTTTATACACCTTTGGCAAGGTTCGATGATTGTGATAGAATACTGAGTGGAGTTCATGGAGCTTTCCTGATTCACTGGTAAAGCGTTTGTCAAGGAAGAAGTCGTAGGGGTGCAGAAAACTGTGGAAAGGATCATAAAGGAGCGTGCAAGTAACCACGATTGTGCTATGACGTCGGAAAATGCGTTTAGATAATTTGTCCATTGTAGCAAGCGTTCACAACATCAATTTTAAAGAGAAATGAGAAGATATGAGTATGAGTGTCAAACACGAGGAGGCGTGGAATATGATCACATAATCGTTTAATGTCACAAGATATTTTCTTTCGGTTGCTTGCGAAGAGAGAGAGTATAGGGTTAGAAACTTGAAGTAGTGCAAATATCTCTAATTATGCGTAATCTAGCAAAAGACGACAAAATCAATATATTGAATATAAGAGATTGTTTTACAACTACAATGCTAAATGAAAGTTTAAGGAAATATGAGCATTAAACTAAAGAGAACAAGTAGCTAAATGTGACAATTGGAGTGTCGAGGTAGCCACTGTGGTGGATGGGCTTTCGTCGACAGCTCTGTGACTCCAAGGCTTGCTTCTGAGCTCCAGAATGTGGTGGGATCGCACTTGGTAGATGATAAGCAGAGATCTCCCCATGCATGGAGGGTTGTAGGCCTTTTTAAAGTGGAGAAGAGCTGATAAATCGGGTATAGGACAATTAATGGCAGCATGAATGTTGTTGTAGCACAGCTGCAAGCGTCGTTGTAGCCCAGCTCACCACTAGCCGTTGAGTGTGTGCATAAGCAGTGACTTCGCATGCGAATCATGTGCTCACATTGGTAGCCGTCCAATCAACGATTGGCATTCAAGATCGTGCGCGACTGCGGGGTTAGGATCGTGCCTTAGGAACGCGTCAGATGGCACGTGTGATGTGGCGTTGAATTGCGGTCACTCATCGTGCTCATCTGGCGTGCGGAGTGCACCACATTGTCGTCAAAGCTGCTCAATGAGGATTTGACGGCCTAATTTCGCTGCCACTTTGTGTGAAGCAAATTTGCACCGTGCTAGGCTTCAAACATGCATCGACAGTGCGTGGGTTGAGTGTGCTCTTGGAGGCTGCCTGCTTTCATCTTTATGGTTATTATAGGCGTTGTGGTATATGACAAAACAGTTACCAGTTTAATATAATTTTTTACTCGAAATGACAAGTTTCCCGAGGTCGAACTCAGGGGGTAACTATAATTCTAGAAACATAAAGGTTCACAATTCTGTTACAAAAAGAATAAGAAAGAGAGAGAGGGAGCAAAAGTTCTCTTTTGTTGGCTACTTCTTCTTCTCTCTTCCTCTTCTCTTTTCTTCTTCTCTTTCAGCTGGTTCTTCTTCTTCAATCTGCCTTCTCTCTTCTTTTTCTTTGCTATGGCTGTGGTGACCCTTTCTCTTTCTCCTTTCTTCCTCTCTGATTTTCTTCTCTTCTTCCTTGCGGCTACAGAGGCTTCTGCCTTCTCTTTCTTTCAGTTGCTAAGTCTTCCTTTCTTCTTCCTTCTTTTCTTCTTCTTCTTCTTTTTCTTCTGCGCTGGCCGTTCCTCTTCTTTCTCTCTTTCTTGTCTTCTTCTTCTTTGCGTCTTCTTTCTTTCTTCTTCAAGCTGCCTTCTTCTTCTCTGGCGACTGCCCTTCCGATGTCTGACTCAGCGCTCAGACGACTTAACTGTGCATTTGCTACAGTGCAACTCGTTTTCTTCTCCATCAGCTCCTCTCCATACTTTCTTCTTCAGCAGCTGCTCAATGTGGCTAAGTCTTTAGCCGCTCCTCCTCTCTTCTTCTTTTGCCTGCTTCTTCCTTCTTTTTCCTTCTTCCCTGCGCGCACATACAACTATCAGTGCAAAACCTACCCCTACCCCTTCCCCGCGTCTCTCTCTCTCTCTCTGAATCTCTCTTTGGGAAAGCTCTCCCAGAGCCGGGTAATCGGGTTTGGGTTGCGCGCCCGGGACTAGGCCCACCGGCGTGCGGTGGTGGGCGAGGAGTGCTCGGTCGGGTAGTCAGATTCGGCCCAGACACACGGGGCGTGAGCGCGGGCGAGGTGGGGTGCGAGCGCGTGGCTCGCGACATGCGTGGGTGAGGGACCTGACCCCTGTGTATCGAAGGCGAACAGCTATATTCACTTTTTCAATTTAAGTGCGGACGCGAGGCCACACACTTACGAGGTAGGACTAAAGTCCCACCTCCAGTCAGCGTGCCCGCAGGTGAGAAGGCACTGCCAACTGAGGCAACAGTGAAAGCTCGCGACCCCAATTGCGAACCTGCACGCACTCGTGGAATAAGCCCGCGTTGCCTAGAGCTCGCGCCTGGGCTGGAGGTGTCCTGGAGCTGCTTACGATGGAGCTTCAACAGCTCGTCAATGGCGGCGAGGAGGCAGAGACTTGAAATCACAAGGACAGCCTCACGGCCACATTAGACAATGCAGAGAGCCTCGCCGGAGTGTAGCGAAGGCAGTGCGAGAGCGCCTGTGGCCATGTACCTAGGGCAAACTGTGTGTGCGAAAGTGGGTGTGTTCGGGGGGTGGTCAGGCGGTGAAGGGCGGTGAATGGAGTGGGGGAAACTCTTGAGTGGAGTGAGGGGGAGCTTCTGGGCTTGTCGGCGAGGGGTGAGGTGGTCTGTGGAGGTGGAGCGACCTCGCCGGAGATGGGGAAGATGGTGATGGACAGTGGCGGTCGGTGGGTTTAAATGGTAAATTAGGAAGGGGAAAATATAGGGGAGAGAGAGAGAGGAAGATTCCTACCTACTTAGTCGACGAAGAGGGAGAAGAAGGCATCCAACTCGTGCCTGCCGGAGCTGGGGATGAAGGTGCCCAGGAGGGGGTTATCGGTGACAAGGAGGAGATCTGAGGATGCCAGCTGGTGTGGCCTGGTGTGGGAAGACGGGGTAAAGTAGGCTCTGCTGCAAGTATGGCAGCAGAGCGACGAGAAGGAGGAGGGAGGATCGTCGAAAGCTTGGACTGCCTGACCGAAGAGGGGAGAAACAAAATCTAGGGTTTCTCTCGGCCAAAACTAGCTTGAAGGAGACAGCAGACCCTACCGCTCCTTATGTAGGCACTGGCGAGGAGAGGAGACCGAGGAGGCGACGTGCAGTGCTCGCCGGAGATGGCCGGAATTGGACACCCTTGCCTGTCGTGAGTTCGCACGAGAGGCATGGCCGGTTGTAGAGGTCAGGGGAGGGTCCCTGCGACATAGGATGACGCAGGGAACCCTTCGCTTGTTCCTGAGGACGGGCGCCTTGCCCTTCGCGGCGCCATCCTCCGCGCAAGGTCACCGGAGGTATGGCGCTGCGCAGAAATGGCAGGGAGGACGGTTCTGGATAGAACGACAAGAAAGTTAGGGGGCTATTTGCAAGGGTTTCAAAAGATAAGGGTCAAAAAGTAATTTAAGAGGATAAATTTGTAAAGTCGGTTAAGATGTCTTTTCTTAGGCCAAAATTTTTATACCAGCCTAATTTGAACCTAAGAATTTTAATGGTGAAATTTTATTTTAGGTTGGACCATGTTTGACCGGTCAATTTGCACAAAAACCTAAATTAAGTCATAAATTGGGCATGGTTCTCATTTTAGGTCAAAATAGGTTGCAAAGGCCAAATTGAAGGTTATAAGTCCTAGGGAATATTTTTCCATAAATTTTAGAGGGTTTAGTTGATTTTTATCCTGCCTCGAACCTCATGAATTAAAGTGGGTTTATTTTAGGGTTATAGAATGTCATTTAATTCTTAGAAGTTGCGATAACCCTTTACAGATCAGATCATCCCACTTCCCTCCTTTTTAAGCTCGTTTGACCTATGTTTGGACCTTTAATTACCCTATTTGCACACTGTATTGGTGAAATTGCAGTTTTACCTCTTATGATTTGTCTTATTCTGTAACTCAGAATTCTCTGAGTTAGGCCTCTCTTTAGGTTTTGTAGGAGCTTTTTCACACTTATTTGGATTAAATTGTGCTAGTTAGGTTTCATGATGAGGTTCTTATTAGCTCTCCATTGCGCCACGCGCATAGATTGTCATGTGGACAACGATTGCTCGTGTGGTGGCGACCGCTGGATGACGATCGTGCGGTGGATGGCGAAGCATGACGTAGCACGACGAGGTGTGTCCGATGACGATCGAACGATAGTGGTCGCGTGATGAAGAACTGAGCGATGGACCCTGGAACGCGATGGAGGGCGAAGAGGATGCCACGTGGCGCAATGAGGGTCGTTGATCCTTAGATGAACGGTCAGAACTTCTCAGGATTGTTGTGGGTGCTACGAAGATTGGATTGAGGCGATTTTTGGTCGGTTGGACTCCGTTCGTTAATCTGGATCCATTCGTATGAGGCCTGTTTCAAGGTGTTGTTCCATAACTTGGCTATTAAACATTAATTCCAAGCAATATTAACATAAAATAATGTAGAATGCATGCAATGTTCCCAAACCCACAATATTGTCATATTTATGCATGAGTGCCCCTTAGATTGACTCTAATTGAGGCAATTAACGCTATTATTTGAAGGGTCATCATATTACTCCAGCCATTAACCTAGACATCTTTGGTAGGGACTACTTATTGAGTGCTCAATCAACGTCTACATCTGTGGAGCGGTCGAGTGTGAGTTAGGTGGTTGGAGAAAGTCAACGCGATGACACTAAAGGACGTGCAGACTCACTATAAGAAAAATCACTATTTGCGACATTTAATTTGCGACGGTCGCAAAATCGTCGCTAATAGTACATAATTAGCGACGGTTATGTGTTCGAATGTCACAATCATTTAGTTGGGAGTGTGTTTCGTGTCAACAAAGGGTATTTTGGTAGAGAATTTTCAACGATTAGGTGAAAACCGTCGCCACAGAGAATCAACGGTCGCCACTTGGGAGAGGGAAATTTTCATCTTGGTGGGCGGAAGGAAGAAATCCCACATCTTGCGACGGTTAATCCTTAGTCGTCGCCACTGCGCATTCGCGATGGTTAATCAACAATCGCGAATTGTCAATGCACACACGAGAGAAAGTTAAGTCGATTAATCAATTAAGAGAGAATGTTAATCGATTAAGAAAAGTTTCTGGAAGACTTGCAGCCCTCCTTCACTTAATCGATTAAGAAAAGTTCCTGGAATTACTACCACACGCGAATTTGCAATGATTGATCAACCATATTAAATTGCCAAGGGAAAGTTAACTCGCAATTCACGACGGTTGATTCGATCAACCGTTGCAAATGCATGCCACCGTGTAAAAATATCTGCTCCTACGCACGAGCGAGAAAGTTGCCGTACGTGCATTGGCGATGGTTGATCGGATCAACCATCACCAATGGTGAATACAACTTCACACTTGCACCCCTTCCCCCTCCCCCGAAACCACTTCCTCACTTCTCCATCCCGCGAGCTCGAGACCTCCCCCCGTGGGAGCACTTCCCCCCACGCCATCAACTCTCCCTCCCTCTGGTGAGGCACCCCCTGCGCCCCCTTCCCCCAACCCCCCTCCGCAGCCACCCCCCTCCCCGCCCTGCGCCACCCTTCACGTCGTCCCCTCCTCCACCGTCTTCACCCCTCCTCCTCCACACGAGGCCGCCGACCCCTCCTCGTTCAGTCCCCTCCCCTCCACACGAGGCCACCGGCCCCTCCTCCTCGTGGCGCCGCCCCCACCTCCACATATGTGCGGCCAGCCCTCCTCCCCATCCACTCCTCCTCCCCCTACCTCCTTGGCACCAACACCTAACCCTAAAACTCTACCTAAATAGCTCCACCAAATAACCCTAACCCTAAATCCACCCAAGCTACCTAGTCCACCCTACTTTTGGCGCCAACTACAGGAAACCTTCCACCCCACTCCACCACCAAAAGATGTCGGGGTACTTGATACTTGTAACTAGTGGCTCACCAGGTGGACGCGTGTGCGGAACTCGCTAGGGTACCGTGATAGGTTGGTTGAGATCTCGTTCAAGGACAGACTACGAGGGTACACCCGAAGACTGCGCTCCTAGTGAGAGGATTAGTGTGACTCAAAAATTCTAGCCAACCCTGTGAAGTTACTCTGGAACAATCTTTAATTGGTCCTTGTTGGATGCGAATGGAGCTTGCTCTTCACTATTGCAAAGCATTAGCCTGGGTAACTCCCAATAGGCCCAACTCTTCTTACTAAGGTTAACAGCATTCTTGATGCATCAAGAACTGGTATGCTTTCATGAGGGTTTCCAGACCTGCTAGCCTCTTTCCTTATCAAGGAGAGGCTACCAGGATAGGGCCTAAGGGAAGGCTACATCTTAATCTCCTCTAGCAGATAGGGATGATTCACATTATTTGACTCCTGAAGCGAGTAAGAAAACGCATCACATGGTAATAATTTATGGGTTAAACATGGGTAAATGAGTAAATTAGTTAGTCAATGGCCTATAGGGTAGCAACAAGTACACTACCCTTTCTTGTGTCAACTTTGAACGTGGTTTTGTCTTTACCAAGTTGTTTAGCTCATCCCTAGGTTGTAACCTATTTCAGGTTCCAATGCTGTAGAGGAGTACCCTCAAAACAAGCAAAGAGGAGAGAGACTTTTTGGAGTAGGCGAGATATCATTTTTGCACAGCACTTTGGGGTGTGAAGAACAGTATAGGGGAACCCCAGGCCCTAGTCCAGCCTCATGACCTCACCACGGAAGACTGGTAGGAGGCCCTAAATGAGCTAGTAACTATGGCCTGCCTTTTGCACTAGGCGATTTGCAGAGCCAGATACGCATGTGGCTAGGGGGTACATGCAACTCTTTCAGCTTTTATTTCTTTTAGGGTCGTGGTTATATATGTGTATGTGATGGGTTGTTGCGGGCCCCTTTCAGTCAACTCGTTTAGCAAGTTAGCCATTTTAATGTAAAAGAATTGGTATGTATGCGTTGAGTATGGCGCAAGGTGGAGCGTGGAGACTCCCTTGGACGTTGAAAATAGCCCAACAAAAGCTGTCCATGTGAAGAAATCAAAGATGAGAGCAGCCACCTACTGCCTTTGTTGGCTAGTGTTACGACCCGGTTCCCGAATTCCTACAGGACACGAGACCGGACCGACTCGACTGATCTCAAGACCCAGTCGTCCAACGAGAAAGTAATCAAAAAACAGTAAAATAAATCACATTTACCATGCAAGCAACTAACAGTAACAAAAGTACAGCAGTAAAGAGGTAAACTAATATAGTACAGACTACCACAACAATAGAAAATTAAACATGTACAGGAATATAAAGTGCAGAACGAAAGAGTACAGAATATAAAGGTATAAGAAGCTACTCACTACTACAAACGACTACAAAAGGACTACAACAACCGGGCTCTGCTGGGCCCAGCACCCTCTGCAACCGTGTGCTCTAGCTGCTCAACACTTGGACCTAAAAAAGGTTATGAGTACGAAACGTCAGCAAACGCTGAGTAGAGTGGCAACCAACTACTAAAGCAGTATAGGTGGACAGATAGCTGTTGTTTTTCAATTACTTTCTTTAACTACTTATTCTTTCTTTCACCACTTGGTTTATTTATTTGGTCTCTTTCTTGATCTCGAATGTTCCTCGTGGGAACGATCTTGATTGCAGTCTTTTCCGAAGAGTAGAAGTAGCACGTGGTCCTCTCCTGGTTGGGAGAGTCCTCCGTGGTGGTCCTACACCCAGTCAACCACCCCAAGGTCACGGACAGACGTAATGGTGACGACGGCTCGTGCGATAAGCTCACGGGTAGCAACCCCACACTGGCACGCGGTCGATCGTTTCCGTTAGCAGGTACGCCCGAAGCACAGCACAGAACCAGTATAAGGCATAGTCCTCTCAGTAACATGGGTCTAGCCCCTAAGAACCAAATAGGAGTCTCGCCCCTCTAAAGTCCGCGCACCCTCACCTGACTACCCTAGTTTGCCTAGTGGGCCTAACAAGTCGATACAAGGCGGCTAGCTGAACCCCAGGCCCCATGGGGCGGCTAACCTCCCTACACTAGTAGCTCTCCTTGGTACAATGTACACATGGGCCAAAAAGTCGGTAAACAGTGGTCAATCCTAACCCCGAGTCCCAACCCAAGGGCAGCTAGCTCCGCTCTGCACTAAACAGGGGGACAGTCGCTCTTCTTGGTACTCCGTACTCAAGGGCCAGCTCACTTCCCTACTCACATTTCCAGTTCCATTCCAATTATTTCATGGAGCTCTACTCGTAATTCCCCGTAGGGTTCATGCTCATATTCCTCAGGTCATTGCATACCAGGTTTCATTATTTCTATTTTGATTGCTCATATTCTACACATGTAACATGTAACTTTATTGTTCACATTTCAGGTTTATTCGCAGGTAGCTTGTGTTTCTAACATTCACCTTTCATTTTCAGTTCATATACACGCAGCTCATATTATGTCATTTAGCATAAACAACAGGAATTCACATGCAACAGTTTGCTAGCACAAGTACTTTACATTTCACTGGTAGCTCTTATTTATTTACAGGCAATTGTTATCCTTTTATCTATTCATCCAAGACTGCAATCCATACATTCAATACAAACATTCCAGTGTTTCTAGTCCTAGGATTCATGCCATATCCTAGGATCTAATCATTCATTCCACACATGCATTCAGGTTTGTAATTAAACTAAGGGAATCCACTCTACCAGTGAGCCCAGGAGTAATGGGGGCTTGATCAGCAGGTCCACGTGCCTCACCAAACCCCAAACCCGTAACGTAACGAGGTCCTATCACGATGATCAAATACAGGAGACTACTCAGAACAGTACAGAAAGTATTCCAACAAGTAGAGGAAGACATACGGGGAACATCAGTATCTCAATTGAGGAAATCGGACCTCAAACGGACCCTGAAAGGGTCCAAAACAGTAATTCTGACTCAAATCAAACATCTACAACACATTCCAGACGTCTTAAAAGAGTCCAGAGTCGTACCTCAAGTCCTGCGCCACTCCTTAAACGTCCAGGAACTCAGCTGGACCTTCTGAACCCAGTTCCAGACGTCCGACCACCTCTCCGGACGTCTAGAAACGCTTTCTATCATCTGGTGCCTCGCTCAAACGTCTGAACTGCGTGGGAGGGCATGTCCCACGCCTTCCCGAAGTGAATCCTGCACGCGTCAAAGAAAATCTTCTCAATAAGGCCCAAAACAGTGCCTCGGTGGAACAGCCTACATGGTCGTATCTGCAAAGGAGATGTACGTCGTGAAGCTTACCTCTCAGTCGTCTGGAACCTCCACTAGATGTCGTCTACGTCGTCTGGATGTCGATCCAGACATTTGATTCTGGGAAGAACCTAGAATCAGAACCTGCCTTCGCCTTTTCGTGCCCCGCATGGCCGCACTGTGCCCGCTCGCCTGCTGCTTCGGCTGCAGCAGTGTCGGGGAGGACCTCCCCGACACAACTCTCCACCTCACGCATGTGCCAACCAATCGTGAGCACTCTAGCGAGCCCCCACACAAGTTCGCACGCTTGCTCTCCTCTCTTCCCCACGTTGCTCCTCTCCTCCCACGCCGCTCACGCTCGCTGCTCTCGCTGGAGGAAGGAGAAGGGTGGCTGTAAGTGGGGTGAACGAGGGAGAGGAGGGGGCTTTAAATAAGGTGTGGGGTTAGGGTTTGCGTCAGCGTGAGGAGGAGAGGAAAACAAGGGTCGCATACAAGGGTTACCTAAGCCCACTCCAACCACCCCTCATCTACCTCTATAAATACCCACCATAATCACGACCAAAAACCCAGCTTCTCCTTTAGTTAGGTTCACCATTCCTCCACCCCATCTCCACGCCAAGGAAGAAGAAGGAGGGAAGAAGAGCAAGGGGGCAACCCACCTGCCCCCTTGGTGCCTTCTTCCTCTCCCTCTTTTCCCTTGCCCATTCCAAGGAGGAGGAGATCTTCACACTACAGGGATGGCCAGGCAAAAGGAGACTTGAGGTGGTTGACTCCCACCTTGAGGAGAGACTGCCTAGATGAGGACAACTACAAGAAGAAGCTAAGGAAGAATTCTTTTCTAGTGCGGGGCAACTGCACTTGGAGTAAGGGCTCTCCTGAACTTCTACAGAGGATTCATCCACTTCTTTATTTTCTTTTATCTTTTATTGCTAGTTTAGTTTCTCTTTTTCTTTTAGAAGTATTTAGCTACTTGTATTTGACTCTACTAGTAATACAAAAATTATTTCACCTTCCAATTTTCATGTTGTAGTTAGTGTGTTTTCCATGTTGTTCTTATACTTGTAGTGCACACTCTCCTCTTCTAATTGCCCTAGGTGCACTTGCCTAGGGTGAGTTTAAAAGAGAGGACCGATCGCGTGTTTCACTCAACTCAGTAATTAAGTTAATTTTACTTAATTAAAAGTAGAAGAAATCACTTAAGTTAACTCGAAGTTGTGTCGGTTATGTAGTATAAGGTCGAATTAACCTAACATTTTAGAAATTTTTACTGGTTGAGTCCAGGTCGTTCACTGGGGGCCATAATAATTTTTCTCCAAATTCACTAATTTCCTTTTATCTCTTTAAGTTTAGGAGATAAAACTAGTTTAATTTTAAAAACACGAATTTTGTCAAATATTTAAACTGTGAAGAACATACAAAATTCCATATGTAAACATATTTACTCAAAATGTTGTTCTTTATAAACAAGTAAACATGGTACTTTTTTTTCTAATTTTATTTCATTCTAAGAAATTAAGGCAAAAAGTATCTAATTAAAACATGCCATTTACAATTAAGAACAAAAAGTAATTATGCAAGAAAAAATAAATTTATCTCTTCAGCCTCTCATCTCCTTTCTTTCTTACCTTAATATTTCCTGCCTTAAGTCTTCTTCTCTTGTTCCTGTCTCTTTTTCCTTTGTTTTCTCCAGCCTTTTCTTCTTCCCTTAGTTTTTCTCCTTAACACTCAGCGTCTGCACTCCTTTCTTCCATAGCCTTAGCTTTCATCAGCGGCTTCTCTTTCAGCTGAACCGAGTTTTTTTACTCTTTAAACCAAAAATTTTTGTATTTGTGACGAGTTCCTTTCGAGGATACACAGCACCCTGAGACCAAGGTGGGACCAGACCATACTCGGTCCTCGCCTAATCTCAAGTAGGTTTGTTGTGGTTTATTTATTTATCGGTTCACATTTTAGAGCCGCATCAGCTCAACCCGGCCTCCCAGGCCAAGCTCACGCCCTCTCAGGGCACATATTCACATCCGCAAACACGCCCCCAAGGGCGCACAAACCTACAGGCCAATGCCCACACCCAGAACAATGCTCAAATCAGATCTGAATCGGAACCGGTGCGCCTTGCACTTGACGACTGCATAGCCTTAGGAACAAAAGCATTTTATACCCAGGCGTGCGCTCATGGATAACCGAGGTGGGACAAAGTTAACCCTTCCAGACCCGAATTCAATTGATCACAGCTTCCTACCCAGAGCTCCAAATTCGATGATTTAAAGTTCGTTGGAAAGCTCTAAGGGTAATCTATTCAATTTTAAGGTCAATTTAATGTTTTATTGATGTTTATCTCTTCAATTTAAGGGATGAAGTCAGGGGTTTCTATGGGTTTAATAACAAGCCTGGAAATGTTTTTAACTCAGGGAAGTCCTCAGATGGACTTATCTCATCTATTTAAAGGTCTGTATACATTATATAAACAATTTCGCTTCTGTTAGGATGAATTGAAGGCTCTTGAAACCTACAGAACCTGCAGAGAAGCTATTCTCTTCTCTGAAAACTTCAGAGATCAGTTTTACAGATTTCAACAAGTGCAATAGACACTTTAAAGTGTTCCTAATCTATTTAGATTAATTCTAAGGGTTTCATCTAATCAATTTGGGCAGGTTTTAGATTTGAATTTCAACAGAACAGTGCTTCTGTTGGTTTGGGTTCGAGAGTAACCCAACTTAGCAGGAGCAAAATTTTCACTAAAAACAACATCTGAGCTTACTTTAGTCTTTCTAAAAACATCAAACAGAATCTCAGAAGCAATTTCCACATCTCAATTCCTCAATCAAAGCTCGGAACACCATTATCACACTCAGGTTTGACTATAGAAGCTCGAAAATTTGACTTTCTGTTTAGAACTTCTCCCTAAAAAATTAAGGCCTTGGACAGAGTCTTCTCATCATCTGGAACTCACTCAGATCTTCAAACTTATGTTCCGTCCTTAATCTCTAAGGTTTCAGGCTTGCCGCTTGAACTAAAATAAATGTTTGTTCCACAAAGTAAATCAGTGTTTATTACAGTATTTTAAAAGTTAAAATAGCTTCAGTGCATTGCACTAGAGCTTCTGAGCTCCTTAAATGTTTCTCAAATCCTTTATAACAGACTTCTCCAACTCACCGGAGTTGGGGAAGATGAAGTTGAATCTTAAGCTCCAGTGAATGAAACCTCAAACAAATTTCTTAAAAATGATTAGTAATCCATGTAATAACATTCTAGAGCCACCTAGCAAGTTCTAGAGGCTGCAACTCAACTTTGACTCGCTGGAGCTTTGGTGAGTCCAGAAAATACAAAATGCATGTACAGATTAACAAAATTAATTATTTTT
Organism: Thalassia testudinum; assembly: GCA_037157565.1. NCBI lineage: Eukaryota > Viridiplantae > Streptophyta > Magnoliopsida > Alismatales > Hydrocharitaceae > Thalassia > Thalassia testudinum. Next base: position 100,733,845 of record JAZHRO010000022.1, read on the forward strand.
AATCCAAAAACGATTCTGAGGTTACAAGGAACCTCTGTTTCACATTAAATTCCTCGTTTGTTCTTTGAAATAAAATATTTGACGGTAAGCTTGTTTCTTAAAAGTTTGATTGGTTTAAGCTCAGGACTTGATTTAACTACTCGGTTGAGAAGTTAAATGAAGTCAACAGGTATTATTAATCATAAATATATATTTAATTTATAGTTTGAATTGTTTCTGAGCCGCCATGGACAGCAAACTCAGAAACTTAAATTAAATTTGGGTGTTTAATTATAGATGATAGTAATAGGTAATATAAAGTCGATTAGGGTTCATTAGTGATGGTAGGTGATGAAAGAACCCAATGAAGGTGGAATTAGGCCGATTTCTGTCACCATGGATAGTGAAGTAGTCGGTGAAGGTGAGGTATGAATTAGGTGTTTAGGTGATCTAATTAATCAATTAAGTGGATTAGAAATGAACATGGAAGTTAAAAGAAGGTGAACAGTGAGTTAAAAGACAAAATTAAAGTCTCTGGCGAGCTCAAGGAACTCGCCGGAGTTGGAAGAGATGAAGCTAAATTCTACAATTACTCTAACCTAACTAACTAAGCTAACTAACTAAGCTTGCCAACTCCTACTCCTAGTCTTCTGTTACCTGGATGAAGGGGTCAATAGGGTTCCGCCGTAGTCTCATGGCGGACGACGAAATCAGAGGGTGGTTAAAAGAACTCCGGCGGGCGGATTTGAGGTGGAGCGGAGGAATCCTAGGGTCGGCACCTTTGTCAGAGGTGCGGAAGACCGCGGCGAATTTCCTCGGCTACTTAATGTGGATGGAGGAAGTCGGAATATGAAATGGGGGTTCGCCGGAGGTTTTAGAAGAATAACCTATTGGGTTAGCTGCAGTATTAGAAGAGGGAAATGAGCCAACTTGCTAAAATCAGAGGTGAGAGGGGGTATTTATAGCATTTTGTGGCGAAGAGGGGCGGAGTCTGGCTGAAGAAGAAGCTCAAGGAGCTTAACCTACGTCGTCGTTTACGATGACGGTGTCGTTAACTCCCATTGAAAAATAGGATTTTCGGTTAATCCAAACCGATGGATCAAGTAAAGGTGGTGAGCGAAAGCTACAAAAGCTTGGGCAAAGAGGAATAATGTCGGCAGGGCCATGATCGCGCGGTAGGATGACTCTCTGCCACCAGCCGTTCGTTTGACTGGAGAAGAAGAAGAAGAAGACGAAGAGGGATCTAAAAGTAATAAAACCTAAGGACCTATGTGAGAAATAAGGACTCGACTGTAATGAAAATTAAGGACTAAAATGTAAACTAGGTTTTGAAGGTTTCTTTTAACTTAGATTTTTTTCAACTTTTTATATGTGTTAGTAAACAAGGTAAATATTATGTTTACACCTTGAATTTACATCTTTGACCATTTTAGATTAATTTATTAGATTAAGTAAAATTACTTAAGTTATTATATACTTAGTTATACATTATATTTAAGTTACTTATCTTATTAATTAAGGAAATGATTAGTATGATTTCGAGTCCAATTATTATCTAAATTATTAATAATGTTATTTGAATGATAAAATGTCATTTTAAACTTATTTTAAGGTCCTTAACTAAATATCCCTTATCCTATAACTAACCCTTGTATATTAATTACCTTAGCTAATTAACTAGGAAGACTAGTTAATTAGGGGTAATTAGAGATCATGATGAGTGTCTCATCATACCCCCAAGCCAAAGTTTTGCTAGTCCCTAGCAAAATCAACTTAGAGTATGATAATTTAAAGCACTTGGGTTTAATTTATTATAATTAGTAATTATGTAGAGGAAAACTTAGGCCAGAAATTTTTTTTTTAAGTTTAATTTAAATGATTAATGCTTAGAGCATCTGTGAAAATTTTCTTACCTAGACTTATACTTATAACATTTTCAAAACACTCTTAAAATAATTTGTAAACAAGAATTTTATTCAAAATTAGAATGCTTCAAAAATCTCTTAATCTTTGTAACTATTCTTAACTCAAAATAGAATACCAAATGTTTTAAGAAAAACAAAACTTAAGGATTGAGAATTAAATTTTTACCCAAAAACTCAAATAGATTTAAGTTAATCCTTTGTTTATGATATTTGATTTTTATCAATATAAGTTTAAGCAAATTAATCAGATACTCATTATTAAACAAACTTAGAGTAGTAAAACTCTAATTTGCAAGCCTACAACACCAAAGATTAACTTCTAGACCTAGGATTCTGTCAATTCTTCGCCTTTAGGTCTCAACTTAAAATCTTCAGAACCCAATTTCTTAGGTTTCACTGACCAATACCAAGGTTCAGTAGCTATGACTTTAAAACATCTTTGCTTAGTGAAGAAAACTGTCCTAAAGACATCCAAAGTTGCAAAAATCCAAATTTTAAGACATCACTTTCCAATCCCAATTATTCCAATTCAAGCCTTTGGCTTGGCCTTACTCGGATTTGAATGCTTTCTCCTCACCAGTTTTCTATCCCGAGGTCAACACTTTTTGTGTATAGCTCCCTGGTGGACCATTGGATCTCTTATTCCTAATATATATATTTTTTTCTCCATATTTTTTTTTCTTTTTCTATAGGTTAGAACACCCATTTGTAGCGATGTGTTCTTTTTATTTGATGGAAGGAAGGGTTGCCTCCATTTGTAACAAGATGCTTTTATTTATTTATGGAAAAACTGCATAAGTACCCATTTTTAGAGAGGCATTTAACTGCAGGGTGTTTTTATTTACTTTTTTTTTCTTTTTCTTTTTCTTTTCTTTTCCCGCTTCTCATTTTTCTAACTAACATTATTCTCCAAATCTTTTTTCTAGGTGAGTGGCACATCTTCACCCATTCAAGAACCGCCCCGCGAAAATCCTTGGACTAAAGGGGATTCAGAATTGATCTCTTAATGACGAGAACCTCGTCATAAACCCTAAACTAGCACCATCTAACCCAGATTTGCAAGAAAAAGCAGCTACATAACTATAGAAGGGCTTGACTCAGAGAGATTCTGAGTTTGTGAAGAAAATAAGAACTAAGGAGTAAAAATGCAATTTCACCAACTCAATATGAAAACAGGGTAACTCAGGATCCAAATATAGGTCAAACTAACCTAATAATAAGAAAAGTAGGATGAGTTGATCCACCACAGCAACTCTAAGGAATTAAATGACATCCTGTAACCCTAAAAACAAACCCTACTTCAATTCACGAGGCTTGAGGCAAATAAAAAATCGAATAAACCCTCTAAAATTCATATAAAAATAATCTCTAGGGTTTAGAACCTTCAATTTGGCCTTAGGAACCCATTTTGACCTACATTGAGAACCATGCCCAATTAATGACTTAATTTGGGTTTTTACGTAAATTGACCGGTCAAACAAGGTCTATTACAGAAATAAAATTCACCATTAGAATCCTTAGGCCCTAGTTTGTCATGTATAAAAACTTGGGCCTAAGAAGAGACCTTTTTGACCAACTTTACATTTTGGTCCTCATCTATTACTTTCTGACCCTCAACTTTTGAAACCCTCGCATTTTGGCCCCTAAGTCTTCTTCGTTCTTTCCATTTGGGTCCTCCCTGCAAAACCCTGAGTAGCGCCACGCTCCGGCGACTTTGCGCAGAGCATGGCGCCACGCAGGGTGAGGGAGACCCTCTGCCAAGACAACTAGGGGTTCCCTGCGACGTCTGCTGTCGGAGGGACACCTCCATGGTCTCTGCGGCTGCCCATACATCCCGTGCGAACGCACGGCAGGTATGGGTCTCCATCTCCGGCCGTCCACCGGCAAGGGAGGCACGTCGCCTCCCTCCGCCCTCCTATCTGATTTCACCTCTATAAAAGCCACCCCCGTCTGCCAAACTCAGCAGCTCAGTTCTGACGAAGAAACCCCTCCCTCTTTCTTCTCTTCCCGCTTCGGCAGAAGCCCTCTAGCTCCGGCGGTTCCTCCTCCTCCTCGTCGCTCTGCCGCAATACCAGCAGCAGAGCTGCCTTCGCCCGCTCTTCTCGCGTCGCGCCGTACCCAGCGTGCACTCTCCCGCTCTCTCCTCGCCGCCGCCCCCTCTCTCTGGGTACCTTCTTCTCCGGCGACAGTCGATACGACTGCCGCCCTGCTCCGTTCCCCTTCCGTCCCTCCAAGTAGATACAGTTGTCTCCCTTCCTCCCCTCTTTCTTTTCCCTACTTCAATTTGTTCAACTACCCTTCGACCGTGCCTGATCACCCTCACCTTCTACATCTCTGACCAACCTCCGGCGAATCGCCCCCACCATTCCACCACTCCACACGACTCGCCGACAGACCCAAAACCTCCGCCTCTTCACGCTGAACCACTTCCACCCCTTCATTTCCTGCCATTCGCTACCTAAAGACCCCCCGAACAAACCCATTCCCCCGGCCACAGTCCGACCTAGGGCAGCCCCTACACTCTGCCCCACGCCTCGCCACCACCCGCACGAGCTTCGCCGCACTCCGGCGAAGCTCCCTGCACCTTCTGACTAGGCCGAGAGGTCGTATGCGTGATTTCAGGTCAACCCTCCTCCGCCGCCATTGCTGAACAGCTGGAGCTTCTTCACCTGCAGCTGCAGCTCCAATCTCGCCTAGGCACTGGTCCCAGGTTGCGCGGTGTGTCTCCGCGAAGCACTCCAGGCTTGCAGCTGGGGCGATTGCCTCGTAAGCTGCTGCGATTGCCTGCAGCTTCCTCAGCTGCAGGCGCCAAATTGGGGTGGGACATTTAGCCCCACCTCGGTAGATTCTGAAGCCGCGCACCTACATAAATTGTAAAAGTGCTGTAGGCTAATCGCCTCAGTTACATGGGGGTGAGGTCCCTCTCACCGACTTACCCAGCCTCGTCCGCGACCACCCCCGCGGACCTGGCCCGACCTGCACTCCTCGCCCACCACCGCACGCCGGTGGGCCTGGAACCGGGCGCGACCCGTACCCGAATACCCCGCGGCTCTGGGAGAGCAATCCTACGAGTGAAATCTGAGTGAGAGAGAGACATGGGGGAGGGTAGGATTAGGTTTCGCCCTCTGACCAAGCTGTGAGTGTGAAGGCCGAGGCAGAGAAGAAGAAGAAGAAGAAGAGAGCAGAAGGAAGAAGCAGCCAACACTGTGGCTGCTTGAAGCAAGAAGAAGAAGAAGAAGAAAGAAAGAAGAAAGGAGGACGCACTGTAGCAGAGGCTACTTAAGTCGTCTGATTGAAAAATCAGACGACGCTCTGAAGAAAAAGAAAATAAGAAGGAAAGAAGAGCAGGCACCTGATAACACCACGCAAGGGGGTAGTAATTAGGTTGAATATGGCCCATCTTTAGAATAAAAGGCACAACATAAAGTAGAATAGGAGCATTGCATGCATCAAGTACCAAGATTGCTTATAAACTGCATTAATGGCCATTTGTGTAAAGCATTTGTCAAAGCAGGCCTCAGATGAGCAATCGGACCGCACGGATGGATTCAGGACGACGAACGGAGTCTAACGGACTCAAAATCGGCCAAATCCGACATCCGGAGCTCCCACAATGGGCCCAAGAAATCCTGACCGTTGATCTGGAGATCAACGGCCTAGAACGCGCCACGTCGCCCCGCCCGCACGCCCCCAAGCCAGCCAAGGACGCATCTCGGCCGTTGATCTTCGATCGAACGGCCGAGATCCGCGCGCTCGCCCGCGGTCGCCGCGACAAAGCGCGGGCGTGGCGCAACGGTTAGCGCGCACGCCCGCGTTGCGGCGACGCGCGTTCGATTCGCGCGGAGCGAAAATCATTTGCGGGCGAAGGGCGCGGCAAAATTGAGCCGCGCGATCAGAAGCGAGCGGCCAGGATTGCGCCACGCGGCGCGACGACAGCGCCCCATCTCCCACACGCGCGCGCACGCCGGGCGGAAACGCGCGCGCGCACGCGCGCCCGAAGCGCGATCCTAGCGCAGGCGCGGGAGGATCTCAGCCGTCCGATCATCAATCGGACGGCTCTCGTTCGACAGCCACGGATCGCGCCTGAAGAGAGAGAGGGGCGGGCGGCTGACCGGCGGCAGAAGGCCTTCACCGACGTATATGGAAGCGATTTTAGCGACGTTCTGGATGTCGCTAAAGCACATTCTTCTTTTAGGAAGCCCTTAACTCTATTTAAACCCCCTTCTACCACCATTCAAGGCATCCTCTCCCACTTGCAACTACTCCACTCCTCTCCTAGCTAGTCTTAGGCACTCTTGTAATCGCCGGAGACGACGAGCCGCCGACGGAGCCTCCTCCACCGCCGTGGCTGCCTCGTCGCTCTCCACTCTCTCTCTATCTCTCTCTCTCTTTTAAGCTTTCATTTACTTTTGTTGAAGCATGTATTTAATATTGTAAACCATGAACTATGAATGCATGTTTAATGGAATTATTTTCCATTTAGTTGCCATTTTAATTTCTGCTTAAAGTGCATGATCAAAACCAAGAGCTTTCTAACCCTAAACTCTCTCTATCTCTCGCTTTTCAAAACCATCTCTTTCGCAAGCAAAACTCCGCCTTTTTCGTGACAACAAGTGGTAAACAAAATCCGATTTCCACGCCTCCCTGAGATCGACACTCGGACTCACCTCCGTTTACTTCTTTTAAAACCGACGTATCAAGTGCAACTATAACGACACCTCTTAACACACATGCACGAAGGCACGTCAGCACCGCAAAGAAGAAAGAAAGAAAAAGAATAGGAGACAAAGAGCTAAAGGAGAAAGAAGAGAGAAGCAGAACACGAAGAGAAAGAAGAAAAGCATGGAAGCAAAAGAAAGAAGAAGAACAAAAGGACAGAAAAGGAAGAAGAAGAAGGAAGAAGACTGAGGAACTGAAGAGAAGAAAAAGAAGAGGACAAAGACAAGAGAAAGAAGAGAAGAAGAAAAAACTAACAAGACAAATCTCTGTCTCTCTCTCTCTCTCTCATTTTAGTAATAGAAACATTGTACTTCTATAATACAGTTTGCTCCGTGAGTTCGACCTCTGGAAAACTTTTATTTCCGAGTAACAAATTGTATTAAGCTGGTAACCGTTTCTCTATACTATACTACGACGAAATATTAGAGCTATAGAGGAGCGACGAGCCACTTAACCTCTGTGTTTTCGCGGTCTCTGATGTCAACATGACAATTCTATGTGAGTGAATTTAGATGTTTAGGTTACTTAGCTCTCAAACCAGAGCTTGGACAACAATACCCATTACTCTTAGGTTCTTCAAGTTTTTAGTTTCCTCCAATAAGATCCGTCAAGACAAAATTTACTAAGTCTAGTTATTTATCTCTAGCATGTAAGTTTTGTAAACTAAAATTCTACCAACTCTCTATTTAATTAACTCTGAATATCTGCCTTTTTACTTAACTTTATGATAAAATCAAATTTTCAAAAATCAAAAGGATTACTTAATCTAATTGATTAAAAAGTTATAATTCAATTCAAAAACTTAAGTTTAAAATCTTAATACACTTAGTTTCTTAATTCAAGTAAAAATAGAAAAATAAATCTTTAAAAGATTTAAAAGATTCCTTAATTCAAATAAAATCTTGTTTTAAAAATTTTAAACACAAAAGTATGTTTTTACAAGATGTTTAAGTAAAATCTAATTAAGAATTGAATGCTCTTTAATACTTATATATACTTTCTGCATTTAAAACTTCTGACCTAAAAGAAAATTAAAGCTTTTAATTATAATAAATATATTCTTCTTCTTTTCTTCTTTATTACTAATGAATATTCCCCTCTTATTATTTTTATGAATTTTATTTTTAAATCTTTTTGTATTTATATATTTTTGTTTTTATATATAAAATTTTTCCAATTTTTATGATTTTTTTTGAAATTTTTTTCAAATTTTTATTAAATTTTTGAATTTTTAAAATTTTTTATCATTTTTAGAATTTTTATTTTTAAATTTCGTGGATATTTGAGTTTTATGTAATTTTTTTTTCTAAACACTTAAAGTGAAAATTTCACTTTAATACCCCCACAAGCCAAAATTTTACAATGTCCTCATTTTAAGAAGGGAGAAAAATATAAGAAGTGAAATTTTAAAAATAAGTGTATAAGAAAGTCAAAAAGGATTAAAACAGGAAACAGATATGTATAGATGCTAAGTTATACGCCTTCAGCTAGGCATAAACCCTAGTAAAGAACTTCAAAAAAGAATAGGTATACAGTAAAAATAGATGAGTTATGAAAGAATTAGATCAAAAAATTAGAAAATAGATTAAACCACCCAATTAAAACTCGTCCTAAAATTGCCTACAACAGATCTCGCAAATCCTAGAATTAGATTCTTGTAAAAAATCTCAGAAAGATTGGAGTGAAAATCGTGAAAAATAGATCTGATTTAGGTTGAGATGTAGAATGTTTAAGATTAAGGAAATTCAAAAATGTTTCCACCAAGTTCAGAAGATCAGCAAAATCAATTTTGGTTCTCAATAATAGGTAGGTCATTTTGGCATAAAATAGGTTGCTGATGCTGGTTTGGTAGATTATTTTCAGGTAATATGGAGGACGGATTATGATTAGAATCAAAGGCCTGATTAATGAAATGGACTTGGCCTTGATTTAGCCTAGGATTTGGCAGATTCCTAGGATTCGGAATTGGCTGAGATGGAAGAGTACCTGGCTGACGAGACTCAGCCAAAATCATGATTTGATTTCGTAAATCAGCCAACTCTACCTTAAATTGCCTATGTATCTCAGCAAGAGCTTCAGCATTTTGTCGCTGACTCTCTGACGTAGCTCTTAAAATCTGGTCTAGCTGTGTATCTCTATTCGGCCTAAAGTAATTCTGCATACTCATCGGGCTAGGCCTTAAATCTGATTGCTGAGAAGGCAAAGGAGGTGGGTTAAAATGGGTCTGATTCGGATAATTTGATCTTTGATTTTGATTTGGATCAGCCCAAGAAAAATTTGGGTGGATTCTCCATCCAGGATTATAGGTATTTGAATAAATTATATATTTATGTGTTTTTTTTGTCACTAATTGTTTCTCTGTGTTATGCAGATGGTGAAGCTGAAGAAGTGGGCTTCTCGTCGAAGGACTCTTGACACAACCCCCGATACCTAAGACCTCCATACCACACAGCCTCCTACCACGTAGCCACCTACCACCCAGCCTCCTCGTACACGACCTCTCCGCACCCAATCCTTCCCTACCCAGGCTACTCCCCCCCAGGACTCCTGCACTCTTACCACTGACACTAATTTAGTACCCATTCCCAGGTTCAATCTCCCCCATACACGCACATATATTTGTCCTGATGCACTTGCATAGTCCCTTTTTACTAGGAGAGGGAAGAGGCCAGTCATCCCTGAGCTTATGATGTTACCTGTGCCTGAGGATGAGGTTAACAGTCATGACCCTTACCAAGACGAGGCGGACAGGGATGACGTACTGGACTCCCAAGACGATGAGGACGAGGAAGGGGACAAGGAGGGGGACGAGGGAGAGGACGAGGAGGGGGATGCTGAGGTTGGCTAGCCTGAAGTCGACACAGGCCCTTGTCAGGTAAGGTCCAATACTAATAGCAAGTAAATTGTTATTTTCTATATTTTAAACATTTTTAAATTTTATATTTACTCATTATTCATAATACTATTGTTATTATTAATTTCAGTGAAGAAGAAATGAAGAGGTCTGACAAGAAATAAGGACTTGGAGGCTATATCAAAGGGTACAAGGGTAAAGGTGAAGATCATCCCTAATGGAGAAGATCCAGACTACCCTCCATTTAGCAGCATGCTCTCTAAGGTTGTGAAGAGCATCATCCCACTCTCTTCTTTTGGCTGGCGGATTGTCCTAAAGGAGCTCAAGAGGGAGATTGTTCGTCACTTAGAGGTAATTAATATATATTGAGGTTTATATATGTTCATTTTAATGTGATTTTATGTATATAAAAGTTTAATTTATAGGCGATCTGCAATTGGGAGAAATCCTAAATCCCCAAGTATATCCTCAGCCATGCGGCGAGGTGTTATCGAGACTGGAGACTTCATATGAAAAAAGTGGTATCAAAAAACCTTTTTAATTCCTTTCATGTATACATTTTAATTATATAATTTATCTTCTTTGTTATTTAGTATTTTGCGAATAGGTCATATAAGGAGACCTTAAGGAATGTACATCTTTCCATACTGCTAGAGGTATGGAAGGATTGTTGTCAGCATTTGAGGAAGCCTAAGACAAAGGTAATTAAATAATTATTATTCGTTGAAATTTAATTATAGTTAATTTATTTGCTAATATATATATATATGTATGTATGTATGTATTTTCTACATGATCAGGCAAATAAGAATAAGGCTAACAAGGCTAAAGCTCCACCGGAGACACATGTCTTAGGTCAGATGGGTATTGATAAGCTCAAGCCAAGGTATATAAGTACATTTCCTATTTCTTTATATTTCTAATTAACATGTAACTTTAAATTATTAACTATATTTTATATTTACTTAATTTTAGGGAAGCACACATGACGGTGCCCAATTAGATAGTCTTGAAGTCAATGAGATCACTCAAAGCAAGATTACAGGCGGTGGATGCACATGAATTCACGAGACCTACCAAGTCAAGCATGTAAGTTATTTCTTTTTAATTATTTAAATTTAACTTTCATTTCAGTCACACATATAATTTAGATAAAAATGTAATTAGGGAGAAATGTATGCCTTGGTCCATCTACCTCCGCCTACAGACGAGAACTCTACGACCTAGCAGCTTCCTATGACACCTGAGGAGGCTTTCAGGACAGTCATGCCTCTAGAACAAGGTGAATTTGTTCACAGTGGGGGTAGAAGGCAGACTCTCACCACTTGGTACGACGGAAGGGATTGTCTGACATGTCTTCTGTTGAGGTGAAGCAATTGAGGTCGCTGGTACAGTAGACTTAGAGGCAGCTGGTGCGCTTCGTTCCCTCTCTACGGTTTTATCGTAGTATAGTGCAAAGAAACGATCACGAGTTTAATACAATTTGTTACTCGAAAATAAAAAAGTTTCCCAATGTTGAACTCATGGAGCAAACTATAATTCTAGAAGCATATAAATTCACAATACAATATTTTACAAAAATTACGAAAAAGAGAGAGAGTGTGTGTGAGAGTGAAAATTGCTCCTTTCTTTCTCCCTTTTCCTTTTCTTCTATCTTCTTCTCTGCGGTAAGCTCTTCTTCCCTTTCCTTTTCCTTCCCTTTCTTCCTTCTCTGCTTCTTCTTCCTTTTCCTTCTTTTCTTTTCTGATTTCCTGTGCGGAAGTCTCTCTCTTTCTCTTGGCTTCTTCTTCTTCTTTTCTTTTCTTTTCTGCTGCTGCCTCTTCTTCTTCTTTCTTTTCTTTTCTGCTGCTACCTCTTCTTCTTATTTCTTTCTTTGCTCCGGTCCTTCTTCTTCTTTACTTTTCTACGACTGCTATCTTCTTCTTTTCGTCGACGTCTGATTCAGAAGTCAGACGCCTTAACTGATCAGCCTCTCATTCTTTTCTTTTCTTCTTTGCTTCCTGATGAGAACCTCATCATGAGCCCTAAACTAGCACCATTTAACCCTGATTTGCAAGAAAAAGCTCCTACGTGACCTTAGAAAGGCTTGGCTCAGAGAGATTCTGAGTTTGCAAAGAAAACAGAAACTGAGGGGTAAAAATGTAATTTCACCAATCCAATCTGAAAATAGGGTAACTCAGGATCCAAACATAGGTCAAAACAACCTAATAAGAAGGAAAGTGGGATGATCTGATCCAATAAGGGCTACAGCAATTCTAAGGAACTAAATGATAATCCGTAACCCTAAAACAAACCTACTTCAATTCACGAGGTTCGAGGCAAAGTAAAAATAGAATAAACCCTCTAAAATTTATAGAAAAATAATCTCTAGGGTTTAGAACCTTCAATTTGGCCTTAGGAACCCATTTTGACCTACATTGAGAACCATGCCCAATTAACAACTTAATTTGGGTTTTTGCATAAATTTACCGGTCAAATAAGGTTTAATCTATAAATAAAATTCATCATCAGATTCCTTAAGTCCTAATTAGTCATGTATAAAAACTTGAGCCTAAGAAGAAACCTTCTTAAGCAACTTTACACTTTGGTCCTCATATATTTACGTTTTGGCCCTCAACTTTTGAACCCTCACATTTTGGCCCCTAACTCTCCTTCGTTCTTTGCATTCAGGTCCCTCCTGCAAAACCTGACCAGCACCATGCTCTGGCGACCTTGCGCGGAGCATGGCGCCGCGCAGGGTGAGGGAGGGAGCCTGCCAGGTCAAATGGGGGTGCCCTGCGTCGTCAGCCACCGCAGGAACACCCCCTGATGGCTGCAACCATCCATACCGGCCGTGCGAACGCACGGACGGTATGGGTATCCTTCCTCCGGTGTCCTCCGGCGAGGGAGACACGTCGTCTCCCTCCGCCCTCCTCTCTGGTTCTGCCCCTATAAATACCCCCGTCGCTCCGCCGTTCTTCGCAGCTCGAATCTGACGGAGATACCCCCTCACTTCCTCTCTTCCCACTCCGACAGACGCCCCCTTGCTCCAGCGGCTTCTCCTCCTCCTTCTCGTCGCCCTACCGCACTACCAGCAGCAGGGTTGCCTTCCCTCGCTCTTCCCGCGCAGCGCCGCACCCAGTGCGCGCTTCTCCGGCCCTCTCCTTGCCGTCGCCCCTTCCTCTGGGCAATTTCTTCTCCAGCGACAGTCGATACGGCTGTCGCCTGCTCCGGCCCCTCCTCGTCCTGCTAAGTAGGTATAACTTCTCCTCTTCCTCCCCTCTTTCTTTTTCTCACTGTAAATCTTTACTGTCGCCCTCGACCTCCCCTAAACACTCTCACCTTCCCCATCTCCGGCCAAACTCCGGCGACTCGCTCCCGTCATTCCACCACCCCACACGGCTCGCCGACCCTCACAGAACCTCCACCTCCTCACCCTGATCAACCTCCGCCCTTCCACTTCCCACCAATCGCCCTCTGCAGACCCACCGACCAAACCCATCTCGCCACCAGCAGTTTGACCTAGGGCGGCCCTTAGGCTCCGCCCTGCCACCTGCAAACCCCCCGATCACCTTCGCCGTGCTACGGCGAAGGTCCTCCGCGTATCTGATTAGGCCGAGAGGCCGTTTCCCTGCGAGCAGGTACTTCGCTCGCCGCCGCCATTGCCGAGTGAAGCTGCTTCCTCAACCTGCTCCTCCAGGCGCGCCACGCCCAGGTCAGGCTCCCAGGCTACGCGGGGCATCTCCGCAAAGAAGTCCCAGGCTGCAGTTGGAGCAAAGCCATCGCGTGGAGCATCGATTGGGCGTTGCCTCCTCCGCACGGGTGTCCAATTGAGGTGGGACATTTAGTCCCACCTCGGAAACTCACCGAGGCAAGCAAGCGCTTAAAGGCAAAACGTGCCTTATGCTGTTTGCCTCAGATCACGGCGTGAGGTCCCCTTCACCTGCCCGATTACCCGGCCTCGTCCGCGCTCACGCCCCGCGGACTTGGCCCGACCCGACTAAGCCCGACCTGCACTCCTCGCCCACTACCGCACGCCGGTGGGCCTGGACCCGGGCGCGACCCGCGAACCCGATTACCCGGTTGCTGTGGGAGAGCTTTCCTAAGAGCGAATTCTGAGAGAGAGAGACGCGGGAGGGGAGGGTAGAGTAGGTTTTGCCCTCTGACGAAAACCTTGAAGTGTGCAAGCACAGGTGAAGAAGAAGAAGAAGAAGAAGAAGAAGAAGAGAACACAAAGCAGAAGAAGAAGGAAGCTAAGAGGTACACTGTAGCAGCATCAGTTTAAGTCGTCTGATTGCAAAATCAGACGAGATCTTGAAGGCAAGGAAGAAGAAGAAAAGAAGAAGCAGGACCGCGGCAAAGAAGTGGAAAGACAAGAAAGAAGAAAAATAAGAAGAAGATCTGAAGAAAAAGAAAGAAGAAGAGCACGAGAGGAAGATCTGAAGAACAGAAGAAGAAGAAGAGAAAACAAGGAAGAACAGAAGGCAGAAGAGAAGACCCCGAGGAGATAGACAAAGAAGAAGAAACCAAGAGCCAAAGAGGAGAAGACAGAGGAAGAAAGAAGAGAAGAAGAAGCCAAATTTTTCATCTCTCTCTCTCTCTCTCTCTCTCTCTCTCTCTTTATTTTTGTAATAAAGAATTTGTATTTCTAGAATACGACTTGCTCCCTGAGTTCGACCTCGGGAACTCTTTTATTTTTCGAGTAAAAAAATATATGTAATGATGGCAATAACTAGCTGTACTACAACGCTATTTCTATAACAAAACCTAGTTAACGCCACGATCATCACTTCCTCTTCTCTTCTCCTTCCTTCCTTCTTCCTTCTTCCGTGCGCTGCTAAGTCCCGGCCACTACTCCTCTTCTCCTTTTTTCTTTCCTGCGCACACACACAAACGTCAGCGTAAAACCTACCCCTTCCCCGCGTCTCTCTCTCTCTCTCTCTCAATCTCTCTTTGGGAAGCTCTCCCAAAGCCGGGTAATCAGGTCAGGTCGCGTGCCCGGGTCCAGGCACACCGGTGTGGGTGGTGCGCGAGGAGTGCACAGGAGTGGGAAGTGGGGTCGGGTCAGATTCGCGTGGCATGTCGCGGACGAGACCCGGTGAGTAGGTGAGGGACCTCACCCCCGTGTTATCGGAGGCAACCAGCCGATGGCACTTTTTCAATTTATGTATGGGCTTGCGCCCATACACTTCCGAGGTGGGATTAAAGTCCCACCTCCGATCTCGGGTGGCTGCGGGAGAAGACTTCGAGCAATTGGGGCAGCAGCCGACGCTTGCGACCCCAATTGAAGTTCTGGGTGTGAGCGTGACTCCTTTCCACGTCACCTAGAGCTCATGGCTAGAGCTGAGGAGACCTGGAGTTGCCTGCGGAGAAGCTCCTGCTGCTCGTTAATGGCGGTGAGGAGGGCAAAACTTGAAACACTCAAATAGCCTTGCGGCCACGTCAAAAAGGTCCAGGGAGGTTTGCCAGAGTGCGGCGAGTGCGGTGCGGGGGTCGGTGAGGTGCGAGAGTGCCTGTGGCCATGCGCCTAGGGCACTCTGCGTGTGTGAGAGTGGGTGTGTTCGGGGGGTGGTCTGGAGGTGGTAGGTGGTGAGTAGAGGGTGGATTCGGTGTCAGTGAGGTGGTGCAAAGCTTAGGGGGTAGCTGGCAAGGCGGATGGAGGCGTGGAGTGGCGAGTACGCCTCGCCGGAGGGCAGCCGGAGATGGAGAAGGTGGCGATGGACAACGGTGGTCGGTGGGTTAAAATAGTAAATTAGGAAAGGGGAAATAACCGGGAGAGAGAGGGGAAAGTTTTTACCTACCTAATTGACGAAGAGGGATGGAGGTGGTCCTCGACGCGTACCTACCGGTGCCGTAGATGAATGAGACCAGAGGTGAGTAACAGCGGCGAGGAAGAGGTCAGGAAAGCTCCAGCTGGTGTGACCTGACACTGGAAGACGAGGCGGAGTGGGCTCTGCTGCAGGTGTGGCCACAGAGCGACGAAAGGAGGAGGAAAGGGCCACCGGAGCCTACGGGCGTTTTTGCCGTGGGCGGAGGAGATAAAATTGGGGAGGGAGCCTTGGCCAAATCTGGCTTAGAGTGGACGGCAGCCCCTGCCGCTCCTTATAAAGGTGTTGGCGAGGGGAGAGTCTCGAGAGAGCAATGTGGGGGAGTTGCCGGAGATGGCTGGAGATGGAGACCCATGCCTGTCGTGCGTTCGCACGATTGGCATGGGCAGCCGCAGGTCACAGGGGAGGGTCCCTGCGACAGAGGACGACACAGGAAACCCTCCACTCGTTCCTGAGAGCGGCTGCCTTACCTTGCGTGGTGCCATTCTCCCCGCAAGGTCGCCGGAGGTATGATGCGTGCACATGGTGGCAGGGAGGACCGTTTTGCAAAGAACGAAGGGAAAGATAGGAGGCCAAATGCAAGGTTTTCAAAAGATAAGGGTCAAAAAGTAATTCAAGAGGACAAATTTGTAAAGTCAGTCAAGATGGTCTTCACTTAGGCCCAAATTTTTGTACCAACCTAATTTTTACCTAAGGAATTCAATGGTGTAATTTGATTTTAGGTTTGACCACGTTTGATCAGTCAATTTGCGTAAAAATCCAAATTATGTTAAAATTTGGGCATGGTTCTCAAATTAGGTCGAAATAGGTTGCAAAGGCCAAATTAAAGGTTCTAAACCCTAGGGAATATTTTTTCATGATTTTTAAAATATTTAGTTGATTTTTATTCTGCCTAGAACCTCATGAATTAAACTTGATTTGTTTTTAGGGATACGGAATGTCTTTTAATTCATAGAAGTTGCCATAACCCTTTTAAGATCAGATTATCTCACTTCCTTCCTTATTAAGCTTATTTGACCTGTGTTTAGATCCTTAGATACTCTATTTGTATATTGCCTTGGTAAAATTACAGTTTTACCCCTCATGACTTGTTTTATCCTTCAATTCAGACTTTTCTAAGTTAGGCTTTTCTTTAGGCTTTGTAGGAGCTTCTTCACACTTATTTAGATTAAATTGTGCTAGTTAGGGTTCATGATGAGGCTCTCATCAGCAGCTGACTGACATGACCGAAGAGCTACTAAAGAGGAGATCCATTAGTAGAGACAGGATTTAGATGGCGCGGTAGCAGGCGTAGTGGGCAGAGATGATGGCCATACTTCGGGGTGGAGGTGGACCTGATCACGGTAGCTTCCATTATCCTGCACGTCATGGGCCAGACGATAATTTTGGCGCAGGAGATGCTGGTCATGGTATTGGTGCGGGAGTTTAGCTCGCATATTTTCATTAAATTTCATTTTTTTATCTATGTAATGTTACTTCTTTCTAAACATTTTATAAATTAATTTGTAGTAATGTAATGCTTATTTCCTATTATATTTGTTCTATTTAATTTTATATATGTGTTATTGGGTGTTATATATGCTAATTTAAATGTTACCTTTGATCACTATTGGTAAAATTTAATCAATTTAAAAAAATATGTCGCCAAAGGTGCACCACCGACGGTTGTAAAATCGTTCATAGTTGGAGAATAACCGACCACTCCTCTCAACCTATTTATTGCGATGTTTTATTCAATCGTTGCGAAACTATAGTAGCGATGGTTTCAAAATAACCGTCGCCAATAATAGTTTTACGACAGTTATTTAATAACTGTCGCGAAAGTGGTTTAACGATGGTTCTAAATCATCGCAAAAGAAAACTAATCACGACAGATATGGTTGGTGCTATTAGAGACGGTTAGTATTAATAACCATTGCGAAAAAATATTCGCTTTGCATCTTTCCGCGATGTCAACTTAAGACTGTTTTGTTACGTACTTTTGGTGACGATTTTTAACCATCGCTAAAAGTGATTTTTCTTGTAGTGGCTTCTACCTTCGTTTTGAGTAGTGTCCTCTTTGACTCAGGTACCATGCACCCATTTGTATATCTTAGTTTGGTTGTCAAGCTCGGTAGGCCCATACTAGACTTATCACTCCTTACATGACTAGTGGGCCTAGTAGATAGTTTTTTATATCTATGCTGTGGGTATCGAACTGACTACGGTCTATTGGCAGACTTGATAATCATCAACACGAAGGATGTTGGTGTAATCCTATGGGTGGATTGGCTAGTCGAACACCATGACCTTTTGACTATTTTGAGAAGCAGGTGGTCTTCTCTCTGATAAGGCAACTCCAGTTTGAGATCTAGCACCAACCTGACGTTGCGAAGAGGATGTCAATGTTGAAGTATTGTAGAATTTTAGCTAGAGGATGTGATAGGTATTTGGTTTGTGTTGTTGCAAATGGAGAGGGCAAGCTAGAGATTCAGAACGTGCCTGTATTGAGGGAATTTCAGGATGTTTTTCCTGAAAAATTGCCAGAAATTCCTTCGCATAAAGTGGTTGGGTTTAAGGTCTAACGGGTGCTTGGAAGCAATCCAATCCCCAAGGCTCTGTATAGGATAGTTCCAATTGAACTCAAGAAGCTGGAGGTCTAATTGCAAGAGTTTCAGTCAATCGAGTGTGTTGCCATGGAGAGCACCTGCACTACTCGAGAAGAAAATATATGACAATATGTGACTCTGCATTGACTACAGACAATTGAACAAGGTTACAACTGAGAGTAATTACCTGTTACCCAAGATCAATGACATGTTCGGTCAACTGCGAATAAAAATGGAAGATGTTATGAAATCTACATTTCGAACACGTTACGAGCATTATGAGTTCTTGGTTACGTCATTTGGGCTAACCAATGCCCTGCCACGTTTATGGATCTAATGAATCTGGTGTTCAAACCCTTTCTGACTCGATTTCCTGCAGTGTATATCGACAGCGTTTTATTTTTTATTGGAGAACGAATTAGTACATGGAACATTTGGGAGTCGTGCTGGACACTTTGCAACCCAACTCAACCATAAAAATCAAGTCGGATTGGGTTGGGTTGAGCAGGTTGTTGACTAATTAAACCTTACGTGTATCTCCTGCATACTTCTTATGTCTTAAAGATTAAGGAAACAAGAATGATTAAACAAAAGATCAATAACACCAAAGCATAGTAAATAATTAAATAAAAACTTCATTGCAAGGTAGGACAAAAAAGCTTAATCCAAACATGGAGTTTGCAAGGTTCTTGAATTTAACGAGCTATATATAACAACTCACAAAAAAAAAAAAATCGACCAAAAAGCCTACTCAATCACACTCGTGTTCGAGTAAAGCTCTACCATGTAGAGCCTTGTTGGACAACTTAGTTTCTGGCTTTTTCTTCTTAACAACATAACATAAAACACATTAAGAGAAATAGTAAAACAACTACAATAATCACCTCTTCCATGGTGCTCTCCCTTACGCCTTTAACAACATCGATGCCTTGATCTCCGCAACTCTGCTTGTGCCTCCGACAGCTCCTGATGTCCCGTTCCTTATCGGTTGAAAAAAAAAGCCCAAAGACCACAACGTAACACCAGAAAGCCTCGACGAATCCCTTGACATAGAAAACAACATGATCGAATTGCCAGTTGCTTCCCACCGCTGACCTCACTCTCGAGATGGTTGAGCTCGCATGTGGAGGTGGTGGAGCCTCAAGGTGGGAGAGGAGTGAACACGACATGTGGAGCGAGGGAAGGTGGGAGAGGAGAGGGTGGCACCGCCTATGTTCGAGGCTCGTGAAGGTGCAACCATGTTGGAGAGACCAAGAGAGTGAGGGGTCAATGAGGGAGATCATAAGTTGCTGTTACTGAGGTGTGGCTCATGATTTACGGGCTTAGGATTAGAGGCGTTATGTGTGGGGGAATTTGGGACTTAGGAGGGGCAATTCGGGAATTTGGAGAGGAGGAATTTGGAGAGGCTGGGTGGGAGTTTGCCATTTGAGAGAGATTGGGTTCGAAGAGTTTGTCTCCTCTTAGGTATTATATATAGATGTGTGTGTATTATATTATATGTATATAATATATTTACAAATATACATGTACAAAATTATAAATTAGGTTGTATTGGGTTGAATATTAGGTTGGGTTAGTTAAACCTCAAATCCAACCCAACCCAATATAACTCTTAACCCAACTTAATTGGGTTCGGTTGAGTTGGGTTTAAGTTGAACTTGACCCATGTACAACCCTACAAAAAGAATCGTAGATGTAAGACAATTAACTTAATAAGGCTATAACTACGTATATAAATATCATGTCACTTAGACACATGGTTAAGGAGATCGTTAATATAGGATACTCAATTAGATGTCACATATGAAGAAATAAGGCATATGCCCTACTCGCTAGACGTCACCTGGACATATTATAACATGACCCAAATACCATTGCCATTTGACACCCAGACACATGTCTGGAAGGTCTAATAGTCGCGTTAGACTTTTGATTACACAAATTTTGAGATTAAAGCTGATGAGAACCTCATCATAAGCCCTAACTAACTTATTTTGACCTAAGAAAGAGAACAAAAGCTTCTACATAACCAAGAGAAAGGCCTAACTCAAGAGATTACTGATCTAGAAAGAATACATTAAACAAAGGGTAAAACAGTAATTTTACCATTGCAGTTCATCAACCGGATTTTCTAGGGGCTAAACATAGGTCAATTGGACTTAATAAGAGAAAAGGTGGGATGGTTCAGTCAGAAAAGGGTTATTGTGAAATTTAAGAATCAAATGACATTCAGTAATCCAAAAACAAACTCACTTAAATTCACAAGGCTCCAAGCAAGATAAAAATCAACTAAATCCCGTAAAATTCATGGAAAAATATCCTAGGGTTTAGAACCTTCAATTTAGCCTTGGGAACCTGTTTTGACCTAGATTGGGGTCCAAGCTCAATATTTGACCTAATTTGGGTTTTTGTGCGAAATGTCCAATCAAACGTGGTCAAACCTAAAATCCAACTTCACCATTGAATTCTTTAGGTTCAAATTAGGTTTGTACCAAAATATGGACCTAAGGGAAGGTCATCTCGACTTACTTTGCAAAATGATCCGCCCAATTACATTATGGCCCCTAACTTTTGAAAATCCTAGCGAAAACCCCCTCAACATTCTCGTCACTTTCTGCATCCCGGTCCCTCCGCCATTGCAGCAGAGCCCCATACCTCTAGTGAGGTTTCAAGGAGGATTTCTCCTTGTTTCCCTAGCGAGCTGCTCACATATTTGAAAGGGGAGTCCTCTACGAAACTCCCTACCACCTGAGCAACTCCCAATGCCCTGAATTGCCCCTATACCTCTTGTGTGAACGCTCGAAAGATATGGGTATCACTTCCAGCCATACCTCCGGCGAGGGTTTTCGCCTGCCACCTTGCGCCTGACTGATGAAAACCTCATCATGAACCCAAATAACCACATTTTGACCTAAATAAGTATACAAAAGCTCCTACAAGGGATTAAACTGCAATTTTACCAACGCAATACACAAACGAAATTTCTAAGGATCTAAACACAGGTCAAATGGGCTTAATAAGAGAGAAAGTGGAATGATTTGATATAAAAAATGTTATAGCGGACTCTAGGAATTAAATGACATTATGTAACCCTAAAATAAATCCGCTTTAATTCACGAAGTTTCAGGAAAGATAAAAATTAATTAAACCATCTAAAATTCATGAAAAAATATCCCCTAGGGTTTAGAACTTTCAATTTGGCCATTGGAACCTATCTTGACCTTGATTGAGAGCCAAACCCAAGTTTTGACCTAATTTGGGTTTTGGTGCAAAATATCTGGTCAAACAAGGTCAAACCAAAAATCCAACATCACCATTGGATTCCTTAGGTCCAAATTAGGGCCATACTAAAATTTGGACCTAGGAAAAGTTTGCTTGCCCCACTTGACAAATTGGTCCTCAAGAATACCTTTTTGATCCTTAACTTTTTGAACCCTTGCACTTAACCCCTCAACTTTCCCTTCGTTCTTTTCAAACTGGTCCCTCTGCCACCCCCAGCAACAACCCATGCCTCCGGCGACTTTGCGCGGAGGATGGCGCCGCACAGGATATGGGGACCGGCCCCAGAAACGAGAGGAGAGTCCCTTGCATTGCCTTCTTCCGCGTGGACCCCCTCCCATGCCCTGCCGACACCCATACCTCTCGTGTGAATGCGCGAGAGGCATGGGTCTCTTTTCCGGCCATGTCTCCGGCAGCCTACCCATGCCTCTTCCTCGTGTTTCCCTCCTTGCTAACACCTATTTAAGGAGCAACATGGGCTACCGTTTCTTGCAAGCATAATTTACCCAGAGAACTCCCCCCGATTCGTCTCCTCACTCCGACCAACAACCCAAAGCTTCCGGCGACTCCGCCTCCCTCTTCTCGTCACTCTGCCACCATACCAGTGGCAGAGCCAGCTCCGTCATTCTCCTCCGCTCCACACAATACCA
Organism: Thalassia testudinum; assembly: GCA_037157565.1. Taxonomy (NCBI): domain Eukaryota; kingdom Viridiplantae; phylum Streptophyta; class Magnoliopsida; order Alismatales; family Hydrocharitaceae; genus Thalassia; species Thalassia testudinum. The sequence continues at coordinate 100,755,646 of JAZHRO010000022.1, forward strand.
GCTGGCACTCTCCGACCCCTTCTTCTCGTCCCCGCCCCCTCCTCTGGCACCTTCGTCTCCGGCAATGGCAAAGACTCGTCAATCGCCATCTCCTCCCTTTCGTCCGCTTAGCTAGGTAAAAACTCTTCCTCTTAGTCTCCCCTTTATTTCCCCCCTGTTAATTTGTCGCTTCGACCCCTCAACGCCAGTGTCCACCCTCACCATCTCTACCTCCGACCACCAACTCTGGCGAAGGTTTTCTGATGTTCTGACGGAGCCGTTAGGCAGTGTTCGTGCTTTCAGGTTCTGCACGCTAGCCGCCATTGCCACTGAGCTTGGAGCGAGCTTGCTAGCAGCTCCAGGCCTCTACAGCCCTAGGTGGGAGTTCCAAGCCTCTGATCAAAAACCGACCGAGGTGACATTACAGTTAGCAGATCGATCTATCAAGTCACCTAAGGGAATTATTGAGGATGTTATTGTTGGGGTGCAGGATTTCTACTTCCCTGTAGATTTCATAGTTTTAGATATGGGTGCACCTGAAAACCCAAGGGATACACCAATCATACTAGGGAGACCTTTTTTGGCCATTGCAAGGTCCAATATAAGTTGTGAAGAGGGCCAAATAGAACTGAAATTTTTGAATCAGACTCTCAAAATTGGTATCTTTAAGGCTCAACAAGGGATCAATTACGGTGTCATTTAACAAATTTGTGATATTAGAGCTGTGGTTGATGAACCACAACTTGAGGACAACGTGATTATTCCTCATCAACCACAAGAAAATCTTGAACCGCAATTAGAGGAGTCAGACCTTGATCTTGACAAACCTATAACTCCTACCCTCGTACCCCACACTCACTCTGAACCACCTGCTGCTACTGATAACCCCATTCTTGAACTCAAACCCCTTCCCAATCATTTAAAATACGTCTTTTTGGGTTCTAATCAGACATTTCCTGTGATTATAAACTCCAAACTCACACCTGATCAGGAATCCCGTCTGATTACTATCCTCCAGCAACATCGCAGAGCCATTGGTTGGACTCTCGATGACTTGACTGGAATAAGTCCATCTTATTGCACACACCGTATCTATTCTGAGGAGGGTGCACGACCTTCACGTGAGATGCAGAGACGTTTGAATCCCAATCGGCAGGAGGTCGTGAAGGAGATCATTAAGTGGTTAGATGCAGGGATCATCTACCCGATCTCCGACAATTGTTAGGTGAGCCCTATCCAGGTTGTGCCTAAGAAGGCAGGGCTCACCACCATCACAATTGAAACCGAAGAGGTCATACCTACCCGTATAACCAACTCATGGAGAGTCTGCATAGATTACCGAAGATTCAATTCCTCCACGAGGAAGGATCATTTCCCACTACCATTTATTGATCAGATTCTCAAGAAGTTAGAAGGAAATAGATTCTTCTGCTTTCTTGGCGGGTACTCCGGTTACAACCAAGTGGCAATTCATCCGGAGGACCAAGAGAAGACCACATTCACCTGCCCCTTCGGGACGTATGTATTTCGAAGGATGCCTTTTGGTCTCTGCAATGCACCCGTAACTTTTCAGCAGTGCATGCTTGCCATATTCTCTGATATGGTAGGTGATTATCTGGAAGTCTTCATGGACGACTTCTCAGTTTTCGGGGCATCATTTGACGATTGCCTCCAGCACTTGGTTCACATACTCAGGCGTTGCATTGAGGTAAATTTGGTTCTTTCCTGGGAAAAGAGCCACTTTCTGGTGCTTGAGGGGATCATCCTGGGACACTTAATTTCTGAGAGAGGCATCCAGGTGGATCGAGCCAAGGTTAATCTGATTTCTAAACTTCTTATGCCTAGCTCGAACGGGGACATCCGATCTTTTCTAGGGCACGTCGGTTTTTACCATCGTTTCATCCCTGATTTCTTGAAAATCGCGCATCCCCTCACTACTCTTCTCTCCAAGGATGTACCCTTTGATACTTCCAAGGAATGCACTCAAGCTTTTGAGAACCTTCGTGACCGAGTCACCCAAGCCCCAATCCTACAGTCCCCTGATTGGTCTCAACCCTTTGAGATCATGTTCGATGCATCTGACTTCGCTGTAGGAATAGTTCTGGGACAGAAAGTTAACAGGAAATCCGTGGTCATCTACTACCCTAGTAAGACACTTGACGAGGCTCAGCGTAACTACACGGTTACGGAGAAAGAGCTACTAACAGTAGTATTTGCTCTTAAAAAATTTAGATCTTACCACCTGGGTTCCCACGACATAATCTACTCGGATCACACAGCTGTGAGGCATCTCCTTGCAAGGAAGGATGTGATTCCTCGATTAATCCGATGGATCTTACTGTTGCAAGAGTTCGACCTCGAGATTCGTGACAAGGCGGGAAGACGGAACGTGGTAGCTGACCACTTGTCTCGCCTTCCTTCTAAGATCATCGACCCTTCTAGGCCCATCACGGAGTATTTTCCTGATAAACACCTCTTGACTATTGGTACTAGGCTTCCTTGGTTTGCTGATATAGTAAACTACTTGGCATCACACCAGATCCCGACTGATTGGCCAAAAGCCAAGAAAGACAAATTGCGCTCTGATGCCAAGTACTACATCTGGGAAGACCCGTACCTATTCCGCATAGGTACTGGCCTAATCATCCGGCGATGTGTCCCGGAGGGCGAAATCAATAACATTCTCTCCTGCCATGACCAGGCATGCGGTGGTCACTTCTTTGAGCACAAAACCGCATAAAAAATCCTCCAGTGTGGCTTTTACTAGCCCATTATCTTCAAGGACGCATACAGTCACTGTAAGGCATGCAGTCGTTGCCAAACTTTTGGTAACATGAGCCACCGCGGCATGATGCCTTTACAACCGATTCTCGTATGCGAGATTTTCGATATTTGGGGGATTGATTTTATGGGCCCCTTTCCTATTTCAGACGGCTTTGAGTATATTTTACTTGTTGTGAACTACGTGTCCAAATGGATCGAAGTCGTTCCGACCTGAACCTGTGATCACAAGATCGTCATCAAATTCATTCATCAGAATATCTTCTCACGGTTCGAGATTCCTCGTGCAATCATCTCTGAAGAAGGGACCCATTTTACCAATGCTCAGTTCAGGTCACTGATGACCAAATACAGGGTGTTTCACCGAATCCCTACTCCTTACCACCCCCAGACTAATGGTCTAACTAAGCTATCAAATCAGAGGATCAAGGAAATCCCACAGGTTGCTGTTCGACCTGACAGGAAGGACTGGTCGTCCCGACTTCCGGAGGCTTTGTGGGCTTATAGGACCGCTCACAAGACCTAATTAGGCTTGTCTCCTTTTAGACTGGTGTACGGGAAGGCATGTCACCTTCCCGTCGAACTGGAGCACAAAGCCTATTGGACAGTATGGAGCTGCAACTTAGATCTTTCTAAGGCTGGAACCCACAGAAAGCTTCAGATAAGCAAGATTGATGAATTACGCCTTGATGCGTATGAGAACTCGCTAATCTACAAAGAGCAGGTTAAAGCCTTTCATGACAAGCACATATCTAGAAAGGTCTTCCACCCTGGTCAGAAGGTCCTACTCTTTGATGCCCGACTCAAACTCTTCCTTGGGAAACTGCAATCCAAGTGGGTCGAACCATATCTTGTCCGACAAATCTTTGGAGGTGGAGCAGTCGAGATTAGTCCACTCAGCCACGATTCTAAACCTTTCATCGTAAACGGCCAGAGACTCAAACCGTTTATTGACGTAACCATTACAGATTTGGCTGAGTCGTCATTCATCCTCCATTCTCCCTAAGCTTATTGCGCCCAGCCGATGGCATTAAACTCAGCGCTTAACGGGAGGCAGCTCGTCATTCTTTCCGAAAAACTTGAAACCTTTTCTGACATCTCTTTGCACTTTAGGTTCATCCTTTATGACAGGCAACTTCACCTCAGGTACTCGTACCTGAGATTAGAAATCATCTGCAACAGTCACCTCGACCCATCCACTCACCAAATACCTGTCCTAATGCATGAACCAAGCTAAATAAAAACCCACCTAATGTACATAACAAGAAAAGGTTTCAACAAAAAAAATTCGCATATACGACAAAAAAAAATTTGAGGGAGGAAGAAAATGTTGGAAAACTTTACAAAAAGAGGAGAAAAAGAGTAGAATGATAAAAAGGAGCACAAAATGAAAGAGAAAAGGGATAGTCATTAGTAAGAAATTAAGGAATTAACCTAAGTTCTAGACCACATTAAGGAAAAGAAAAACAAAAGTGCACAACAAGATTAGTAAGAACGCAAACCTTAGGCATTCTCGACTAGACTCGTAGTACCCGTTAAAATCAAGATATTCCCCAAGAGGTTAAGGAAAATGAAAAGCTTAAGTATTAGGTCCAAGGTTTAGGGAGTATTCGGCCTCGTTAACTGACTTTCGATCTACGGGACTTAGTAACCTAAGCACCCAAATTCACACACACAGTCTTTTTCAGTGAGCATAAATATCAAAATCACGCAGAAGCATTTCAAATAAGTCGCCTAGATTAGGAGTGGCCGATCAACACAAGTTGATTTGGGCGAGTTCCCAGAGCGGAGAGGTGGGAAATTCCCCTCGAAGATGCATAGCAACATATCATCTTCTCGGTGCTTGTCTCCTACGATATCTACATATCCTACAAGGGGCATGTAAGCACTCTGCTGGTTCAGATTCCTTGGATGGCATTATCACGAAATGTCAATTGCTTGGGTTTGAATTCGGCCACGGAACACCATGGACGGGATTCTCTCGAAATCTCGAAAGCAAGGGTTTTGGGGGTTACCATGGGCGGTGCTAGCTTGAAGCATCGACTGCCAGGGACCCTTGAGGATTGATGATGGGGACAAGGAATCCAATACAGATCGTGTTGTGAAAGCAATCCTAAGCTAGAATTAAAAAGTAAAGAGAGAGAAAAAACTCTCCAAACAAATAAACATTCTGTCTCTCTCTTACAAACCGCACTGCAAACTGAACCAAGGCTAAAAATATCTCAAGCATAGGTGCTTTAACCATAGAGTCCAATAAACTTTAGGTTAGTTCCTGTTGGCCTTAAAAACCTTTGCTAAAGATTGAGGCTAAAGCTAGACAAATCTGGATCTTGGTTGGTACTAGAGTACCTTTTAAGCCTATGATTGATATTCTGACCTAATCAAGGATACAAGAGGAAAAGCACCTATCAAAACTTGATGGAAGAAATTCATGGTCTAGAATAAAGGTTAAAACCTTAAAATTTTGCTAAGGGACTAGCAAAAGCTAGGCATGGGGGTATGATGAGAATCTCATCATGAACCCTAACAAGTACATTTTGACCTAAATAAGTATACAAAAGCTCCTACAAAATCTAAGGGAAAGCATAAATCAACGAACTATAAATTTGAATATAGAGCAAATCACATGGGGTAAAACTGCAATTTTACCAATGCGGTACACAAACAGAATTTCTAAGGGTTTAAACATAGGTCAAATAGGCCTAATAAGAGAGAAAGTGGGATGATTTGATCTGAAAAGGGTTATAGCGGCCTCTAGGAATAAAATGACATTTTGTAACCTTAAGATAAATTTGCTTTAATTCACGAAGTTCCAGGCAAGATAAAAATCAATTAAATCCTCTGTAATTCATGAAAAAATATCCCCTAGGGTTTAGAACCTTTAATTTGGCCATTGGAACCTATCTTGACCTAGATTGAGAACCATACCCAAGTTTTGACCTAATTTAGGTTTTTGTGCAAAATATCTGGTCAAACAAGGTCAAACCAAAAATTCAACGTCACCATTGGATTCCTTAGGTCCAAATTAGGGTCATACCAAAATTTGGACCTAAGAAAAGCTTGCCTTGCCCCACTTTACAAATTGATCATCAAGAATTACTTTTTGACCCTTAACTTTTTGAATCATTGCACTTAACCCCTCAACTTTCCCTTCATTCTTTTCAAACCGATCCCTCTGCCACCCCCAGCAACAACCCATGCCTCTGGCGACTTTGCGCAGAGGATGGCGCCGCGCAAGGTATGGGGATCGGCCCCAAAAACGAGAGGAGAGTCACTTGCATTATCTTCTTCTGCATGGACCCCCTCCCATGCCCTGCCGACACCCATACCTCTCGTGCGAACGAGCGAAAGGCATGGGTCTCTTTTCCGGCCAGGTCTCCGGTGGCCTGCCCATGCCTCCTCCTCGTATTTCCCTCCTCGCCAACACCTATTTAAGGAACAACAGGGGCTGCCGTTTCCTGCAAGCTTAATTTGGCCAGAGAACTACCTCAGATTCGTCTCCTCCTCACTCCGGCCAACAACCCAAAGCTTCCGATGACTCCTCCCTCTTCTCGTCACTTTGCCACCATACCAGTGGCAGAGCCAGCTCCACCATTCTCCTTCGCGCCACGCCATACCAGCTGGCACTCTCCGACCCCTTCTTCTTGTTGTCGCCCCCTTCTCTGGTACCTTCTTCTCCGGCGACGGCAAAGACACATTGATCGCCATCTCCTCCCTTTCGTCTGCTTTGCTAGGTAAAAACTCTTCCTCTTAGTCTCCCCTTTATTTCCCCCTGTTAATTTGTCGTTTCGACCCCTCAACGCCAGTGTCCACCCTCACCAACTCTACCTCCGACCACCAACTCCGGCGAAGGTTTTCTGATGTTCTGACGGAGCCGTGAGGCAGTGTTGGTGCTTTCAGGTTCTGCATGCTAGCCGCCATTGCCGCTGAGCTTGGAGCGAGCTTGCTAGCAGTTCCAGGCCTCTACAGCCCTAGGTGGGAGTTCCAAGCTACGTGGGAGAGACTCACGCACTGTCCCAGGTCCCCAATCGAAGGCGAGAGCTCGCATATCACTACAATCGCGAAGATTCCTGTTGCGGGTAAGGGCGCGAAATTTTGGTGGGACTTGTAGTCCCACCTCGTAAATGTCTGAGCGCGGCGCTTCAAATAAATTGAAAAGGTGTATTAGGCTTATCGCCTTTGATGCACATTGGTCAGGTCCCTCGCCTACGCACGCAGCGCGCCACGTGTTTGCACTCGCCCTCGCCTGCGCTCACGCCCCGCGAGCCTGGGCCGAACCCGTTTACCCGACCAAGCACTCCTCGCCCACCACTGCACACCGGTGGGCCTGGTCCCGGGCACGTACACCCGACTCGTATACCCGCGAGTGCTCTGGGAGTGAACCTTTGAGAGTGAAACATAGAGAGAGAGATGTGGGGCGGGTAGGGGTTAGGTTTTGCCTAACCTTGTAATGTGCAGGGAAGCAGGAGAAGAAGAAAGAAGGAGGAGCGGAGCAGAAGAGAAGAAGAAGAGCCGCAACTAAAGAGAACGAAGAGAAGAAGCAGCCAAGAGCTGCAACAAAAGAAGGAGCTGAATAAGAAAGCCAAAGGAAAAGAAAAGAAAAAAAAGGAAGAAAGCCTGCCGCACAGAGGAAAGGAAGCTGAAGAAGAAAGCCAAGCAGAGAAGAAGAAGAAGCCAAGAGGAAAATGTTACGAACGCTTTCCAAGATGATTTTTTTAAGATGTCTGGGAGGTGGCCCAGACGTCTGGAACCCCTTCCAGACGTCTGGGATCTATTTTCTGTGTTGTACGGGGCTGCGTCTGCGCGTAGGCGCGCGCAGACCTGCAACCGCCGCACTTTTCCCCTTTTTCCCTCTCTCCTCCTGCAGGCGTAGGCTGCGCTCTCTCTCTCCCCGCGCAGCCTTATAAGGCCCTCGCCCTCTCCCTCACTCTCATCTCGTCCGCTTCCTTCTTCTTCTTCCAGCCGGTGCGAGAGTGCAAGCGCGAGCGGGCTGCGTCAGCCGCGGCGAGTTGCGGGAGGTGTTGCGCGAGGGAGGAGACGCTTGACCGTGAGGGCTCGAGTTTGCCGGGGCAGCTAGAGCCGGCCGGCAGGGGAGCAGCGGGCGTGGAGTGACACGGGAGGGCAGCTACAGCTCGAGCAGCAGGCGGACGAGGCACGGCGCGGCCTTGCATCGCGGGCGGAGGGCGAGTCGAGCTCTGATTCTGGAAATTTTTCCAGAATCAGACGTCTGGGCCTCCAACCAGACGACAGTGAAGACGTCTGGCAAGTAAGTTATTTTCGCCCTTCCTGTTCTGCGACCCGTCGTACTGAGAGCGAGGAGTGGATGCGTGCAGGTTCTGAGACTCGCCATCCAACGCGAATCAGACGTCTGGCCGCAGTGCCAAACGACGGAGAGGACTCCCAGACGTCCGGGTTGACCATCGAACGTCTGGAAATTAGGCTAGACACCCCCGCAGGCTTCTGGACGTCTGAGGGACTACACAGAACAAAGGTATCCTTTGAACCACATTTTAAGACGTCTGGAAGAGGTTCCAGACGTCTGATTTTGGACTGTTTCGTCATTTTCGACCCGTTTAGGGCCCGTTCGGAGTTCGTTTTCCGCGTTTCAAGTTGCGTTCTTTTCGGAATAAGATCCTCTACCCGTTTCCAGTAATTATATACTGTTCTGAGAGACTCCTTGTGTTTGATCTTTGTGTTAGGACCCCGTTCCATTGCAGTCTCGGGGGTTGCGGAGGTGCGCGGGATTTCCGACCTCGCCCCCAGTACTCCCGTTGTAGCTGGTAGTGTGGCTTTCAAATTTATTAGCATAATTTGTTATATTATGGAACCATTAATAGAACCTAGGGCATTACATGAATCCTAGGAATGAGAAACTGGATTGAATGATAGATCTTAGGGTAATGCATGAATGGTAGGGCTGGAAAACTAGATTGTATGGTAGATCCTAGGGTATGGCATGAATCTTAGGACGGGAAAACTAGTGGAATATATACATATTGTAGTCTTGGAAACTGTGGAAAGGAAATAATAGCTGCCTGTAAATTGATTTAACAACTGTCTGTTATGAATAAATGAACATGATTGAGAATATGGGTTGTATGAACGTGAAACTGAAAGGGGTGAAACCTGAATGTGCTGAGTTAAAAGAGCTGGAACCCTACGGGGAATTAGGAGTAGAACTCCTAGAAAGAGAATGAAATGGAATGGAGAAGGAAAGATGTGGAGGTGTGTTGTCTCTTAGGTATGTAGTGCCAGGGGAAGCACCTGTTACCTGTTTAGTGCAGAGCGGAGCCAGCCACCCCAGGGACCCGAGGTTAGGTCTGGCCACTTTGTACCGACGTTTTGGCCCTCGTGTACACAGTACTGAGGAGAGCTACTAGTGTAGAGCTCTCCTAGTAAGAGTTGATAGAAAGATGTAAATAAAGAAAGTAACAAAATATAACAGCTACTGTACACTCTATTGTTTCTTTAGTTTTAGTTGCCACTCTACTCAGCGTTTTGCTGATGTGTTATACTCGTTACTTTTCAGGACTAGGTGTTGAGCAGCCAGGGTCAGCGGTTGCAGAGGATGCTGGGCCGAGTAGGGTCCAGTAGAGTTACCACTGTTCTTTTGTGCCCTTTTTGTTCCACTGTAGTGAGTAGTTCTTGTTACTCTCTGTACTTTTCTTTACTTGTAGTTCATGTTATGTTATAAATGTTGTTCTACTGTTGTGGTGTATATACTGTAGTGGTTCCTTTTCTTACTGCTTTTTTTTTGTTACTGCTAGTTATATTCATGTTGAATGTGGTTTATTTTACTGCTCTTTTAGTTACTTCCTCGTTGGACGACTAGGTCTTGGGATTAGTCGAGTTAGTCCGGTTCTCGTGTCTCGTAGGGACTCGGGAATCGAGTCGTTACAGAGAAGAACCTGTAAGGCATTGTAGCAAAGGGACATATAAGGCGTCTGATTCAAAGAATCAGACGCCCGAGAAAGGAAAGGCATAGAAATTAGAGAAGGAAGAGAGAAGTGGAGAAGAAAGAAAGAAAGAAAGAAAGAAAAGAAAAAAAAATGAGAAAATGATTTTTGTTCACTCTCTCTCTTTAATTTTTTAAAGTAGTATATTATAGTTAGTTGTGAATTTTTGTTCTTTTGGAATTAAGTTTGCTCCCTTAGTTCGATCTCGGAACATTCTAAATTTCGAGTAATATATTGAAATAAACTGATCATCATTTTTCGTAACATACTACAACGAATATATCTTTAAACACCGCGAAAGATGCTCGTCACTGACCCTCTGCCCGTGCCTATATAAGAAGCACCACCTCCGACCGAATGGAAAAAGCTTGATTTGGCCGAAGAATTCCCCAGTATTCCTCTTTCCCCTTTCCGGCCAAGTAGCCCACAAGCTCTGGCGACTCTCCCTCCCTCCTCTCGTCGCTCTGCCACCAGACCAGTGGCAGGGTTCGCTTCGCCTCATTCTTCCGCGTTGCACCGCACCAGCACACGCCTCTCTGACCTCCTCCTCATCGCCGTTATCTCCACCTCAGAACCGTCTTCTCCGACAACGGCACATACGCGTCGTTCGTCACCTCTGCCTCCCCTTCGCTCCAAGTATCCCAAATAAGTTCCTCTTCTTCTACTCTCTATTTTCCCTCCTTTTATTTCACAAAGCACCCCTCGACTGCCATTGTCCACCCTAATGTTCCTCATATCCGGCTAACCTCCGGCGAGGCTTATCCGTCACTCCACGCATCCACACGCCTCGCCAACCACCTCATAAGCTCTGCCTCCGTCCACTGTCCACTTTCCGCCCACTTACTGCTCGCCACACACGCTCCACACCTCTACCGAACAACCCCACACGCATGGTCACAGTTCGACCTAGGCACGCACACCTAGGTCATTCTAAGCCACACTGACCCCCGCCTCGCCTTCGTTGTGATACGGCAAAGGTTTTCCTGTGGTTTGACAGGGTCGTAAGGCCATATTCGTGTTGACAGGTGTCAGCCCTCGCCGCCATTGGAGACGAATTGAAGCTTGCTTTTGAGCTTGCATCATGTAGCCCTGCCCCAGGAGACCAAGTCCCAGGTTTGTAGCTTTCCTTTGCGAACCACAGCAACCACTTATAGAGGGCCAAAGCATTCCGCAGCTGCAGCAATTAGGGGACATCCCTTGCGGAAGCACGCGAAGAAACGGGTGTGACTTTTAGTCTCACCTCGATATGTTTCGAGTTGCCTACGTAGTTTAAATTGATTTTGTGATTTGTGCTGTTTGCCTCCAACACACAGGGGTGAGGTCCCTCACCCTTACGCCTCATTCGCGACCTGGCCCCGCGGAGCTGGCACCCGACCTGACTACCTAACCTAGCACTCCTCGCGCATCACACTCACTTCGGTGCGTCTGGACCCGGGCACGCACTCGACCCGATTACCCAGCTCTGCGAGAACGTACCGAAGAGAGAAATAGAGAGAAAGAGACGCGGGGAGGGTAGGAGGTAGGTTTTGCTGCGTGCTGTTGTGCAGGAAGAAGCTAAGGAAGGAAGAGGCGCAGCAAGAGAAGAAAAGGAAGAAGGAAGTGGCTGAGGGACTTAGCAAGGAAGAAGGTAGCCGCAACAAGGAAGGAAAAAGAAGAAGAAAAGAGACACACTGTAGTAGAGGAGCGACAGACCAAGGGAAGAAGAAGAAGGTAGCTGAAGAAGAAAAGAAGAGAGGCAGGGACTTAGTTGCAGGAAGGCAAAAAAGAGAAAGAATAGAGAAAGCAAGGGCAGAAGAAATAAAGAAAGTAGGGGCGGCTAAGCAAAAGAAGACAAGGAATGTTAGAGAAGAAAAGAGAAGAAGCAGCAGCCAAAGAACAAAGCAAAGTGGAAGAGAAAGAAGAGAGAAAAATCATATATAAAGCACTGTAGCAATGGGAGTTTAAGACATCTGATTCTGAATCAGACGTCTGATCCACAAAAGAAGATATCGGGGAAGAAGAAAAGAGAACATTCAATCTCTCCTCTTTTTGCATATTCTCTTTTTTGCTTTCATAAACATTGAATTGCGCTATTGAACATCTTTTGAGTAATTTTAAAGTTGTAATTTTAGTTTCTAAAATATCAAATTACTCCCTGAGTTCGACCTCAGATAGTTTGACTTTTCGAGTAAGAAAATTGTTATTTGTTTATATGACGATTTTAAACTACATTGCAATGAATGTCTTTTTAAATTACGATATCGTCGCGTAAGTAGAAGTGTACTTGTTACAAGGTTTCTCTGATCTAGCCATCAGGCGTCCCTTTATTAGTTATTACAATGTTAGACGTTTGATCATAGTGTTAGACGATTGAAACTGTAATTAGTACGACTCTTTAGGAAAATTCCTCTCTAGTAGCTGTCTGATTTTATCATCAGATGTCTAATCACACAAAATCATGTGTCACCTGATGTTGTTTGTGCACATTATGAACCTGCACTTAGCATTCTTCAATTCCCAACCTCAATGAGACTTATGGGAAGTCCTTTCAACACCTTCGGGCTCCTGTTTTGGTTCCAAACACTACTAGAATCCCTTTAAACTTCAAAAATAAAATTTCAAATTGAATTCCTATGGTATGCAATTGGATTTTGGTTTAGGGAGAACACCTTTCTTCCCATCACCAAACCCTTCAAAATTAGAGGAAAACCGTGTTCTTCCTTTGCATTTCAGTTGAAATGCATGGCTATGCATTCGCGAAAGAAATGTATACACACCACACCTTGAATTGTTGATGTTGCTACACCTATTGATGCTCCTCCCCCTTCTCCAAATTGCAACACCCTTGTCATAGTAACCCGTAGTAACCCAAACTTGCAGCATACACAACCAATTCGAACGAGACCCCCAAATCAACTTATTGTTTGATTCTAAGGGTGAAATGAGGGTTTAATTGTTCAAATCGTCCCTTAAACCTGACATGTAGGGTGATACCTTCACCTTTCCTCCAACCCATCAATAAGGGAAAGGTCTTACCTTGATGTTGAGGCCCAAGGAAGAACCACTTTGTGTCTCTGTTCTTCCCCAACTCCTAAGTCTTATCTTCTTCTCCTCTTCAATCTCTCCTCTTCCTCCAAGGGAAGCAGCTGCTGCAACTCCCTCACTCCTCTCGTAGGTACTAGGAAGGGAAGAGGGAGAAGACAGGAGAGAGGAAGAGGGCACACTGGGATCAATAGATGAATAGGTGTGGAACATACTTATCTACCCCCATTGATTTCTTTAATTGATAGGAAATTTTCTAGGTGGCTCTCTAAGACTTTCTTCCTTGATTTGATTTTATCAATAGTCTTCCCTCCGATGTCCCTCCAATTAGCTCAACTACCAACCAAGCCTAATTGGGAACACTACCTAACTAGAATTTCATGACTTGGACCCTAGATCTTATAGTTGGGTAATTAATTTTTAAAGTTGCAATTTAGATGAATAATTTACACTAGTATCCTAATGGCTTAATTGGGTACCCAGGACCAATTTAGAAAGGTTAATTGCCTAATTAGGTCAATTAATTATAAATATGTTTGTAGGATCTCACAAAATTAAAATTAGGGTATAATAATTTGAACCAGAACAAATATAATCATTAATGTGGATTTCAACTAAATCAAACATCTAAAATTATGGTAAGATGCCTGGAGATACAAATTAGGCTTTTTAAATAATAGATAGGTATTTGAAACACAAAGAGACGAAATCCTAATTTTAAATTTAGACCTTTGAAAAGATAATTTAATATTTAAAAATTTACTGTCAAAGAAGTCTAACGTTAGGATTAGAAATGACATCTAAAAATTATCACAAGGTATCTCAGGTGAATTAATTAGACATTTAAGAAATAGATGGATGTCTACACGTGATCTTAGAACCAAAGATGAGTTATTTTAATTGAGATTGAGTTGAAAAGTGGATTTAGGGTCATCTAATCAATGGATAGAAACATCTAAAATAAGAAAATAAGACATGTGGCTAAAATCTTGGATGTTTGAAAATCCCAAGGTAGTACTTAAGAAAGTTACTAACTTTTAATAAATTAAATTTAGAAACATTTAAAATGTAGATAAGATGTCTTAAATAAGTCATCCAAACATTTGAATAGAGATGTTAGATGCCTCATAATTTTCAAAAGTAAAGTAAAACGAATAAGGATTAAATTTTAAAGACTTTATTGAATGGTGTGATTTTAAAAATTGAATTTTGGTAATTCAAGGTATCTTAAGATAGTTGAAATAAAGATTTAAATATGTTAGATTTTGTGATAGTTCAAATAAAAAGCAGAATATTAGAAAAGGAAAATAATTAAAATTTTGGCTCATGTTAGAGAAGTAGGTGTATGGAACAAATATGAGACGTATAAGTTGATTTTTTAAATATTTAAAATGATGAATGAAATCAGTAAGTTATAAGATATGTCTTATGAGTTTCAAAGAGGTAATTAAGATTCTTTTTATATTCTACAAAATAAAATAATCAACAAAAAAAACTTAAGACAATTTTCTCGAGACTCTTCATATTTCTTTTTTATTTTTCTTTTATTCATAAGTTTTTACATTTACTTTGCTCTTATTATTTTAACAATCCGACATTATTAAAAGTTAATTATTTAAGTTATGTTAACAACAAAAATAAGAATTGTTGAGTATATAAACAAAATTTTTATAATGTCAAATTTTCAATTTTATACCCTTAAATTAAAATATATTATATAATAGTCACCATGTGTTACATTTTTACATAATTTTAAGATAAATCAAAAGCTATATACATTCGTATATTATTTCTATTCTATCGATAGATTCCGATTTTTTTTCTTATTCTTATCAAAGTTACATTTAAAATATCATCACACAACCTTCAAGCGTTACAATAAAGATTTAAAATAGCCTTCAATTAAAAAGGACTTTAAAAGGGATAGCAATAGAAATAAGAAAGAATTTAAGTGGGTAAATGAGCTTGCCCAATCCTGCCTTCCCAAATCCTTTCTCGTGCAACTCCTTCCCTTCCTCTCGTCTGTCCTGCCACTGAGATCCCCCACATTCCAAAATACCCATAACACCCCTACCTCTGCCCACACCGATCCGCTTCTCCTCCAGCGGAGTACCGGTCTACCGGAGTGGGAGAGAGAGGAAGATCCCACGCCGTTTAGCAGCTCCCGCGCACCTTACCACCCCCAACAGCTCGGCTTCATCTCGCATTAGGGTTTCCCCGAGAACCCTAGAAACCCCGCCTGTCCCCTCGGATTTCGAGTTTCCAGCGGTTGCTGCCCTGCGATTGTGGAGTTGCGACTCCAACTAGGGTTCTCGTCGTGTTCCAGGGTTCACTTCTCGCATCAAGATCCGTTCTTTGTGGTGGCCTCGACCATGTCGGACGAGTTGCTAATGCACATCTCCTCGAATTCGAACCCCACGGACCCCTCGCTCCCGACCAAGCTCGCGAAGCTGGAGGCGCGGATGGCGGGGAAGGGCTCGGCGTCGGCGAGCTCGCACTCGCAGCCCCCGCGGCAGCCCGTGCCCCCCGTGAAGCTCGTCGCCGCGGAGGAGTTGATGGATCACTCGTCCTCGAGCGATTCGGACGAAGATGTGCGTGTTTCGTTCTCCGCATGTTATTTCGGTTGACTGATTGGCTGCTTATGTTGCTAATTCATGTTGCATCAGTGTTAGACAATGCTTGGAAATGGGTGGCTGTTTAAGCAGTAGACTAGAGTGTACATGGATGTTTGATCCAAGCCACGTCAGTGCCTGATCAATGTGGATCGCGAATTGATTGGCGTTAGTGGATCCCATCCTTACACAACTTTATCCCATTTTAGAGGAATGAACTAATTGCTATTTCTCTTTATGAAAACTGCAATAGAAGTCTTCCGCTAATTGAAAAGCTGCCGTATGCATTATGCAGTTCACACATCAAGAGCTTTCATATGATGTGCAACAGAAAACGAGTAAATCCGTTGCAGATTCAATCAAGGGACTAACATATACTGAAGGAATGGATTACTTGATTGTATTTACCGTGACAAAGTAAGAAGTAAAGCTGTGAATATAAGATGTATATTCGAGTAGGAAAGGAAAGTATGTAACTTTCAGAGATGATATTTTGAACTTTATCTGTGTATGTATTTCTGCTTGATTTGGATTGTATTGTATTGATCCATGTTCGAGTTAAATCGTATACTTTACAACTGATTGCTAAAATCATTACCTACTTATATCATGGAGGGCGCTCCAGATCCAATACACTAGCATTCAATGGGATTGCATTGTGGATGTATCCTATCTATTTTTTTAGCTGTGTCAAAAATAATGCCAGATCATACATGTGTATGGCTTTTCTTGCTACTTAGTTAATAGATCACAAGTAATTCATCATTATTTCCTTTTCCATGCTGTAAAGATTTTCTTTACTCGAGAAGTGGGATTGTGTTCAAGATTGAGAACTAGTCCCATTAGGCAAGGAACACATTTCTATTACCCCTCAAGGATAAGGACTTGTCAAATTAAAAGAAATGGAATGAAATATCCCTTGCTAGGCTTCATATTAGCCCTAGTATACCACTATGTGAAGCACTGATGTAGCTTCATAGACTCGCAGTAAGATAAAGAAGGAAGATGGGCCCTTATCCTCAATGATGAGTGCATATACTACAAACAATGCAGTTGGAGAAAAGCAAGAATAATGGCAGTGCAGGTGGGAACTACAATTGAGGTTTAGGATGAGATTCAACTAGTCCTTGGATAGTAAAATTGCTTCTTTCATCCTTAAGTCCATGTAAGAGCTAGTGAATCTATTGAAAATGGAATTCCCGTCTTTACCTATCACTTTATTCACGAGTCATCTCATGTAGTATCCCTTCCGGAGGGATGACCTTGCTAGTATTAGTGCCTGTAAAAACAATTGTAGGCTAGCAAATGAGTCAGAGAGAAAGCAACCATTTTCATTTTCGGGTAATCAGTGAAATGTAATCAATAAGCTCTTTCTCGATTTCAAGCATTTCCCTAGGTGTGCTATGCTTTTCTTCATCAACAGCAATTAGAAAGGTAGTCCCATTGCAATCCTTTTTTTCTCCTCTCTTCATAGGGAGAATGCAATAGGCTTGAAAAGAATTGCGTTCAGTCTAAGCCTAGTATTGATTAAGCAGATGAAATTTGGTGCAATAGCGAGCAAGGAAGGTCTCTTCTTTCAGTTTATTTATGTATTTAAAAGGTTAGTGTTTTCGTAGAGTCTTTGCCCTTGGATACCTTTCAAAAAAGAAGAAAAAGTAGGACACACATAGGTCCTATGAACCTTGGTTCCTCAAGGCTAGGGGCCAGGAATGCTCTCGTGCTTGGCATGTCGAAGCAAAAAATGGGTAATATCACAATCATAGTGCCGGCTAATATCATGGGTTGGAGATTGGAGAACACAAATCACTGTCATGAGCATCAACCATAATTTAAATCACCGTCTCTTAGGTTTAGGTTAAGAGTTGACTAATCCTTGGATGGTGGGATTGCTTCGTTTTGCCTTTTCTGTTCTCGAGTCTGTGTAAGCTAGTGAAGCTATTATGAATATAGTTTTAGTCTGTTCTCGAGTCTGTGTAAGCTAGTGAAGCTATTATGAATATAGTTTTAGTTTTTGCTTTGTTTGTGAGTCACCTTGAGAATCATGCATAAAAGACGGACTTCTCTTCCAACTTAGTTAGTAATTGTGCATTATCTCCCTTTTTTGTCCTTTGTCTCTTCTTGCTTTTTCTTTATCAAAAAGCTTTAGTAAGGGGTGAAGTGAACTCATTTATCTATCCATTGGATGTTCCTCAAGAATGTCTAACCTCTAAGGGCTACTCTAGTGGAGGACTTGAGAGCAAGAAAGCCAAGGGAGATTGAAACACGCTCATTTTGAAAATGGGTTGGGATTACTAATAAGCTTCTGGCTATCTTTATAGTTTGAAACTATGTGATGATCGAGGTGTTTGTCTTTGTTATCTGGGTTTTGTTCATGCATCTACACAAAATACAAGATCTCTTGATAAAATAGAGAATAAAAGAGAAAAAATTGGAAAATTCACTTCTCTTAATTGAGAAAGGTAGGAAGGAAAAGTCTCGAACACAATGAGTACAATTCTTATCACCTACTTACGTAGTGCTTTGTCCTCTCTTCCAAAGGCCTAAGCAATGATTCCCATATTGTCCTCTCTTGAATTAGAGTGTTAACCCAAATTGCTTGCTTAAGATAGTTTCATTAATCACCAACTAGAGCAAGAAAATGGTTCCAAAAGGAATGATTTGGAGCTTTTCATTACCTTGCATGGGAGTAGGACCTTCGAACTTGCTTTTGAACTATAACAATGAATATATTGGATCAAATGCTTCTACCTTATGAAAACACTCATTTGCAATCTTGTGCACATGGGTTATGATGGTATTTCATTATTCTTCTCAATATTAACCACATTTCCACTCCCTATTTGAAAGAGCTATCCATACCTTTGATCCCTGTGATCAAGTTTGGCCATCCACCTAGGAAAACTTTTAGGAAGAGGAAGGGAAGAACATGAATTTGGGAAAGTTCAAGATTAAAGCTTGAGTAGGAAGAAGAGAGATCAAGGAAAGGGGGAGGAGTTTTTTCCCAATGTAAGCCCTTTTTATTAACTGTTCTTAGACCTATATTTTTCATTTCAATTTTGGCAATATTGTGGTAAAATGGTGGTCTTGGGCTTGAAATTGTGGGGAGATGGGAAGAATGATGATGAGGGAGTGTGAAGGGGCATGGCTTCTTGAGCACGTGGAATGCAGGAAGGTTTCTCCACATCCTAAAGTAAGGAGGTTGCTTGGAGAAATGTTTGGTACTATTGGATGTAGAGGTTGCAGGTGCTTTGCATGGGAATGCAGGGATTTCATGAAGGGTGTGTGTTGTGGGTGGCACAACCATGGGAAGGATGCTTACAAGTTGAGATTGTAGGGAGGTGGGAATGCTACGAGGGGCCTACGCAAAACTTCAAGGAGGCCATTGCTATCAACATTGTTGAGGTGGAAATCTCGTGGTCACATGTAGTTAAGGAAAATACAAGGATACTTGAGTCTTGCTTGGTGGCGGGTACTTCGGTCAGCATGCTGTCCCCAAGAAGATTAATGAGGTATTGAAAAACTTTATGGGTAGGGTTGTGAAGGTGAGTGCCATGCAGTTTCATGGGTGGAAGTTTCGCTTTAGTTTGAGAATAGAGGATTCGCTCCATTGGAGTTTAAGTTATTCATCTGCAAGGGGGCATCTTGTGGCTATGGTGATGGTCACCTTACAATGGAGCATTATCGAAGGTGGTACCACAAAGGCCACTGGTCCTTTTGGCATTGTTGGATGTTCGTCTCAGGTTATGCTACATGGAAGTTATTCAATCGTTGGTTGCTCCTTTTCGATGCTTACGATAATGCGATGACATCTGTCTCGATGACGTTGACATATCCAAAGTGATGTCGTAGGTGGAGGTTTGTCCATGTGATAAGGTACTAGGGAAGGTGACTCTCCCATGCAATGGTCTTACATTAGTAGTGTTGATTGTGTGGAGCGAGAGGGAGGGTCAGGCATTATCTTTTGCCTTGGTGGTTGTAGGAGGTTGTGGGCGAGGCTTTGGTAGTGAAAATCATGTCTTGAAAGTAGAGAAACAGGTGTGATGACAAAGGCTCGGTGGCAAGGAGCTCTTCGACATTTGGGAGGTAGCCATGGAAAAGATGAAGAGCCATTTGGAGAAAGAATTCAAAAGCCTGACCATTTTGCTTTTGATGTGGAGATGTGATGTGTTTGGCAAGTATTGTAGTTGACTTTTGAGGACTTAATTATTAGTAGTGGGGAGGGCTTTCTTGATTATTCCCATGCTGCAAACATGGGAGATGAGAATTTCTCAATTAGTGGGCCCCTATAGTTCAGTCGTGTAATGCATGTGACTTTTCTACCTTAATATTTTGAATCCCTTAAAAGACTCGAATTTAGAGTTTTTTCTTTCTTCAGATCTAAGGGCTCCTTTTTTGGGTCCGTCCAATATCGTCCAGCAAAGGTTGGGTCTTGCTGTGGGGCTTCCAATCTCGAACCAAGGATTGACTAAGGTGGTGCTGATGATTCACGACAACGGTAAAGCTGTTGGGATGGGGTAGCTTCTCAGCATCCTCTTGTCCAGGAGATGATGGTTGTAGAGGAGGATGGCGAGTGCATGTGCAAAAGTAGTAGGAGTGGCCATGGTCTTGATCACTCAATGATGGTGATGGAGGTTGTTTGTGGGGTAAAGACTTAGGAGGTCACAATAACATCTAAAGAGGGCTAGAAGCACTCCACATTAGACAATTGGGTGAATGGTGGAACAACAATGTCGAGTGATGGGTAGGAAAAAAGGTGGAGTATGAGATGAAGAGCTAGAGGTGAAATGCAAGGCTGTGAAGGCCATGGGGACCTTTAGGGGTTAGGTAACTAAATGAATATTATTTTTTGAAATGTATGGGGTCTCAAGGACCACCATTAGAGGGCCTGAGTTGATGCTTGAAGGAATGTAAGGCAGATGCCATTTTGCTTCAAGAAATGAAGTTGCAAATTTGTAACCAAAAAGCTCGGCAATATGACACATTGCCAAATGCTTGATCATTTTCGTGTAATTAAGGTACAAGGCAGATTGAGAGGGGTACTCTTGTCTTAGGGTAGTATGTGTTATGATTTGGTGCAATGCCCTAAAGATAACCTCACATAGTAAACTCATGAAAGTGAGTAGTGGGATATAATGATTGAGAATTACTACTTGATAACTTGGGCTTAAGTATTTTGGGTGGTTGTTTAGGTTCCTTGGGCCCATACCCAACAAGTTATCAAGGATAATTTTTCGCAATTAGGCTCGAGTTCAGGTCTGGGTTGTTATAAATGATATTAGAGCTAAACTCCCTCTAGTAGGAGGAAAGGGCTACCATTGGGATGGCCAAAAAGTGCATTATGAGGTGGAGTCGCCACTACCACTGGGAGTACATTGATTGATTGAATCCTGATGAGGATATCGGGATTTCAAGTGAGGGAGGTTATAACATCCCAAAGATAGTCCCACGTAGTAAACTCATGAAAGTCAGTAGTGGGATGTAATAATTGAGAATTACTACTTGATAACTTAAGCTTAAGTATTTTAGGTGGTTGCTTGGGTTCCTTGGGCTGATACCCAACAAGTTATCAAGGATAGTTTTTTTTTTTTAAATTAGACTGGGGTTCAGGTTTGAGTCATGACAAATGTTGTAACACCTCCAAAAATAGTCCAATATAGTAAACTTATGAAAGTGAGCAGTGAGATATAATGATTGAGAATTACTACTTGTCAACTTGAGCTTAAGCATTTTGGGTGGCTGTTTAGGTTCCATGGGGTCTATACCCAACAAGTTGTTAAGGGTAGTTTTTTTCAATTAGACTTGGCATTAGGTTCGGGTCATTACAAATGGTATCAGAGCCAAACTCTCTCTAGTAAGAGGACAGGATTATTCTTGGGGTGGCCAAAGAGTACATCATGAGGTGGAGTATATTGATTGATTGATTGATTGAACCTTGATGAGGACGTTGGGATTTCAAGTGGGGGAGGTTGTATCACCTTAAAAAATAGTCCTACATAGTAAACTCACGAAAGTGAGTAGTGAGAATTACTACTTGACAACCTGGGTTTAAGCATTTTGGGTGGTTGTTTGGGTTTATGGGGCTTATACCCAATAAATTGTTAAGGATAGTTTTTCTCAATTAGACTTGGTGTAAGCTTGAGTCGTTACAGGTGGAGTCATATTTGATTGGGCATCACTTTATTATAGTAATTTGGGATGCAAGCAAGATGGGTTTAGATTTGACTAGGCTTGTGTTTATGGTCCGTATAATGTTCTCTATGGCATATTATGGGAAGATAGTTGGGCAACTATTTAGCTCTTTGATGGGTTACCATTTTTTATTGGTGGAGATTTCAATGTAACCTTGTGGGTTGATGACTGTCCCAATGTTAGTGGAAGTTGTGATGTTAGATCTACAATATTTTTGGAGATTGTGTTAGCTTGTTAGAGTTAAACATGTAGGGCCTCAACCCTCCAAATTGCATCTATACTTGGAGGAGTATGGCAATACACACCTGTATGGAATTCTCAAAATTGTTTCCCTTATGCACAATGTAGGGTGGCCTTCACCCTTTCTTGGATCACATGCCACTATTTTTCTATTCCTACGAGGACTCATGGCCTTCTTCATACTTTAAATTTGAGTGTGCAAGGTTGCTTAACGAGGGTTTAGGGATATGGTGTTGGTAGTAGGCACCTTCCTATGGGTTGGCGACATGTACTATGGCTAGGAGATTGAGGGAGTTAATAATCAAGATCACACATTATAGCTTATAGAAGGAAAGTTAAGGATGAATGAATATAAAGGAAGATGCCTGCTGTGGAGAAGAGTGCTAACCTCGATAACATTGAGGATGAGAAGCTTCTCACTAAAGTAGAGATACGTTAGATGAGGTCTGTGCAACATATCCTGGTGGAGGAGGATAAAAAAGAAGTGGATTGTGCAATGTTCTTGGTAGCTTTGGTTGATGGAGGGTGATGCCAATAGATGATTCTTTCACGTGCTGACTAATGGAAGGTGAACGATTTTGATTGAGAGGACTTAGGTTGGTTGTACGAATACTCTGGGAGAGAAGATATTGGTAGATCGATAGTGGTTCACTTCAAGGCTTTTACTAGGTGAGCTTTTAGAAGCAGTTTGAGGTGGTTTGGAGAGGGGCTCCTGTCATTTTTTTTGAGTAGGAAGATTTTTTTTCTTTTTTGATTTGTCCTTTTATTGAGATAGAATTGAAAGAGGCCATTTCTGGTTTGGATGTATAAGGGGCTCATGAATTTTATGGCTTTTTTGTGTTGTTTTTTTTTTTTTTAAGAATTTTGTTCTATTGTTGGTTGAGATATGGTGCAAATGTTTGAGCGTAGGAATGAAAACATCGAGTTCAAAAATTGAATAGCTCTCTTATTTTCTTGTTGGCCAAGAAGGATGTTATGAAAGAATTGAGGATTATCAGCTTGTCTCTGTCTAATGTTGTGTATCTCATTGTCACGAAGGTGGTGGCGAATCAACTATGGAAAGTTATTTGTGATCTCATTAGCCCGTTGCAAATGACTTTCATTAAGGGATAACATCTTATCGATAGCTTTGCAATCGCCATATTGGAAGATGATGGGGGCAAGTGATTTCTTGTGGAAAGGAGATTTTGCCAAGGCATATGACTCATTGTGTTGGGCCTTCATTTGGGCTTCCCCTTGTTGAAGAGGTTTTCCTAACATTTGTATAGCATGGATGAAGAGATGTGTCGAGACTTTTTCTTTGTAGTCCTGGTTAACATTAGGTACGAGGCCCCTGTTGGAGAGGCAGTTCTTCAACAACGCCTCTTTATAGACAAGTCTTCTTTATAGAAGGTGATGGCAACTTTTTCTTTATAGATGAGTCTCTTTCTAGTAAGCACTTAGAGTTGGAGAGGAAGTGGCCCTTGTTGTTGGTGCTAAGGCCTCTTTTGGCGGGTTTGTGGAGGTCCTAAATGGTTAAAATCTTGACCTGGAACGTGTAGGGTCTCTATGATTCGACTTGAAGGACCTCTCCGAGGCGGTATCTCTTAGAGTGGGGGGTTGATATTATGGTATTGCAAGAGATGAAGCTTGAATCTTTCGATAAGAGAATTAAGAGGGAGATTGGTGGGGGTTTGTTTGATAGCTTCTTGACTTTTGCCTCGTCTAGTAGATTAGGGGGAATAGTAGTTATATGGAAGTCTTCCTCTCTCAGCCTACTTGACTCATTGTTTGGGAGTTGGATTGTCAATGCTATGTTTAGAAGAAATGCAGATGGGGTGTCCTTTGTGGTTTCTTCCATCTATGGTCCTTGTGAAAATTTGGCTAGAGATGGGTTGTGGGCAGACTTGTGACACGTGGCTGTCTTTGTTGATGGAAGATCTTGGCTGCTTGGTGGGAACTTTAATGAGCTAGATCTACCATCACTTCAAAAAATACATCTCACAAGGCTAGTTTCATTAACTATAAGTTTAATGAAGAAAGTAGGATCAACAGTCATCTTTTCTAAAAAAGATCTAACAACTACTACCGTACACACTTGGCCAATATTATTTTTGCCTTTTGTTTTTAATCAAGTCCCTAAAAAATTGACTTGTGACATTTTTTTCGCCCATCTCAATTACTAAAACAACAATTTAATGGATGTGATGTGCGATTCGCAAGGTGATAATGGAGTGTTGTTGCGCGCGAAAACACGATTGTTTACAAAATTATAAAACTCTCAAAACAAATAAAAATAAGTATAGTGGGAGTTTGAGTTATCCTGAGTGAGGGAAAATTATTTAAATCGTTAATTACTGATCAAAATTAGTTTTTTTGGATTTTTGGGAAACTTTTCATTTTTTTTTGGATTTTTGGGAAACTTTTCATTTTTTTGGATTTTTTTTTCAAGAAAACTAAAGGCTAGACCTAAAAACTAAGGGCAAATTGCAAAATAAGGGTTAAAGTACAAACAACAACAACAACAACAACAACAACCAAGCCTTTTCCCACACTAAGTGGGGTCGGCTATATGGATTCTTTGCCTCCACACAGATCGATTTTCAGCCATTTTAGGACTTAAATTAAAGTAATTGAGGTCATACTGAATAGTTTCCTTCCAACACTTGTTTGGTCTTCCTCGCCCCCTCTTAGCGGGTTCAGCCTCCAACTTCTCACATCTCCTAACTGGAGCATCTAGTGACCTTCTTTGTAAATGTCCAAACCATCTTAGACGGGTCTCTCTCATTTTATCCTCTATTGGTGCTACCCTAGCGCTGTTTCTAATAAATTCATTAGGGTTAAAGTACAAAAATACTAAGAAATAATTTCACTCAAATCTACAAATTCTAACAAAATTTGGGAAGAAGGAAAACTACCTAACTTTGTCAATTGAGCATCGACTAGATAGGAGACGTGATCGGACTACTGATGCCATTGTTGGTTTGGTGGTGGATTTGGGACTTTATGATGCCTCGGTTATTGGTTTGCATTATATTTGGAAGAATTCTTCAGGTTCGCGGTCTAAAATTGATAGGTTCCTGCACTCTATTGAGTTGAACTTTTTTAGCAAGTTTAGGTGTCTGCAAGGCCAAGACCTTTCTTTGATCACTCCCTCTTGGTGCGGGATTCCAAGGCGAGTGTCATTTTCTATACTTTATGCTAGATCGTCTTGGTTTTTGGAACCAGACTTCAAACCACTGTGGATAAGTGGTCAAAGGTTGACTTGTAGGGGTCAGGCACTGCCACCTTGGCAGCCAAATTTCAACTTCTCTGATCTCTTATAAGAAGACCGTGAAGGAGAGAAGAGTGAGGACTAGGTTTGAGGCGTTGTAGAGGCTGGAGGCCCTTGATAGGCAAGATGATGTTGGTGATATGTTTGTCTTTGAGCTGGAAGAGTGGTGTAATGTACATAAGGTAATTCTAGATGAAGATCATAAGAAAGAGCTGGATTGGCATTAATATTCTAGGCAACTGTGGTTAAAGGAAGGTGATGCTAATACCCAATTTTTTTCACATAGCGCTAGCTCCCGAAGGAGATCCAACCTTATTGTTAGCTTGAAGGTTGGTGATGAGGTCCTTTCAAAAAAAGCTCGATGATGAGGTTGTTTTTGACAAAGAGCAAATTGCTAGTGCTTTGAGATCACATTTCCAGGACTTCACATGAAAACGATTCCCTGGACCTTGGAAGGTGGGAATGGTTCTCATCTGATCTACTAGTTCTTGGAAGTGAGTAGTAGGCTTCTTTGATTAGGGATGTTATGGAGGTTGAGGTCTTTAGGGCTCTACGTGGATTGAAGGTTGAGGGTTCTCTAGGACCAGATGGTTTCCAAGTCATCTTCTGCAAGCAATTTTGGGATATTGTGAAAGGAGATGTCATGGTTATGATCCAGGAGTTCATGGTTGCTAATAGGGACTATTGTGAAAGGAGATGTCATGGTTATGATCCAGGAGTTCATGGTTGCTAATAGGGGCTTTGGAAGACTTAACAAGTCTTTTTTCTTCCTTTTGCTGAAGAAGGCTGATATGGAGTGTATAGATGATTATCACCCTCCAGGGCTGTTGAATGCCACCTATCTTCTTGTTGCAAAGTTTTTTGTTGATAGACTTTGTGAGCTTTTGCCTTTTCTGATAAGTCCTCTTCAGTTTGCTTTCATTAGTGGTTGATCACTTCAGGAATCTTTTGTTATGGTCGAAGAAATGGTGGCAAGTTGGTGGAGGTCACATAGATGAGGTTTTTTTGTGGAAGGTTGATTTCTCTAAACCCTATGACTTGGTCGGTTGGTCCTACTTGTGGTAGGTTCGTCGACGTTGTGGTTTTCCGGAGTAGTGGATATCTTGGATGAAACATTGTGTCACTACTACCTTTTTCTCCGTTCTTGTGAATGATTGACTTGTTGGTGGGTGGATTTAGCCACAAAGAGGGGTTTGATAGGGATGCCCTTTTATGCCCGTTTTCTTCATCATTGCGGTAGATACATTGATAGGGATGGCTTGTAAGGCTTGCTAAGGGGATCTCTTTTTGGGTTTCTCATTTAGCACATATGGTTCTACTATTACTCCTATGATCTAGTATGTGGATGATACAATGCTCTTCATTGAGGGAGGTGAACAAGAGGCTAAGAATCTAGCTGCTTTGGTTTGAATTTTCGAAACATTTTCAGGATTGACAGTCAACCATCGTAAATCTGCCTTTGTTCCTTTTGGTATGAGTGACGAGGAAATTCAGTCTTGCGTCGAGGCACTTAGTACTAAGAGCACAAGTTTGCCTCTAACTTACCTTGGTCTTCCATTGAAGGGTAGACAGTTGTCGGTGGCTGAGTGGATGCCTTTGGTTGATATGCTGGTGAAGAGATTTGCTGGTGGTGAGGCAAACTTTTATCCAGAGGGGGCGGCGTGTGCTGCTGAAGTTTGTTTTGTTAGCCATTCCTATTTTTCATTTTTTCTAGTGTTTAAGCCTCTTAAGAAGATTTTATGGTTAATTGATAAAATTAGGAAGCTTTTCTTCTGGAAGGGTTTGAAGCAGGTAGATAGGTTCCTTCACTTGGTTGCATGGGAAGATGTTTGTAAGCTTGTCAAGCTGGGCTGCCTTGGCATCCTCAACCTGGAAGTTTTTAATGTTGTGCTACTTGCTAAGTGGATTACAAAGCTCCTCACAAATTGGTAGATTATCTAGCACTCTGTTTTGAGGGATGGTTATGGCTCTATTTTACACTCTTTGGTGGGGTCGGCTACCACTCTTGGTGCATTGGCCTTTTAGTGGGTTGTATCTGGTGTCTATCATGCTTCTGCACAGTCTTTTGTTCTAGCACATGGTGATGGGCACTCTTTCAGATTTTGGGAAGATGATTGGCTGGGAGAAGGTGCATTTGCTAGCTTGGTACCTAGGTTGTTTGCTCTGGCACTTGATAAGGGGCAGGTGGTTAGAATGGTGTGGGATGGCTCTTTGGAGACTGGTTCAGGGTGCCTCATCTTAATGAAAATCTCTCTGAAGCTAGACTGGGTGATCTCGAAATGTTACTTGGTTCGATACATGGTCTTGGTCTTTCTGATGTTGCTCTTGATGCCCTGGTCTAGGGACTTGATCCTTTCTCAGTGAGGGACATGTATAGACTTCTCATTGGCGAGAATGAGGTAGTAGCTTCTGACTTTGGTGTTGTTTGTAGAGCTATCTGGAGGCTCAGATTGCCCCTTAAAGTAAAGATTTTTCTTTGGTTGCTTTGTTGAAGGAGTTTGGTTATGAAGGTTAAAAGGCAGACTTGGGCACCCGAAGATAGCATACTTTGTGAGCTATGTGGCCTATTGGATGAAAATGACACCCACCTGTTTCTTGTGAATTCGCCAAAAGGGTCTGGGAGCAGTTTGCTATTCCGGGATTGCTGGCTTCCTTATGGGAGGACTTTTGGTCATCCTTCAGGTGTGGTGTTCAGACCACAACACTAGATTGAATCAAAGCTTTTGCGGTGCTGTGATCTCTTCGGATGCAACGAAATGGGGCTACTTTTCATGGGGAAGGGGCTTTGCCCGAAAATGTTGTAAGGGAAGCATCTTTTATTTTTTCCTCTGGTAACTATCTTTTCTTCTTTTCAAAAAAAAGAAAAAGTTGGTAGGAGGGAGGATGGGTCTAGTTGTAGAAGGGAGTTGGTAGGGATGCTCGTTAGTGTTCTTGTAATGGATGCATTGCCAGTGTGTGCTTTTGCTATTTGTGACAGTGGTCTTATTAGAGGGTTCAACCTGAGCAACAACACCAACCTTGTTTGGTTCTTCTAAGATCGAATTCAAATGCCAGAAATCATCATGGAGGTGATTTGTAGGCTGGTTCAGATGGCAGCCTGGGAGTTTTGGACCTGCAAATAATGACCCAAGCTTATCAAAGTGGGTACTCAAAGCAATGGGGTTGGAAAAAGATCTGGTTATTTTGATCTTGGAAGCATTTTATGATAGAAAGTTAAATTGGGAGGATAGGGTGCAGCCCATTTGTGGTTCATCTGCATTTTGGTGAGGTATGCAGAAAATTATGCCCTTGGTAACTCCCTTTTGTTGGAGCAACCAGGTGATGGACGGGTTTTAGATTTTGGCGTGATGACTGGACAAGGAGAGGTCTTTTGGCTGATGGATTTCCATGGTTATGCGGCTTTGCTTATGATATGCATGAGTTTGCAGTGAGCTGTTGGTACAGGTCTGGAAGTGCTTGGTGTCCTCTGTTCATAGGGAACTTTTCTGATCAGAGGGAGGGTGGAAGAGTTCATGCAATTGCAGGAGTTAGCCTCCCTTCGACCTGTGGAAGAGAAGCTGGATGGTTGGGAGTGGGATGATGTCTCCTTTTTGGTGAAGGTGGGCTATAGATATCTATCTCCACCTGTGCAACAAGTTGATGAAAGCTTTCATATAAATTGTCGGTTGATTTGGTAAGCAAAGAGCCCCCTTAAAATCAAGATCTTTGCTTGGTTGTTATGAAGGGGGAAGCTACTAATGAAGGTACATTGCTTGAAGATAGTGCCAAACTCCAATGCAGATGCAGGTGGAGACTTCTCTGGCTGACTTTTAAAGGAGCTTTAGAAGAGATTTTCTTCGAAGGAAAATTGAGCAGGCTGCCCCTATTGCTGTCTTCTGGGCTATTTGGCTCCAAAGAAATGGGGTGATCCTCAGGGTGTAAGACATTTTGTAGAGAATGTGCGTAGGGATGGGAATATCTTAAGGGGGATGTGGTCTAGGTTGTAATCTGATTTTTATAGCCCATTTTTATCAATGGAGTGGATGATCACTGTCCTCATGTGATCGTCCTTTTCTCTTCAAAAAAAGGCACCAATGTTGTGCAGATTCTGTAGTATGTCGATGATACAATCTTCTTCATTGAGGGGGTAGAGGAGGCGGCGAAAAATGTCTCCCCTTCTGGACATCTTTGGTGTCTTTTCTGGATTGTCCGTTAACAGGGAGAAAATCTTCATTTGTACCTTGTGGGATGGTAGAGGTGGAAGCAGCTCGTTGTGCAAATAGTTTACAGACTTCTAACATGGTATTGCCAATGTAGTACCTGGGTTTACCTTTATCTGATCAGCCTTTATCTGAAGGTAGTGGATCGGTCTATACTGAATCAGAAGGTTCAAGGCAGATTGGAGTCTTGGAAGTCTAGGTTGCTTTCTTGAGGTGGGAGACTTGTCCTGCTGCGATCAGTCTCTTGGCTTTGCCCATCTTTTATATGACTCTTTTCCTCTTGTCTAAGAAAGTGGTGGATAAACTGGATGCCTTGTGGCATAAATTCTTTTTGAAGGGTACAATCGAGGGTGGTAAAGGAATACATATGGTATCATGGGATGATGTGTGTGGACTTATGGCAGATGGTGGTGTTAGATTCTTAATTTGAGGGTGATGAACTGCTCCCTCTTGGTGAAGTGGTTAGCCAGGATTATGGCTGACAAAGGAGATTCTTTATAGCAGTCCTTCAAGCATGTCATGGTAGAAGATTAGGCTGGGCTGAAACTAAAAGGATTCTTCCGAGAAGAGGAGACTCAGCATTCTGGAAGGGCTTGTTCAATGAAATGCCACAGGTGATTCCTTATTTTATGGCCGAGTTGGTAACAGGAAGGAATTTTATTTCAGGATGGACCATTGGATGAGGAAAATCTCTCTTGTAGAAAGATTCACCAGGCTTTTTGCTTATTTTCAAGCTTATGGGTCTTGGTCGCCTATCATTGGGATATGAACACATCTACATGGAATCCATTTTTTTGGGGAAATTGTTCCAACTAGAGGATGGAGGAGTTCTTGGTGCTGAAATTGTGGATTTTTGCCCAGAGCAGGGACTCGTGATGGTTGGTCTTGGGAGGAAGGTGAATTTTTCATCAAATTGGCATACAAGCTGCTCCTTCCACCGAGGATTAATGTGGGTTGTAATTTCAGCAAGGATTGTAGTCTGATTGGCTAACCAATGCTGAAGGTGATGATTTTTGCATTGCTACTTTGGAGGAAGAGGATTGTGTCTATGGTGTATTGATTGAAGATTACCTCCCAACTAGATCCTATTTGTACTTTGTGCGGCAATGCACAGGGGGATTGCGACCGCCTAATTTTTGGATTCTGGCTTGCTAAGGAGGTTTGTGAGGGTATTGGAGGGTCATGTCCCAAGCATGCTTCATGGAAAGAGTTTTGGTTCACTTTCCATGAGGGTGCATTCAGAACAAAGGACTGTGCAAGCCCTTTTTCAATGCTTGGGTCTTTATGGCTGCAGCGAAATGGGGTCATCTTTAGAAGGGAAAATTACTGTGCAGAGAACTCTTGGAGTGATGTATCCTTTCTAAAGGGGTCTTGGTCCTCCATTTGATTTTTTTGTGTAATCCCCTTCACCTTTTATAATGTAGCAGGGCGATCACCACCTCAAAGTGATCATCCTTTTCCTTTAAAAAAAAAAGATTGTAGTAAATTGCAAGAAATGGACTCCTAATTCAAATTACAATTACCTCCCTATTTTTTTCAGCATCTCCCTACTTGTATCACTGTATAGCATCATGTTTCTCTTATCCATTCCTTGTTGCTTGATTTAAGTTTTTGGCAAAATTGGCTGAGGTTTTTTGGTCATACTCCAAATGCCCATATGAAGTCTGCTCGCATTGTTTACTTATGACCATTCTTTATTTATCTTTATCTGGGAGGTAAATGAGATGTATTTATATATTTCCCCAATTTGTATATCTTGCTATCTATGCCACAGAATGAAGTCGACCCACTTCTTTTAGTAAAAGTTGACCATTCAATTTTCTTCTGGTTGATTTTGTGGTTGATCTTGTTTTTGAAATATTTTCTAGCAGGTCTTCGTTGTTTTCTTTTGACTTGGGTGTTTACTTGTTCTACATACTCTACATCCTTATTTCTTCTGTGCAATGTCATGGTCTATAGACGTTTGAATACCTTGGTATTGTGCATTTTTACTTGTCTATATTCAATTGTTTCAGATAGGTGGTGCATTCCTGATACAAGCAAACACTCAAAAGCGGCAGCGTGTTTTCAAGGATGAAAAAACATCATTAGTACAAAAGTCAGAGGTCAGTTTCTCAATTCCACATGTTTGTTATTCACTTCAAATAAGTTTCTCTCTGGTACTTAGAATAACTCTTCAGTGTCTAGTAAACAAATAAAAAAAACACAAAGAACTCTTCAGTGGAATACTTCCACATTCAGTTTAATGGTAACTATCACCACAACAATCCAAATAAAAATCTGGGCAAGTTAGTTAAACTGTCTAATAATTGGGACACCTTGAGAATGTCTTGAAAAATTGACAAGGCAAGCTTCAATATTGAATTCTATTTTGACATAATTATCTGTTTCTTGACATTTCGTTTCTGGAAATGGTCATTATTTCAAGTTGCAATCTGAATTATGCTTTATTTATGTCTTACCTTAAAGAAAAAGGCTCGACTAGAGAGAGAGAGACTGGGTGGAGAGGGGAAAAAGCAAGGACATCTTTTGAAAATTTCCCTCTCTTGTCATGGCACTTGGAATAATTTTGTTCCCTTTGTTTCTGAAAGAGGACCGGATTACTACTTGACTATATGGTATTTGATGGCTAGGACATTTTTGCCTTATTGTGCATAAAATAGTGCCAATGCAGGTTCTAGTTGCAGCTAGGGGTGGTAATCTAAGCAAAATGTTTTGGAGGAACGTGCTTGAGCTTTGTTCGATAAGAGAGTTTGAGGTTTGAGATTGTTCAGCTCTGATATGCTTGTTTGTCTATGTTTGAGATCAGTTCCATAGATTTTGAAAGAGAGGGTTGAGATTGGCAATAGTGTGAATTGAGTTTGATTTGAACCGGAGATGTTCAATATAAATATTATAATGAATTTCAATATTTGAGTTTGTTAGATCGAACTTGCTCAGCAAAGTCATCAGTTACAGGATATTTTGCAAGTTTGTTAGTTCCAAAATAGTTTTTTTAATTTATGGATGGGAAATGGAGTTTCATTTTTGTTGGTTTAAGGAGTTTCTTTCATTACACATTATGATAGCGTTCTGGACCCCCTTTTTTCCTTGGGCTATGTTGTCCATTTATGTGAGTATTGCAATGCCATGAGCTGGGTACACATATATAACATGTAGGATTGCGGTTGTGCAACAACAAAACAAACCCACCCACCCACCAAAAGTGGTTACCTTTAATAAAAGAGCAGATATTTCATTGATATCAACATATTTAAGTACATATTGGCCTCATGCCTTCCAATTAGTTGTTGATTACATTATGAGACCAACACATAAATAGACATCTATTAAGCTGCAAAGGAAGATGGTTGTATGAGTGTGTTGTGTAGGCTTGCATGTGTGCATGCTCCCGTTTGTGTGATTGGATTGGACTTGTGCTCAGTTTTTTCAGATGTTAAACAAAGGTTTGAGGTGTGTGTTCAATTTGTTTTTATTTGAAGGAACTCCTTCCAAAACTCAAAGTTGTATTTGGAAGCATTTAGTTTGATTAGTAGCAATGCGGCTTGTTAAATGCTGCTATTGTGGGTATCATTAATCTGCCCTATGGGCTCCATTTATGAGGAGCTATACTGTACACTGTGTGAAGATTGGCACAATGTGGAAGCGTGGAGGCTCCTTGGTGTGGCAAAAAGAGTCTACATGGGTACTGTTCTACATTAGAATAGAGAAAGAGAGAGGGATGGCTGGTGGTTGAGAGAGAGAGAGAGAGAGAGAGAGGGTGGCCGACGGCTATAGAGGGAGAGAGAGGAGAGGAGTTGATGTGTTGGAAGAATTATTGTAATACTCAAAAGAGAAAGGATTACAAAGACTTTCTTTTTATAGAAGAGAGAATATATCACAAACAAAACAAATCTTATCTCCTAATTTCTCCTAATTTTAGAAAGGCCAAATCCTAATTAACAAATCAAATCCTTTAAACAAACTTACTAAAAACTAACATACCAACTAAATACTTTCCTTGCACCTAAAGCAAAACCCAAAATAGGACTTCAAGACATCAAAATTGGCGCCCACTTGTAACCTCTTGCGAGCTCCAGAGTTGCTGCTTTTGTGGCAACCTGAATAGTCGTCGCGATGGTCGCCATTTTCTTCTCTTCTTTTTGTATCTTCTCAAGATTGATAGATGTAAGCAAATCCTCGCGTGAGGTGCTAGTAGCCCCACATGGAATCCTTTGCATCTTGCTTGGATATTTAGTGAAGTAACTTCTTGGATCAATCACTAGTGTTTTGGCAGCCTTAGAAGTCGTTGCTTCTTTTAGCAACCTCGAAAGTCATTACGTGGACTACGATGTCGTCTTCTTGGAGTGATAAACTGATGTGCGACCCCATACATAATATTTGACATCTTTTTTTTTCCAGGAAAATCTCCTCTTTTGAAGGAGAGTAAAAAATCAGATATAAAGTGTCAATTGGAAGAGTATGAAGATCACAAACATATAAATTGATAGATCTCCTCTTCCCTTTTCTAGGTCTCTTAACTCTACCATCTTCTTTGACAACACGGTTTCAGTGGTGCCTGCCATCTCCATGATCTATGATCCTCCTACTCCGCATAAGGTGCTGGATGTGGTGAGGAGGATTTATCGGAGATGAAGACCATACACGTGCGGTTTAGTTGTTGACGTGAAGAGAACACACACGAGAGATTCTCTTCTATGACTAAACTCCTCCTAAATGCACACATGCCAAGGAGCCTAGATCGTAGGTTTTGATACCATGTGAAGGTTGGCGCAATGTGGAAGCGTGTAGGCTCCTTGGCGTGGCAAAAGCAGCCCATGTGGGGATTGTTCCACATTGGAACAAAGAGAGAGAGGGGGGTGGCCGGCGGCTGATGAAGAGAGAGAGGGTGGCCGGCGGCTATAGAGGGAGAGAGAGAGGAGAGGAGAGGAGTTGATGTGTTGAAAGAATTATTGTATTACTCAAAAGAGAAGGGATTACAAAGACTCTTTTTTTTATAGAAGAGAGAATATATCTCTTAATTTCTCCTAATTTTAGGAAGACCAAATCTTAATTAACAAATCAAATCCTTTAAACAAACTTGCTAAAAACTAACGTACCAACTAAAGACTTTCCTTACACCTAAAGTAAACCCAAAACATGACTTCAAGACACCAAAACCGTCGCCCACTTGGGCCCTTTGACAGCCACGTGGCTCTTCATTCTCCACACATTGGAATAGAGAAAAAGGAAAGAAGAAGGGAGGAGGTGACGGATGGTTAATTTTCAATGCTGATCTGGTCTGCCTCTGTATCACCTTATGTTTTTGAGCCTGTGCTGAAAGTTTGAATGTAGCAAATTTGTAACTTGTCATTTGTAGTGATACCCTTTCCAATAGGGCTTGTGTGGCTTTGCATTGGTGGAAATTTGTAGCTCTTTTTACTTTCTTGGGAGAGATCAAGAATATTTCCTAATCTCCTAAAGTAATTTCCTTTCAAGCTCAGAATGACTCATCATAGATATGAGTGGAGGCAAAGAATCTATCTAGCTGACCTCAGTGTGAGAAAAGGCTTTGTTGTTGCTATGGTGGTGGTGTTGTCTCCTAAAGTAGATGCTTTTCTTGAGAACCCCCCTTCCCCCCTGAGCCAAAAAAAAAGAAGAAAAGAAAATAGTCGAGACGTATCATGTTGATCAGTTGCCTCTCTAAATAGGGGGCATCTTTGTGTGCATTTCTGAGATGCATGCATTAATTATGCTTTATCCTTTTGTGATGTAAAGGTTTTCCAGAAAATGAATTTTGTTTTTGTTCAAGTTATGAAGCATTAGACTCCATAATGCCTGTAAATCTTTCTGGACACTTCAAGTTCCCACTTTGTCAATGGTGCTGACAACTGGAGCTAAAACAGGGAACTGATGGAATGACCTCGATGATGGAGTCAACAGATGTTAGGCCTGCATTTGATGATCCAAACAGGAAGAAACATGGTCGTGGCAGGGGCCGATCGGCTGCTGGGAGAGGCCGCAGCTCAAAGGCTGATCAAGCTAAACTTTTGGTGGCACAATCCACAAATGGCCAGCTTGAAAACTCATTTCACAAGGTTTTCGTTTATTTTTTTAATGCTTCTAACTGTCAATTGTAAAACGCAAATATATTCTTCCTACAGCTATTATCTGTCTTATTTCTTTTATTCATTTTTAAAGTTGCACATTTGCATGCCTTGGCAAGGCTGAGTCACGGTCATGCAAATTTCAGTTGGAGTCTCGCAGTCCACAAAGATCATTGAGATTGAAACCAAACTGTGCCATTTCCCAGATTGAGTGAGGTTGTTTCATGTATTGGTTGCCCCCCATTCAGATTTATTTTCAATCATATCAGACAGC
Organism: Thalassia testudinum; assembly: GCA_037157565.1. Taxonomy (NCBI): domain Eukaryota; kingdom Viridiplantae; phylum Streptophyta; class Magnoliopsida; order Alismatales; family Hydrocharitaceae; genus Thalassia; species Thalassia testudinum. The sequence goes on from JAZHRO010000022.1 coordinate 100,791,236, forward strand.
TCAATAAGCAAGATTGCCCTCTACAGAATACCTTTTGACATTTAACAGTTCTTTCCTGACTCCTCTTATAAAAGCTCATTGTCCATATTTTACATCTTCCAATTGGGGCATTGGTTGGCCTTCTTTGCAAATGTCCAAAGTGCATTAACTTGCCTTTCCCATTTTTCCCTTGTTGTTTGAACACAAACTTTTCCTGATAATCTCATTAAGGATTTGATCCTTTATCGTGGTCACATATCCAGCTAATCGCCTTCATTTCCATCATGGACATCTTATGGACACATCTAATGACTCGTAGAGATCTCTGCTCGACATTTTGAAGTTTTGTGGAATTCTTTACTTATCTTGAAGAAATTGGTCACAATGGAAGTCTGAGAATACACATGAAGTCTAGATCTGGATGTCATGAGATTATCATTTAGTGCTTAACATTCTAAATTTATGTTGGAGTTAATTATTTTTTCTTATCTTGAAGGAGAGTTGTTCGAAAGCACAGTTTGACAATGCTGAGAAAGCTGCTTTACAGGTATTAAAAGTTGTAAACCACAATTACAAATTTCAAGCTATTCCTTGAATGAAGTTGATGTTTTGGTACATATGGAGAGCATGACTTGTCTAACTTTTGGGCGGTATTTTGATTGAAATTCCAGTTATTTCTTGAACAAAGTTGCTTGTTTGGTATATATGGAGGACATGACTTGTCTAACTTTTGGGGTATTTTGATTGAAATTCCAGTTATTTCTTGAACAAAGTTGCATGCTTTGGTACATATGGAGGACATGACATATCCAACTTTTGGCAGGTTTTTTAAATGAAAAGAAACTAGAAAATAAGTTTTAAAATGATAGTTTGGAAATTTTGATGCACAAGGACGACACAATTTATCTAACTTAGGTATTTTGGTAAAAAGATATCAGAAAATAAATTTCAGAATGATATTTTTGGAATGTTGTATATTTCTATATAATTCAACGAGTCCAATCAAAAATTCTAATGACAAAGAATGTAAAATTCTTGGATCTCAGGGGAAGTCGTCAAATTTCTAGAAGATTTGGCAAGTTGAAAAAAAAAATTTATGATTCCTTTTGATTTTGAGCATGCTGAATGACTTGGTTGAGGTAAGCACAAATTCCTTCATACTGTTGACTAGAACTTTGTGAGGCCGGTAGATTGAGGGGCATTTTCCAAACCCCCTATCTGACACAATATCAGGGATGTGTGATGCACTTGGATTTTTAAAAATTTCCAAATATTGTCATTTCTGTCAGTATTTAATTTAATCTTGGGATTGGTTTTATAATACCCTTTTCTCCTAACTTCGGTTCTATCTCAGACATCATTTAAAAAAAAAAAAATCTGCTAACCTTGTTGACAAATGTCTCAGCCGACCTCACTTAGTGTGAAAGAAGGCTTGGATGTTGTTGCTTGTTGCCAAATGGCTCGGTGGAATCGATTTAATTGAGTTTTTATTTTGCCAAACTAGGAGGAGATAATGTTACTTCGTGGCAAGGTTGCTTCATTGGAGGAAGAATTGCGCAAATCATGCCAAGAAGCATCTGACTGCAAGAGGCTGTGCCAACAACTAGAAAAGGCAGGTTATTACTTAAAAATAAAAAGGTCCCCTTGACTGCCAAAAATTTGCTTACATATACTTCCTTTGTACTCAGGAGTTGAAGGACATCAAAGAATGGGATCGCCAAATGAATACCAAGGTTGCTTTCTATTACTAAGTGATATTCTTTTGGGTTATTTTTCTCCTGAAAAATCAGTTATAAGCTTGGAATCTGGCTTCTAAGCCTAATGTTGAATCCAATCTCATAGATGCCAGTTATCTGTTCAATGGGCTTCCTTTTTTTGTTTTGTTTTTCGTTTTTGTTTTTGGTTTGTTTTTTGGAGAAAGGGTGAATCGGTGGACTTCGGATTTGATTTCATGACCTCTTGATCCCACTCTACCAACGCCTTAGGGGCAACTTCTTTTTTTGGTTTTAGTCTAATGGAGTTAACAATTCAGAAATCTTTGCTTATCTGAGATATTGTCTCTTTAATTTTTTCTCACCTGAGAAATAGTCTTGGTATAGCTGTTAGCATTGCTCCTTGATTTCCTCTTCAAAAAGTATTGGTCCATGATTTGCACCTTTTAAGTTTTAATTTAGAATTTTGTACATACTAACAAGTATCAGGGTAGTATTATGTAAATAGCCTCATCTTTTTCCCTCTCTCTCTTGAAAGGGAGCTGGATTTCTTGTCTGTAATGTTGTTAGTACTGTACCGTTGTGACATGGTATATGGCCATACTGAGGCTAAGTTCGTATTTGACACATTATTTTCATTCAAGAAAAGCTTTTCCACATCATTTAATAGCAATCAAGCCTTCTCCCAATCGATCCTCCCTGGTCCTTTGTATGTCTCAACATCAAGTTTCTAACATGTTTGAGTTGGAGCAATACAATCCCTTATCTCTAAATTCCAAACCACCTTAAAGGAATTTAGCTTGTTTTATCTTCTAGATGCTACACCTTTTTATGTGATAACCTCATTGCACGATTCTTCTGCATGGCCCAATTTCACAACTTCAGGTTTGACAAGCTAGACAGTGGTCCATTATTTGCATCTTTCTTGTTTATGCATGCATCTTGAAATGTCATCTGTCATCATCTTCTCTATTGCCTGTCATTCTTCTCTTTGGGATTTAGGATTGTTACTATAAGGAAGAGTAAAAAGCTTCCTCCTGCAGAATCTGCTGTGGGAATGCCTCCAACCTTCTATGGTTTGAGATGGTGACTTTACTTTAGTACCAACTCCAGATATTACCCTTGCTCATTGCAAAAAAGAGGATACATAGGTCCACTGCTTGCCCTATTTCTTTGGCTCCTTTTCTTTTCGCTCAAGTGATTCTCACGAGAAGTTTCATCTATGTCTGAGCCGATTCCAATTTGACAGGAAACATGAGCGAGGAGAGCGGAAGGGGGAGCGTGGGGTGAGAGGCAAATGGGGGGGGGGGGGGGGGGGGAGAGTTGGCTCTGACTGGACGGTGGTGAGGAGGAGGTCGCGGAGGGGAGCGGAACCGGTGAGATGGTTCAAATGCCTCGGGAGGGGGCATGTGGCGGCTGGTTGCAGGGAACCGGTGAGATGCCTGCGTTGTGGTGGCTTGGGTCATCGGTGGTCGGGTTGCGGGCTCCGTGGGCCGGGTGGCGGGGTTTCTCCGAGGAGGGCAGGGATGCTTCCACCCCCCCCGGAGGGGGTGCCTCTGGTGGAGGTTGAGGCGCCGTGGTCGGAGGAGATTGGGACGTTGGAGGGGAGGTTGGCGTCGGCTATGGTGGCGGTGGTGCTGGAGGGGGAGGTGGATGTGGGGGCTTTGAGAAGGGCAGCTGCGGCTTTCTTGGGGATTGGTTGGGGGTCCTTTGGGGTGGCTTCCCTCAGGAGCGGATGCTTGGTGCTACTGGGACTTGGTCAGGAAGAGCTGCGATGCCTGGCCTTCAAGGTGCTGCGGTGCGGTCAGGGCGTGGCGAGGTGCCGATGGCTGGTGAGGTCGGATGGCGCTTTGGAGGAGCAACCGCCGACTGGCGTGAGGCAAAATGTGTTGATTGTCCCCCTCTTCCTTCGAACGGTGGAGGTGGCGGCAGCAGTGGTTGCCCCGTTTGTGAGGCTCTGGAGTTGCGAAGACTTGGGCCTAAGGTCGGTGGACCTGTCGCGGTTCGGGGCGTGGGTGGAGATGAAACCAGGGGGACAACTTGCGGAGAGGGTGGTCCTCAGATGGGGGAGCTCTTCCTGGCTGGTTCGCGTCTCGCGGGGATCCGGAAGGCCTAGATCCTTCGTTGAGGCGGTGGCTGGCGGTGCGGCGGTGGTGCCTGGTGGTGAAGGTAGCGGACGAGGGGCGGGTTGCTTTTGGGAAGCCCGAAGGTCGTGGCGAGGATGGCGCGGTGGTTGCGATCCCCATGGCGTGATTTGAGGCAGGTGAGAGGGCGAGGGTCTTGGAGGCTGGTGCGGGTCTTGCGGAGGAGGCAGTGGAGGAGTCTGCGGTGTTGAGGGTGGAAGACTATGTTGAGGTGGCTCCGGGTCTTGTGGAGTGTGGTCGTGACGGACCTGGGTCGGGCGGGTTGGACCCGAATACAGGAAGCGGTAGCTTCGGTGGGGTTGTCGGTTCGAGCCCCACCTCGCGAGTAGATCCGAAGCTTCTGTCCCGTGGAGATGGTGGTCTGGGGGCTGCGATTGGAAACCCGCGATGCGTCCTCGACAGGTCGGACTGGGTAGCGGGGTGCGGTGCGGTTGGCGAGGTGGGGCACACGCGGAGGTGGAAGCTGAGGAAGCCTGTACCACAGCAGCTTACTTAAAAACCGCGGTGGTCCTACAGGAGGGGGTGCGCTGTGACCGCTTCAGCTGGGAGCGAGGTTGGGGAGAGCTAGCGTCGGAGGCTGTTGGAGCTAGGCGTCGCTTCGCCTACCGGAGGGCGAGGCGTCGATGGTGAGCTTGGTAAGGGGCGGAGGCAAGACATGGGTTGTGATGGGGGCTTCTGTTGTCGAGGGTGGGCAACGGGTTGTGGGAGCTGGTGGAGGTGTTGGGGCGATGGAGGACACGGTGAAGGCGCGAGGCGCTGATGCGGCAGAAGTGCGGCCAATGGAGGGGGTCGTTTCGCAGGGGGGCAGACATTGGTTGCGGATAGGGTGGAGGCTGTAGGGCAGGGTGGATCGGGGAGCGATGGTGCGGGGGGGTCGCCCGGTCAGTTTGTGGTGATGGGGGAGGGAGAGGTGGATAAGGTGGCTGCGGAGATGGGTTCAGGCGTTCGATGCAAGGAGTTTCCCGGGGTTATCCATGACTAAGGTCCTGTCGTGGAATGTGAGGGGATTGAATGACCCCTCGAAGCGGGCGGCTCTGCGTGGGTATATTCGGAGGTGGGGTCCCGACGTGGTATTTCCCCAGGAGACGAAATGGGGGAGCTATGACAGGAGGCTGTGGAGGGAGGTGGGGGGAAGTGGATTTGGGGAGTTCTTGGCCCTGGATGCGGTTGGAAGTGCGGGTGGAATTGTTGTGGGGTGGAAGGATAATGCTTTCTCCTTGCTGGACTCGTTGGTTGGGTCCCATGTTGTCACTGTCAGGTTACAGAGGTGTCGGGACAATACATGTTTGCTCTTCTCCTCAGTTTATGGCCCGACGGAGGGTTGGAGGAGGCACACCTTGTGGGAAGACCTGGGTCAGGTTGCGGTAGCATTTCAGGGGATACCATTGTTGATAGGTGGTGACTTTAATGTCACTTTGCTGGCAGAGGATAGACCGGATGGCCGTGGGGGGTGGACCAAGGTTCTGAGGCTTTTGCGGGATTTGTTGCGGAGCAGGGGCTGGTTGACATGCCACCCTCGTCCTGCCATTTCACCTGGAGGAGCTCTGGAGGACAGCGGTCTTGGATTGATAGATTTTTCGTCTCAACAATGTTGGCAGGGTTGTTCCCTATGGCGGAGGTTAGACCCTGGAGCGGCCGTTCTCGGATCACACTCCCTTGTTGTGGGTGACGAATGAGGATTGGAGGCATGGTACATATTTTAAGTTCGACCGGGCATGGTTCCTTGAAGAGGGGTTCAGGGGGCTGGTAGAGGAGCGGTGGAGGTCGGTTCATGTGGATGGCTCGGCAGTTGTCAGATTAGAAGCTAAACTGCGGGATTTGAGATCCTTAAGGTCCATAAGAAGCAGATTAGGGAGGAACGTGGGAGGAGGAGAGATGAAGCTCTCAGTGAGATTGCACGGCTGGACGTGGTGGAGGATGTTGGTCTCCTTTCTGACATTGACAGGGTAAGCAGAGCGAGGCAGTTACAGGTGATTCAAAAGGAAGACCGGAAGGTGGAGATGGAGTGGAAGGTGAGATCCAGGCAGAGGTGGCTCAAGGAAGGTGATTCTAACACGATTTTTTCATATGGCTGCATCAGGAAGGAGGAGCTGGATTGATAGGTTGGTGGTGGATGGGGAGGAGTTTGTGGGAAGAGAGGCGGTTGGGGGGGGGGGGGGGGGGGCAGCTGTGAGGTACTTCAGAGAGTTTACTGGGTGATGACATGGGGGAAGGTGGAGATGGTTGGGGTCTAAGGTGCCGCGGATTGGGGATGCAGAAGTCGGTTTCTTGACGGGTCCGTTTGAGGAGGATGAGGTCCATAAGGCAATTTGGGGGCTGAACGCTGATGGTTGTCTGGGTCTGAATGGTTTCCCGGTTGCCTTCTATAAGGAGTTCTGGTCGGTGGTGAAGGAGGATGTGTTGCATGTCTTGCATGAGTTTAGAGCTGGAAATTCGGGTTTCAACAGATTGAACAAGTTCTACATGTTCCTGTTGCTAAAGGAGGGTGCTGAGGAGATCCAGGAGTATAGACCGATAGCCCTCTCGAATGCTATCTACCTGATTGTGGCGAAGCTCCTGGTGAATAGGTTGAGGACCCTGGTTGGGATTATAGATTCGGTGCAGTTGGCTTTTGTCCCCGGCAGAAATATTTTAGAAGGATGTGTTGGCCTCGGAGATCTTGTCGTTCTGGAAGAGGAGTAAGAAGAAGGCTTTCTTGTGAAAAGTCTATTTCAGCAAGGCTTATGACTCGGTTCAGTGGTCGTTTCTTTGGGCGTCCTTGGTGAAGAAGGGCTTCCCGCCGGTGTGGATTGACTAGATAAAAAGATGTGTCACCACGACGTCTTTCTCGGTACTTATGAATGGAAACTCGACAGGGGGTTGGATTCAACCAAGAAGGGGGGTGAAATAGGGGTGTCCTTTGGCTCCGATGCTCTTTGTTATTGCAGCAGATGCACTTGCGAGGGCGGCTAAGAGGTCGTGTGAGAGGAACTTGGTGAGGGGTTTTTCTTTGGGAGATGGGACAAGTATTCCGTTATTGTAGTTGCGGATGATACGATTTTTTTCATTGAAGGCGGGAAGCGGAAGCCAGGAGAATGCTGATTTTACTCTTCTTGTTTGGTGAGGCCTCGGGTTTGCAGATTAACCTGTCTAAATCAGAATTTGTCCCTTTCAATTTGACTGAGGCGGAGGCGAGGGAGTTGTAGCTTGGGTCTTGGCACAGAGCAGGTGAAGCTTCCGATCAGATACTTGGGTTTACCGTTGATGGATGGTAGGATTCTGGTGAAAGACTGGGCTCCCTTGGTGGAGAGACTGGAGGGGAGGTTGGCAGGGTGGGCGTCCAGGCTTTTGTCGAGGGGTGGAAGGTTGGTCTTGCTCAAGGTGGTTCTGGTGGCGATGCCGTCGTATTTCACTTCTGTCCTGAAGATGCCCTGGTAGGTTGTCTTGAGGATAGAGAGGCTTATGAGAAATTTCTTCTGGTTCAACCAGGGGAAGAGTGGACCTGGTGCCAGGTTGGTAGCATGGGAGGAGGTTTGCAGACCGGTGGAGGAGGGGGGGCTTGGTGTGAGGGACTTGGGGAGGTCTAATAACAGCCTGTTGGTGAAGTGGGTGGGGAGTCTCTTGGAGTGTAAGGAGGATTTGGTGGGCAAGGTGTTTGGGAAGGCTTATGGTGGCCCGATGCGTTGGGATCTCTTGATATCTCCGCCGAGGGATGCTTCTCACTTCTTGAAAGGTTTGTCGGTGGTGGCTCCTAGGGTGCAGAACTGTTTTGTACCGATGGTGGGAAAGGAGGAGATTTTCAGGTTCTGGCAGGATGATTGGATGGGGCAAGGTGTGCTTGCTAGAAGATTTCCGAGATTGTTTGCTTTGTCCCAAAACAAAGAGGCGTTAATGGCCGAGGTGTAGGAAGGTGGGTGGTGCCCGTGCTTTGCAGGGAATCTTTCAGATGCGAGAACTCATGATTTTCAGAGATTGCTTGAAGAGTTAGAAGGGCTGCAGCCGGCTTCCGGTATTGATATGTTTGGCTGGGATGAAGGTGATTTCTCGGTGGGGTCTGCCTACAGGAGATTGTCTAGTGGAGACTCCACAGGTGACTTGGATCTGGTGAGGGATTGCAGACAGATTTGGAAGGCCGCGTGTCCATTGAAGATCAAGATTTTTGTTTGGCTGCTTAGGAGGAAGAGACTTGTGACTAAGGTTTGGAGGGTGAGGTGGGCTCCTGGAGAGAGTAAGGTTTTTCCTTTGTGCGGAGGTGAGGAAGAGATTGACCATCTTTTTTTCACTTACCCATTTGTGGTACAGATATGGAGTCGGGTGGGATCGGGGTGGTGGAAATGCTGGTCTTTTGATTGGTTTTGGCACAGTTTCAGAGGTGGAGGGGGTGAGGTTGGACAGAATGTCTTCCATACGAAAAAGGAGAGGGTCAGACTGTTGGTGGTGTTATGGGATATATGGTTGGGCGGAAATGCTGTGGTCTTCAGAGGTCGGAGGCCCTATGTGGAGAATTTTGTGGCGTCTGTTACTTCTTTGTTTAATCTTTGGAGTGGGTCCTTCTGAGTGGGGGACCTTGAGGTTTGCCCTTTGTATTGGCGGTGGCTGTTGATTCTCTATTTAATATATTTGGGTATTTATTACCCTGGATAACTACCATTTCCTTTTTTAAAAAAAAAAAGTTTCATCTATGTCTCTCTGCTTGTGGAGTCATGTTTTGGAACCGGAGGCAGTGGCTCTTCGGGTATACCATATTTAGGAGATTGCAGGGTCCTTTTATGGAGGTGGAAATGATTGGTTGCTTACAAAATATTCACCGGGAGCTTTTTTTGTTTTTAAATATTCACCGGGAAGAACTTGTTGGATCTGTGGAAAATCTAAAGACCATATTGAAGCTTGCCTAGTGACTGAATTATATCAGAAATACCTGTAGTTAAGCTACATTAGGATATTTTCCTCTGACCTCAATCCACTCATACTTTTTCTTTTGTCATAGACAGTGGGGGTTGGCCTCTTTACTAATTTGATATCAAAAATATCTTTTTTTTTTGATTTTCAAACAAATTTCTTGGTATCTAAGTTGCAGCTTTTGCCTTCTCAAAGTTAACGTTGTAATGGTTGAGCAGAAGTCCAAAACCTGGTCTGTAATGTCAAGTGAAATCACAAGTTTTACTTGTTGGTGCAAGAGTACATCGATCGTTGATTTTGATAATAACAAAATACTTGTTACTTAATATTTGTATTGAGTTTAAGATTTTAGGATAAATGCAAATGGATTCAAGTGTAAAGGAGTTCAAGCTCGTGTCCGTAGCAGATTGGAGGAGCCTGATGGAGGAGATGGAGCTTCGCTTAGAGCGAGAGCTCGAAGATTCATGAAGATGATGAATGAGGAGCTTGTTCATGTATTTGTCTCTTTATGTTCTTTGTTTTTTATTTCTTAGATGATTGTTAAAGAGCCCCAAAGTAATATACCATAGTCTTAGGATTACTTACACAACCTAATGATACTTAGACAATCTTTGATAAACTCAAAAAATCAATATAGAAATTAGACAACTTTATTAGACGTCCAATCTGGACATCAGATGTTTGATATTGACTTTTAAGATGTTTGACCTTCTGTCTAGATGTCCAAAACATCTAGGCTGGAAACCTACTCTCTGTCTACTACCTTCGAACGTTCAACCCATAGTCTAGACGACTTACAAGATGTCTGAGGACCTTGCTAGAGATCCAACAATAGGACCGTTGAACTGTCAAACCATTAACTTAGACGATTAACTCTTAATTAGACTTGCATCTCAGATGTCTGATAAATAAACATTAGGCTAAGATCTGACCCAAGTCACTTTTGTCATACCATATAACCGTTTGAGACTCAGGAAATCAATTCCCGTAAAGAATCCTCTTTCTAGATGTTTAGACACATTGCCAGATGTCCAACTTGTCGTCTGTGCAACACACTCTAGATCCTTGTTTCGATCTTTTGAAAACAGGAAGAAATCCATCTTAGAGTTAGACGCCCGATTATATTCCCAGATGTCTTAAACTATACTCTTAGACGTCAGTCTTAATTCAACACTGTTTAGGTGATCAACCCTTGTAGATCAGACGATCGACCATCAGATCAGACGATGACCTAGACGTTTGACCATAAGATCAGACGTCTGATAACCTTGTCAGAATTATAAATGACTTTGATTTCGGTGGGATTTTGGACCACTCTCTTGAGCCTTGTTCCCAACGGTTACAAGAGGCTTCCAAGGCCTTCCAAAGTCTTCTTAGGACCTCTATAAGTAGAGGAACACCCTTTCTAAGCCAAGTACACTAAAGCAATACTACTTTCACTCATATTGTGTCAAAGAGAAGGGAGAATCCAGAAAGAAAGTCACCCTACTCTCCAAGCTTCTAAGCATACATCTGAGAGCGTCGTATTCGCTGCACTCCTGCTCTCTCGCCTTCCAATACGAGAGTGCCGTTATGCTTTGCGTGATTCACGCTCTCCGACTTCCATCTTAGGGAAGTATCTTTTTGCCTATAAGAGCTAGTTAGATCTTCACCTATTTGGGCTCTCTAGGATATTTGTAATTTTTTTTTGTGGTTGGGTATTCGCTTTGCGAATTCTTATCTTTTTTGAGAGACAAAATACTCCTCGTGAAAAGGGGATTTGAGGTATGCTAACCTCGTTCAAAATAACATGATTGTATTGAGGTTGACTCACATTCGTTTAAGTGACTCGGATAGTGGATTTGATTGACTAAGTCGATCAGAAAATCCTAAGTCGAGAAGTTTAGGTGGTGATTTTTACTTGAGTTTGAGTTTCCATCTAAACATTCATTGTGTTTTTGTGTGATTGCATTTTGTGAAATTATTGATATTATTTTCATATTATTGTTTATCACGTTTGATCTCACCCCTCTCTGAAGGAAATTACATTACTGACCTTGAGTGGTCACCCCTTACCCCTTTGGGTTGGGGGGGATGGGGGTGGGGGTGGAGGAATCACAAGGTTCTAGAGATTCACAGATTGCTTGACCTTATGGAACGGATGGATTGGTTGGCGTATACGGTGCATTTCAATTCCTTTTAAAATTATGACTTGTTATATAAATGCCACAATCAGGGTATCCTAGGGCGGTTATCTTTTATTTTTCTCACTGGTTACTTAGGAGATAACAGCTATTTCAGTATCGATCTTCATCGATAGAAATCATATTAAATCAAATATTTGATGCTGCATAATGAGATTTTCTATATATGTCTGGATTACTCAGTAAGCCTGCCAAAACACCAGACTTTTTGCATATTTGGATTTTTTTACTTTAATCTAGTGATCTTTTCAGGAAAAATCTTGAGAAAAACACCTCTAATCACCCCAAATTGCATTATCCTTCGGCAGATAGTCCCCTCTCTCTATGAATTGGAGATTTCCCCCAGTGAATGGCATTACTAATCCCTGTTACAACAGCCCCCATTCCCAGCATCGGATGGGGTGTTGAGTTGGGGAGTTATTTAACAGATCACTTCTGTCTTTTGATATTTTGATTGACTTAATTTATTTCCTTTGTCTTGTTAAAGGTTTGTTTATCTTCTTAGAACATTGTATTTTCCTCTGACCAGATCCTGGTATTTAGTTATTTATCAAGCGCAGGCAAATATTTATTTAATGCTTGTTGAATTGTTGCATGCTACTGTTGCAGAGACTAAAAGTATTATCTGATCTACTGATATCCGTTTCAAAAGCAGAGAGGCAAGAAGCAAGGATGAAAGTGAGGCAAGAGTCCCTCAGACTTGGCAACGTAGGTGTAATCAGGTAAATGCACACTAATGCTACTTTCTTTGCTCACTTAGGGTAAATCTGATTTGGCTTTGTGAAGAGTATAATTGGTTCCTTGCATTCAAAAGAAACCTTAGCTTCTCTTTTATACTAGAGAGGTTTGGACGAATTACATAATCATCTAGGAAGAACACAAAATAACAAATATATCCCTAGTCTCGACACTCCTTCTCAAGTTGTGGTGTAGATATCAACAAGGTCCAACTTGTCGCACAGAAGATCAAAATATTTCTTCTTCAGAACCTCGGTGAATATATCTGCTAACTGAAGCTTAGAAGAGACATAGGGAGTGCTTACCTTCCCTATAAGGATAGCATCTCGAACAAAGTGGCAGTCTACCTCGATATGCTTGATTCTCTCATGAAAAATTGGTTTCAAAGTAATATATGTGGCTGACTTGTTGTCACATAGAAGTGGAGCTGGCACAGTGGCCTGAATGCCTAAATCATACAGAAAGACAACCCACATAATCTCACAAACAGCCTGGGTGATCTCGATACTTAGCCTCTGCACTCGAGCGAGTAACAACAGTCTACTTTTTACTCCTTCAGGAGACTAGGTTCCCACCAAGATAGACTGCAAAACCTAAAGTAGAACGTTGACCATCCACAGACCTAGCATAGTTTGAATCAGAATAGGCTAAAATGTCTAAATTGCTGCCATCTCTATAATATAGTCCTCTACTTGGTGAACCCTTGAGATACTTAAGAGTAAGGCAAATCTCATGCCAATGATCGTATTGTGGACTTTGCATATGTTGGCTAGCTTTGCTCATTGTGAAATCAATATCATGCCTCGTGATAATAAGATAGAGTATGCATCCTACTGTATTACGGTATCGGGTGTAGGGATGCAAACGGGTCGGGTTCGGATCGGGTTTGTTAAACCTATACCCATACTTATTTACAAAATCCATATCCATATTCTACCCATTTACCCATCGGGTAGAAAAATTTAAACCTATACCCTTACCCATCTCTACTCATTGGGTACTTGTTTATCCGTGGGGTACTCATTAATAAATTGATCTTATAATTAAATAATTATGCTCAAATTAGAGTTTTAATTCATTCAAATACATTATACCCCCGTTTCTTTTGATATCAAGGTTGTAAAAAGTTTATAATGCCAAATACATTCAGGTAGATACAAGATAAAAATTTAAAAAGGAGGAAGACTTATCTTTTGTGCACCTCTAAAAGTTCTTGCAAAGGGCATAGACAACAAATATTCAAATGATATACTAATCATTCATTTATAACTTAAATTAAATATATAAGGTTTTTCACCAATAAAAAGGTAGCAACATGTCATATATAACATAAAAAGTCACGAAAGTTAATAAATATAGCGATGTTCCAACGCAATTATAATAGAGTTACATTTATTGAGAATGTTTACAAAATATAACTCATGCAACTACTTAAAAGAAGAGTTCATAAAAGAAGATCACTGATGATAAATTCATCTCAAGGCACATCTCCATCTTGTATAAACAAAAAAGAAATAAGTGTAAGGATAATAATAGATTTTTAACGAATATTATCTTGGTTAAAAAATTATCTTTACGATGAAACTTAATTCACCATTGTAGAGTCTTCACTTAAGCATCTCTATGAGTTTGTTCCTGTAAATCATGATTTTCATATTACACGTACCTTAAGATGGTATAGTAAATTAGTAATAAATCATCTCAGTTTTTTAATCAAAACATCATCAACTATTTACCTCAAGATCTTTATCTGCATCTTCCCCGACATTTTGCAATGCATCGATATCAACGTTCATCCCTATAATACAATTGGATATATCGATACAATAGTTTATTTTATTAATAACAACAAAAAATTATTTAAAAAAAATGTGCTAGTACCTAAGATGTCATTCTACAGCCAACTTTGGGACACATCAATGCCTCAAATGTTGAAGGACGAAGTCTATTGTGACGGGGACTTAAAATCCGACCACTTATATTAAATGCAGATTCCGAAACAACAATAGAGATATGGATATCAAGTATATCTCTAGCAATCAATTGTAAAATTGGGAATTTCATACCATTGGTCTTCCGCCATATCGGTATGTCAAATTTTAGGGATCTCGGCATTAGGCCATCCTTAAGATAGTAATCAAATTCTAATTTCGTACTAATATTTTCGTAATCTTGACTCATAAATTTGTCAAAGTTGGAAAGGGGGTCTTGATGACCATAAAAAATAAATACATCATTATTGGGGAGAGAGGAAGTGCCTTGAGCACATCGTGGAGCATTATGTTTTGAACTGGCTTGGGATTGATATTCTAGCACTAACTCATAGCACATGTTTTGAACTTTACATGACTGATTATGGGAATCATTTCCATAAATCAATAGAAAGTAATACTTTAACAACTTCAACTTAAATCGCGGATCAAGAAAACCCCCAAATCGTAGACAATTGACTAATACTTGTTAAATTGTCCGTCATTTTTTCTAGCCATGCTCCTAACAACTCTTAAAGCCTCCAACCAACGATTGAGAGCCACCTTAATCTCACAAATCTTACGAAAATGAAGGTTGGCTGTGGGATACTTGGTTTCAGAAAATAATTCCGTTGCACTATAAAATATCTTTAATTTAACACAAACAACTTTTGCTAAATTCTACTCCTCATCTTTAGGCAAACATTTATATTGAGGTTCCCTTTGCTTCAATTTGTGAAATGGATCCTTATAAATGATAGCTGTCTGAAGCATTAAGAATGCAAAATTCCATCTTATTTTATAATCCAAAGATAACCTTTTAATACAAGGGATATGTAATTGTCTACAATTTTCTTCAAATTTTTCTTGCCTTTTTGATGTTGCTGTCCAAAATAACACTTTCTCTAATTTTTTCAATGTCTCCTCTAATGATATCTAATCCATCTTTTACTATCAAATTCAAAATATGCGCACAACACATGTGAAGTAAAGTGCCATTCAATAATAGGGAACTAATAGAAAGCCTCTCCAGCAAAATGTCAATTAATGCATCATTGGTAGAACAATTATCCAATATAATACACGATAGCTTTTGATCTATGTTAAATTCTAACAAGTATTCCATTAAAACAGTTGAAAGAGCTTCTGATGTGTGAGGACAAGGGACATAAGCAAATCTACATATTAAAAAAAATCTACATTAATCATTAAAGAAAAGTATGCCAAAATATTAAGAATTAAAAGTAATAAAATATTACCTCAAGATTTTACTTTGCATGATCCATAAGTCATTTATAAAATGACACGTTATAATCATGTATCCTTTCTTTTGGTTACTTGAGATCCACAAATAAGTGGTAATTGCAACTTGCCTTTTGTTCTCTTGCATAATTTCCATAATCTTGATCTTTTGTTGTGCATAAATCTTCAAAATATTACTCCCAATAGTGGTACGAGAAACCTTCTTAAAAAGTGGTTGAAGATCAGAGACAAACTTTTTAAAATCAAAATGGTGCACAATATTCAAAGGATATTTATGTAAAATTATCACGTGTGCAAGATCCCTCTTAGATGCTAATTGATCAAAGTAATGAGTTCCGATTCTTCCATCCAATTTTTTCTGGTGTGTAGATAGAACTTGTATGATATCCTTGTTTGTTTTCTTCTTGCAGTTTTTAATATGCTCATTTAAATGAGATGCCTTATGACGAGAGGCACCCGATAATTTTTTAAAATAATGCCGACAAACTGCCTTATCTGCATTGTCAATTTTCTTTTTCTCGAAATGATCCCAATTTCATTTTTCTAGTCTCAATTTAAAGAGAACTTGATGTAGGGTTGTCAGGATTATTTGAGGAGTCGATAGAAGTGGATACGTCATCTTGGGTTTCATTTTCCATGCCGCCTTCTTGATGTTCATCTAAAGTGTTTTGTATTTCTACGTCATTTAGAAAAATGTTAATATTAATTCTATTTTTTTTTTCTACATCATTTTAAAAATCGTATGAATTAAATAAAATCATATACAAACATTGAGTATATATAAGCATATATAAATTGGCAACCACCATCAACAAACTTTTCAATATATACCCACCATTGTCGACACAAACATTTGGTTATACAAGAAAATGAGCAAATGGAGCTTTAGAAAACATAATGCATCTAAAAATAAATAGGTTACTAGCATATACTCTGCTTAAAAAGGATATATGTATTTTCATTTCAATGGGAAACTCCAGTGTTGTAAAAATCGGTTTACTCGGTCGAGTAATCGTAGTCAGGCCCCCACCCAACTGAATAACCAATAATCGATACTATAGTCAACCAAATCGACTACTCGACCGAGTAGTCGGTGTAGTCGGTCGAGTACTCGGGTGATGTTTCCATAGAGGTTATAAAACCTAAAAGAAATTTAAAGTCACTCGACCTCCCATCCCCTAACTCTACTCGACAGAACACCCCTCTCCTCTACAAAACACATTCCCTACTTGGGTAATTTACTTTAGATGTGTTTTCTGTTGTTTTGTTGGTTAAAGCGAAGGAACTTGTGCTTTTATTTTTGAATTTATGTTTTTTATTTGGAACTTGTGTTTTTATTTTAAACTAGTACTTTTGTTTCCTTGGTATTATTGTGTGCTTGCAAATAGTTTACTTTTATGTAATGATATATTTTACTTTTTGATGTATCATGTATGTGTGTCTATTTTCATGGGTGTGTGCAAGGTTCGAAATGTCGATTTCGATGCCGTGCCGATGAATTCCAAGTGTGCATTTCGTGGGCATGCCGTGGAAATGCCCGTTTTTTGATTGGCATGCCGATGAGCATGCCGTGGGCATGCTGTGGGCATGCCGATGGCATGCCGATGCATACCAACAAAAATAGCAAAAGTAATTAAAAAAACCAATAGCAACCTAGACATGGGCACCAATTTTGCCAGCATGCCGACCATGTCGACGGCATGCCGACCGTGCCGAGGGCATGCCGACAATGTCGACGGTATGCCGACGAAATCCCTGTAAATCGACGCTTTCTTCATGTTGGCACGACCGTTGCTCGGAAATGCCCTTGCCGACGGCATTTAAATCAATGGGTGTGTGTGTGTATTAAAAAAATGCCTGATTGAGTACTCCTCGATTACTCCCCCACATACTGTATACTCCTTAGTCAATGGCCTAGCTGATTGAATACCGACTACCGACTTTTACAACATCGGGAAACTCTCATGTTATAGAATGTTTCAAAAAGCAACAATTGCTTTTATCAAGCTAAGGAAAGAAAATATGCATAATATGCAATGGGCTAATGGAAATGCAGAATTAGATTGTTTAAAGAGGTTTTGCATCGCTTATGAGTTTGTAGAGGCAGAGAATTACCTGAACTCCTTTACCATGCATGATAACAAAAAACTCCTTTAGCAAGATTAATTAAATAACATAAAGTAGCCTTCGAGGTTGCTATACCTGACTCTTGGGATTTATACTGCAGCCTGTCAGAGGAGATAGAGCGGAGGTTGTGATGTTCGAGGTAATGTGGCAAGGTTGTCTGGGGGGACTGTCAGCGCAACCAAACGAGATCAACACGAGGTTGGACAACTTGGAGGTCGCGAGGTCGATCGTTAGGGTAAGGTTGGCACGAGGTTGGACAGGTTGCGACTCTCGAGGTTGGGGTGAGGTTGGAGGTTGCAAGATCAATGCAAGTGGCGAGTCGAGGTTGGAGGTCGGGAGTCGTGAACGGCGGACGTGAGGGGGGGTCGCGAGCGGCGGTTGTGACTCGCGAGGGAGGGTCGCTAGCAGCAGTCGCGAGTAGGTCCGCGGGAGGGTAGTGAAGGAGGGTCCTCACATCGCGAGGGAGGGTTGCAAGCGGTGGTTGCGACTCGCATGGGAGGGTCGCCAGCGACAGTTGCGAGCAGGCCAGTGGGAGGGTCACAAGGGAGGACCGAGGACAGTCTGAGGTAGAGGGAACTGGAGTTGGGGGAGTCGGGACTTGGGGTCGCAAGCTGCGAGACTTAGGGTCTTGAGAGTTGGGGCATTCGGGACTCGTGGAGGTGGAGAGTCTAGAGACTGAAGTTCCCTTGAATCCTCCCTAACGTTTGGGTTCTCACCTTGGAAAAGAAAATGCATTAAATGTAGGATAGTAGGAGCCATGGAGAGGGATAACGTAACATACATAAGTTTACTGCATGCGGTTGCTGGGGAGTTGGGTTGAAAATAAATCAGATAAATTGAGGGAATTTGAGTTGGGGTGGGTGCCACCGTGGGAAATTAAATATAATGGGTAAATGTGTATTTTTTCCGAGTATTTGGGTAGGGTAAATGGGTACAGACTCATATCCATACCTGAACTTGAACTCGGTCAGGTTTTTCTGGTGAAACCCATACTCGAACCTGATCGGGTTCAGGTCGGGTTTTACCCATTCTTTTCGGGTCGGGTTCGGGTCGGGTATGTCGAAACTTGCATCCCTAATTGGGTGACATTTTTATATAGTGGATCGTCCTCATTAGAAGAATGCATAGATGAAGGCTCAACAGGTATACCAGAGGGCTTAGTTCCAAGCAAACCAGTCTCCTCAAGAATCTGTAGTGTATACTACCTCTGTGACAAGGAAAGACACAACCCTTGTTGTACTTCCTCAACCCTTAGAAAATATCTAAGATCTCTCAAGTCTTTGGTGACAAATGTTGACGGTAAAAAGGACTTGGTTTGGGCAATCCCATCCTTATCAAAGTGAGAATCATGTTATTTACATAAACAACCAAAATGACTATTAGAGTACGATCACCATACCTAGTCTTCATGATAAAGATATAGTGGTCAGAAGTAGAGCGCTGGACCTCGATCTTCTTAACCTCCGAGCTAAGCTTCTCAAATGAAACTAGGTCTCTGGTTTAATCCATATATGGCCTTCTTCAGGCGACAAACAAGCTCCCCTTGACTACTGTAACCTGGTGGCTGTCTCATGTATACTTCCTCAGATAACTCACCATGCGTGAAAGCATTTTTAATATCAAGCTGATCTAAAGGCCATTTTCTGACAATATCAACTGAGAGAATAATCCTGATAGAAGTAATTCGAGCTACAGGAGAAAACGTCTCAAGATAGTTTATCTCATAAGTCTGAGTGAAACCTTTGGCAATAAGCTTGGCCTTATGTCTATCCATTATCCCATCAGCTATATACTTAATGGTATAAACTCATCTATAATCAACAACTGTAGCATTTGAAGGACATGGTACAAGATCCCATGTCTTCAGTGACTATAGTGCCTGCATCTCCTCATCCATTGTTGCACGCCACTTAGGGTCCTGAGAGGCCTGAACGAAATCTCTAGGGATAGCATCTGTAGTAATAGCGGAAGCAAACTGGTGAATCCCATCCTCCAGGTAGGCAACCCCTGTGTACTGTGAAATTGGTTGAAGAGTGCATGCTTTGCTGGATCTCCTTGGAATTGATTGCTTCTTTGTATGTGAATTGCTCTCATCTGTTAGGATAGGACACGACATTGCATCTAGTGAAGTTTGTGATCTCCGGTGATAAACCTGTCTCCTCCAAGGCAGCCTATATAGAAGTTCATTCCTTTGAGAAGTATGGGATCTTTTCAAAGAAAGTAACATTCGGTGTAACAATGTATCTTCTGCGACTCGGGTCATAGCAGCTGTATCTCTTCTGTGTCCTGGAATGCCCAACGAAAACACATTTGACTGCTCTGGGAGAGAACCTATCCTGATTGCCATGTGCCTGAACAAAGCAAGTACACCTAAAGACCCTCTCCTCTTTCAAACCTTGCCTCTCTTCTTCCTCTCCTTCCATTAGTGTTGTTGCTGTAGACAACAACCACGACATCATCGATAGCAACAACAATTGCTGCTGCTACTGCCCTTTCTCTCACGCTACAGCAGGCCTTGTTGCCCGTATAAGGCTGTTGCAGGTTCTCTCTCCGTATAAGTTGTCTTGTTTGTGTCCTTATATGTTTGAGTGGAAGAAATAATGGGTAGCTCTTACGCACCTCAAGAGAAATCAAGTGTGGATTGGCTCTGTGAGGGCGTACAAGAAGAAACACCCAAGGTTGACGACACACAAAAGGACTACCACGTTGACAAGAGTTAATCTCCACCACCTTAAGAATCCAAGTCTTCTCTATTATAGAAGTTGTCCTTGATCTTGCAACATGGGAAGTCATTGTTTAGTCTAGAGCTTTCTACTAATTCTTTTCTTGGCTTAGTCACAGTCCCATGGGGTTTGAGCTCTAGTTGAGTTTAAAGGGGAACATTTGATTGCTTTTAAAGGAGAGAAGTAGGAGTTTCAAAAAGAAATGGAGAGAGTTTGAAAAAGTTAAAATAAAGGAGATGGAGGGAGGTTTCAAGCGTCATTCTCTTCGAGATGTTTTGTTCCCCCATAGTGCCATTCAATTGTTATGTCATTCTGGCACTATGGGAGAAGGGTAGGGGATGGAGATTTGAGAAGAGACATTAGTTCATTATGTCTCCACCCTTGTTCGATTTATTGCCGAATGAAAAATGGAGCAGTCTCTGAGAGAGTCTTGTCCAAGCCAGGTTTGTTGTCTTATTTCCCCTATGGTCCTTGTGAAAGGTGGAACAATCTCTACCTGAGCATGATGGCCTTCATTCACCAAATTGAGAACCATGAGCTGTGATGCAGCTTTGTTGTCTACCAAGTTTGAGGCCATTACATTACCTGAGATGTATTATTGCTGTCATTCACCACAATGAACAGCTATGACCCATGTGCTGCTTTTCATAGTTTATCTAGCCATCTACGAGGATGAAGCAGGATACAATTTTGTCATCATTCACGCAGAGGAGTCTGCTGTGATCCTGGTTGCACATTTACAATTGTGTCTACCTGTGATTGGGATTTCAACTACAAACTAGTTGAGCATTACATGCTCTAAATTATGGGAGAATGTTGAGAAAGATGAGTCAGTTGAGTTAATTGGTTTCTAGTCCAAGATTTGAACATTGCTTACTGCCGCATCATCAATTGTGGGTTTCGGAGAGAGTGTGGTTCACTATGTAAAGGGCCTTGGACTCCTTGTTCCAGTGAAAAGAACCATAAAAGAATCAAACAATTAAGCCACATCCCCTGTGGATAGGATCACTTTGCCATCACAAACTGCTTTCTTCATGCACTTGCATTTGCTGTGATTGTATTTTATTTATTTCAGCAGGGCTTCTTGTGGGCTGAGGGCCTAGGAACTTTTACTTTGTGAGAAGGGGTGTTGACAGTGCTTTGGTCTCTCTGGGGACAAGGAACCAAGATTTTTTTTCAGGTGGTTCCGGCATATGCAAAAAAATGAGAAATGAGGCTTACTACTTGGAGGAGTCTTAGATTGAATGCTTGTTACTTGCCCTTTTATGAAGATCAAAGATACATTTTGATTGATATTGATGTCCACTAGATATTCATTTATTGCTAACATACCTCACTGACAATACAGGAAAAATGACTAAATTAGAATCCACTGAACCCAGTATATGATTTCTGACCCACATTGTATTTCCATCATAAGAAATTCTTCATTGTAAAACTTATTTGCAATCTGTTAAAAGAAAGCACTAGCCCTTAAGGATGCAAACTAGTAAAATTCTCTTCCTATTTTTGTACGGAGTTTTTCTTATTACTTTTTTCCTTTTCAAACTGCAGGGCTGGGACTGTTATATCCGAGACATGGGAAGATGGTCAAATTCTTAAGGATCTCAATGCTCATCTTGTAAGTTGTTAGTTTCCTGACTTGTGGTCTGTTTGATACAATATGACAAACTTGTTACCTTGATAATGAGCAGGATGTTGTATTGTGAAGAAAAACATGGTAGAAGAGAAGAGAGAGTTCTCCTTTAGTAGAAATTTGATGTAAAATCCATTAATAACCATCAACCACGTTGGCTAGATCAATTATGAAAACTAGCTGATCCTCTACAATTATGACTTCCACCATATGAATTTTAGCTTGCTTGAAAGGTGGAGTCTCCATTTACTGCATCCCCCTAGAATCTAGATCATAACAAACAAAAGCAAATTAAACCTAATCTTTCTTGTGTTGCCACAGTTTTTGAGCTTCATCTTCTCCATTACTAGGACACAGGGCCTTTGCTATGCTAACAACCACCACAAAGCTGCTCTAACTTTACTCTTTAGGTCCCTTGATTTTTTTGAAAGGAGGAAGGGAGGTTATCTAAATGATAGCCACCTAAAACCATTCATTAATCATGAAACAGATCACAAATTTTGGTCCCTTGATACATCAAATTTTGAAGATAGCATTCCAAACTGCTGCTTAGGGTTGCCTTTTGATGACTTGACATGTACGATATTTTTTGGTCTTGATTGTAATTCCTGTCTTTCCATTAGTCAAAATTTAGATCTAGAGTCTCATCAGCGCAAAGATTTTGGTTAAATACTTTGTAGACTCTGTGAGAGCCAATGTGCTGAATTTTTGTTGACAAATTTATGATTTAATGAATAGGCCCTAGTCTATTTCAACTATTCAGATTGGAGTACTTGAAACAAGTGAATTGAACAATTAGAACAGGCCTATGGCTTTTCATTGCATATGTGGCCCATTGCTTTGATGGCCATTTTTTCTTTTTTAAGGTGGACCTTTTCTTTCTACTTAAGATGCCTAAAATCAAATAATTCAGCCTCCATATACACTTTTGTTGGCATGCTACTCATTTTGATTTCTTTTCTTTGTTGGCACAGCCATAAGTCTGTCGTATCTAAATGTTGGATTGTCAATTGTAGGTGGTTGCAATCGAATTCTAAGAAATAATGAATAAATAGGAGCCTAGTATGATTCATTTAGTATTGAATTTCAAGATATCATATAATAGATGTCTATGGTATAAATGGATATGTTAAAGTGGATATGCGACCATAGCAGGAAGGATAGGATTCCCAATGAGATTATTGTGAAAAAAAAATTATATGGAAAGGTAGCCGTGGCACCGATAAAGTTTAAAATGAAAGAGACACCTATAAGGTGGTTTGAACATTTGTAGAGAAGGTCAAGTAATGTCCTAGTCAAGAGATGCGAGAAGTTGGATGTTAAGCTTCCTAGGAGTGGGCGATGAAGGCTAAAGAAGTGCTCGAAGAAAACCACCAAGCATGATCTTGATTACTTTGATTTAAGCCCATGAATGAGTCAGGATAGAAAGAAGCCATGTAGTCAACCCAAATTAGTGTGGGAATGTTGTTGTTGTCGTCTAGTAGATGAGGTAGAAATTACCTCATTTGTGTTGTGCATGTAGAAATTATCTCATGTTTGTTGTGCTTGCCTACTGACTTTTAGCCTCCTCAACTGGGTAGGATACAACAACAAAAATCATGCCTTTTCCCACATTAAGTGGGGTTGGCTATATGGATTCTTTGCCTCCACACAGATTATGAGCCACTTCAGGACTTAAATTAACGTAATTGAGGTTATACTTAATAGTTTCCTTCCAACACTTGTTTGGTCTTCCTTGCCCCCTCTTAGCAGGTTCAGCCTCGTGTTATCCTAACTTTTTCTCGAATAATCTCATTTGAAATACTGTCATTTCTTGTATGACTACACATCCATATTAATATCTTCATTTCTGCCACAGACATTTTCTGCACATGCCTATAGTTGATAGCCCAACATTTAGAGCTATACAACATGGTTGGTCTTACCGCAGCTCGATAGTACTTTCCTTTGACTTTTAAAGGAACCCTCTTATCACAGAGAACACCAGATGCACCCCTTCATATCAGTTACCTTGCATTAATTCTATGTGTAACATCTCCATCAATTCCACTATCTTATTGAAAAATGCATTTTAAGTACTTAAAAGTATCTTTAATTGGAATGCGCTCTTATCCAATTTTTACATCCATTCCTTCATTGTTCCCTCTACTACTAAACTTGCTTTCTATATACCCAGTTTTTGTCTTGCTTAGGTTTAGTCCTTTAGTTTTCAGGACTTCTCTCTAAAGCTCAAGTTTTCTGTTCACTCCATCTCTTATCTCATCAACCAACATAATGCCATCAGCAAAAAGCATACATCATGGCACCTCAGCTTGGATATGTTTAGTCAACTCATTCATTACCAAGGCAAAGAGATAAGGGCTTAAAGTCGATCCTTGATGTAGACCAATGGCGATATCAAAGTAATCCGGCAGAACATCCTTAGTCTTTACACAAGCTGCAGTTCCATAGTACATATCTTATATGAGGTTGATATATAAAACTCGTACCTGTCTTTTTTCTAAAATTCTCCACAAGATCTCTTGGGACAGAATTATAGGCCTTCTCCAAATCAATAAAAATTATATGTAAATCTATCTTCTTGACTTTGTAGGTCTCCATCATACGTCTCAAGAGATGTATTGCTTCAATAGTAGACTGGCCTGGCATAAAGTCAAACTGATTTTTAGTTACTACAGAGACTTGTCTCACCCTTCTTTCAATTATTCTCTCCCAAAGTTTCATCGTATGACTTATCAATTTAATACATCTCTAGTTGGAATAATTTTGTATATCTTCCTTGTTCTTATATAAAGGTGTCACAAAACTTTTCCTCCATTTCTCTGGCATCTTCTTGCATCTCCAAATAGTATTAAATAATTTTGTGAGCCAAGTTATATTCCTTTCTCCCATCACTATCTAAACGTCTATAGGAATATTATCAGGCCCAACAACCCTCCCACTTTTTATCATCTTCAATGCCTTCACTACTTCTTTCTTTTACATCCTTCGATAGCTTGCCCGATCACATAATCTTCTGAGTTGGCTAACTCACCTAAGATGATATCATTCTTTTGTTTTTCATTAAAAAGTTTATAAAAATATATTTTCCATCTTGTATTTATATCAACATTAGCTATAGGCACCTTTTCTTCATCCTTGATGCACCTTACATAGGTAAGGTCCTTTGCTTTCCGCTCTCTTGTTTTAGTTAACTTGAAGATATTTTTTTTATTTTCTTTAGAATCAAGTTTCTTATAAAAATGCTCCCAAGCTTTTTCCTTTGCTTCACTAATTACTTTCTTTCCTCTTGTAATTTTCTATATTTTTATCGGTCTTATCTTGATATAAGGATTTAAAGTAAACTCTTTTAATTTTAAGGTTCTCCTGCACTTCCTTACTCCACCACTAAGCCTCCTTTTGTTCCGGAACTCCTCCTTTAGACACACCTAACACCTCATTTGCTACCTTCCTAATATAATTTGCCATATTTAACCACAACTCATCAGTACTTCCATCAAGATCTCAAGTCTTTTCTTGCATCATCTTCTCTTTGAATCTCTCTTGCTCTTTCTTAAGATTCCATCATTTAATTCTCACATTCTTAAATACTAATTTTCTCTTCTTTGTCTTCTTCATATGAACATCCATCACTAAAAGACGATGTTGAGTAGTTAAATTCTCCCTTGGAATAATCTTATAATCTTTACAAGATACACGATCTCTTCTTCTCAAAGCAAAGTAATCAATCTGCGTTCTTGTTAAGCTGCTTTTATAGGTGATTAAATGCTCTTCTCGTTTTTTGAAGAAGGTATTTACTATGAAAAGATCATAAGCCATTGCAAAATCGAGGAAAGTCTTTCCTTCTTCATTCCAAACATCAAAACCATGATTTCCACGCACTTCTGCATACTCTAAAGCATCTTTTCTTACATGCCTATTTAAATTTCCACTTAAGAAAATCATCTCTCTGTGGGATTCATTGAATTATCATATCAAGCTCTCTCCAGAATTTGTTCTTTATTCTTTTCTCTGGACCAACTTGAGGTGCATAAATTGAAATGACATTCAAGATCTCTTCTTCTTAGGCTAATTTTATTAAAATAATTCGATCACCAAATCTCTTAACCTCAGTTATACTCTCCTTCAAATTCTTATGAATAATAATGCCCACGCCATTTCTACCTTTGTCCCTTCCTGAAACTACAATTTGAAACCTGTTCTCTCGATATCGTTTGCTTTTTCTCCAACCCACTTAGTCTCTTGAAGGCAAATGATTTGAATTCTTCTCTTTACCATTGTATCAATAATCTCCATGAGCTTGCTGGTCAAAGTACCAATATTTCAACTACCGAATCTCAACTTCTTTTGTGATACACTTCGATGGCGAAGTGGTGGAACTAGCTTTTTTACTTGCATGCGTTCCTTATGCGAGAACCTCAACTAGCTTGGTTGATTGGTGCTATCAAGGTTGTATGATCTTGGGGTATGTTCTCTTGGGGGTTACAGAGGGGATATGATCTGGCCTCTTCCTAGGAAAGTTGTTCTCATCATTGTGTCCTCTGGAGAAGGTTGCTTTTGAGTGGCTAGGGCCTAAGAGTTTGATACTTCCTTGTCAATTCCTGCTGTCTTGCATGGTAGTTTAGTTGGTTTGAGGTTCCTACGCAATTGGTCACCTTAGCTTTCCAGGTGGCCTTAGCTTTGGGTCCCTTGCTTCTGTGTCAACATTCCCTCTTGTCCAAAAACAAAAGCCCAGGTACCACAGTGTAACACTTGTACAATTTTCTATGTTCTTTCAATTTGTTGTTGCACTTATTAATGAAGGCTGTGACTGCCTATACTCCTTTAGGCCACCTTAGGTCTCCATAGCTCCTTTATGTTAGCTATGCATCTGCATAAGGGGACAATGATTTTCCACACTAAGCTGAACATGGCAAAAAGCTCATGTTGCCCTCTCTGCTATAATTGACAAAAAGGCATAAACATTCCCTAATTGTTTCTGTGCAACTGTGCATCTTGGTCCCAAGAATGACCCTAGACTGATCGACTGAGACGTGGAGTCTAAGACCTTGTCTCACCTGTACTGTGCAGGTGTACATCTATTTGGTGATGAGGGTGGCTCTAGACTGAGTGATTAACTTGGAGTCCAAGACTTCATGTCAACTTGTACTAACCTCCATGTATTTGTTGGGTGGGGTGGGATCCATCGAAGATGCATTCCATTTTGCTCTCATTGCACCCAGTGAAGCTTGATCAACTTTGAGAGAGTAAGGATAGTTGCAAGCTTGTAATTTCCAATTTTTGGTATTCTGGAAGTTAGTTCCCTGCATAGGACATAAACCTCGTTCAGGTAGAACCTATAAGAATGTCGTCTCCATTGTACTTCTGTGATGGTCCTTCTGTTCTTCTCCTCATTCTCTCCTTATTGTTGGAGTCTACTTGGCCTACCCAGCTGGGGCATCCCCTAAGGCTTCATCAAGTAGCATCATGTCGTATCAGAGAGGAATGGGGATGGTTGAAGTTTAGACTGAAAAAAGAAGGGAAGCATTTACAGAGGAAGATGAAACACAAACAAAAAGAATGCAAGAAAAGTAAACATGATAAGGATTGAAGTTGGAGGAGGTAGAGAGTAGAGAGGAGAAAAAAAATTGAAGGATGTCATATGAAAGAAGAGATTCTACACCATAGAGTCTTGTTTGTCATTCTAGAGGAAAGTCGTGTTGTGGAATTGTTGACCTTGTTGTGCCTACAAGCCTGTTCCTATCCGCACTTATGAATTAGACTGGAACCTATGATTTGAGGCTTCCCAAAATTGCATTGTGTAGATCATGAGTTTGATTTTGCATTAGTTTTGGAAGGATTAATGTGATATATTCCATTTTATTTTTTTGGTGTAGACTGGATACAAGCTTCTCCACTTTGTATTATGTCCTTTTCTATCAGTGAACATAAATGTGATACGTAAATGAGGAATTTACTATGCATCCTTAAAAGAGTGATAATGGAATTATGTCTACAGGAAAAGTATGATAGTGGAATTGTGGATATGAGCAATGTTGTCAAGGCTATCGTCTTGGGTTATCAGGCTACCAAGCTAGGCAAGAAAGCTAGAGGTCGCCTTAGAGCTGTTCTAGGAAAGGGGCTTCATTCGGGTTATCGCTTGGTTACCTTCTTTGTCGCCTAGGTTGCTTTACTTTCGATTCACTCCAGGAAAGACTGTAGGTATTTTCTTTAGTCTTAAGTTATATATATATATATATATATATATATATATATATATATATATATATATGTTAATCTTATATATCTTAATAACTTGAGACTCGTACCTGTCTGTTATGACATACTTGTATAAATTATACATATACATTATTGGAAGTTTGTATGATAATTATGATATATGTTATTAGTTTAATGATATACATTATATATATTTGTTATTGTCTATAGCATTGTAATGATATATAATCATATATGTATAATTTATGGTATTAAGTTTGTATTGTACTGTACGTATAGTATATATAATATGTCACTGTTGTGATAGTTATATAGAATATATGTTTTAGTTGTTTGTTTTGGCTTATATATATATTTTATTGTTATTGTTACCTAAAATACGATAAGATAATTATTTTTTTATTTCACTTAAATAGTATTATTATATGTTCCTTATGAAAGATGATGTTACTATTATGAGTTAGGCATATTCAATTTTTTAACAAATAAAAAGATTTGTTACCTCGATTCAATTAGATAGTTGCCTTTTTGTCGCCTCCCGTCTCGAGCGATTAAGGAGCTTGTCGCCTTTCAATTGCCTAACGCCCAGCTTTGGATATGAGTAAGTCTGGACTGTGTAAACATCAGCCCTGCAATTTGCATATAAATGTAATTTTAAATTTATTCTGAAGTGTGGAATAATCATAGTTTTGAGATTCTATATGTATTGTTACTTGTATGATTTTCAGAAATCCATGATTGCCTTATAAGAGTTCATTTTTTTTTTTTCTATAAAATCTTTTTTTCTAAGGATGTAAGGTTGAATGAGGACTTCAGGTGGAAAACTAGTTCGGTTATGGTTTTCCTGTGCCATTACTCTAAAAAGTTCTCCCTTGCACACCTAATAACTACCGAAATCACCACTCACCAGCACCACCTTGGGCAGTGGGCACAACATGCTGATGCTCACGATTTCGATAGTCATACCCAAGTCTTAGAGGAAATCTCTCGAAAAGTTTTTAGTGCTCATTTTTGGTCAATCTTTCTTTGGCTGGGTGGTATGTACTTCCACGGTGCTTGCTTTTCTAACAATGAAGTATGGCTTAGCGATCTTACTCACATTTGACCAAGTGCTCAAGTAGTTTGGACAATTGTGGGTCAAGAAATCTTGAATGGTGATGTTGGTTGGGGTTTTCGTGGAATCAAATTACCTCTGGTTTTTTTAAGATCTGGCGAGCATTTAGAATCATTGCTGAATTACAACTCTGTTGCAGCGCAATTAGTTGGCTTTTGCAGTGTCAATGCTTTTTGCTGGTTGGTTCCAATTATCACAAAGCTGCCCCAAAATTGACTTGATTCTAAGATGTAGATTCCATGCCCCTGAACTTCCACTACCAGTCCTTTTTGCAGTTGCTTTGTCCTTGCATTATGAGCATGCATCATCTGGGTCAGCTAGCTAACTGGCTCATGCATCGTTAGGGTCAGCTAACTGGCTCATTGTTGAAACCACTTGATCTTGCATTAATTACCTTTGAGCATGTGCCATCAGGTCTCTACAGCCCACACGACCATTGTTCACAATTGCCTATTACCAGTTGTAACTCCTGATTAATCTGAAGTAAAATATCTGTCTTTGCAGAAATCTTTATTAGAGACAAAGGAGGCTATTGAGAAACACAGGAAATCACTGAAGAAACGACAGTCTGGTAAATTTCATGGATTTCTATTGTTGACATGCTGTTGTTTTGTTAACTTTATATTGAAGAGTCAGCTTCATCATTTTTTTCCTGGACATTAGAAATTATCTTCATTTTGGCTGGTGTGTCATCCAAGGGAAAAAAATTTTTGTATTTCTTTTCCTATGGCTGTGTACTCATGCAGTCTAAAATCAATTGGAAATGGCTTATCTTGTTCCACCCTTATTGTCACATTGGTCTAAGAGGCACATCCATGTTCACCATTCAGAAAGATAAAAGAAATGGTATTTATTTTATAGGGGGGCCTCCTTTGATTCAGCTTTGTTGACTTCTGATAATGTGTCTCAAGGTTGGCCTGCATGGTGTTAGAGATGTTGGCTACTTCTTCATGGACTTTATATATCTTCAGTATCTATTAATTGAGGTTGAATGTTGTATCTGAGTTTTGTTCTGTACTTTATTAAACACATTTAAATTAAACTCAATTTTGACTGATATTGAGCTTAAGAGAGATTAATTGTCTTATTCTCTTTAGAAAAACATTCCGTCTTGAGGTTATGGACCATGGCTTAGTCCATGATTTGCAACCTTGGACATGGGTCTAGCTTTCTGCTTAGCTTTTTCTATTTGGAAGAATTGTTCTCTCACCAATTTAGCCAACATTGAATATTTCCTTTTTCTTCTCAATGTAATCATATACAATGTTTTCCATGCCCACCCCATGTTGCAGCCTTGGAAATTCATCTAGTTTTCTACTTAGCTTTTCTATGTCTAAAAGACATGTGCATCACGGATCAGATGTATGTGTAGCTAATATTGCAGTTTCTTTATTGTACTTCTTGTGTAAAGATAAAGGTGATGGGAGTGATGTTGATGGGGGTATGTCAGAAGAAGACTTACTTATACAAGATGAAATATGTAAATCTCGGCTGGCTAGCATTAAACGTGTAAGTACATTCTATTTTTCCCCAGCTACAAGGTGATTTTTTTGTTATTGGCATTTGAAAGCTTTGATCTTTCTGGCAAATACGATCTTGAAATTTTATCAATATCATTTTGATAAATGTTTCATGCCTTTTCGTACTGAGCATTTGGGAACCTTTTATACATTTTTAGGAGGAAGAACTTGCATTACGTGAAAGAGACCGATATGAATTGGAAAAGGGCAGGCTAATTCGTGAAATGAAACGTATACGAGATGAAGATGGATCACGGTTCAACAATTTTCAAATTCTCAATCACAGATATGCTCTCCTGAATCTTCTTGGGAAGGGTGGGTTTAGCGAGGTTTACAAGGTGAGCTCATTCTTGCTTGCATGCCACAATTCCTAAACATTTAATCCCATGAATCTTGCTGCCAACAAATCTGTTATTTTCAGCCTGCCATTGTTGGCGGTGAGCATATACTTTTTTGCAGTGATTTGAAGTGGAAACTTTTAAGCAGGCATATGATTTGGTGGAGTACAGATATGTTGCTTGTAAGCTTCATAGTTTGAATTCTCAATGGAGTGAAGAGAAGAAGCAGAGTTACATACGGCATGCCATACGTGAATACAACATTCACAAGACTCTTGCGCATCCTAATATTGTTCGACTATGGGATACCTTTGAAGTTGATCATAATACATTTTGCACAGTATTAGAATATTGCAGTGGTATGTATAGTTTTTCTTACACTTCCTAGTTAGTATACTGTGCTCTTTTATAATCCTTTGGTCATATTTGCTTATTCTTTAGGTCTGCTATATATATATATTAATTTTAGATTCTCTTATTCTTTCCTGAAAGTATTAGTTGTCATTGGTGGTGTTTGTTTGTTTCAACCTATCCTCAAGTTATACTGTTATGAATGCTGCTTACTGTGAGTGGCTTTAATGTTTTCTTGCAAATGATCCGTTGACCTTTCTCAAAAAAAGGGGATGATTAGTTGATGTGTTGCAAATATGGTATAGATGAGCGTCCTCTCATTTGGCTGCATACGTTTCTGCCTTCCAGTATCAACTTCTTGCATGTTTTCTATTTATGCTTTTGTTGGTTTTTTACTTTCTATTTTAGAGTTTCACAATTACCACTTCCTTGGATGCAGAAAATTGAAGTATGGAACAAGTATTTTTTGTCATTATTTGTTATGACTATTCAATATTCCCTTGCTTTTTTATAGTGATCTGTACACTGCCTTCTGCTGAAACCTGAGTGTAGGAATCTCCTCATCGCACCTAGGCCAATGAAAAGTGAGCACCTCATAGGAGTGTTATGTGAGATGCCTTTCAATATCAAAAATGAAAGTGGTGTTTTTCTTTCTTTCTTTTTGTTGGGTGGCCCTTTGTCCTGCTAGGTTCACATATCTAACATCGGACTCTGCAGTTTACCTTAAGACTAGATCCATCTTTCTAATAATTGTAAGACAAGCAATAAGAGACTCACTTGGTGAAACTAAGGATGAGAGGTGAGGTTGGGGGCGTGGCTTTCTTGGGAGAGGGACGTGCGTGATCGTGTGCTTCAAGTGTTGGGAGAGGGGACGTATGGCGGTGGAGTGCTGCAGTCTTGTGGTGTGTGCGACTTATAAGGGTGTGGTTCACCGGAGGTGGGCATGCCCTAAGAGGAGAGGTCTTCCTACACCTCCCT
Source organism: Thalassia testudinum (assembly GCA_037157565.1). Lineage (NCBI taxonomy): Eukaryota > Viridiplantae > Streptophyta > Magnoliopsida > Alismatales > Hydrocharitaceae > Thalassia > Thalassia testudinum. Next base: position 100,823,109 of record JAZHRO010000022.1, read on the forward strand.
CCTCCACCATCTCCTGCTTTGAAGGTCTATATTGGTGATGTGATAACGGGAAGGAGTTGGATGCAGTTCTGCAAGGTGCGTTGGTGGGGTATTTGATCGGGGAGTCATCGTCTTTGATAGTGCTTAAGGATTTCATTTCTCGTCTTGGGCTCTCCTTTGAGGCGTAGAGGTTGGCATCCTCCCCTTTCTGAGTGCTCCTTTTCGGGTTGGAGGAGGAGGATGTTGCGCGACTGCATTTTAAAGAGTTAGTTGTTGGAGAAGGTTCGATTTGATGAAGGTTCCTGTCGCCTTACAAGGGTGCTATCGTGGAGCGGGCACCATCTAGGTCATCCATTAGGTTCTCTATCATGGGAATTCCTTTATGCTTGAGAACTAGGGGTGTGGTTGAAAAGATATGCGCACAATTTGCGACACTGAGGTGGTGCGAGGGGTGGCTTGTCGGAGGGAGATCTTTCGCACGTACTCGTTCATGGTGAACTCTTAGTGGGCAAGGAATTTCTTTGAAAGGCTACCGTTAGACATGATGGTTATTCGTGGGTGGTGGTGTTCGAGTGGATGGCCCCATCGTTCCATCATCCTCTTGCAGAGGATGCCTCTTCTCTGGTTTTACTTGCCAAAGTGATGATTCTCTTCTTACTCCTCTTCTGCAATACGCGGATGATATGACTTTTTTTGTGAAGGGAGGTAGACCTGAGGCAGTCCATGTGTCTTCGCTGGTGAGGATTTTTGTTGCTATTTCTGGGCTAAAGATTAACAGGAGAAAATCTATTTTTGTCCCTTTTGCTATCCCTGAATCGGAAGTGGGGGAGATATCTAGCATTTTGGAGACACCTGTGGCTTGCTTACCAATTATGTACCTTGGTCTCCCCTTGAAAGGAAAGAAGTTGGTGGCTTCTGATTGGAAATGCGTGGTGGAACGTATAAAAAAGAGGCTCTCTTCTTGGTGTGGAAAGTACTTTCTAGAGGGGGCCGATTGATTTTACTCAAATCGATTTAATCTTCTATTCCGATTTCTTCTTTTCAGTTTTAAAACCTCTGAAGAAAATTTTGAAAGAGTTAGAATTGATCAGAAAATGAACTTTTTGGAAGGGGGCTGATCATGTTGGCAGTTTTACTCAATTGGTTCGTTGCAATGGGATTTGCAGACCAAAGAGTGAAGGTGGCTTGGGGGTGCTGCGCTTGGAGGCTCTAATAAATCCTTGCTTTTGAAGTGGGTGGTGAGATTGTTATCCGGTGAGACATCTATGGTCACTACGGTGCTAAATGATTCTTATGGTGTGAATATGAATTTGGTTGAAAGAGCTATGTTTAAAAGAGGGGCTTCGTCCTTTTGGCAGTCTATACAGGCAATAATTCAGGAAAATGTGTGTAATTTCAGTTCGGTGTTGGGAAATGGAAGTCTTTTCAGGGTCTGGCTGGACAATTGGAGTGAAACAGGGGTATTTTCAGACCTCTTTCCAAGGTTTATCAGCTTGTAAATGAAAAAAATGCCATGGTGAATGATGTATGGGATGAACGGAAAACATGGGATTTAGACTGCCTCCAGGATTATCTGAGATGACATTTAATGAATTTCAGCAGCTGTTGGAAGGAATTTCAGATCTCTATCCGGTTGCAAATGAAGGTGATAAGTTTTGTTGGATTGATGGAACTTTCTCAGTTAAGAAAGTCTATGCCAAGATGGTTTGCAATGGCATCCCATTGGACGTGATTGGGTCTGATTCAAGAAGGATTTGGAAGTGCAAGCTTCCTTTGAAGATCAAAATATTCTTATAGTTGCTTCGAAGAGATCGGTTGGTCACCAAGACCGTTACGAAGAGGTGGTCTGAGAATGTTGATACGACCTGTCCCTTTTGTCAACAAGCGGAGGAAGATGTGCAACATCTTTTCTTTCATGTGTGATTTCTCAAAGGAGGTTTGGCAGCAGATTCAGGCTCATACGGTGGATGCTTCTTGTGTGGATGGCTTCTGGAGCTCATTTCGGGACCATGTTGACCTTGATGTGGTCAGGTAGATCAAAGCTTTTGCTACCCTTTGGTGCTTATGGCTGTTGTGGAACGGCAAGATATTTCATGACAAGAGATGTTGGGTAGATAATGTTGTGAGGGAGGTTCATTTTCTTTTTGAATTTTGGCTTCCTAATCTGCGAGTCTGTTCCTTTTATTAATATAAATTTTGGAAGATTATCAATCTCCGGTAATCTTCCATGTTTTTCTAAAAAAAAATCATCCTCGGTTATTCGCAGATGTCATTGCTACTCATTGGGAATTTGGCAATGGTAGGGGAGGCTACGTGTGGTCGTCACTGTTGGTGTGGTAGGTCTGGAAGGCGAAGGGGCCAGTGAACAATTCGAATTCGTGATAGTTGGTGATGCCTCTAATTGTGTTGTGATCGTTGGGGTAAATTGCTACCAACACAATGCATCGTCTTCCCTGTGCGATGCATCGTCTTCTGCCTTGAGTGTGGCGCGTGATGGGGTACCCTTGAAGGGTCCTTTGGATGACATGGTGGAAAATATCAATGTGGGCCCACCAAGCATTTTCTTTTGCACTTTGCAGGGTGTCGTTGGATCTGGAAACAGATTTGGAGTTGGTGAGTCTTTTATTCGACTAGCTGACCGTTTTATATTTGGACATGACATTTCGAGCCTCCTCTTCCTCTCCCCTTGGTCTCGTCTTTTCTTATTGTGCCTTTAGGGATTGGGTATGCATTTTTGGCTGTAAGGAGATGTAGGGCGATGGGTAGGCTGCCTTGTCTTCTGTGAGCACAGTTGTAGGTGGTGGAATGGTGCAACTTGAGGATTTTGCAGCGTAGTTGGGTAGTGTGATGGATCCTGTTGGTGCTATAGGATTTGCGATCAACCATGTTGCTGCGATCAAGGTTGGATGTATCGGCGATATATCGATTTCGCTAGGTTTGGCCGTATTGATATCACCTGCAATATCATTTTTCTAGGATATCGGTGATATGGGGAGATATCGCTGATATATTGGGCAATATATCGGTGATATGGGAGCTGTTGGTGTTGGGTTTAGGCGGGAGGTTTGAAATTCGAATTGCTACTGGAGGGTTGGGCTAAAAAATGGGAGGGTTGCGTGGGTGCGGGAATGGGTGGGCTGGAGGGAAGGCTGAATGCTGAATCATGTATGCGCACACACACACGTTAGTTTCCCTGAAATTTCTTTATGATGTATTACTCATAAAAAATGTTAATTTTAAATATTTTTTAATATTTTATGCCCGATATTTTTTAATATTTCCCTGAAATTCACCGATATTAGCGATATACTCCCGATATATCTCGTTTTTGACTTGTCGATATGATATCGATATCAATATTTAAACCCTTGGCTGCGAGTGATGCTACTGGGAGGTTTGGGGTGTTGGGGGCGGCGACAAACCTGAATGTCGCGCTCGTTAGCATCACATGGAGCAGGTTCCTACTCTTGTAGTGGAGGCGATAGAGTTTGGTTTGCCCTTTGTGAAGCGCACTTCCTCGAAGGTGCTTGGTGATAAGCAGACAGTTTCATCTTCCAGGGTTTCGGGCTCCTCCAGATTGTTTTGTGAAGAACGAGTTCATGTACCGTTCTTTCTACAAGAGAAAGTTCATTAAGAGCAAGCAAGATGATCAAGGGTTCGATGTGGACATTCGAGTGGCCATGGTCCTCAATCTTAAGAAATTTTCAAAGCCTTTGATTGATGGGTTGGTTGGTGATTCCCATGGTTAAAGTATTTTCGTGGAATGTTACAAGTTTGCATGATCCAGTAGGAGAAAATAAATCATCACACATTTCATTGAAAAGAACCCAATACCTCTTTATAGAGAGAGAGAGGTATGAGTAAATAACAGTACATATCCATAAAGAAATAACAAATGATAAAATGCTAGATAAATAAGAGTATCAACACTCCCTCTCAAGTTGGAGCATAGATGTCAATCATGCTCAACTTGGAACGGAAGGAATCAAATGCCGAGTGACGTAGAGGCTTCGTGAACATATTGGCTGTCTGATCCTTAGATGTGACATAAGTAGTGCGCAACAAGTCACACTTTATAAGATCTCTGGTATAGTGGTAGTCCACCTCAATGTGTTCGGTGAGCTCGTGGAACATCGGGTTAGCTATGTAGGTAGCTACTCGATTGTCACTTCGCATCTCCATGGGCTCCTCAATCTAGACATGCAAATCATGCAAAAGAGACCGTATCCAGATCATCTCTACAACAGTTTAGGCCATTGCCCTATACTCTGACTAAGCACTAGAGTGAGAAACTGCTCCTTGTTTCTTGCTCCTCCAAGTAACTAGATTACCAGCCACGAAGGTATAGAAACTGGTGATGGATTTCCTGTCAAGCACACATCCTGCATAATCTACATTAGAATAATCTACCACTGTCATATGAGAGCTTTTCTGGAAGAGAATACCATGACTTGGTGCTTTCTTTAAGTATCTTAGCACCTGCATAGCTACCTACCGGTGCAGCTTCGTCGGCCTCTCCATAAACTGGAGAAGTTTGCCTACTACCAAGGTAATATCCGATCTGGTAATGGTCATGTACAATAGCTTGACCATAAGCTGTCTGTATGCTCTGCTATCAATTGCCTCTGCCTCCTTATCATGTAGATGTGCCTTGGGGTCCATAGGAATATTGGCTGGCTTGGACACCAGCATGCCTGTCTCCTGAAGGACGTTCAACGCATACTTACGTTGAGAAAGAACAATTCAATCTCTGCTACTAGCAACCTCGACCCCAGAAAGTATCTAAGTTGGCTCAGATCTTTCATAACAAACTGTTGTGCAAGAGACTTCTTGACTTGTCTTATCTCGGCCTCATCATTGTCGGTGATAATCAGGTCATCTACACAAACTAGTAGTGTTGCAATGTCATTCTCTGTTTTCCTGACAAACAAAGAATGATCTGAAGAGGATCTCTGCATCCCCATCCTCTGCAACACATCTGAAAGCTTCTGAAACCAAGCTCTTGGGCTTTGCTTTAGGTCATAAATGGCCTTCCTTAGTCTGCACACACACTCCCTCTGAACCTCAAAACCTGGGGGCTGCTGCATGTAAACCTCCTCTTGAAGATCGCCGTAGAGAAAAGCGTTCTTCACATCATGCTGGTGTAACCGCCAATATTTGTGGGCAGCAATAGAGATGAGTACCTGAATAGTGGCAAGCCACGTAACGGGAGAGAGTATCAAAGAAGTCCACCCCATATGTCTGAGTAAACCCCTTTTCCACCAACCTAGCCTTATATGTTGAAATAGATCCATTAGGATTGTAGTTCAAGGTAACGACCCATCTGGAGCCAACCAATCGCGCGCCTATAGGATGCGAGGTGAGATCCCAAGTCTGTTTGCTCTGAAGTGCCGCCATCTCGTCCTCCATGGCTTGACGCTACTTTGGATCAAGCATGGCCTGCTGGTAGGTAGACGGAATGGGTGAAGCTGTAAGTGCCTGGCAGAAGCTGCTAAACTGGGAACCAGGATCATCTGTAGCCAAACTTCCTGCAACCCGATATCTGGCCTCACACATGCGAGGTGCTTTCCTAATAGCAATAGGAAGATCAGACTTATCTGGTATCTTTGACTAAGTCTCTGCAAAGGGTACCCTACTAGTCTGATGATTTGCACTGTCAGGGGGATCAGGTCTAACAAGACGATCTCTGTCAACAGAGTCCATCTCAATTGCCTGTGGATCAGTCACCGGTGCGGGTAGAGGCCTCTGTAGTGTCTCATGAGGTCTACAATATGTCTACAGCGGACCATGCAATCTCTGATAGTCATCTAAGAGGGTAGTAGACCCTGAAGAAGTTGGCAGAGGTGTGGAGATTGGAATCGCCTCAAGTGGAACTAGAGGAATGGGCATAGGAGTAGCATCATCATGAACACTCATCTGTCCAGCAACAGAAAAGTATGGTGTCATCTCATGAAAAGTCACATCAGCGCTGAAATAATGCTTGTGGTAGATGGGATCATAATATCGGTACCCCTTCTGACTCCTGGAGTACCCTAAGAATGCACACTTAACAACACGAGGGGCAAGCTTGTCATAGCCTGGTGTTGGCACATAAACAAATGCAACATATCCAAATGTCCTGAGGAACATGTGAAAAAGCTTGCCATCTGGATGTAACAGAAGAATCGGTATTTGCTCGTGGCGGACTGAACTCGGTGTCTTGTTAATGAGGTAGCACGCTGTCAGAACAGCATCCCCCCAGTATCTCTGTGGAACACTGTGGTGGTTAAGTATAGTGCGGGCAACCTCTACCAGGTGTCAGTGCTTCCTCTCCTCCACCCCATTATGTTGTGAAGTATGGGGACAAGTGGTCGTGTGAATAATCCCATGAGTCCTGTAAGACTCAGTAAGTCTAGTAGTACAGAATTCGTGGGCATTATCTGTCCGTATAATTTTCACCGTTGCAGAATACTGAGTCCTGATCTCTAAGAGAAGAGTCTCTATGGTATGTCTAACACCTCCCTTGGTCTTCAGTAGGAACACCTAAGATATTATGGTGAAATCATTAACTATTACAAGATAATATCGATGTCTCATCCTATTTGGAACTCTACTTGGCCCTCAGACATCCATATGGAGTAGCTTAAAAGTAGCTGCAGATCCAGGAGAAGTACTGGTAGGAAAGGACCGATGATGCTTACCTAATTGGCACGCATCAGATCGAAAAATCGTGGCAGGTGAAATATGTGGATGACCTAGAGGTAGATGACCCAGACAAGTGTGCCACTGTAGGGCACGCCCACCATCATAGTTGCTGGCTCCAGCGAAAGGCTCCTGGCCAAGGTGATAAAGACCATTCTCCTGTATACCTCTGGCATTGGTCTTCCCAGTAAACTTATCTTGGATAGTGCATCTCATCTCATCGAAAATAACCATGTAATGAAGATCCTTCGTGATCCTGCTCACAGATAACAGGCTCATTGGGAACTCTGGTATGTGTAGTGTTCCCGACAGCCGTAATGTAGGGGTCATAGAAACTTCCCCCTGGCCAGCAACTGGAGTGTGCCTGCCATCAGCAACCTGTATCGTTTTCCTTGGTACAACGGAATTGAGTGACCTGAAATAGGCCTGATCTCCATAAAGATGCTTTGAAGCACCAGAATCAACCAACCATCCTGCACCACAGTGACTCCTGTCATGCTCTTGCAGCATCACACCTGCACACTCCATCCTCGTCATGGTAGCGGTATCCAATGGCATCTTTGAACCAAATAACTTCAAAGCATGAATTCTAGATTCAAGAGACCCTAGAGATCATCCCAAGGATCACAATCCGGAAGCCTCAAACAAGTGTCTAGGACCAAGAAACCATCAAATAATCTGAAAATCCAATCGATTCAGATCTGCATAGTTGCTAAGAGGCTTCCTTGGATAGGCGTTAACCTCACTTGAGTGCAAGGAGAATACTCAAGGAGGCCTTGAAGAAGTCTAGCCTCCTTCTTGCAACAACAATAGGATTGCAGCCCTTAGATTAGGGCAATATGCCCCTTTCGGATGCTGCATAGGGGTCAAAGATCACACTCATGGCTGCAATGGGTGGTTGCACCGCCGCTCCCCGCCGGTCGCAGCCTTAGACTGCTACCGCAATGCTGCAAAATGCTTGGCGGCGGTGCTAGCGCCTGTTGCAGAGCGTCGCTAGCGACCCTTAGACTAGTAGTGTCGCCGCTAGCTGCTGTAGGAGGTCGCAGCATAGCCGTAGCTCCGCTGCTAGGTCTATCGATCCTCGCCGGTGCATCGCTCCGTGGTTTAGAGGCTTCTGGGCCGCTGCAGCCCCATTGCAAGGGCTGAATCAGGCCTCAAGGGCGCCACCTCCAGCCGCTAGGGCTCCTGCGAGCGGCTGGAGGGTCGCTAGAGATCGCTGCAGCTGCCGAGGAAGGAGATGAGAACGGGATTCGGTGTTAGGGTTTAGGAGGCCTTGAGGGGTGGGATACCTAGAGCCACGGTCTAGGACTGGTGCTCTGATACCAAGTAGGAGAAAACAAATCATCACACATTTCATTGAAAAGAACCCAAGACCTCTTTATAGAGAGAGAGGCATGGGTAAATAACAGTACATATCCATAAAGAAATAACAAATGATAAAATGCTAGATAAGTAGGAGTATCAACAGACCCAACTCGACAGTCCATCTTAAAGATGTACCTGGTGGAGTGGAGGGCAGATGTTGCCTTGATGCAAGAGACCCATTTGAAGGGGGTGGATAGTCTTGTTAAGAGAAGTCCTTGTGGTGATTCTTTCTTTGACATGCTGATCATTGATGCTATTGGAAGATCTGGGGTTAGATCCTTCTTTGGAACAAGGGGAAGCTCAGGTTGGAGAGTCCTTTGGTGGCCTCTTGTGTGGTTTCTAGGATCTTCTCTAGAGTTTCTGACGGACTGACTTTCGCTATTTTCGGAGTTTTCGGGCCATGTGATATATCTACCAGCGAGCAACTTTGGGAGGAGCTAGGGGAGGTTGCATAGGTTGTTGATGGGCATCCTTGGCTAGTTGGAGGCAATTTTAATGTTGCACTCAGATTGCAAATTAGATGGTAGGATGGAGCCTTCATTTATTCAATTTCGTCGGGTGGTGTATGAGCTTGAGTTGTTGGATCTCCTTGTTTCAGGGGGGCATTTCACTTGGAGGAATGGTGTGGGTTAAACCTTGTGTATTGATCACTTTTTCTGTAGCATATCCTTGGCAAAGGCTTTTCATGGTGTGACGATTTGCGTTTTGGCTAGGCCATTTTTTGATCACACTCCTCTTGTGGGACAGCAGTGAGGGCTCTTCTTATGTTACATATTTTAAGTTTCAGAAGTCTTGTCCCTGAGCCTAGTTTCCGGGATTGGTGCGACAGAAGTGGCAGGAGACTATGACGTTTCCCTTTGCTATGAGGACCTTGGTTGAGAGGATTAAGGTGATGAGGTTGGCTTTGATTGAGTTTAAGATGATCTCTGAGAGGCGAGATGGTGAGAGGAGGAATGCTTTAGAAGTGGTAGCTCAGATAGATAGGAAAGAGGACTTGGGATATAGTAGTTGGGAAGAGCAGCAACAAAGATCTACATTTCAAAACAGGATTAGTGAAGAGAACCTTAAGAGGGAGATGGATTGGAGTTGAAAATTCAGGCAACTTTGGCTTAAGGAAGGCGCGATTCCAGCGCAAAATTTTTTCATTTGTTGATCAGTACGAGGGGGAGGGTGAACTTGATTCTACACTTCGTGTTGGTGATAGTGTTGTAAAAGTCAGTAGTCAGTATTTAGTTGGCTAGGCCACTGACTAAGGAGTATACGATATGCGAGGGAGTAGTTGGGGAGTACTTGGTCAAGCATTTTTTTAATAGATATATACATGCACACACCCATGTATAGACACACACACACGTGATGCATCAAAAAGTGAAATATATCATTATATAAAAGTAAACTATTTTCAAGTTCACAATAATACCAACGGAACAAAAGTACTATGTTAAAATAAAAGCATAAGTTCCAAATAAAAAACACAAGTTCAAAATAAAAGCACAAATTCCTTCGCTTTAATCAACAAAACAACAGAAAACACATCTAAAATCAATTGCCCGAGTAGGGAATGTGTTCTGTCTGGGAGAGGGGTGTTCTGTCGAGTAGAGTTGGGGGGTGGGGGGTCGAGTGACTAAATTTTTTTTAGGTTTTATAACCTCTATGTAAAAATCGCCCGAGTACTCGGCCGACTACACTGACTACTCGGTCGAGTAGTTAGTGTGGCCGACTATAGTACTGATTATTGGTTATTTAGTCAGGTGGGGGGCAACTATGATTACTCGACCGAGTAGATCGATTTTTATAACACTGGTTAGTGATCAATTGCTACAGCAGAGGGAGCAGATTTGTTAGGCTTTGGGGGACCATTGTCGAGCCTTTATGAGGAGGCCTCCTAGGGAGTGGAGGTTTGGTTTGTTCAATATGAGGAGGCTAGATAATGTAGTTGGAGTGGAATTCCTTGAGCTAGTCATCGATGAAGAGGTTTTGGCTACCTTATGTGGTTTAACTGCGGAAGGTTCTTCGGGTCTAGACGATTTTGAGGTCCTTTTCTATAGGGAGTGCTGGGATATAGTTGGGGCATATGTCTTGGCTATGATTACGGAATTATTTTAGAACTGTGGTTTTGAGCGACTTAATAGATTTTACTTCTTTTTGCTCCCAAAGAAATCTAGTGTTGAGGCAATGGATGACTACATGCTCGTAGCTTTGTCAAATGTCATCTACCTGATTGTTGCGAAGGTCTTAGCAAATTGGCTATGTCGAGTCCTTTCGCAACTTATTTCACTTATTTAGTCGACATTTATTACGGGAAGGTCCCTTATCGATTCTCACGCTTTGGCCGAAGAGATGGTGGCAGCATAGCGCATGTCTGGGTCCTCAGCTCTCATGTGAAAGGTGGATTTTTCTAAGGGTTATGACTTACTGGCATAGGCATATCTCTAGGAGATTTTGAGGAGGGGTTTCCTTGTGGCATGGGTTCGACTAATGAGGAGGTACATTACAACAACCTCTTTTTTTTATTCTTATGAATGGAAGACCTTTTGGAGTGTGGACCCATCCACAGAGGTGGGTTAGGCAGGGTTGTTTGTGGCTCGTTTTCTTTTCAATATTGCTGTGGATACTTTGGCTGGTCTCACCTTTAAGGCGTACAGGGGTGGATTATTTCTAGGTTTACTCCTCTCAAAAAAAAAAAAATCCTGGGCTTACTTTTGAAAGCAGAGGACTTATTGCTGACCCCCTTGCTATAGTATGCGGATGACACAATGTTCTTCATTCAGGGTAGATTTGTCAGGCAAAGCATGTTGCACAAATGGTGCAGATGTTCGGTGATATTTTTGGCCTACTTATCAATGGGAGCAAGTTGGCAGTCATACCTTTTCACATGGAGGGGAGCACTGAAGTTGCTATTTCTAAAGTTCTCAGTACATCGGTGGTTTGCCTCCCTATTACATATTTGGGTCTCCCTTTGAAGGGGAAGAGATTGGTGGCAGTAGATTGGAGGTCAGTTGAGGAGGGTTTGGCTAGAAGGTTGAATAACTAGAGCGGGAAGCTCTTATCTAGGGGGGGAAGGTTGGCGTTCATAAAGGTGGTCCTGTCAGCTGGAGATGATGTGAAAAAGAGTTTTTTGGAAGGGTCCAGATCATGATGGCTGGTTCCTGCAGCTGGTTCCTTGGAGTGAGATTCGTAGGCCCAAGAAGAAGGGTGGGCTTGGGGTCAGGTTGCTTGAGGATTTTAATATCTCTCTTCTCATGAAGTGGGTTGTTCGCTTCCTAGTGGGTGGTAATAGTCTTCTGGATAGGCTCTTGAGAGATTCCTATGGGGAGCCGGTTGATGTTGTCCATAGACACTCTTTGGTTGTGAGACCTTTCGTGTTATGGAGTTCAGTGGAGCCTACTATCCACCAGTGTCTCGATTTAGAGTTGCTTGGTCCAAGGCTTGGAAGGGGGAGCTTCTTCCACTTCTGAATGGATGACTAGATAGGTTATGGCACTCTTATGCGATTGTTTCCTCGTTTGTTTGGCCTGGCCTCCCATAAAGAAGCGCTTGTCTGAGATGTTTGGGACTTTGTGTCTCGCTTTGGTCTCCAGTTTTGCAACCAGGACTTTCTGAGGCTTCCTTGGTTGAGTTGCAAGGTTTCTTAGGTATGCTGCATGGGATCTCTTGGTGAAAGTGTTCGGGATGGTTTTGTGTTTAAGGATGGGAGATTTTCTGTGGAAATGCTTATAAGTTGACCTCTGTGATGGGATTGACACCTCTGGATTGGGAGGACTGTACCTTGATTTGGAAGATGCCTCTGCTGTTGAAATTAAAAATATTCATGTGGCTTTTCCGAGGGGGGAAGCTGGTTCCTAAGGAGCTTAGGTCTAAGTGGATAGGTGACTAGGACTTGGATAGTGTCTTTTGTTGTAATGCCTTGGAGGATATTGATCATTTATTTTTTAGTGTGACCTTTCACGTGATGTCTTGAGGAAGATGGATATTCGGAGGGCGGATGTTTCCTCTTTCTCAGCTTTGTAGGATTCCTTCAGGACCTTAGTTCATGCGGACACTTCCGGATGGGTAAAGGCGATTGCTATAGTTTGGTCAGTCTGGCTTCAATGAAATGCTTTTGTTATCAAGTGGGAACGATCTTGGGTAGAGAATATTTTGCAAGGGAGGCATGCATTTTATCGAAGTTGTAGTTGAATAATTTGTTAAGTTTGATCTTTATTTCTTAACGAATTTTGGATGACTACCGACCTTTGATAATCATCCTTTTTCCTCTAAAAAAAATCTTTCTAATAATTGTGCCTTTGGTGAGCATAGTAATAAGAAATCAATAGGGAACTCATGCTTAACATGCTACGGTGAAAATTGATGAAGGAAAAGAAATGATCTTATTTTTCAATGAAAACCCTAGCCTCTTTTTTATATTAGAGAGGTTTGGGAAAGTTACAAAAGTACCCCAAGAATCACAAAAAAGACAAGTATGCCCCTAGGCTCAACACTCTCCCTCAAGTTGGGGTGTAGATGTCTACAATACTCAACTTGTCGCATAGAAAATCTAGATGCTTCTTCAGAGCTTTAGTAAATGTGTCAGGTAGTTGAAGCTCTGAGGAAGCAAATGGGGTGATAATCCTACTAGTGAGAACATCACTAACAAAGTGGCAATCGACCTCAATGTCCTTGGTCCTCTCATGGAAAATCAGATTTGAGGCAATTTAGGTAGTTGACTTGTTGTCACATAGAAGTGGGGTAGGTGTAGTAGTCTGGACACCAAGAACCTGTAAGAAGGAAACTACTTGCATAATCTCACAGGCCGCCTATGCCATCGCTCTGTACTCGACCTCTGCACTCGATCGGGGAACAATGTTTTGCTTCTTACTTCTCCAGGAGATGAAATTCCCCCCAAGATACACAACAAATTTCGAAGTGGAGCGACGATCATCTATAGACCCAGCATAATCTACATCTGAGTAAGCAACAATTTCTAGATTCCCATCATCTCTGTAATACAATCCTTTGCCTGGTGTCCTCTTGAGGTACCTTAGAATGAGGCAAACCTCACTCTATTGGTTGTAACGTGGAGCCTACATGTGCTTACTGGCTCTGCCCACTGCAAAACTAATATCAGGCTTTGTGATAGTAAGATAGAGTAAGCGGTCAACTGTACTGCGATAATCAGTAACATCCTCATATAATGTATCCTCGTCATTAGACAGATGTGCAGGTGGCGGCTCGACAGGTATACTAGATGGCTTAGCTCCAAGCAAGCCTATCTCCTGAAGGATCTGGAGTGTATACTATCTCTGTGACAAGGACAAGCTCGTCTCCCGTCGCACAATCTCAATCTCCAGAAAATATCTCAACCCTCCCAAGTCCTTTGTAACAAAAGTAGACTGCAAGAAGGACTTGGTCTGGGCAGTTCCATCCTCATCTCTAGTAAGAATCATATCATCCATGTACACTGCGAGGACAACACAGGTATGCTCTCCATACTTAGTCTTCCTAATGAAGACTGGATAATCAGAGGTAGAGTGTTGAAACCTAATCTTTGCGATCTCCGTACTAAGTCTCTCAAACTAGGCACGAGGACTCTATTTCAAACCATATATTGCCTTTCGTAGGCGAGAAACATCATCCCCCCTGGGTGCTGTAACCTGGAGGTTATCTTATGTACACCTCCTTAGATAAATCACCATATAAAAATGCATTTTTAATGTCAAGCTGATGTAGAGGCAATCTCCTACTCACAATAATAGAAATAATAATTCAGACAGAAGTAATGCATTCTACAGGGGAAAATGTTTCAAAGTAATCTATCCCATAAGTCTGAGTAAAGCCCTTAGCAAGAAGGCTGTCTTTATACCTGTCCACTGTCCCATCAGGTCTATACTTAATAGTGTAGACCCATCTGCAATCTACCACAGTAGCTCCATCAGGGTAAGGTACGAGGTCCCATGTTTGTCTTGATTGTAGAGCCTGTATCTCCTTATCCATTGCAGCTTGCCATCTGGGATCATAAGAAGCCTGAGCAAAATCCCTGGGGATTGTAGAAGCAGTAATTGCTAAAGCAACCCGATGAATTCCATCCTCAAGATGAGCCACACCTGTGTACTGAGACAGAGGATGAAGCATACAAGCTCTGTTGGGTCTCCTCAGAGATGGCTGCTCCTCAGTATCTGAGGTACTCTCATTCATCGTTTTAAATGCCGTCGGCATGTCGTCGGCAAGGCCATTTTCGAGCAGGGGCCATGTCGACATGGATAAAGTGTCGATTTACAGGGATATCGTTAGCATGCCAATGAAATAGGTGCCCATGCCGAGGTTGCTGCTGGTTTTTTTGACTACTTATGTTATTTTTGTCGGTATGCATCAGCATGCGTATCAAAAAATGGACATTTCCACGGCGTGCCTTCGGCATGCCCACAAAATGCACACTTAAAATTTCATCGGCATTTCGAACCTTGCTCTCATTTGCCAAGTCAGGACAAGTCTTAATGTCTAGTGAAGGATGTGGCCTCTAGTGATAAACCTGAGTCTCCTCTAGGGTGGCTTGTATAGATATTCCTTTCTCTGAGAAGTATGGAATCTTCTCAAAGAAAGTGACATCTGCAATGACAATGTATCTCCGTCGGCTTGGGGCATAACACTTATACCCCTTTTGTGTCTTGGAATACCCAAGGAAGACACATTTAACTGCCCTAGAAGAAAACTTATCTTGGTTTCCATGTGCTGGACGAAACAAGTGCAGCAAAAAACTCTTAAAGGTAAGGCAAACGAATTTTCACAAGCTGGATGAATCAACTGGAAGGGAATCTGCCCACGAAGAACTGATAAAGGTACTTGGTTGATGAGATAGGCAGCAATGAGTATAGCATCCCGCTAGAATTACTTAGGAACCTTCATATGAATCATCAGGGTCTTAGCAATATCCAGGAGGTACCGAAGTTTGTGCTTAGCCACATCATTCTGTTAGGACGTGTGAGCACAAGACACTTGGTGAATAATGCCTCAAGAGGTGAATAGGCTTTGAACATCTAGCTGCATGAACTCTAGAGCATTATCACTGTGGAAGACTCGAACTGTGCCATCATACTGAGTTTGAACCTCTGCTAAGAATTGCTATATAACTTGGGGAATCTCTTAATGGGTTTTTATCAAGAAAACCCAAGTAAGGCAGCTATGATCATCCACAAAAACAGTGTTGTATCTGTATCTTCCTGGAGTAGGAACCCTAGCTGGTCCCCACACATCACAATTGACTACAGCAAAGGGAACATAGCTCACTCCAACATCCCTCTATGGATAAGTGCTCCTATGGTGCTTCCCAAGCTGACAATCCTTGCATTGCAGAGTCAAGGAGTCTTATAAGCTGGGATACATCTGTTGCATTTTCTTGAGTGATGGGTGCCCAAGTCTCCTGTGCCATAGCCAAGGGTCAATAGCTATGGATGCCGCTCCTGCAAAAAGCGTGGGTGTGTCCGAGTAATAGAGGCCACCTCGCTCTATTCCCTCACCTATAATATCTCCTGTCTGTCGATCTTAGAAGTAGTAATAGCTCTCATCAAATACTACTTGACGCCCAAGATCTTTATAGACACGACTCATAGACAACATGTTCATTGGGAACTCTGGAGCACAATGAACCTCGTCAGTCACAATACTCGAGGAGGCATGCACACGCCCAACAACAGTGATGGATGACATGCTCCATTAGCCACGTTGATATCCTTAATCCCTCGTGGAGCCTTGGGATTCATTAATCGCTCCATATCTCATGTAAGATGGACTGAGGCACCGGAATCTATAATCCATGCTCTTCTGATCTGCTTCTTCCTCCTAGAATCTTCTTGGACTGCACACGCAAGTCTTTCCAAATCTGAGTTTGATTTTTCTGGTAAATCAAACTCATCTTCTTGACATGAGAGAAGGCTTATCATGCTTGAGAAAGGCTTCTTCTTGATCAGTGGTGAGAGAAGACTCATTACTACAAGAGTAATGCGTGAAATAAAACACGCATAATAAAATTCCTCAACTCTGAAACCAAGGCCGTGATTTGGCCTTAGAATTTGGTTGCGGCCTTTCTGCGGGTCTGTTCATAGCGACAATAGACCCTACAGAGCCTCCTATGCCCGAGGCAGGGACCCGCTGCAGTCCCCACAGGCGGCGTTGCTGCCCAGCAGCGACAACAGGACCCCCCATGGCTGCGGCAGTCTCCTCCAGCGACGACAGAACAGCCCGCTGCAACCTCCACAAGCAGTGCTGTAGTCCCACAGGCAGCGTTGCTACCCAGCAGCTGCGGCAGGGACCCCCATGGTGGCAGCGATCTCCTCCAGTGGTGCTTGGTGGCTGGCGACGGTGCTGGGAACCCTATTCTTGGCGTTGCTGTCCCTGCTGCCACCCTTCATCATGATTCTTGATGATCAAATCCCCTTGGTGATTTGATTATCTTTTAGGTGGATATTTAGTGGGATATCATAATATCAGCCTATGACAGCTGCTTTGATATCATGTTGAGTAAAAGAAATGATCTTATTCTTCAATGGAAACCCTAGCCTCTCTTTTATATTAGAGAGGTTTGGAAAAATTATAAAGGCACCCCAAGAATCACAAAAAAGACAAATACACCCCTGGGCTCAACAGGGTCTAATTTTTACAGTAGCCTTATAATGTTCCTTTTAACAAAAATAAACTATTTCTTTGTTCCTTGTGACAGGAAAAGCTGTAGGCACTCTTTATTTTGATGGTTTCGTTACCTATGATTGTTGTAAGTTGTTCCCAGCCTATGTGTGAACAAGAATTGATGGTCTAGCCCAGCATACTCTGCTCGCTTCATTCTAATTCCCAAACATTTTGACCTTACCTCGACAGATTGATGGAATATTTGTTGCTCCCGTTGTTCTTAATTCCCAACATTTTGACCTTACCTCTATGGATTGATGGAATATTTGATATCTGATTGACTCTTGCATTGGGTTTCAACCAGTTAACTGGATAGAGTCCCACTGAATCTGCCAGGATTCGGATTTTCTTAATAGAATATGAGGCTTGTATATATTCAGAATAGATTCATTTAGTTAGCTGCATGTTTGATTCAGTTTGAAATTCAGAAATTTGATTCTGATTTGTTAATTTGATATAGTTGAGTAGTTTGATGCTGAAAATTCATCTTTTGAGTTAGTTTGATTTCACATCAAGGTTAAATAGTACTGAATTGGTTTGTTACTTAAATGATAGTTTCTTAGTGAATTAGTTGATTCCTTTTTAAAGGCAAAAATACTTGAAGCATAATATTAGTAAGATATTTCTCTTGCCATTTATTAGGACATTAACCTGTGCTACTGCAAACATGAATATTAAATAAGGAAAATAATAATATAAGGATGCATATGCTCTCTTAGTTAGTATGGATTGTATTATTTATGTACATTTCTATTTATAAAGGAAATATTATTATATAACAACAATATGTTCTTGTTCTTGAATTAAATAGAACCATGCAATGTAGATTTGATCCCTTAATCCCCACCAAACTTAGACATGAGACTCAGTTTAGTTCATTATTATTTGAAACAAGCATTTTCAAGCTTTTAGTGAAAGTTGAATCTATTTTGAATTATCTGATTCTAGCGGACCTGGAGATTGATCCAAATCAGGCTGTGTTAAACCATTCCCCCAAAAAAGGAGTGTTGAAACATTTGATTTGGTTGAATAGATTGAGATTTTTTTTCCCTTTTTTTCTTTTTTGTTGGGTGGGTGGTAGGGGTAACCCAGTAGATCAACTCTGATTGATTGAGGGACGTCCTAAGCCTAACCTAGGTGCAACTTTTCAATCTTTGGGAAGTGTTGAGTTGTATATGGTTAAACACATCGTAGTGTGGATTTTGTGCGCCTACAGATTGTACTCTCACTCCCTTCTATTATTTCATTTTAAAGTGTAGAAAATCCTAGGTGCTAGTGGGCATTGGTATTTTCGCTTGCATGGTTTTCTCCTCTTGCTGTAAGGGTTTTCCAAGTAAATCATGTGTTTTGTAGATGATTTGTTGTGGTTGATGATTTTCAACATGGTATTGGAGCTGTTCATCCATACTTTTCACCTTCTTCTTTAATATTGCAAGTTGATATCCATCATTTTATCATCGGATGCACACCCAGATTCATTTACCTACGTACAACTCAGCATGAGTAATTTGAATGGTAGTAAATTATGACTTTGGATTGTTGGAGCACGTAGCCTCCTAAATGGAATTGTGCCTGGAGTAATGAGCAGTGAAGATATGGTACGTGCAATGATCTGACCTCTTAAATTCCCATTTTTTCCTTTTCTGGTCTGCACAAAGTTTGGATTCCTTTGCTAGGAGGTGGACAAATGCAATTGAAGGGTCCTATCAGATCCAGATCTGGCTAATCAGATCCTGCATTTTTCCACAACTCTGTATGAGATGAGATGAAGTTCAATCACACACAAAACACACAAGGAATTATAGCTAGGTTCACCCTTTAAATGTGGCTATGCCCTGGGGAGGGCTGTTCTTCCTTTGTAGGCACTATATATGGGTGGTTACAAAAGAGATGGAATTGCAGCTGTTTCTTGTAAGTGGTAGTCCCAAATGAAAGTCCCATGTGACTCTACATAGGCAGCTCGAATGGGTTACAATTGGTGATTGGGTAATACAACATGTGTTTTTTCTCGTCAAAAGATTACTATTAAAGTGGCGATGTAGCCCTCTATTTGCAGGTTTTGTAGCCTGTTGCTTCTGTTGTGGAACTGGTCTTCTAATGAGGAACATCATCATGTTTGTGTGTTGATCTGATGTATGTAGCTAGAGTTTGTTTCTTCCTGGTCATGGGGGATGGAAGCTTCGTTTGTTCGCTAAAATCTTCTTGTGACTCACATAGGCAAGATTCTTGGAAAAGTAAATAGCCTTTTGTCTTATTTGAGGTTTTATGGGAGATGACATGGTCCGTGTGGGCGCCATTTGAAATCCGTCCTTCGTTTGTGGAGGATTGCTGGAGTTATTTGCCCGAGTTGCTTTTTGAAGGAAAGATCAAGTGATTCCTCATTTGACTTGCCCCCATTGAGTCCTTTCCTATCCCTGGTCATCGTGGATCAAATTGGACAAGCTTTGTCTTTCCCTCATTATCCGCTGTTTCATTTCCAGGCCTCACTGATTTAGCTGACTTCCTTGGTCCCGGGTTATTGTTGGGCCAGGTTGGTCCTGTCTATCCTCGGCTCAGGATGGATTATGCTCATATTATCCCTTAATTGGGTCTTTCCCTTGATTCAGGAAATTTGGCATCTTTAGCCAACTTAGCTGGCGATCATTGGCTTTTTTTTTTTTTGTCTTTTTTTTTTTTTTTGTGAAAAGGGGGCAATAAGTTGGATGGGGCTCCTTGGGTTTGGACTTAGTGTTATAAAAGTCGGTAGTTGGTATTTAGTCGGTTGGGTTATTGATTAAGGAGTATATTGAATGTAGCAGAGTAGTCTAGGAATATTCAGTCAGGGTGTGTGTGTGTGTGCACTTGCACAATTCAATAAAATATATCATCACAAAAAATTGAACAATTTTCAAGCTCAAGATTATGAAAATAAGTTACAAATCATAAATCCAAACGAAATAAAAATACAAGTTTAAAGTATCTAATCATTAAAACTACAAAAATCACATCAACGGTGAACATCTAAAGTCAAAGGGCCTAGGGTCTGGGATTTTTTTTTTTGAGAAGGAAAACGAAGATTACCGTCACTTATCATCCAGACAATGCCATTAAAAATAAAAAAGGAATGGACTTACAACACACTAAGCCACAACTCAGCATGCCACCTAGCTTCCCTTACAATGTTCTCAACTCATGCCTGTTCTCCATGGAAAATCGAGGCACCTCTGCAACCAAATGGACCATAGTGCAGCTGACGTTCTAACCCATCCAGCCGTCTCGGCATGAATCAAGGACCAGAAAGAAGATCACCAAGCGTTGAAGGAGGAGACATTAGCTCTATGGATATTCAATCTTCTCCAAACATTGGAAGATGGTTGACACTCAAAGAAGTGAAGGTCAATAGTGTCCACTGCATCATCATAGAAAGTGCACTTAAACATCTTGGTCACCAACCTATGTAGATCTATGCTCCTTAGTAACCAACTTATCTTTGCAAAAGATCTATAAAAATGTCTTGATCTTCAATGACAATGGCATACTCCAAACTAATGAGCAATCCTCCTAAACCAACAATGTTGGCCTAACCTCCAAGGACAACTTTTCATATGCCTGGTTCACTGAAAAACTACCACAAGACCAAGCAAAACCATCCATTACACCCTTCCCAAGAGATAAACCATGTAGAAGCCCCAATAAGCATGTAACTCCTCCATGGTTGCCTTAGATAGGGCTAGCTAGAACACAGGAGACCAAGAAGAGGAAGTAGCATCCCAGACATCAGAGACTAGAGCATCCTTTTGCCAAGATAGGCCAAAAAGGTGCGGGAACAATGTTAAAGACCTAGGGTCTAGGTTTTGAAGTTAAGTAATGGGGTTGGGGGTCAGATCGGGCTGGGGGGGGGGGGGGTTGGTTATTTGTTATTCGAGTTGCGTATATTTTACTCGGATCTTGAAATCCTATATGGAAATTGGGTGCATACTTGGTTGAGTAGTCGGGCTTGCAGACTAAATAACTAAGTATGGGTAGTTGGATCGGTCAGGGGACTAATTAGGGGTACTTGGCCGACTACTCGGTTGAGTCGGCCGATTTTTACAACAGAGGTTGGGGTGATTGCTATCTCTAGTACAATAGTTCTTGTTCTAGCTCTTTCACTCAATTAAAGACTGTAGAATTGAATTATGATTGAAGATAATAGTAGGATGGCAATAAAAATTTTCCCGATGGGCCCGATCATTATTTAAAAAAAAAACAACATTGTTTTCCTCATAGCTAGTGCAGTTTTATGGAATATTATGGAAAACTAGTCAAGGCTTGCAATTATTATTTACTGCCAAGTGACAAGTTTTTTTTTTTTTTTTTGGTTGTGCTCATTATTGATAAATACTTTATTATATTTTCTGGGATCTCATTTGCACTATAAATTTCATAGTTGGAGTCTGTAATTAAGGGCTTTCTCAATGGTCTGTTGGTGTATATATGTCTTACCATGTCGGTGTGTTTTTGGTGCCTGTAAAGAGAACCACTATATTGCATTTAAGTTTCCCAATCCAGCTTATTTCATGAGATAATTCTTTGTTTCTTTTGGATATTGTCACTATTGAGCTAATAGGCTGATGCACCTAATTGCAACCTTTTTATTTCTAGGGAAGGACCTTGATATAGTTCTTAAAGCAACACCAGTACTCCCAGAGAGGGAAGCTAAGATTATAATTGTCCAGATATTTCAAGGTCTTGTTTATTTGAATAAAAGACCACAAAAAATTATCCATTATGACCTAAAACCCGGAAATGTACTCTTTGATGAGATTGGTGTTGCAAAAGTTACTGATTTTGGCCTTAGTAAGATTGTAGAAGAAGATGTTGGCTCTCAAGGTATGGAGCTTACTTCGCAGGGGGCAGGAACCTATTGGTAAGTATGTTTTCCCACTCTTCATGATATTTTGCTCTATCTTTAGGATGCTGAAGTTGAAGGGTTTATTATTATTCTCATCGATTTATCAACATGATGCTTTTGCAAAAGTAATTATACTGGAATCTTCAGTCAATGTTTCTTCACGAATAATCTGATTATCATGTGAACATCATTTTCTTCTAATCTGGCCTAACTCTTAGTAGTTGATATTTCATTTTACTGTTGGAAAATTGCGCCAACCCACTTAAATAATCTAGTGGTTGAGTTGGTCTTCCTCCTGAAACTCCAGGATCAAATCTTGCTTTGTCAGAAAGAAAATGCAAAGTCCTTTTTTTTACTAATTGGCCTCTTTAAGCTTGAAAGTGAAATGTTTAATTGATGGCAAAGCTGAGACAAAACCAGGATCTTGTTGAGTAGAATCGCTCTGAAGCTCTGTGAATCTAAGATGAAAAAGTGCTTAGATAGACATGCACTGTGCATCTTTTTTGTGCTTATGACAAATATCAGGATGTCAAAAGATAGAATACAATTTCTCTGATAAATTGTGTCTTTAGTTAGGATGCTCCTGGTCTATATTCAATGTCATGCCTTTCAGTTTCCCAATAGCGCATTTCCTTTTGTGGATTATTAGTTCATTATTTCCAAAAAGAAAAGTACAATTTACAGAAAAAGTTCTCAGTGATAGAATCTTGAACAAAAAGATTATTCAATTTTTCATAACAGTTGGGTACCTCTTGTGCGAGTGTATTGTGGAATAAAATTTCTCCAAGCCTTGCAGGTGTTCTCATGTGCTAACAACACTATTAGGGAGCACTTGTTACACACACACACACACACATCTAGTGAGCTTAAGGTTCAAATAACTTATTTGAGCAGAACTCACTTGGAACCTGATATGAGAAATCTAACTGAATGGATTGAAAATTTACTGTCTAGATAGGTAAGAAATTTCATGAAGGATGGAATTATTTTTGAGGGCATCTTAATTGAAAAGTTATGAAAATATTGCTTTGTAAATTACAAATTACAGTTTGTAAACAGGTTTAGTTTGTAAGAGTGCGATACAACCTTTGCAAAACAAGTCAATAATTTTGTATAACATAAAAGATGCATTTGTAAATGGCGCAAATAAGTTATTTGTGCAAGCCTTAGGCTCATTAGATAATTTTTTTATGCACATTATTATTGGATAAGTAAATTTTACCAAGATTTTTTTTTTTAAAATTCAGGACCTATTAGTGAGGTGCCTTTTTTGAAAATTACTAAAGAGATACTTTGTTGGCCCATGTTTGTAGACTTGTATATTATGTTTCTTATTTTTCATTTATTTGTAAGGGTGCATTAGTCACCTTTTGTCTGTCTCGGGGTTGTTTCCTATATAAAAAGAGTTAGGGCCTTCATAATAATTTAAGGTATTTCATTTTGTTCTACTTGGTATCAGAGCAGTGGTCCTAGATTGGTACCCTAGATACTCCACCCAAATAAGCCTTTGAGACCTCCACCCTAACCCTAACCCTAGCTGGTAGCCTTTGCAACCTCGCCATCGCCACCATTGACTGATGGAGAGCAGAGGAGGGGCGGGGCAGCCCCAGGGGTCGCCACTAGGTCTTCCAGCGTCGCTAGGGAGGCCCTACACTGCCCGAAGGGGGTTGCACCGCCCAAGGGGCGTCGCCAAGATGACTTGGGTCGCTGTTGCGTTTGAGGGGCACTGCCTTGTCTTCAGGAGGCTCTTGCAGGGCTTCGTGGCCCATTCTTGGCAGATTAATGGTCTGAAAATTTGTTTTCAGATCATGGTCGGGTAACTTCAAGCCTGATTTATGTTTCAAAGGGCTTTGTTTTCATTTAGTGAGTGGTAGGGGATAGCAAGAAGGCATCCTCTAGTTTTAGTGGTTCCAGTTCGTTTGAAGTCATGTCGGACACTTCTATGGACACTGGGGGATACAAGAATTTGTTCTTTGGTCCCATGAATAAGTTAGATGAGATCAACTACCCACGGTGGTCCTAAATGTTTTTGATGACCGTTAGGGGCATAGGAAGGAGCACATCCTGGGTCAGCCTGAACCCACAGAGAAAACAAGAGCCAATGTTACATGGGATCATGATAATGCTATGATTTTTGCCTGGATGATGAACTCGGTGATATCTAGGATTGGCGATGAGATATCTAGGAGCTGTATTATTCTACAGCTAAGAAGATGTGGGAATCTCTTAGTGAGACATACTCTCATGAGAAAAATTCTACTTGAGTCTTCTAGATTTATCATCAGCTCTTCCATCTTCGTCAGGATGGGAAGACATTGGCCCAGTATTTTTTTTAGGTCAGAGGTTATTGGAGCGTCATAACTACTATAAACCTGGCTGTGCATGCTCCTCTTAGCATGCTTTCAAGAGAGAGCTTGTAGTTTCCCTGTTTCTCTCTGGTCTAGGACCAGAGTATGCTGCCGCATGGGACTAGATATTGACTATGACTGGCCTACCCACACTTGAGGACACATGTAGTCGACTTAGCAGGATTACTGATACTGTTGCTTCCCCTGAGATTTCTGGTCAGACTACTGCATTGGCTGCTTCTTATGATTCTTGGAGAGGGGACTCCTCTACTCGTGATCGTGGTCGTGGTTGTGGAAGAGGTGTTGGAGGTCATGGTCCCAAACCTTCATGCAGTTATTGTGGCAAACTGGGTCATACTAAGGCTATGTGCTGGCAGAAGCACGGTAAGCCAGTTACTGCTCACCAGGCGACAAAGATCACTACATCTATGACGATACAGTGACTATAGCAGAATTTGAAGAATTGTTGCAGAAGTTCAGTCAGATGTCTCAACCTACTCCAGAGACCGTAGTTGTTGCCCCCTCGTCAGGTATAATTGATGCATATTCATTGTCTACTACACTACGTACAGGAGGCTGGTTGGTAGATTCTAGGGCCTTGCAATATCTTTGTGGTACTTTAGGTGCATTCTCAGACTTGTGATCTGTCCCTTCAAGCAGGACAGTACAAGTGGCTGATGGTAGATATCTCAGGTGGCTGGGAAAGGGAGGTGTTTCTTTCCTCCACTTTATAGCTACCAAATGTTCTTTATGTGTCGAATTTTCCACTTAGTCTCGTCTGTTAGTCAGATCATCAAAGAGCTTAATTGCTAAGCCATTTTTGATGCACGATCTTGTGTCTTGCAAGACCGACTCATTGGGAAGATGATTGATGAAGGACATAAGGAAGGAGGGGTGTATCGTCTAAGTAGCTCTCCTATCGCTATTGCTGCTTCTGTGTGTTAGGGGGAGACTGCCTTGGCCATTGGGTCACCAACCTAGTGGCAATTTCGCCTTGGCTACCTTCCTATGGAGAGACTTGGGCATGTTCTACCTCATAGTCTCGCCAGCACCACCATCACTTGTGACGCCTGCCAACTTGGCAAGCACCACCATGCTAGTTTTCCCGTTTCCTGTCATGTTAGGTTGACTGCTTTATTTGATTTAGTTCATATGGATGTCTGGGGCCAAGTCGGGTTTCTGATTGGCTTGGACATCGGTATTTTCTTGTGCTTGTTGATAATTTTTCTTGTGCTTCTTGGTTGTTCTTGTTAAAGAATAAATCTGATGTTAGAACTATTATGAAAATTTTGTTATGGAAATAAAGATCCAATTTTCTATTACTGTCAAAATATTTCGTTTTGACAGTGCTTTGTAGTTTCAAACTTCTCGTTTGATGCAGTTCTTTCGCACCAATGGTATTGTGCATCAAACCACTTGTGCTCACACTTATCAGCAGAATGGTGTTGCTGAGAAGAAGCATAGACATCTCTTTGATGTTGCACGTACGTACATATATAGCATGTTTATCACACAGTGCTTGCTTTGTATTGGGGGGATGCTGTCCTTATAGCTTGTTTTCTTATAAATAGGATGCCGAACTCTTCTATTCATGAGCAAATTTCGTGGCAGGTTCTGTATCCTGGTCACCCCTTGTTTTCTGTTATCTCCCGTATTTTTGGGTACGTTGCATTAGTACATGACTTAAGTCTTGGATAGAACAAGTTGGCACCACGGGCTACCAAGTGTGTTTTCCTGGGTTATTCTAGAACATGGTTTTAAAAATCATGCCTCGAGACTTATAGAGGCGTACGTCTCATGGCGAGGTGACCCCAAATAGCCTCGAGGTGGTAGCCTTGGGGTGCATTCAAGAGGCGTGTGCCTTGGTCGAGCCGAGGCGGTGAGGTGCACATGAGGCACTGCCTCAACGAAAGGAGAGCATCGCCGGTGGTGAAGATTGGTCTTCAAGTGTTGGTGCTGCTGCTGCAGCATCATCGGAGCTCGAGGAGGAGCATTGCCACAGTAGCGTCGAAGCTTAAGGAGCAGCATCGCCGCAGCAAGGTCGAAGTTCGAGGAGCAGCATCGCTGCAGCATCATCAGAGCTCGAGGAGGAGCATCGCCATCTACATCAAATCCTGCCATCAAGCGTCGACCACCAAGCTTCGCCTGAAACCCTAGGTCGAGCTTCGGCGGAGTAGCTCGAGCTTTGGCGAAGTCGATCTTGAGCCTCAGCTTCGACAGTAGTGTAGAGTCTTGGGCTCGAGCTTTGGCAAAGTCTTGAGCTCGACCAAGCGTTATTTATGTACTGAATCTACTGATATATATAATAGTATATATAGCAGTATGTATATAATATATAGGGTTATATATGTATCTATATATAGAAATATGTATATAATAGATTTTGTTATATATAATAGTACATATAGAAATACGTATATAATATACAGTGTTATATATGTATGTATATATAAAAGTATGTATATATGTATGTATACATAGAAGTATGTATATGTATGTATATATACTTAACAAGTATATATCATATCAATTTTCTATGTTTTTTATGTAAATCCTGAGGCTTACGCCTTGCCTCGATGAAGGCAAATCGCCTTGCTTTTTTTAAAACCTTATTCTAGAACCTAAAAGGGGTATAGATGTTTTGATTCGATCAATTCCTGATATTTTGTGTCTGTTGATGTGACTTTTCATGAAGCCATACCATATTTTTTTACCTCTAGTTGTGAGTTGCTTCATGTGAGTGAAGGGGCCCCTATGCTTATTCTACCTATTCCATTTGGGTCGATCCTTGTGGATGAGCACTTGACTACTTTTGAGAAGGAACAGTTTTAGGATCCCATTGTTACCTATCAGAGACCACATACTATATTCAAGATGCCCCCTCCTGCTTCGCCTCCAGCCTCTCCAGCTTAGGTGAGTCCACTGTCTTTAGGCACTGATACTTTGGTGCCCAGCGGTGATACAAGGATTGAGGATGACCTTGCAAATGATGATGTCCAGGTTGATGGTGACCTCCTGATTGCTATTCGGAAGGCTCTGAGATCATGTGCTAAGTATCATGTTGCAGGATATCTACACAGTGAATCTTGGCATAGCATTTTCAGGGTTTACTAGAGCCCTGGTCTCCACTACAGTATCTTCTTCTTATCAGGAAGCCATGCTTCATCCATAGTGGTGTCAGGCCATGGAGGAGATGGCTGCACTTCAGAGCAGAGGCACATGGGAGCTTACCTCACTTCCACTAGGAGCTAGCCTTATTGGGTGCAAGTGGTCTTTGCACTTAAATTTCATGCAGATGGTAGCATTGCCAGATACAAAGTTCGGCTAGTAACAAAAGGGTTCACCCAGACTTATGGGGTGGACTTCTTTGATACCTTTTCCCATGTAGCCAGATTATCGACTGTGAGGATTCTGCTATCAGTGGTAGTTCATTATGACTGGCAGCTGCATCAACTTGATGTTAAGAATGCGTTTTTGTATGACGACTTGCAGGAAGAGGTGTTCATGCAACCACCGGGGTATGAGACACATGGGGAGTGTGTATGCAGGTTAAGGAGGGCTATTTATGAATTCAAGCAAAGTCTACATGCGTGGTTTTAGAAATTGTCTCAGGTGGTGGAAGGTGATGGTTTTCAGAGGTGGTCAGCAGAACATTCCCTGTTTGCTAGAAAAATGGGGAAAGGTGTTCTTTTGGTCTATGTAGATGACTTAATTGTCACAGGTGATGATGCAGAGGGTATAATGCAGATTAAAGAGAGACTGGCCAATTAGTTTGTGATGAAGGATTTAGGTCCATTACGGTATTTTCTGGGGATAGAATTTGCTCGAGGCAAACATGGGATAGTTATATCTCAAAGGAAGTATGCATTATATGTTTTGCAGGAGGCTGGGATGCTTGGGGAAAAATCAGCAACATACCCATGGATCCAAAGGCACATCTTTATGGTGTAGAGACACCTTCAGTGGATAGCAGACAATACAGACAACTTGTGGGGAAGTTGCTTTATCTCACTATTATCATACCAGACATTGCATTTGTTGTAGGAAGACTTAGTCAGTTCATGACTAAACCCACAAAGCAATACTGGGAGGCTCCTATGATGGTTCTGCGTTATATTAAGAAGGCATCGAGACTTGGCTTTCTATTCACTCTAGGCACTTCCATGACTATGGTGACCTATTCTAATGCAGACTACGTCGGGTGTTTGGCAGACAAAATCCACCACTTGATTCTGTACTTATGTGGTTAGAAATTTAGTGAACTGGAAGAGCAGGAAATAAGCTGTAGTATCTAGGTCGAGTGCAAAATCAAAATATAGAGCGATGACTCAGACAGCTATAGAACTCATGTGGGTGAAATCATTATTGAGAGATTTGCAAGTTCAGATCACTGGCCCTATAGAGACGAGGGGTGACAATGTTGTTGCCACATACATCTGCCAATAATTCAATGTTTCATGAAAGAACCAAACATGTTGAAATTGTTACTACACCAGAGGCTTGATTCAGAAAGGCTTGATATATGCAACCCCTATGGCTACCGAGGATTAGACGGTAGACGTGTTTGCTAAGTCACTTCCTAAATCTATATTTGAGTCTTGTTGTTCCAAGCTGAGCATGATAGACATATATGCTCCAGTTTGAGGGGGAGTATAGACTTATATATTATGTTTCTTATTTTTCATTTATTTGTAAGGGTGCGTTAGTCACCTTTTGGTTGTCTCGGGGTTATTTTGTAATTTGCCCTTTTCCTCTCTATGTAAAAAGATGTAGGACCCTCAATATTCTAAGGTCTTTTTTTTTTTTAAGAAGATATCCTACTATGTTATTAATGAACTCTTAAGTTTTGGGGCTTGTTAGCTTTCAAATAATTTTTTTTAGAGATGAATTTTAATATGGTCATTATAGAAAGGGATTTTGCAAAGATGCTACCCTAAACATGTGAAATTATGCGTTTGCCATTGTGCTTTCAATATTTAATTAAATGTCACTTGAGTGTTGCTCTGTTTAAGCAACTGTGGTTCCATTAGGTAACGACATTAATGGATAATGTTTTTGGACTTAAAAGCAATTAAATTTTATCCTTGTACCTTAAGTTATCTCTTTCCCCCATCACCTTCCTCTTTTCTTCCTCCTCCTCGCTCCCCTTGGTTCTTCATCAGAGAGAGGGAGGCATGGAAGAAGGGAAGAGAGGACTGGATAAGCAACAACAGTGGTGTGGGGGTGGAGGGGAGGTGACAGTAATGGCAGGGAGGAGTGGATGGGAGGGTCAGCAGGAGTAACATGGAAGAGGATGGGTGGAGGGAGGGGTGGCATTAGTAGCAGACTAGCAGGGAGGAGGAGGGGAAGAGGGGAGGGGTGGCAACAGCAGGGAATACGAGGGTGGGGAGTAGGGGAGGGGGAACGTAGTAGCAAACATGGAGGAGGGTGGAGGAAGGAGGGAGGAAGATTGAGGAAGGTGGAAGGAAAGAAGGAAAAACAAGATTAACTTAAGGGTGAATAAAATCATTAGTTTTTGATTAAAAAACATTATCCTTTAACATTGTTAACAACCTTTTCAAAAAAAAGAAAAAAAAGAAAACATTGTTAACCAATGGAGTGACAGTTGTATAAATAGAGAAATTTTCAATTTTTAAATTTTGTTTCCTTTTTTTTAAAATTTTGTAAACATCTTTAATTTTTTTTTTTTAAATTTAAATTTTGTTTCCTGGAAACATCTTTCTTTCCTTTTTTTTTTTTTTTTAAATTTTGTAAAATGAACTGAGAACATGTCAACGTTGTCTTTTTGATGATGACACATGATGTGGTTCAGTGCATATGGCTGTGGTCATATGCATTATTTTTTTGATGCCTATTTGTGTTTTGGATGAGATTTTTTGATGTGTTAATTGCAAAAGACTCTGAACTTGGATACTTATCTCATTGTTGAACTTGACAATATCTTTATATTTTGTTTCTCAAGAATCTTGACAATATTGTCTTTGTTGCTTTTATATGTAGAACGAAAGCACATGTAACATGTCAACCTTTTCTTTTTGACAACAACATATGATTCAGTTCAGTGCATTTGGCATTTAGGATATATATATATATATATATATATATATATATATATATATATAGTGATGAGGATTGGCATTATTGATATGCATTGAATTTTTAATGACTAAATTACCCAAAAAAGCCAAACTTGGATCCCCATGTCAATGTCATCCCCAAACTTTAAGACTCCCAAATTTGGTTCATCAAGTTTTCTTACCAAATCAATCTCCTATTTTGTCGGTCTTCTTTTTCTTTGATCCTTTTGCCCTATATTCCTTTGTCCATCTCTTTTCTCACACAGCCTCCATTCCATATCCTCTTTCCCTGTCACCTCTCTCCCCTGTGCCCCTCCCACACAAACAAGCAATTGCTTACCCCTAACCAATTCTCCCGATACCCTTGTTTTGCCCCCATTTGTAGAACCTGTAGGATCTTATTTGGCCACCATAACAAGAGCAAGCATAAACATATGGAGTGTGATGTAAAGATAAAGAAATAAAATCGTTCATACAAAATACACAATGATTTAGTAAAAATCACTACCTAAGACCCTAAGCTTAGGATTTTTTCGATTGATCCGTACCAATCAAATGGACTAGTATGAGATAGTTCACAGGCTATCTCAATCCAATACAAAATCTCAAGGTGAAGATTGGGTCACTTTAACTCATTACAACTTTGAGATGACTATTGGGTCGTCTCAGACAAATATAAATAAGAAAATAAGAAATACAAAGATTGACGTGGTATGGCGAAAATTGAAATATTCTTATAATATCCCTATGCCTTAAAGAGATGCTTATGCTGAAATTCAGCTTGGATAGAGGTGAGTCTTGGCTTGAAAGAGAAAATGAAGAATTTAACAAGAAAAGCCCTGATCTTTGAGTGTATACGATGGTACATTTTTCTTGTGTGTTAGAAGGGTGGTAAAAGGTCCTATTTTTAGGTTTCCATAGGCTTAGGTTTGAATACTAGTTGTTAGAAATAAATTAGGAGCAAATTAATTTCAAATCAATCCAGATTGGGAAACTGGATTTGCCCCAATGGTCACATCGGTACATATTTATGTGTATTGGTACAAGACACATATAGTTTGGGCCTTGTCCCAAAATTAACTCAAAGCTGTAACCCTTTGGTATTGGTACAGATTCATGTGTACTAGTATATCATGCTCACAGCTTTTGGACTGTGGCATACATGTATTGGTGCAAAATCTTTGTATCGGTATGTATGTACAATTTGTACCTGTATACAATGCTTTCTATTTATAACTTATCAAATTGATTTTAGGACATCTTTGAACCCTTTTTTCTTAGTTCCTTTTAGGGTGTTTAAGGACATTATTGGGCATTTTCTAAGGACTCTGTGGAGGCTTACAAAAATTTTAAAACTCAAAAGAAAATCCTAATCTAAGTAGGGTCTTGAGCTTGATCACAAACTCATTTAGCAAAAATTTTAAAACTCAAAAGAAAATCCTAATCTAAGTAGGGTCTTGAGCTTGATCACAAACTCATTTAGCTTTATTCTTGAGCTTTCTTGCTTCCGCTTTCATCTTTTTCTTGCTTTCCCTTTAACCTTCATTTTGCATCTTGGCTTGAGCTTGCCTGGCCTCCATATACTTTGCTAACCTGCATACATATTAGCTTATATAAAAAAAATTATGCAGATTCATTTTGTAAACACCAAAACATAAGTGGAAGTTAGTTCTAACACCATCTACTCCTTCCATGCGTTGCTTCATTTGTAGGGCTCTCTCTTCAATTCAAGTTTCTTATTGTCTCCTTCCCTTGTCACATTGAACATAGTGTATTCTACCCAAATAGTATGCCCTATTGGACCATGTCTTGATTGTGCTTCATCCGTTCATCATAACAGAAGTGGAGATATTATAGTTTTAAAAAGCACTTTTACCATTTTCATTTGTACTTTTCTTAGTTACATCACTGGCAGGTTTTTCTGCATTCTGCCTGATATGTCTCAATATTTTCAGGTACTTACCTCCAGAATGTTTCGATCTCAGCAAGACACCATTGATATCGTCAAAGGTTGAGTTTAAAACTCATAATGTTTAACTGCAAGAACCATATTTTGCATATATTTATTCAAAGCTTCTATATTGTACATCAATGATTGATATGCTTTTCTTGTAATGTACAAAGATGCTTGACAAATCAACCATGTCTATTTTCCTCGTACGGAGGGTTTGGACTATCGTTGATGCTTGTATTATGTGATATTAGTACACTGTGGTATTAATAAGACTGCAAGAGGAAAAGGGCCTGTCTTCTGCTATTTGTGAAACTTTTACTTATAAGTAGAGGAACTTCAACCTATCACAATAACATGGGAGGTCCTGAAGGGAAAAACCATGGAGAACAGCCCCAGAGGGCTGAATATTGCATTCAATCTTCTCAAGCAAAAGTAGTAGTATAATCATGTTTATATAGGTCCACACCTTATCCCACATCCAAATCCTGGTCTTATTCCTAATCATATTCCTGATTTTAATCCTGATAGGTTTGGGACCCAACTTAGTAGCTAATATACGATTCTTGATACTCTACTGAAGCTAGAGCTTGTCAAGCTCCAGATCATTACATAAAGTTGTGCTTCCCCTCATTCACAAGATTTTCTAGCAGGAAGATGAAGTGGAGTACTTATCCTCATGCCTTTATGCATACTGATAAAGCTTTTCCAAGAAGATAAGTCAAGGATATCCTATAAATGAGTATCCAATCTACAAAAATCAATTGTCAAAGATGTCATCTAACAGAGTTCACTGCTCAGAGTAGAGAATGGTTCACTGCTTCAAGTAGTCAGTTGTAGCAAGCTTCATTTGTGTTGAGAAAACATCTCAACAGTCAAGCTATAAATGGCTCATCTTGAAATAAAGAAAGATAAGTTGAAGATGAAAAAACTTGAATAGAGTTGAAAACTGGAGATTGTTGAAGATGTAGCTGTTACAGAGTTGGTTTTTTTTGTATGGGGACCTCTAATAAATTTCTCCTCCGAGCGTAGAATGGAGATGTGAAATGATATCTGTCACCAAATGGAGGCTGGGTAAGAGGTAGGAAAAGGCATGCATCTCTTAACAGTCTCGTTTACATGAAAACCTCAACGAAAGTGGGCCTCTCTTATATCAACACCCAAAGGTAGGGTCTCTCCCATGCACAGACCTGTCAGAGAGTTGGGCTCTCATATAGGGACCTCTAGGAGTGAGCCTCTCTCATATAGGGAGCCCAAAGAGTGCGCACTTTTTTTTTTTTTTTTTCATTTGTAAACCTCAAAAATAGTTGGTTTCCCTCATATAGGGTTTCAAAGAGATAGCGGTCTCATTCTTCTACTTTCTCTCATGCTTGCTTGATTTATAGAGGTACAACTAGTTGGGAGAACAAAAGAGAAAGAGCTGGATAGGTGGTGCCCTAAGAGGAGAGACTGCTTCAAATCCTCTTTATCGTCTTCCATCTCACAAATGTTGGTAAAATCTCAAGAACCAATACGTTCTGATACAGTGATACCATGTTGACGTTGAGAGAGTGGGAGGGAGAGGGAGAGAGAGAACGATAACTGCGGTGCATGGTACCACAAGAACATCGAAATAGAATGTGGACAACCCCAAAGGGAGCTGCCACTGGAGAAAAACCCTAAAGGGCTAAATACAGCATTGAATCTCCTGAAGGAAAAGTAGTATTTTCATTGTTTCACTTGGCAATGTAATGGAGTCACAGAAGGGAAGTAATCATTTCTTTCATATGCTTGATGCCAAAAGTGGTGACAGGGATACATTTCAGGCGAGCAGATGTAATCCAAAGGAAATAATTAATTCTACGAGTACTTGAAGTGTGCAGTGGTTAAGATGGTCATTTCTTTCAACATTATTGCTGCCTAAATTGCCTTCTAAATTCTAATCTAAGAAACAATCAAAACAGGTGGAATGAAATCGGGGAAAAAATAGAGATGGACTTAAGATGACAGCTGTTCAGAATCTGCAACCCCACAGCTTTCAACAAAGTCAAAAGCAACCCAACCCTCAAGTAATAACCTCTGCAACCCACAATCATTAGCTCTCTTATCCCTCTTTGCACCTTGCCATGTTCTCTGTTCTTCCATGGTTATTTTCTTCTCCACCGGAACCTTATTCCTCTGACTTCAGGCCCTCTCTTCCTAAAGAGCATGTGCTTGAAGCATGTGTAGCTGTCATATTAATAGATGCCTGTTGGCCCTCGATGAGGAAGCGGTGAAAGTAGGGAAGCTTTGAGGTGGACAAACAAAAGGATGAGGAACGGATATGAGAGGAGCAGGGAAGAGGGCAGTTTGGGCTGGACATTCATGTAATGGGTTGCCTCAAAAAAAAAAAAAAATCATATTATGGGAAAGGAAACATAACTGGCCTTGTTTTATTGTGTGTGTGTGGGGGGGTTGGGGACAATGCTAAAACTATGGAAATGAACAGTCCAATTGAAGACAGCTTACCAAATATTTGAAAGGATCCAGAAATTCAGATTCCATTTCTTGGTCAACTCCTGCATATAAAATGTGGCATCAGCTTCTTTAGACATTTTTTACTTCCTGATTAAAGGAAACCCAATTTCTTCTGTAGCTCTTTGTGTAACTTCAATTGTGTAGAAGTGCTTGATTCTCCCCAAACCTATGTTTTGCCTATTGGAAGATTGAATAGGAGAGATTGCTTTTGGAGCTTGGATATGATTGGATGACCTCTTGACCACCCTATGACAAAGAATGAAGAAAGTGGAGGAGAGTACTTTTATGATTATTATTGAAAATGCACATTTTTTGGAAATTCATTGAGAAATGGAACTTTCAATGAGCTGGAATTCTTGTCTTAGCCCTTAGTGTCGGGATTAAATTGACAGAAACTAGAAGTAGATGACCGGAATCAAGAAGTTTTTGCTCAAAACAATTGTGCATAGAGACAAGTTTTGTTCTATGAGAACAAAAAGCCATTGAAAGGTACGAAGCTATTAGTTGCGACATGGAGTACCCCCAGTATGGAGTGGAGCGGAATGGAGATGTATTGCAGGACATGTCTAGGAAAACGATTGTTGGGGAGACATCGAGCCTTATCTGCCATTCTATTTGAAGTGACTTTGATTTAATTGAGAATAACAAGAGGGGTTAACAGGGGATGTTAAACCCCGTAAATTTAATTAAGAGAACTACGTGGTTGAAATGTTACAAAGGAGAACATGTGTTTGACACCCTCAACAGAAATTCGTTCTCCCCTGAAAATAGCACCATTACATTCCCTCCAAATACACAACAACAAGATAGAAGCCCGCCTAATAGACCCCTCCTCTGTGAGGGGGGTCTTAATTTTTTGAATTAAGATGCATAAAAATCAGCATCAGTAAAAAATTTCACAAAAGATATTCAATTCTTTTCTGCTAATGGGCTTTGGAGCCTTTTCATTTCTTTGCATTCAGTTTATGGTCTGGATTTAGCAAACAGAAAGAGAAAGCATATCTTCAGATCTATCCTTGAAAAATGAATTTAATTGAGAATAAATAAAGATGGGAAACTTTCCACCCAACCCACCAAAAAAGAAGGAAGAAAAGAAAAGGAAAGCTTCCTCAGCTCACTTATTTCAGAACCTATTTTAGCAAGTTTGGCCATAGATAGAAATTTGATGTGCTCATGTGAATGCATATTTGTGTTCCAGAGATGGTCATCCTTGTTGGCTTTTTACTAACATGCGTGGGTAGCTATAAGGAAAACGAACAACAAATTGACAGCCTAGTACTCAGGTCCATTTATCATGGCAGGTCTTCCTGTTGCATTATTGTCTCTGCTTTTAACTCAAATTTTAAACAAATCTTGACAAAGAACAATGAAAGTTCCTTATACTCCAATCACCTCTTTCTATGGGATGCATTCTGTTCCGAGATTCACTTTTGCCCAATCTTTGTCTCCTTGGCTGCTAAACTTTCTTTCCGTATATTTAGTCTTTCTCGCTGAGTTGGAAGCTCTTATTTTCTAGTGGTGCTCTCAGGGCTCAAATTTTTTGCTTATTCCATTTCTTGTCCGATCTATTAGCATAACATCATCTTATAGTATAGGACCGTAATGAAATATTGATTTTGGTCTGAATGGGATATTACACTGGGTTAGAAAGTTGAGACATTCGTAAGGGCATTGAATTACCAACCATGATCTTGACTTTTTGGTTCCACGGTTTGTCATGAATCTTTTGTTTGCTGTGCTATATTAGGGATGTTTAGTTTCATTGATTCGTAGATCTTCTTGTCATTTTTTTAAGATTTTGAATTTATGAAGTCTTGATTGCCTTTCCTGCTATCTGTTCACCTGTTGAATATTAGCCATTTGGTTTCTGGGAGAAACAGGTTGATGTCTGGTCTGCGGGTATCATGTTCTACCAGATGCTATTTGGTAGACGGCCTTTTGGACATGACCAGTCGCAAGAGAGAATTCTCCGAGAAGACACCATCATAAAAGCACGGAAGGTGGAATTCCCTTCGAAGCCTGCAGTCTCGAATGAGGCAAAGGTTAGTCTAAAACCATTCCTAAATGTCTCTGGTCATGGAAGCAAACTCATAGATGTAGGGAAAGGTTAGCTTTTGGCATCCCCCTTGTCATGGAGCAGATCGGAGCTTTACATGGACAAGATTTAGCTGTTTGCATCTTCACGCATACCTATTTAAGGAGCTTTGCATCTTTTTTCTGGAATCTTATTAATCACAGGACTGATGGTAACGTTATTGTTGCTTTATTACCCTATTGGCTTCACTTTTGTCTAATGAATCCGAGGTTAATCTTTGTGTACAGTCAGCTGCATCTTTCTGCAGATATTCCTGCTCTTCATCTTGTTCTGAAACATAGGATCTGAGAATATCATATTTATTGTTTTCTTAATGTTATGGATTGATTCATCCAATGAATCCAAGGTCTATTTTGGGATATGCTTACTCATAACTGAACTCCATATCCCTCATTGAATGGTTAATTTTTCTTTTTTATTCTGAATTTTTCCTTTATTTTAGGTTCTCAATTTTTGCATTTTCCCAGGATCTAATCCGTCGCTGCCTGACATATAATCAAGCTGAAAGACCAGATGTTTTAAGCATAGCCAGTGATCCCTATCTCTCATATGCCAAAAGATAGTGAAGATCATATAAAGCTCCGAACTTTTGTCTCAAATCAGTTTTGTTCATAGTATGGATCTCCTGGCAAAATGCTGCTTCCTGACATGTTGCAATGGATGCAGTTTTGCTGCACATTAGCCGGTATGGAGCTTCCAATCTTTTTAAATATATGGCCTTTCTCTAGCGTGTGACAGAACCATTGACAAGTTGTACCCGCTTGATTACAGATGGGTGAAAATCTGAAACTAACCTCGAAGAAGGCATTGACCTTGCTGACCCACCATTCCAGATTCGCTGTACAGGGCCTTATAGGATGCTTCTGGGTTTTCTTTTTGGTTGAACTTCTCGTCAAAAGTTATGTTTCCCGCTGTCACTCTAGTTGTAAACAATTGTGAGGCCATTCTCGAGGTAATATCGCACTTGCCATCAGCTTCTGATGGCTTTTTGCGAGAAACCTGTTGTATCATGTCCAGTAATTTCAACAAATATAAGTTGTGTGATATAATATCGGGTTGTGTTATTTCCGTTGGTGGGGGGGGGGGGGGTGGTGCGCTGGGGCGGTGTGGGTCCGTGCTTGTGCCTTATTTTGTTGTTGGCTTCTGCGGAAGGATCATTGTAAATTCTCAAATGAAAAATGTTCTAATATATTCTTTTCTTTAACTTCGAATGACTGACTAACCCACCGTTGTAAGTAGGGATATTGCAAAACGCGTGTTGGCAATGCACCGCACTTCACTGTACATTTGCAAACGAAACAGGCGGAACCACCTCATTCTGCTTCTTAACAAAAAGATTGTGGACCGCATTTTCCATTTCCCCGAAAGCCTTTGTGCCTTTCCTGCAAAAGCACCGATTTTCCCTCTCGCTGGTGCAACATGATGGCTGCCAAAGTCCGCTGTTGTTGGGGAGAGGAACTGGATATCAAGGAACAGAAAGTTAATCAGGGATAGGCTGTTTTTTTTTTTTTTTTTATTTTGATTAGGGTCGTGGACATATTTAGGTGCTAAGGAATAAAATATTTTAGCTAAAAAGGTAAGGAAATGCATGTCCTAACGTAAAAAGTGATAAGAAAATGTAAGTGTTGTTTTTGTATTTTAAACAACGTTGAAAATGTGGATTTATTTGATAATTAATATTTAATATAAAAAAATAAAAAAAACGTAAGTGTTGTTACGTGTTGATCTTTGTCACATTCAATAAAATTATCACTTTAATTAAAAATATATAAGTGATAAATAGTTTTACATCGATGTTAAATTACCTTATATCGATGATAAATTATTCTAAGGTATTTTTACATTGGTGTAATTCATTTTGTATTTGTGTAAAATTATTCTAAGGGTAATTTTACCTGTTCAAAGTAATTTTGTATCGGTTAAAGTGATTTTTACCGATGAGTTTAGGATTTAAGGTTTCGATTTATGGAAAATAATTTTACGTATGAGAAGTGATTTTTCATGTGAAAGGTAATTTTTTTCCTTAGTGTTTAGGATTTAGCGAAGTTAAATCTTAAATAGTAAATATTAAATCATAAATTTTAAGGTAGAAAAATCACATTTCACGTGTAAAATTACTTGTTATAAGTGAATAAATATTTGAAATTTAATTTTACACTGATGTAATCTTAATTTGTATTCGTGTAAAATTATTTTGAAGGTGTAAAGTGATTTTGTACAAGTGTAAAATAAGATTGCATCCATTCAAGGTGGTTTCGAAGGTGATTTGAGTGGTTTACTTCCGTACGAAAGTGGTTTGTTATCGGTTCAAACGGTGGTAGATCTTATTATGTGTCAGTATTTTTTTTGCATAAAAAAAGAGGATACGGATTGAGATCACATTCACACTATTGTATATTAATTTTTACGTTTTTCAATCTACATCTAATATTTTAGTTATATTATAAATTAAATTTCATATTGCTTAAAAGTCGATGAATTAGGGAACAAGCCTTGTTTAAATCCAATCTAAGTTGAGGGGGAGAATGTTGCACGGGAAATTTCGTCTCTACGCAGAATGATTATATTCCGTATGCCTGCTCGAGGAGGAGAGGCTTACTCCTGTTAACAATGCTTTAGAATAAGCTGATATCTTTGGGCCACCTCCCGGTGCTCAAATTTTTTTATATTTGGTAATTAGGAATTTACAAATGTTCTCCCATGGTGTTGCATGCATGCACTTGTAAATTTCGAACTGTTGGCACCCTTCTTGTAAACATTGCTTACTTTAGATGTACATATGCCCTCTCTTGCACGATGGTAGTATAGTATCATGGCTGACATGAATCCAACTGTGGTTGAGTTAGTACGCTGCAAAACCTCTCGCGGTCAGAGATGTATGGAAATCTTCCTTCGGTGAAAGAACTCTAGCTTAAGATTGACGGCAATCAAACTCGACAAAAGATGGCGGAGGTTGACGGGGCTTATTCGAGGATGATCAGATTCGATGAAGATGATGCCTTCAGACTGCAGTCCTTGCATCGCAAGAACTAAAAATCCTTGCTTCTTGAAAATTCAACGACAAAAGTTGATGGAGATCCTTGCGGAGTTATCGTCTGTTGTAACATGATACCAAAGAGGTTGAACGTTGATGGCTTTGCTTAGAGATTGTTACTATGAGCAGATTGCAGGCAAGGCAAAGCAACCTCTTTAGCTGCAATCTGAGAGTATAATCCTTCCAAAGAAAACCCAAATTATCGAGCTGTGACAAGTTGGATTTCATCAAGAAAAATTGGAGGGGCGTGCGTGTACCTGAGTCCGAGTTAGAAATCCCACTTTCTGCTATTAAAATTTTAGCCCTTGAGAGATTTTTTCGATAACCCAAGAGCTCATTTGGACAAATCAGGGAGAAAATGGCATCCTCAACAAACCAATCTTTCAGGTAAAGGTTGAAATGGGGATTCGAACTTGAGTTTCTCCCGTCAAGGTTAAGAGTGTTCATGATTCAACCATAGCTTGGAAAGTAATCATTGCCCGATGGTCTTACAAATTTAATAGCGTTTCTTACTTTCTTCCTTCTGTTTCCTTTTGGTTGCGTTGGTGGGTATTGACGGTCTTAGTTTCAACGTTCGGAGTCATAGCAATTGGATTGAAGACAATTTTTCATGGTGATTTTAAAATCTGAGGTTTCTCTTCTGATTGCAAGGAGAAGAAGATCAGATCATTGTAGGAGTCAATCCTTGAGATTGCTTCGATGTTCATTCATTTTCATCATTTCCTTAATTGTTTATTTCCAGCAAGAAAACTTGGATTTCTGTTTTAAATGTTCACGAAATCTGGGATTTAAGATAGGACCATGCTAGTGTTCAAGCACGTTGCACATCTTAGAATATGAAAATGGGCATTGTGCGTGTTGGATTCTTAATTCTTGAACATGGTGCTGTGGCTAAATCTTTAGTGACCTGCAACTTTTTTCGGAACCAGAAGTTTGTTTACGTTATTAAGAAGTCTAAACCGAAAGATACCTTTGAAATATGTTCATATTGTGACTAAATATGGGGGCAGACGTTGGTGTATAATATTAAAAGCAAATGACGCAACAAGAAAGTCAAACAAGACAATAATTTTAGATGTAATTTTAATTTAATTGTAACAATGTTATTTCCTATTTTTTATTTGGAAAATTCAAAAGGATGCTACTCTTGGAAGTGCCTTTTTGTGTAGGGATGTGTTCTTTAGAAAGAATACTATTCTATTTAAGGCCCAATATATTAAGTATGTTACGGAGTCAGTGGATGATACTTTCCTCCTTTTGAAGTTGACAGAGTGCAAGCATTCTTCTCACTTTCGACAACGGGGACAATGACTAATAGAAGTTGGGCTCAAATAATAGCCAAGAAAGATTAGATCTTTTATATTTAACTGCTTGTCAAGGGGACTTGGGTACTCGGAATAATTGATGTTTAATTGCTTTTGGTTGATTTGAACTAAATCACTTACAATTTCTCGGATTGTTGTTTAGGGCCTAAGGATGTGCCTTTACGTTGAAAAGTTATAACTGCTTGAATCAGTCAATTGGTGTTGCATTTTCATTTAGAATGCTTATGATGCTGAAATAAATGTATAAAAGGAACATGTATATATATATATATATATATAAAATATTAAATTAAGTAAGTTAAATATAATTTGATAAGATCTACAATAAAATAAAGAGTAAATAATATGTAATAATATAAATAAATAAAATGAAAAAAAATAGAAATTGTATCTCGAAACATCGACTGTCAGGAACCCTTGAAGATTGATGATGGGGACAAGGAATCCGATACAGATCGTGTTGTGAAGCCAATCCTAACCTAGAATTAAAAAGAAAAAGAGAGAGAAAACTCTCCAAACATATAAATCTTCTGTCTCTCTCTTACAAAACGCACTGCGAACTGAACCAAGGCTAAAATTATCTCAAGCACGGGTGCTTTAACCACGAAGTCCAATAAACCTTAGGTTAGTTCCTGTAGGCCTTAAAAACCTTTGCTAAAGACTAAGGCTTAAAGCTAGACAGATTTGGATCTTGGTTGGTACTAGAGTACCTTTTAGGCCTATGATTGGCACTCTGACCTAATCAAGGATACAAGAGAAAAAAGCACTTATCTAAGCTTGATAAGAAATTCATGGTCTAAAACAAGGGTTAAAATCTTAAAATTTTGCTAAGGGACTAGCAAAAGCTATACATAGGGGTATGATGAGAGCTTCATCATGAACCCTAGCTGGTACAATTTGATCTAAATAAGCATGCAAAAGCTCCTACAAAACTTAAGGAAAAGTCTAACTCAGAGAATTCCAAATTTAAGAATAAAATAATTCATAAGGGGTAAAACTGTAATTTTACAAATGCAGTACACAAACAGGGTGTCTAAGGGTCTAAACTTAGGTCAAATGAGCTTAATAAGTGGAATGATCTGATCTAAAAATGTTTATAGCAACTTCTAGGAATTAAATGACATTCGGTAACCCTGAAATAAACCTGCTTTAATTCACGAGGTTCCAAGAAGGATAAAAATCAAATAAATCCTATAAAATTAATGAAAAAATATTATCTAGGGTTTGGAACCTTCAATTTTGCCTTTGAGACTTATCTTGACTTATATTGAGAACCATGCCCAATTTTTGACCTAATTTAGGTTTTTTCTACAAATTGATCGGTCAAACGTGGTCAAACTTAAAATCAAACCTCACCATTAGATTCCTTAGGTCCAAATTAGGTTGGTACAAAAATTTGGGCCTAAGAGAAGACCATTTTGACTGACTTTACAAATTGGTCCTCTTGAATTACTTTTTGGCCCTTATCTTTCTGAACCCTTGCAGTTAGACCCCCATCTTCTTTTTCATTCTTTGCAAAACAGTCCTTCTGCCACCCCATGCAGGCGCCCATACCTCCGGCGACCTTGCGCGGAGGATGGCACCGCGAAGGGTATGGAGGCCCCTCTCAGGAACGAAAAGGGGGTTCCCTGCGTCATCCTCTTTCGCAGGGACCCTCTCCTTTGACCTGCAGCTACCCATGCCTTTCGTGCGAACGCATGAAAGGAATGGATCTACTTTCCGGCCATTTTCCGGTGAGCCCCCCACGTCGCCCCCTCGAGATCCTCTCCTCGCCTGCACCTTTATAAGGAGCGGCAGGGGCAACCGTTTCCTTCAAGCCTGTTTTGGCCGAAGGAAACCCCCAATCTTCGTCTCCTCCTCCTCCAGTCAAGCACCCACAGGCTCCGACGACCTTTCCTCCTCCTCGTCGCTTCGCTGCCACACCTGTAGCAGAGTCTACTCCGCCTCGTCTTCCCGCGCAAGGCCACACCAGCTGGCGCCTTCTCGACCCCTTCCTCGTTGTCGTTACCCCCCTCTGGGCACCTTCGTCTCCGGCGTCGGCAGGCACGCGCCAAGCGCCCCATTCCCCCCTTTCGTCAATAAAATAGGTCGAACTCTTCCCCTTACTCTCCTCTTAATTTCCCCCTCTTCAATTGTCACTTGCAACCCCTCGACTACCACTACCACCACCATCTGTTCCACCTCCGGCCACCAACTCTGGCGAGGCCGCTCCACCTTCATAGGCCACCCCACCCCTCACCGACAAGCCCACAAGATTCCCCTCACTCCACTCAACATTTCCCCCCACTCACCTAACCACTCCACACACCCAGAACACCTCCCAAACACACCCATTCTCACGCACACAGTGTGCCCTAGGCACGCACACTCCGGCCTCCTCATGCCCCGCCGACACCCGCATCACCTTCGCCGTGCTTTGGCGAAGTTCCTTGAGCTTTCTGACGTGGCCGTGAGGCCGTTTTAGTGCTTTCAGGTCGCGGCCCCTCGCCGCCATTGACAACAAGCTTGGAGCAAGCTCGCAAGCTGCTCCAAGCCTCTCCAACTCCAGGCGTAAGCCCCAGGCGACGCGGAAGACTTCTGCGAGTGTGCCCAGGTCTTCAATCGGGGTCGCAAGCCTCTGTGGTTGCCCTAATTGGACGACTCCTCCTGCCTGCAGGCGCGCGAAGCAGAAGGTAGGACTTTAGTCCCACCTTGGAAGTGTGTGGGCGCACGCCCACACATAAATTGAAAAAGTGTTATACGCTGGTTGCCTCCGATAACACTGGGGTGAGGTCCCACACCTATTCACCGGGTCTCGTCCGCGGCACTGCCCACGTGGATCTGACCCGCGACCAGATTACCCCTCACTCCTGTGTACTCCTCGCGCACCACACCCACGCCGGTGCGCTTGGACCTAGGCACGCGACCGACTCGATAACCTGGCTCTGGGAGAGCGTACCAAAGAGAGATTCAGAGAGAGAGAGAGAGCTGCGCGGGAAGGGTAGGGGTAGGTTTTGCTTCGTGTGTGTGTAGGGAACAGGTAGAAAAGAAGAAGGAGAGGGGCGGCGAGGACTTAGCTGCAAAGAAGCAGCAGCAGAGAAGAAGAAGAAGGAAGAAGGAAGGAGCTGAAGGAGAAAGGAAGGGCCAGAAAAGTAGAGGAAGAAGCTGAAGAAGAAAGAGAAGAAGGAGGCACTGTAGCTACAGCGCCGATAAGGCGTCCGACTCAAAGACTCAGACGTCCGGATCAGGGAAAAGGAAGAGAAGAAAAAGAAAAGAAGAAAGCATCAGAAGAAGTGCGGAGTAGCTGAAGAAAAGAAGAAGAGGCAGCCGCAGCGAAGAAAAAAAGAAGAAAGAAGAAGGCAGACTGAAGAAGAGAAGAATCAGCTAAAAGAGAAGAAGAAGAGAGAAGAAGAAGCCAAACTTTTGCCCACACACACTCTCTCTCATTCTTTTTGTAACAGAATTGTGAGCCTTTATATACTAGAATGACGTGTGCTCCCTGAGTTCGACCTTGGGAAAGTTTTAATTTCGAGTAATAAATTGTAAACTGGTGACCATTGTTTGTAA
This sequence comes from Thalassia testudinum, assembly GCA_037157565.1. NCBI lineage: Eukaryota > Viridiplantae > Streptophyta > Magnoliopsida > Alismatales > Hydrocharitaceae > Thalassia > Thalassia testudinum. The sequence continues at coordinate 100,867,537 of JAZHRO010000022.1, forward strand.
TATACTATAACGAATTAATCATTAAGAACAATAATGGGAGTCGCCATCAGCTACTTCATTTCACTTAACTGTCCAAACACATTAACTAAATGAAAAGAAAATGATTAGTATGCTAAAATGGGTTGAATCCCTGTTAGATTTAACTCTGACTGCAAATAAGGCAGTCAATGCCTTTTTAGATCTTTTAAGACCCATCCTAAGACTTTAGGACCCCTTTAGAAATCTTTTGAAAGGCTTAGGATGGATGAGATTTGAAATTCAATAAAAATCAGAAAAAAAATTCTAAAAAAATTAAAATAAAACTGTCTGATCGAAGATCAGAAAGTTCTTTAACCACATAACAAGTTACATGGTATGCAAAATCCTCAACTTAGTAGAATTTTCCAGTCGATGGATTTGTATACCATGAAACTTAATAATAAAAGTTACAGCTAACAAACATCAAAAACACCTCTTTCTCCTCATCTACTTCTTCCCTTCTCATCTCTTATCTCTATAATATGTATAAAAACCATAAAAAGTGAAAAACTCCAAAAATACCTAAAAAAAAGTACTTGTATATAAAATATACTCTTGTAAATATAAGCTTTTTATTAAGTTATATATGTAAATAAGTAGCATATGTATATAATCTGTACAAATAACTTACGCATATATTGTACACTGTAATTTGGGTATTTAAGCTAGATTATACTATATATATATTAATTATCTAACTATTTGTTAATTAAACTAACTTATATGTACTATTAGACTAAATAAATCAATAGACAGTGTAAATAACAGTATTAGGCTTTAAAACTGTATATGCATATGCATATGTAGATTATAAACAACTGAAACCATGTACCTTAATTTAATTCTTTATACATAATAAATAATGAATTAATTAAGTTAATAGCTAAGTTATTAGATTAAATTAGATAAATTAGTAATTTAGAGTTAGAATTAAGTTAACTGAATATGTATACTTAGACTAATGTACTTTAAGTAATTTAAGCTAATTGAAGTATGTTTATATCTTATTGTATTATTTAAACTTAATTTATAAGTAAAACAATCCAAATTTGCTATTTAAATGTAAATAGAGTAGAAATTAAATCCGTAAAATTCAATAAAAATGTTTATGAAATACTTATACATGTATATTAACTCTATATAAGGTCAATTAGACCATATAGTAGCTAATTTATAAGTAATTAAAGAATTAAACATCAAAATCAGTATGTAGAAACCATATACTTTAGTTAATTTATTTATATAGTAAATATGATTAAAATTTCAAATCAAGTGTACAGTTGTATAGTATTATATAAATACCTTATTTTCCTAGAATTTATTTTTATTTTAAAATAAATTATGGCCCTCGAATAGAGGGCCAAAATCCCCTCTGTCGAGCAGTCGCACGCATCTTCAACGCAGATGAGGTGCTCGAATAGCGCCACATCGTGCGCTGAAGAGCACGCGCTGCTCTTTATATTGTTTTTGTTTTCTAATGGCGCAGTCGTCACGAGCGCCGGGCAGCCGAAACAACCATGCCTTATACATCTGAGCATATACTTGAGCATTGATTTGAACATTTGGGGGTTGGGGGCCCGGGTGTGTGTGTGTGTGCGAGCTGAGAGGCCCTCTGATCTGAGTTGATAATGCACAATTAAGCGGCCTAATGACAATTAGGGCGTGCTTAGTAGAGGTCTGGTCGCACCCTTTGGGTGCTGTGTATCCATCGAAAAGCATGCCTGCAAATTAAACACATTTTTGATGAATTAAGAGTGTTAATGACACCAGCTAATCACTTGTGTGCCGCAGAAGACTAAGAAGATGAACAAGAATAAAGGAGGAAGGGTAGTGTGGAAAGAGAGAGAGAGAAGATGTAAATATGTATAGTGAAATTGGAGAGTGAATACAGATACAAAGGATTATTATACATATATATATATGTAGTATAGCCAAATACTTTTACATAAATAAATTCATACCTTTAGTAACGGAATAAAACGTCGCTACAACCGTCGCTACAGACCTTGGTTTCCCTCTTTTAGCCTGTATATAGTTTTTCCTGGGGTCTAGCGACGCTTGTATCTGTCACTATAGCTATTATATGTGTTACTGTAGGTTTCAGCTTAGTAAGTTAAATTAATATACTATGTAATCTTAGTTGGTAGTGTGCTTTTATGAAAGTATTAGTAATATAACTCTTAAAGAGATGGTTTAGAGTATAGTAATGAAATGTTTGGTGCTTGTTTATTGTTAGTTTTTGCAAGCATGTTGATTAATTCTTTGTAAGCAATCAATCCAAGTATTAATTCATTCATTCTTTATTAGACATAAAACTTCTTTTTGGAATTAAAGGATAATTTTGGAATTAGAGAGTGATGTAAATCAATAACTGCCTCCCAGTGAACGACCTGGAATAAAACCAGTAAAAATTAATTAAGTAAATAATAATGGTCATGATGATGGTTGGTATTCAATAGAATCCACTACAATGACGCAAATGATATTTTCATCCATCAATACAACCTCAACCATCATCATGTACGTTGTGTTTTCATTAATTCAATAACCACTGATGAGAACCTCATCATGAACCCTAACTAGCACAATCTAATCCAAATATGTGTGAAAAAGCTCCTACAAAACCCAAAGAGAGGCTTAACTCAGAGAATTCTGAGTTAAAGGATAAAACAAATCATCAAGGGTAAAACTGCAATTTCACCAGTGCAGTATGCAAACAGGGTAATTAAGGGTCGAAACATAGGTCAAACAAGCTTAACAATGAGGGAAGTAGGATGATCTGATCTGAAAAGGGTTATAGCAACTTCTAGGAATTAAATGACATTCTGTAACTCTAAAACAAACCCACTTTAATTCACGAGATTCGAGGTAGGATAAAAATCAACTAAACCCTCTAAAATTCATAGAAAAATATCCCTTAGGGTTTAGAACCTTCAATTTGACCTTTGAAACTTATTTTGACCTAAAATGAGGACCATGCCCAATTAATAAGTTAATTTGGGTTTTTGAGCAAATTGATCGATCAAACATGGTCCAACCTAAAATCAAAATTCACCATTAAAATCCTTAGGTTCAAATTAGTCTGGTATAGAAACTTGAGCCTAAGAAAAGACCATCTTGACCGACCTTACAAATTGGTCTTCTTTATTTACTTTTTGACCCTTATCTTTTGAAACCCTTGCGTTTAGACTCCAAACTTCTCGTCGTTCTTTGCAGAACGGTCCTCCCTGCCACTTCTGCATAGCGCCATGCCTTCGGCGACCTTGCGCGGAGGATGGCACCGCGCAGGGCAGGGCGGCCGTCTTCTAGAACAGACGGGGGGTTCTCCGCGACATCCTCTGTCGCAGGGACCCTCCCCTGCCCTCTGCCATCAACCATGCCTCTCGTGCGAACGCACGAAAGGCATGGGTTTCCTCTCCGTCCACTCTCCGGCGAGGCTGGCACGTCGCCACCTCAGCCCCCTCTTCGCGCCAAGGCCTTTATAAGGAGCGGCAAGGTCTGCCGACTCCTTCAAGCTTCCTCTGGTGGAGAAATACCTCGCACTTCATCTCTTCCTCCTCCGGTCAGAGCGCCCGAGCTTCCGATGATCTCCTCCTCCTCCTCCTCGTTGCTCTACTGCCCTTCCTGCAACAGAGTTTACTCTGCCCTGTCATCTACGCTTGGTCGTACCAGCTGGCGCCCTCCGATCGCCTCCTCGTCGCCGATACCCTCCCCCTGGGCATCTTCGTCCTCAGCTCCGGCAGGCACGAGCCGGGCGCTGCTCTCTCCCCCTTCGTCGAGTAAATAGGTACAAAGTTTCCTCTCTCTCTCCCTTGTATTTTCCCCATTCTAATTTGCCATTTCAACCACTCAACCGCCACCGTCCAACTCCATCTTCCCCATCTCCAGTCACCTTCTCCGGCGAGGCCATCCCACTTCCACAGACCTCCTCACCCCTCTCCGACTAGCCCAGAGGCTCCCCCTCACTCCACTCAACCGATCCCCCCTCTCCATTCACTGCCAATCACCGCCCGACCACCCCCCGAACAAACCCATCTTCCTGTGCACTGTCTGACCTAGGTCTACCTCCACCGTGCTCTCGTGCCTCGCCGACCCCCGCACCATCTTCGCCGCATTCCGGCGAAGCTTCCTATGTTTTCTGATGTGGCCGAGAGGCCGTCATTGTGTTTTCAGGTCAGAGCCCCCTCGCCGCCATTGCTGAGCTGTTGCAGCTCCTTCGCTCGCAGCTCCAGGCTTTCTCCAGCCCAGACGCATGTCCCAGGCAGTGCGGATTGCGTCTGCGAACATGCCTAGGCTTGCAGTTGGGTTGCGAGCCTCGCAGCTGCCCTAATTGGCAGCAGCCTTCTCTGTCGCGGGTGCGAGATTTGGAGGTGGGACTATTGGGACTTTAGTCCCACCTCGTAAGTGTGCGGCCAAGACCCACACTTAAATTGAAAAAGTGCATCGGGCTTGTTGCCTTCGATACACAGGGGTCAGGTCCCTCTCACCCGCACGCAGCGCGCCACGCGCTCACTCGCCCTTGCCTGTGCTCACGCCCTGCGGGTCTGGGCCGGATCCGACTACCTGACTACGCACTCCTCGCCCACCATCGCACGCCAGTGGGCTTGGTCCTGGGCGCGCTACCCGAACCCGATTACCCAGCTCTGGGAGAGCGATCCTAAGAGAGATTCTGAGAAAGAGAGAGATGCGGGGAAGGGGTAGGTAGGTTTTTCACTGACCACTGTGTGTGCGTGCAGGAAAGAAAGAAAGAAAGAAGAAGAAGAAGCAAGCTAAGAAGAAGAGAGGAGGAGCGGCCGAAGCCTTAGCCGCACTAAGCAGCTGAAGAAGAAAGGAAGGAGAGGAGCTGAAGAAGAAGAGAAGAAGCCGCACTGTAGCAAACCCACAGTTAAGTCATCTGAGCATCAAGTCAGACGACGGAAGGGCAGCGGCCAGAGTAGAAAGAAGAGGAAAAGAAGAACAGATGCAGAAGCAGAGAAGAAGAAGAAAAGAGAGAGAGGACATAGCCGCAAGCAAGGAAAGAAAGAAGGAAAGAAAGAAGGAAAGAAAGAAAAAGAAGAACAGAAGAAGGAAGCAGAGAAAAAGAAGGCATAGCCGCAAGTATAGAAGAAAGAAGAAGAGAGGAAGAAGACTCTGCAGGAGAAAGCAGAGAAAGAGAAGATCAGCTGAAAGAGAAAGAAGAAGAAGAAGCCAAGGGAACCTTTTCTCTCTCTCTGTTACGAACGCGTGTCTCGGACGTATTTTAAGACGTCTGGGAGGTGGCCCAGACGTCTGACCAGACGTCTGGGATCACATCTAGACGTCTTGCCAGACGTCTGGGATGGTTTACAGACGTCTGAAAAACCGTTATCGTCCACACCCGCGAGTCGTCTGCACGCCTGTGCACGCAGACCGCATATTCGTTATTCCCTCTTTTTCTTCTGCGGCTGCAGACGCCTGCCGCGCCTTCACTCCCTCCTCTCCGCGCGGCCTTAAAAGGGCCACGCCTCCCCTCCCGTCTCCACCGTCTCCTTCTTCTTCTCCTTCCTGTTCACGAGAGCGAGCGAGCGCGAGGGCTGCAGCAGCGGCCGCAGCGAGCGCGGAGGAGGTGCGGCGTGCGAGGGCGGAGCTCTGCCGTGAGGGCGAGCTCGCCGGAGCGGCTTGGCCGACCGGCGGAGGGCGCAGGGGGCGCGGAACGACGCGGAGAGGGACCTGCTGTAGACTGAGCAGCAGGAGCGTGAGGTGCGACGTGGGCGGCGTCGCGAGCAGAGTCCGGTTCGCGCCCTGATTCTGGAAAAATTTCCAGAATCAGACGTCTGGGTTGATAGGCAGACGGCGAGGACGACGTCTGGTAGCTCATACCGACGTCTGAAAGGTGTGTATTCCACTTTCTTCTTCCTTCCTGTCGACCGACCGTACTAAGGGAGGGAGTTGGCTGTGCGCAGGTTCGCTGATTCGCCATCCTTTGCGAATCAGACGTCTGGAAGTTGTACCAGATGGCGGGAGTGACATCCAGACGTCCAGGGTGACTACCGGACGTCTGGGAGCTAGGACAGACGTCCCCGTAGACTTCTGGACGTCTGGGAAACCACACTGAACAGGTAATTCTCTGATCCACTGTTTAAGACGTCTGGAAGAAGTTCCAGACGTCTGATTTTGCACAGTATTGTCTTTTTTGACCCGTTTAGGACTCGTTCGGGCTCCGTTTTCCGTGATTCGAGTTGCGTTCTTTTCAAAATTAATTCCTCTACCCGTCTACAGTAGCTATACACTGTTTTGAGACACTCCCTGTGGTTGATCCTTGTGATAGGACCTCGTTCAGTTGCAGTCTTGGGAGTCGCGGAGGCACGCGGGATTCCCGATCATGCCCCCATTACTCCCGTTGTACCTGGTATAGTGGCTTAAGTTTATTATTAAAATATGTTAAAGTATGGAACCATAACTAGAATCTAGGACATTGCATGAATTCTAGGAATGAGAAATGTATGGAATGATAGCTCCTAGGTGATGCATGAATCCTAGGGCTGGAAACTAGTTGTATGCTAGATCCTAGGATGTGGCATGAACCCTAGGATGGAAAAACTAGTGGAATGTATAATACTGCAGTCTTGGAAAAATGGAAAGGAATATAAAGCTGCCTGTAAATTGAATTAACAGCTGCCGGTTATGAATAAAGAAACATGATTGAGATCATGGATTGTGAGGACGTGAAACTGGAAGGTGAAACATATGATGTTCTGAGATAAAGAGCTGGAACCCTACGGGGAATTAGGAGTGGAACTCCTGGAAAGAAAAAGGAATGGAACTGAGATGTAGTTTGTGCTGTCTCTTGGGTACGCAGTACCAAGGGAAGTACCTGTACCTGTTTAGTGCAGAGTGGGGCCAGCCACCCCAGGGACCCGGGGTTAGGATTGGCCGCTCTGTACCGACTTGTTGGCCCTCGTGTACGTAGTACTGAGGAGAGCTACTAGTGTTAGGAGAGTACTAGCTACCCCACGGGCCCCGGGGTTCTGCTAGCCTCCTTCACCGACTTGTTAGGCCCACTAGGGCAAACCAGGGTAGTCAGGCGAGGGTGCGTGGACTGTGGAGGGGCAAGGCCCCGGTTTGGTTACTGTGGAGGGGTTGGACCCTTGTTACTGAGAGGGCTCTGCCCTGGTTCCGTGCTGTGCTTTGGGCGCACCCGTTAACGGAAACGACTGACCGCGTGCCAGTGCGGGCTAGCTACCTGTGCGTTTATCGCGCGTGCCGTAGTCACCGTTACGTCTGTCAGTGACCTTGGGGTGGTTGACTGAGGGTAGGATCACCACGGGGGACTCTCCCGGCTAGGAGAGCACCACGTGCTACTTCTACTTTTGAAAAAGACTGCAATCACGATCGTTCCCATGAGGACATTCAAAATCAAGTAAAGGATCTGAGAAATAAATGAAATAGTGAGAAAATTGAAAGATGTAAATAAAGGAAGTAATAGAACATAGCAGCTACTGTACACTCTACTGTTGCCTTTAGTTTGTTGCCACTCTACTCATCGTTTTGCTGACGTGTTACACTCGTTACCTTTTTCAGGACCAGGTGTTGAGCAGCCAGGGTCGGCGGCTGCAGAGGACGCTGGCCCGAGTAGGGTCCAGTAGAGTTTACCACAGTCTTTTGTACCTCTTTTGTTTCTGTTCTAGTGAGTAGTTTTTGTTTCCGCTGTACTTTCTTTACCTGCAGTTCTTGTTATATGGTAAATGTTGTTCTACTGTTGTGGTGGTACCTACTGTAGTAGTTTCTTTCCTTACTGCTGTACTTTCTTACTGTTAGAGATATTAATGCTGAATGTGGTTTATTTTACTGTCGTTTGGTTACTTCCTCGTTGGACGACTAGGTCTTGGGATTAGTCGAGTCGGTCCGGTTCTCATGTCTCGTAGGGACTCGGGAACCGGGTCGTTACACACTCTCTCTCTCTAATTTTTGTAACATAATTGAGAACTTTTATACTTCTAGAATTCTAGTTGCTCCCTGAGTTCGACCTTGGGAAAATTTTTATTCCGAGTAAAAAAATTTCTGTAGTAATCTAGTGGCTGTTTTTTCATATACTACAACGATCATAAACATAATGACGGAACTAGCTCAAACCAGCCGGTTACTATTTTGGCGCCGTTGCCGGGGAGCAACGGCTATTCTAGAAGCCATAAAATCTCTATTCTTGAGTTTTTACTGATCTCTTCCCTTTTGTGTGCAGGTACAGGAAATCGAGAGGACAACAAGCAACCGCACAACAACCACTCCGAGGACAGGTAATTTTCTATCCTCTCACTTTAAGCCCTAAATTCTAAAGCGGAAGAAAAAGAAAAAACAAGCAATATAGGTATAACCTATCTTCCATACCTAGTAAATCATCAAAGCTGCATGTTTTCAATTTCAACCCACTATTTCTGCACACACTATTAAGGGTATTTAATGGCTAACACCTTCTTTCCTGAACCGTAATTACCCAACAAGGAGCTAACTGGACCAAATAGAGCCAACATAAGATTTAACATTAGGGTTTTAGAGACACACTTCTTAAGCAAGAATTGAGAAATCCCAAAAGAAGTGTGCCTAAGCCATTGATTGAAAATACCTATTCAAAGAAACCCTAAGCAATTTGACTCTTAAAAACACTTGAACCCTAAAAAGACCAGACCTAGTATGCTCTCAAAGGAATTAATAGGTGAAGTTGACCCCTTGGGTCAACCAACTTTCAACTTAGGTCACTCCTTGCGCTCAAAAGGCTAAAGTTTAAGTGAAAACCTAAGCACCTTGATCTTAAACTAAAAGTGGTAGACTTAAGAGGTCAAGATCCCCATTCTGGTCTACCTGGAATCTCAGTGATAAGAGAGGTCGGGTGGGGGAAACCCTGTAACCCGTGGGGACGCTCTACCATGTAGGGGTGTTCGCGGGACTCACCATCTCTGGTTGCCCAGGTAATTCTCAGGTGGTCGATCTTTTGATTAAGGGGTCCATCTTCCCCGAACTTCTATAGTCACCCAACATTCTGGGTGCCTTGATTGGGTCCAGCACCTGCTAAACTCATCTTCTCCATCAGTGTATGTTTGGTAGGAGGTCCTTGAAACCTCCTTTACAACGTCACTCTCCTCGAGGCCGAGCCTCAGTGCCCTTGTTTGAGCAAACAACACTTCACATAGACTGCTCCAAATCATCCGGAGATGTGTCTCGGAAGGTGAAATCAATGATATAAGTAGTAGTATAGTTTAGTTAGATTTAGGTATACTAACTAGGACAAATTGTTAGTCATAAGTTGTGAGAGCCTATTCTCACACATTCATTGTAATAACTGTGGACTTTTTGGACTTTTTTCTTCTACTCCTCTCTCATCGATACGGTTTTTCCGTTACGGTTTTCCGAATCGATTTCTTTCTTAGTTTTTGCTTGTTGCATATAAAGAAAAAATCAATCAAAAAGATCTCAGCCTTATCAAGCAGCACCATATCCTTAGGCATCCATCTTAGGTTGCATACTTTTCTGCTAAATTTCAATTCAAGTCATATTTGCATATAGAAGATTGCTGGAGTCAGGTTCTCATTCTTTACTTTTCTCCAACTCTTGTCATCATTGCATTTGACTTAAAATTAAAGAAGACCATCTTTTGTATTGAACTGAGTAAAAAGCGAGATAAGCAGCGTAGAAATCACCTCATAATCACTTGAACTAAATCAAAAGGAGATATTAACTTTGTGTGAAACCTTGATTGAGATTTTTATCACCTTGTGTTGATTGCTATTGTGCACACAGCACGATCACTCAAGGTCACAACACACAGGTTTCTACCTCATCTCCTTCTGCAACCACAGGATCTGGATTCGCAAGCTAAGTCTTATCCAGACTCCCAGTGGATTTTAGAGGCTTGCACATCGCTAAGTTTATCTTAAGACACGTACAATTATTTGAAACAATTGCTTGCGTACAACATAATTTTACGTAGCAGCCTCTAGGAAAAAATTTTGATTCATCTCGCTTGCTTGGTCTTCTGAATTGATTGAGATTTAATTGTGGCTTTTAGCTTTCTGTGAAGTTGGCTACAATTTTCCCATTGAGTTGTGATGAATTGAAGTAAACGTGTTTTCAAAAACCAACTCAATGGAAGGTAGGAGATCCTAGAACCCAGAACTTGTACTCCCCTTGGGTACTGATACCCAAGCTATTGCATCTTCCTCTTTGTCTTCCACTTCTAATCCCTTACCTCCTGAGTCTCAAACTCCTATCCACTATTCTACTCACCAAGAGGATGATCTTGAGTCGTCATAATTCGAGGATTTTGAAGAGCTTCCTCCACACTTAATTGCACATCCTCCACCACCACAACCACCTATCCCTAGGTTCCAACCTCCACCTTATCCTAATCTTCCTAACCCATCCCCGAAGAGAGGACCTATGCCTCATCTTCAGCACCTTCTCGAAACACAACTACAAATGAATACCTTAACCCAACAGGTGCAACAGCTTGCTCAAGCTGTTAATCTCTAAGCTAACCCCCAACCACAACCACCTCAGCCTAGAAATCCTCAGGCACCACCCCAACTTCGTAGACCTCGACTACGGGATTACTATAATTCCGCAGTTGCTCAACCAATGCCTGTGGTACGTTATCCTAATGGGGGTCGTGTTGCTGAATTGAAGCCAAACATTATAGCACTCATTCCTCACTTCCATGGACTTGCTTTTGCGGATCCTTTTCAGCATTTAGAGGGGCTAAAGAATCTTGCCCAAACTTTGGGTCTGCAAGGACATGATCAGCACACGCTTTTAATGAAAATGTTCTTTTCATTGAAAGATAAGGCAGCTTTTTGGTTTCGAACACTTGCACGGACTACACCTATAGGTTGCTGGGTTTCTTTAGAACATGAGTTCTTAAAGAAGTACTTTCCTGTAGGTCGCACTAACGCCTTAAGGCGTGCCATCACTACATTCACTCAGAATTCAGGAGAACAAATGCACGAGGCTTGGGAGAGATTCCACGAGCTTCTGAGAAAATGTCCCCACCATGGTGTCCCATGCTGGCAATAGGTCCAAATCTTCTACCATGGGCTCCTTGATGACACACAGAATTTTGTAGATGCTGCTTGTGGAGGCAATTTCCTGTGTCGAGACGAGGACTCAGCCTTTGAGCTCTTTGAAGGCATGGCCGAAAACTCTATTAATAATCCTTCAATGAGCATGCTTAATAGAAAGTCCTCACATTCCCACTCACACACTGGGGTACACGAAGCCCAATCCAGTAGCAGAGACTTAGAGATAGTGGTTAGTCAACTGGATAAAGTGGGCTTAATCGAGAAGAAAGTAGATGAGATATGGAAATATCTCTCAAAACCTTCATCTTCTTCTCAATCACCAGCACAAAACACTTCTTCTCAATTTCCCACAGGGAGGGAAACCATGAATAATCTTTCTGTGACACAAACTGCATTATCGGATTTCCCATTTCCATATCCTTCATCGGTTGGAGGAACTGTTGTCCCTCCCTTCACTAACTTCCCTGCACCTTCTGGAGCTTTGGAGGAGCTCCATGCCATTCATAATGACCCTTTCGCACAAACCTACAACCCTGGATGGCGCAATCATCCAAATTTCTCGTGGTCGGGAAATTCACAGAGACCTCATTTTCAACAACCGTCTGCACCACCACAGCACAACCCGATCCGAGCACCGCCTCCACAATCACATGGATATCCACTGCGTGCCTACCAGCAACCCCAACTTAGGCCCACCCAATACTCTCAATCTGGGCCAACACGAGATGACCAGTTGGGGTCTATCGTGAAAGCTCTTGCTGATATGCAACAACAGAATATTGCTATGCAGCAGAGACAGGACGCGGCCTTAGCTGAGATGAGAAACTAGCTGTCACACTTGACAGAGTCCCGTCAACCACATTCACTCCCATCTCAAGCACAACCCAACCCTAGGAACATGTAGAGGTATGTTCAACCTAGATCGGCAGTGTAAGGTCAAGCACATGTCATTTCACAACCCTTACACGACACTGAATTCTTCACAGACTCAAGTTCTTCTTTTGCCCAACCACAACCACCTTTGCTACCTAACACTGATTTACCATCTACCTCTAGGGCCGAACTAAATGCCATAGTCACTAGGAGTGGTAAAAGCACACTAGATCCACCTCTTCCTACTTCTACTGCTTCTACTTCCACTCCTCCACTTCCTACTTCTCCTTTACCTAGGACTGAACCTCTTGTCACTACTCCTGTACCTTTTCCTAAAGCTTTAAAGAAGAATGAGAAAGGAAAGAAAAAGACCTGTGTGGCACCTGAGGAGGATTTTCTTAAGCTCTTTGAGCAAGTCCACATAAACATCCCCTTGTTGGATGCGATTCGCCACATTCCTCTTTATGCTAAGTTTTTAAAAAACATATTGATGAGAGCCTCATCATGAACCCTAACTAGCACAATTTAATCTAAATAAGTGTGAAGAAGCTCCTACAAAACTTAAAGAAAAGCTTAACTAAGAGAATTCTGAATTAAAGAATGAGACAAATCATATGGGGTAAAACTATAATTTTACCAATGTAGTACGCAAACATGGTAATTAAGGGTCTAAACACAGGTCAAATAAGCTTGATAAGGAGGGAAGTGGGATGATCTGATCTGAAAAGGGTTATAGCAACTTCTAGGAATTAAATGACATTCTGTAACCCTAAAATAAACCCACTTTAATTGACGAGGTTTGAGGCAGGATAAAAATCAACTAAACCCTCTAAAATTCATGGAAAAATATTCCCTAGGGTTTAGAACTTTCAATTTGGCCTTTGCAACCTATTTTGACCTAAAATGAGAACCATGCCTAATTTATGACCTAATTTGGGTTTTTGTGAAAATTGACTGATCAAACATGGTCAAACCTAAAATCAAATTTCACCATTAAAATCCTTAGGTTCAAATTAGGCTGGTATAAAAATTTGGGCCTAGGAAAAGACCATCTTAACTGACTTTACAAATTGGTCTTCTTGAATTACTTTTTGACCCTTATCTTTTGAAACCCTTACACATTGCCCCATATCTTTCTCGTCGTTCTTTGCAGAACGGTCCTCCCTGCCATTTTAAGCAGTGCCATACCTCCGGCGACCTTGCGCGGAGGATGGCGCTGCGCAGGGCATGGCGCCCGTTCTCAGGAACGAACGGGAGGTTCCCTGCGTCGTCCTCTGTCGCATGGCCCCTCCCCTATGTCTTGCAACCGCCCACGCCTCTCGTGCGAACGCACGAAAGGCATGGGTCTCCTTCTCCGGCCATCTTCGGCGTGCTTTGCACGTCGTTCCCTTGGGCCGCTCTCCTCGCCAGCGCCTTTATAAGGAGTGACAGGGGCTACTGTCCAAGGTAAGCTAGTTCTGGTCGAGAAACTCCCCCTCTTTCGTCTCCTCTCTCTCCGGTCAGATTGCCCAAGCTTCCGGCGAACTCTCCTCCTCCTCCTTGTCGCTTTACTGCCAAACCTGCAGCAGAGCCCACTCTGCCTTGTCTTCCCACGCAGGCCGCACCAGCTAGCGTCCTCCGATCTCCTCGTCGCCGATAACCACCTCCTGGGCACCTTCGTCCCAAGCGCCGGCAGGTATGCGTCGAGCAACGCCTCCATCCCTCTTCATCAATTAGGTAGGTAAAAACTTTCCTCTCTCTCTGTGTGTTATTTCCCCCTTCTTAATTTACCATTTTGGCCCCCTGACCACCACTGTCCATCACCACCTTCCCCATCTTCGGCCGTTCTCCGGCGAGGCGTTCTCGCCACTCCACACCTCCATCTGCCTCGCCAGCTACCCATTAAGCTTCGCGACATCTCACTGACACCAAATCCGCCCTCCATTCACTTCCTAGCACCTCCAGACCACCCCCCGAGCGCACCCACTCTCACGCACGCAGTGTGCCCTAGGCGCACGGCCACAGGCACGCTCGCGTCTCGCCGACCCCCACACCGCCTTTGCCATCTTCTGATGAAGCTCCCTGCGTTGTCTGACGTGGCCGTGAGGCCGTCTTCGTGATTTCAGGGTTCACCCTCCTCGCCACCATTGACGAGTAGCAGGAGCTGCTTTGCAGGTAGCTCTAGACTTCTTCGGCCCCAGGCGCAGGCCCCAGGCAGCGCGGGGCACTTCCGCGGAGACGCCTAGGTTCTCATTTGGGGTCGCGAGCCTTCGCTGCTGCCCCAATTGCGTGAGGCCTTCTCTCGCGAGCGCCCGAGATCGGAGGTGGGACTTTAGTCCCACCTCGTAAGTGTGTGGCCTCAAGCCCACACTTAAATTGTTTTTGTGATATGAGCCGATTGCCTACGATACACACGGGGTGAAGTCCCTCACCTATCACCGCCCTTGTCCATGAGCTCACCACGCAGATCAGGCGCGATCCGACCTGGCACTCCTGTGCACCCCTCGCGCACCACCCACACCGGTGCGCCTGGACCCGGGCGCGCGACCCGACCGGATTACCCGACTCTGGGAGAGCTTTCCAAAGAGTGATCCAGAGAGAGAGAGACGCGGGGAAGGGGTAGTGTAGGTTTTGCTCTAATGTGTGTGTGTGTGCGCAGGAAGCTGAAGAAACGAGAAGGGGAGCGGCGGCCGCAACTTAGCCGCGCAGAAGAAGAAAGGAAGGAAAGAAGCTAAAGGAAAAGCAGAGGAGCTGCATTGTAGCAACCGAGTGGTTAAGTCGTCTGTGCGCTGAATCAAACGTCGGCGAGAAAGAAGGAGAGTTAGAGAGGAAAGAAGAAGAAAGAGGGACCGTTGAAGAGGAAGCAAGGAAAGAAGAAGATGAAGAAGAAGAAAGAAGAAGCAGAGAAGAAGAAGAAGAAGAAAGAAGAAGGCAGGCTGAAGAAGAAGAAGAAGAAGAAAGAAGACGCAGAGAAGTAGAAGAAGGAAGAAGAAGCAGAGAAAAAGAAAGAAAGAAGAAGCAGAGAAAAAGAAAGAAAGAAGAAGCAGAGGGGAGTAGCTGAAGAAAGAGAAGAAGAAAAAACTAATTACCCTCTTTCTCTCTCTCTCTCTCTTAATTTTTGTAAAACCTTATATATATTGTGAATTTATAGGCTACTAGAATTTTGGTTTGCTCTCTGAGTTCGATCTCAGGAAACTCTTCATTCCGAGTAATAAATTGTATTAGACTGGTAACTGCTTTGTTATATACCACAATGACTATAATAACTATAAAGACAAACAAAGTGGCAGCGCACCAGTTTTTGACGTCGTTGTCGGGGAGCATCGGCTCTTCTAGAGGCTATTAATTCACAATTTTTGAGTTTCAATTGATTAATCTCCTCTCTTTTGTTGTGTAGGCACAGGAAATCAGGAGGACAAGAAGCAGCCGCACAACAACCACACCTAGGACAGGTAATTTTGTATCCTCTCATTTTAACCCCTAAATTCTAAAGAGGAAGAAAAAGAAAGAAAAAATAATTTAGGCATAACCTGTCTTCCATACTTAGTAAATCACCAAAGCTGTCTGTTTTCAATTTCAACACAGTATATCTGTACATCCATTAAGGGTATTTAGGGCTAACACCTTCTTGCTTGAGCCCTAATTACCCAATCTAAAGGAAACTAACTGGACCAAGTAGAGCTAATATAAGATTCAAAATTAGGATTTTAGAGACACACTTTCTAAGCAAGAATTGAGAATTCCCAAAAGAAGTGTGCTCAAGCCATTGTTTGAAAGCACCCATTTAGAGAAACCCTAAGAAATTTGGCTCTTAAAAATAGTTGAACCCTAAAAGACAAAGACCTAATAAGCTTTCAAAGGAACTAGTAGGTGAAGTTGACCCCTTGGGTCAACCAACCTTGAAATTAGGTCACTCTTTGCACTCCAAAGGCTAAAGTTCAAGTGAAATCCTAAGCACCTTGATCCTAACTAAAAGTGGTAGACTTAAGAAGTCAAGGTCCCCATTCTAGTCTACCTGGAATCTCAGTGACAAGAGAGGTCGGGTGGGGGAAACCCTGTAACCCGTATGGGCGCTCTACCATGTAGGGGTCTTCGCAGGACTCACCCTCTCTGGCTGCCCAAGTAATTCTCAGGTGGACAATCTTTTGATTAGGGGGTCCATCCGCCCCGAACCTCTATAGTCACCCAACATTCTGGGTGTCTTGATTGGGTCCAGCACCTGCTAAACTCATCCTCTCCATCAGTGTATGTTTGGTAGGAGGTCCTTGAAACCTCCTTTAGAAATTCACTCTCCTCGAGGCCGAGCCTCAGTGCCCTTGTTTGAGAAAACAACACCTCACATCGACCTCTCCTCGGACTCCGAACCCAACTCACCTTCTTCTTCCATAATGGCTCAGCCAATTGAGGACAAAAACAATCTGGAGAACCAGCTCCAGCGACTCAATGACCTCTTCCAGAACTTTGTGCACCAACCGCAGCGTCCTATGATGCGGGACCATTATAATCCTGCTGCGGTGGCTATTGAGCCTCGAGTCAGAATCCCGACTGGAGGACCTGATTCTGAATTAAAGCCCAATATGATTCATGCGATACCTAAATTCCATGGGCTTAATTCTGAAGACCCCTTCCAGCACATTAAATAGCTAAAGCATCTGGTCCAGACTTTCGGGTCAGATGCGCAAAATTGGGATATTCTCCTCATGAAGATGTTCTCCTTCTCCCTTATGGACAAGGCCTCGCATTCGAACCAAACACAGACCCAGCCGATCAACAATTGGGAGGAACTTCAGTCCGAGTTCTTGAAGAAGTTCTTCCTCGTTGGTCGAACCAATGCCTTGCGCCATCAGATTACCCACTTCATGCAACAAACGGGAGAACCTCTCCATGAGGCATGGGATCGCTTTCAAGATCTCATGAGGAAGTGCCCTCATCACGGAGTTCCTAAATGGGAATAAGTTCAGTCTTTTTACCGGGGACTCCGTGAGGATATTAGGCTTTTCGTCAATGCAACTTGCGGAGGGAATATCATGGGTCAGCATGAGGACACCGTGTGGGAGATTTTCGAAAATATGTGCGAGAACTCCATCAATAATGACTCCATGGGATTATTTGACAGGACGAATACCCGCGCATCGACGAACCATAGGGGAGCACACGAGACGTAGGGCCTGTCCGCATCAGTCGACCTGGAATTGATGGCCAGTCGATTGGACATGGTCTTTATTATTGAGAAGAAGGTGGATGAGCTGACTCAGCACTTGCAGCGAGCCACCTCCGCGCATAATTCCTTTGCACAGCCTCCTTCCATACGGGAGATTGTACAAAGCATTTTCCACCGACCTTCTCCTGGGTTGGAACCATATCCACCCCCATCTGACTCTTGGATCGGAGGATCCTCCAACCCTTTCTATACTAGCCGGGGGAATCCCACTCCCTCATTCTCTGACTCTTTGGAGGCTCCTTAGACCTGCGAGGACCTCAACGCCATCCAGAATGACCCATTTTCCAATACCTACAATCCTGGATGGCGAAACCATCCCAACTTCCAGTGGGTGGGAAATTCCCAAACTCAAAGACTACCCTTTCAGCCCCGTCCACAACCACCTCGTCCTCACCAGCCGCCTCAGCCTCGACCCAACCCTACTTATCCATCCAGGCCAAACCAAGACCAAATGTCCCTCATCCTTCAGACTCTGGTTGACATTCAGAGAATGAATGTGGCTATTCAGAAGCAACACATGGACGAAATCACAGAGGTTCGAAACCAACTGGCCCAGCTGGTAAATTCTCGCCAGCCAGTCACACTTCCTTCCCAACCTCTTCATAACCCTAATAACGTGCTGACCCAGCGGCGCGTTATGAACCCAAACTCGGGCCAAGCACACATGGTTTATTAGGCCCCCTCTTTTCCTTCACTTGACGGGATGGAGGCCACAACTTCTTATGCGTGTTATCAGCAGCAACCCATCCTATCAAACCCTAACCAGAACCTGGCAGGACTGAATTCTGTGACCACCAGCAGTGGTAAGGAGACCCAAGATCCACCTTATCCAGACCACTCCAAGCCTGGTAGTGACCCAAAACTTAGGACAGTAATCCAGGACGTTCCTATCCCTGTCCTAGATCAAAGACCTAGATCTATCCTAGAAGAACCAAGTAAGGTTCCATTCCTCGAGGCCTTGACCGAGGGAAAGAAGACAACCAAATCACTGGCTCTTGAGGAGGACCTGGTCAAGCTCTTTGAGCAGCTCCAAATAAACAACCCCTTGATGGATGCGATTCACCACGTACCGGCTTCCGCATGATTCTTGAAGAATGTATGTACACCTCAGCGTAAGCCGCGAACCAAGAGTAGGAGTCCAATTGTACTGTCAGAGCAAGCCAGCTCTGTAATCCTGAGCTGACTCCCACCCAAGGCAAATGACCCAGGAACTCCCCTGATTTCATGCAAAATAGGTGAAACTCAGTTCGACAGAGCATTGCTAGACTTGGGTGCTTCCATAAATTTGATACCCACATCCTTACTTAACCACCTAGAAGAATCTGAGCTAAAATCGACTGAGGTGCCACTACAGTTAGCAGATCGATCTATAAAGTCACCTAAAGGGATTCTTGAGGATGTTATTGTAAGAGTGCGGGATTTCTATTTCCCTGTGGACTGCATAGTCTTAGACATGGACGCACCTGAAAATCCTAAGGATACACCAATCATTCTAGGGAGACCTTTCTGGGCCACTGCTAGGGCCAAGATTAGTTGTGAGGAGGGCCAAGTGGAACTGAAATTTGGGAATCAAACCCTCAAAATTGATATCTTTAAGGCCCAACAAGGAATCAATTGCGATGTCATTGAACAAATCTATGATATTAGAGCTTTGGTTGATGAAACACAGTTTGAGAATAACCTGATTATGCCTCATCAACCACAGAAAGATCTTGAACCGCAATTAGAGGAGTCAGACCCTGATTCAGACAAACCCATAACTCCTATCCTTGAACCTCACACTTACCCTAAACCACCTGCTGCTGCTGATAACCCCATTCTTGAACTAAAACCCCTTCCTGATCATTTGAAATACATCTTTTTGGGTTCTAATCAGACTTTTCCTGTGATTATCAATTCTAAGCTCACTCCTGATCAGGAATCCCGTCTGATTACTGTTCTCCAGCAACATCGCAAGGCCATTGGTTGGACTCTCCTTGACTTGACTGGAATAAGTCCCTCTTATTGCACACACCGTATCTATTCTAAAGAGGGCGCATGACCTTCCCGTGAGATGCAGAGACGTTTGAATCCCAATCTGTAGGAGGTTGTGAAAAAGGAGATCATTAAGTGGTTAGATGCAGGGATCATCTACCTGATCTCCGATAGTCGTTGGGTGAGCCCAATTGAGGTTGTGCCTAAAAAGGCAGGGCTCACCACCATTACGACTGAAATCGGAGAGATCATACCTACCCGAATAGCCAACTCGTGGAGAGTCTGCATAGATTACCGAAGACTCAATTCCTCCACAAAGAAGGATCATTTCCCACTACCTTTCATCGATCAGATTCTCGAGAAATTGGCGGGAAATCAATTCTTCTGCTTTCTTGATGGGTACTCCAGTTATAACCAAGTGGCTATTCATCCTGAGGACCAAGAGAAGACCACGTTCACCTACCCCTTCGAGACATACGCATTCCGATGGATGCCTTTCGATCTCTGCAATGCACCCGCGACTTTTCAGCAGTGCATGCTTGCCATATTCTCTGATATGGTAGGTGATTATCTGGAAGTCCTCATGGATGACTTCTCAGTTTTCGGGGCATCATTTGATGATTGCCT
Organism: Thalassia testudinum; assembly: GCA_037157565.1. Lineage (NCBI taxonomy): Eukaryota > Viridiplantae > Streptophyta > Magnoliopsida > Alismatales > Hydrocharitaceae > Thalassia > Thalassia testudinum. The sequence goes on from JAZHRO010000022.1 coordinate 100,887,256, forward strand.
CCAGCGCTTGGTTCATATACTCAGGCGTTACATCGATGCAAATTTGGTTCTTTCCTGGGAAAAGAGCACTTTATGGTGCCTGAGGGGATCGTCCTAGGAGATCTAATTTCTGAGAAAGGCATCCAAGTGGATCGAGCCAAGGTTGATCTAATTTCTCGGCTTCCTATGCCTAGCTCGATCAGGGGCATCCGTTCTTTTCTAGGGCGTCGATTTTTACCGTCGTTTCATTCCTGATTTTTCAAAGATCGCACGCCCCCTGACTACCCTTCTCTCTAAGGATGTATCCTTTGAGATCTCCAAGGAAGGCACTCAAGCCTTTGAGAACCTTCGTGACTGAGTCACCTAGGCCCCGATCCTATAGTCCCCTGATTGGTCTCAACCCTTTGAGATCATGTGCGATGCATCTAATTTCGCTGTAGGAGCGGTTCTGGGGCAGAAAGTTGATGGGAAACCCGTGGTCATTTACTACTCTAGTAAGACAGTTGATGAGGCTCAGCGTAAGTACACAGTTACGGAGAAAGAGCTACTAGCCATAGTATTTGCCCTTGAAAAATTTCGATCTTATCTCCTGGGTTCCCACGTCATCATCTACTCGAATCACACAGTTGCGAGGCATCTCCTTGCCAAGAAGGACGCGAAGCCCCAACTAATCCGATGGATCTTGCTGTTGTAAGAATTTGACCTCGAGATTCGCGACAAGGCGGGAAGACTAAACGTGGTAGCTGACCATTTGTCTCGCCTTCCTTCTGAGATCATCAACCCTTCTGGACCCTTCACGGAGCATTTTCCTGATGAGCACTTACTGATTATTGGTACTAGACTTCCATGGTTTGCTAATATAGTAAACTACTTGGCATCTCATCAGATCCCGTTTGATTGGCCGAAGGCCAAGAAAGACAAATTGCGCTCGGATGCCAAGTACTACATCTGGGAAGACCCGTACCTCTTCCGCATAGGTGCTGACTAGATCATCCGGCGATGTATCCCGGAGGGTGAAATCAATGATATTCTCTCCTTCTGCCATGACCAGGCATGCGGTGGCCACTTCTCTGTGCACAAAATCGCATCAAAAATCCTTCAGTGTGGCTTTTATTGACCCACTTTACTCAAGGACGCATACAATCACTGCAAGGCATGCAGTCGTTGTCAAACTTTGGGCAACATGAGCCATCGCGACATGATGCCTTTGCAGCCGATTCTCGTATGCGAAATCTTCGATATTTGGGGGATTGATTTTATGGGCCCCTTTCCTGTTTCGGATGGCTTCGAGTACATTCTGCTGGCTGTGGACTACGTGTCCAGATGGATCGAAGCCATACCGACCCGAACCTGTGATCATAAAATCGTTATCAAATTCATTCATCACAATATCTTCTCACGGTTTGGGATTCCTCCTGCAATCATCTCTGACAGGGGGACCCATTTTACAAATGCTCAGTTCAGGTCACTGATGACCAAATACGGGGTGTCTCACCGAATCTCCACTCCTTATCACCCCCAGACTAATGGTCTAGCTGAGTTATCAAATCGGGAGATCAAGAAAATCCTGCAGGTCACTGTTCAGCCTGATAGGATGGACTTGTCGTCCCGACTTCCGGAAGCTTTGTGGGCTTATAGGACCGCCCCACAAAATCCAACTAGGCAAGTCTCATTTTAGATTGGTGTACGGGAAGGCGTGTCACCTTCCCGTTGAACAGGAGCACAAAGCCTGTTAGGCGGTACGGAGCTGTAATGTAGATCTTTCTAAGGCTAGAACCCACAGAAAGCTTCAGATAAGCGAGATTGATGAATTTCGCCTTGATGCGTAAGAGAACTCGTGAATCTATAAAGAGCAGGTTGAAGCCTTCCATGACAAGCACATATCTAGAAAGATCTTTCATCCTGGTCAGAAGGTCCTACTCTTTGATGCCCGACTCAAACTCTTCCCTGGGAAACTGCGATCCAAGTGGGTCGGACCATACCTTGTCCGACAAGTTTTTGGAAATGGAGCCGTCGAAATCAGTCTGCTCAGCCATGATTCCGAACCTTTTATTGTGAACGGTCAGAGACTCAAACCGTTCATCGATGTAACCTCTACATATTTGGCTGAGTCATCATTTATCCTCCATTTTCCCTGTGCAAATTGCGCCCAACCGATGGCGTAAAACTCAGCGCTCAACGGGAGGCAGCCCGTCATTCTTTTTGAAAAAACCCAAAACCTTTTCTGACACCTCTTCACACTTAAGGTTCACCCTTTAGGATAGCCGACTCGACCTCAGGTGCTTGCATCTGAGATTAGAAATCGTCCACAATAGTCACCCTGACCATTTACTCATTAAAACATCTATCCTAATGTATGAACTAAGTTAAATAAAATCCTCCTAAGTTACAATGAGGACATTGCAAATCTTAGGCTGGGGGGGGGCATGAAAGTGCAAAACTCACAAGAAAAGGTTTTAAACAAAAAAATTCACATATGCCAAAAGCACCATAAAAATTAAAAAAATTTCAAAAAAATAATAAAATGAGAGGAGGAAAGAAATTTTGTGGACTCTACAAAGGAGGAGGAGAAAAAGAATAAAATGATAAAAAGGAGCACAAAATGAAAGAAAAAAGATAGTCATTAGTATGAAATTAAGGAGTTAACCTAAGTTCTAGACCTCATTCAGGAAAAGAAATGGAAAGTGCACAGTGAGATTAGTAAGAATGCAAACCTTAGGTATTCTTGGATAGACTCTTAGTACCCATTAAGATCAATATATTCCTCAAGAGGTTGAAGAAAATGAAAAGCTTAAGTATTAGGTCCAAGGCTTAGGGAGTATTTGACCTCGTTAATTAACTTTTGGTTTACGGGACTCAGTAACCTAAGCTCCCAAATTTCACACACAGCCTGGTTCACTAAGCATAAAAATCAAAATCTCGCAGAAACGTTGCAAAAATTCTGAAAATGACACCTAGAGTAGGAGTGGCCGATCAACACAAGTTGATTTGGATGAGTTCCCAGTGCGGAGAGGTGGGGAATTCCCCTCGAAGATGCGTAACAAAATATCACTTCCTCGGTGCTTGTCTCTTAGGATATTTACATATCCTACTGGGGGCATGTAAGCACTCTGCTAGTTCAGATTCCATGGATGGCATTATCACGAAGTGTCAATTGCTAAGGTCTGAATTCGACCACGGAACACCATGGATGGGATTATCTCGAAATCTCGAAAGCCAGGGTTCTAGGGGTTACCATGGGCGGTGCTATCTCGAAGCATCGACTGCCAGGAACCCTTGAGGATTGATGATGGGGACAAGGAATCTGATATAGACCGTGTTGAGAAGCCAATCCTAAGGTAGAATTAAAAAGAAAAAGAGAGAGAAAACTCTCGAAACATATAAATCTTCTACCTCTCTTTCTTACAAAACGCACTGCGAACTGAACTAGGGCTAAAATTATCCCAAGAACAGGTGCTTTAGCCATAAAGTCCAATAAGCCTTAGGTTAGCTGCTGTAGGCCTTAAAAACCTTTGCTAAGGACTGAGGCTAAGGCTAGATAGATCTGGATCTTGGTTGGTACTAGAGTACCTTTTAGGGTTATGGATGGCATTCTGACCTAATCAAGGTTACAAAAGAAAAAGCACGTATCTAAACTCAATAAGAACTTCATGGTGTAGAATTAGTGTTGAAACCTTAAAATTTTGCTGAGGGACTAGCAAAAGCGAGTCATGGGGGTATGATGAGAGCCTCATCATGAATCTTAACTAGCACAATTTAATCTAAATAAGTGTGAAGAAGCTCCTACAAAACCTAAAGAGAAGCTTAACTCAGAGAATTCTGAATTAAAGAATAAGATAAATCATAAGGGGTAAAACTGTAATTTTACCAATGCAATACACAAACAGGGTAATTAAGGGTCTAAACGTAGGTCAAATAAGCGTAATAAGGAAGGAAGTGGGATGATCTGATCTAACAAGGGTTATAGCAACTTCTAGGAATTAAATGACATCTTGTAACCCTGAAATAAACCCACTTTAATTCATGAGGTTCGAGGAAAAATAAAAATCAACTAAACCCTCTAAAATTCATGAAAAAATATTCCCTAGGGTTTAGAACCTTCAATTTGACCTTTGCAACCTATTTTGACCTAAAATGAGAACCATGCCCAATTTATGACCTAATTTGGGTTTTTGCGCAAATTGATCGGTCAAATGTGGTCAAACCTAAAATCAAATTTCACCATTAAAATCCTTAAGTTCAAATTAGGTTGGCATAAAAATTTGGGCCTAAGAAAAGACCATCTTGACCGACCTTACACATTGGTCCTCTTAAATTACCTTTTGACCCTTATCTTTTGAAACCCTTACACATTGCCCCCTATCCTTCTCGATGTTCTTTGCAGAACGGTCCTCCCTGCCATTCTGAGCAGGTGCCATACCTCCGGTGACTTTGCGCGGAGGATTGCACCGCGCAGGCTATGGCGACCATTCTCAAGAATGAATGAGGGGTTTCCTACGTCGTCCTCTGTCGCATGGACCCTCCCTTGAGACCTGCAGTCGCCCATGCCTCTCGTGCGAACGCATGAAAGGCATGGGTCACCATCTCCAGCCATCTCCGGCAAGCTTCGTACGTCACTCCCTCGGGCCACTCTCCGCGCCAACGCCTTTATAAGGAGCGGCTGGGGCTGCCGTCCACTCCAAGCTACTTCTGGCAGAGAAAACCCCTCTATTTCATCTCCCATCTCTCCGGTTAGATTGCCCTAGCTTTTGGCAAACTCTCCTCCTCCTCCTCATCGCTCTGCTGCCATACCTACAGTAGAGTCCACTCTATCTCATCGTCCCACGCCAGGCCCCACCAGCTGGCATCCTCATATCTCTTCCTCGTCGCCGTCACTCCTCCCTTGGGCTCCTTCGTCTACGGTGCCAGCAGGTACGTGTCGAGCGCCACCTCCCTCCCTCTTCGTCAATTAGGCAGGTGAAAACTTTTCCTTCTCTCCCCCCGTTGTTTCCCCCTTCCTAATTTACTGTTTCAACCCACCGACCACCACTGTCCATCATCGCCTTCTCCATCTCCGGCTGCCCTCCAGCGAGGTGTACTCGCCACTCCGCACCTCCATCCGCCTCGCTAGCTACCCCTTAAGCTCCACACCACCTCACTGACACCGAATCCGCCCTCCATTCACCACCTAGCACCTCCAGACCACCCCCTGAACACACCCACTCTCACGCACGTAGAATGCCCTAGGTGCACGGCCACAGGCACTCTCGCGCCTCGCCGACCCCGCACCGCGCTCGCTGCGCTTTGGCATTCTACGTGCGTGGACCTTTTTGATGTGGCCGCGAGGCCGTTTGCGTGTTGCAGGTTTCACCCTCCTCGCTGCCATTGTCAAGTTGTAGGAGCTCCTTCGCAAGCAGCTCTAGGTCCCTTTGATGCCAGGCGCAAACTCTAGGCAATGCGGGGCAAGTCTGCGAAGGTGCCCAGGTTCTCAATTGGGAATGCGAAGCCTTCGCTGTTGCCCAATTGATGGCTGCTTCTCGCCTGTGGGCGAGTGGAGCAGAGGTGGGACTTTAGTCCCACCTTGAAAGTGTATGGGCGTAAGCCCATACATAAATTGAAAATGTGCTATCGGCTGGTTGCCTCCGATAGCATTGGGGTGAGGTCTCTCACCTACTCACCGGGTCTCATCCGCGACACGCCCACGCAGATCTGACCCGACTCGAGTTCCCACTCCTGTGCACTCCTCGCGCACCACCCACGCCGGTGCACTTAGACCCGGGCACGCGACCTGACCCGATTACCTGGCTCTGGGAGAGCTTCCTAAAGAGATATCCTGAGAGAGAGAGACGCGAGGAAGGGGTAGGGTAGGTTTTACGCTGATGTTTGCGTTTGTGCGCAGGAAAGAAGAAAGAAGAAGGAAGAAGCAGGTGAAGGAAGAAGACAGGAAGGAAAGAAGCTGAAGGAAAAGAAGAGGTGGTGCACTGTAGCGACCGAGGAGAACCTCATCATGAACCCTAACTAGCATAATCTAACCCAGATATGTAAGAAAAAGCTCCTACATAACCCAAAGAAAGGCTTAACTCAGTGAATTCTGAGTTTGAGAAGAAAATAAATCATAAGGGGTAAAACTGCAATTTCACCAATGACATTTGCAAACAGGGTAATTAAGGGTCCAAACACAGGTCAAAAAAGCCTAAGAAGAAGGAAAGTGGGATGATCTGACCTAAAAAGGGTTATAGCAACTTATTAAATGACATTCTGTAACCCTAAAACAAACACACTTCAATTCAGGAGGTCCGAGGCAAGATAAAAATCAACTAAACCCTCTAAAATTCATAAAATAATAATCTCTAGGGTTTAGAACCTTCAATTTGGCCTTAAAAACCCATTTTGACCTACAAAGAGAACCATGCCCAATTAATGACTTAATCTGGGTTTTTACGTAACTTGGCCAGTCAAACATGGCCCAACCGAGAAATAAAATTCACCATTAAAATCCTTAGGTTCAAATTGGTCTTGTATAAAAACTTGAGCTTAAGAAGAGACCTTCTTGACCGACTTTGCAATTTGGTCCTCTTCATTTATTTTTTGACCCTTATCTTTCGAAACCCTTGCATTTTGGCCCCCAACTTTTTCATCGTTCTTTACAGAACGATCCCTCCTGTAAAACTCTGCGCAGCACAATGCTCTGGCGACTTTGCGCGGAGCATGGCGCCGCGTAGAGAGGGGTGACCGCCCTACTAAAGAGGCGCGGGGTTCCCTGCGACGTCCTCTGTCGCAGGGACTTGACCTTGCTCCCTGCCGACCACCATACCTTTTGTGCGAATGCACGGAAGGTATGGGTCGCCTTTTTGGCCACGCTCCGGCGAGGCTAGCACGTCGCCTGCCCGCGCCTTCCTCTGCGCCAGCCCCTTTTTAAGGACTGTCACCCCCTGACGGTTCCTTCAAGCTCTCTTTGACGGTGAACACCCCCCCACTTCATCCCCTCCTCCGTCAGACGGCTCGCAGCTTCCGGCGACTCCGTCCTCTTCCTCCTCGTCGATCTGCCGCCTTACCTGCAGTAGGGTTCTCCTTGCCCTCTCGTCTGTGCCGTGCTGTACCCGCCAGCGCCCTCCGCCTGCTTCCTCGTCGTCGCACTCCTCCTCCAGGGCCCTTTCTTCCCCAGCTCCGGCAGGTACGAGCTGGTGGCTCCGCCCTCCTCCTTCGTCCAAAACCTAGGTAAATGGCTTCCTCTCCTCCTCCCTTACATTTTCCCTCTCTCAATTTATCTTTTCGCCTCACCGCACACGACTTCCACCTCCGCCTGCTCCGTCTCCGACCACCCTCTCCAGCGAGCTCATCCCACCTCCATAGACCTTTTCACCCCTCGCCGACTACCCTAAAAGCTTCCCGTCGCTCCACTCAACAGATCCCCCCTTCCCATTCACTGCCAAATGCCACCCAACGACCCCCCGAACAAACCCATCTCTCCGACCACAGTCCGACCTAGGGCTACCACCATACGCCGCCTCACGCCTCGCCACCACCTGCACTGCCTTCGCCGCACTACGGCGAAGCTCCCTGCATCCTCTGATTGGGCCGAGAGGCCGTATTCTCGTTTTCAGGTCGACGCCCCTTCACCGGCATTACCGAGCTTCTGCAGCTCCTTCACCTGCAGCTGCAGGTGCTCTCTCGCCCAGGCTCATGCCCCAGTACGCGCGGCTTGCCTCCGCGGAGCATCCCAGGTCTGCAGCTGGGGCGAAGGCCTCGCACACTGTTGCAATTGCCTGCAGCTTCCACAGTTGCGGGCGCCAATTTGGGAGGTGGGACTTTAGTCCCACCTTGGAAGTGCGTGGCTAAGCACCCACACATAAATTTGAAAAGTGTTCAAGGCTATTTACCTTCGAATACAAGGGTCTGGTCCCTCACGCATGCCACGTGCCACGCGCTCGCCCTTGCCCGTGCTCACGCCCCGCAGTTCTGGGCCAGATCCGATTACCCAAAACCACGCACTCCTCACCCACCACCGCACGCCGGTGAGCCTGGTCCCGGGCGCGATACCCGCACCCGATTACCCGGCTCCGGGAGAGCGATCCTATGAGAGAAATTTGAGAAAGAGAGAGACGTGGGGAAGGGTAGGGGTAGGTTTTATTTTCTAATCCTTGTGTGAGCGTGCAGGAACAGAAAGAAGAAGAAGAAAGGAAGGAGAGAAGAAGAAGGAAGGTGGCCGAAGCCTTAGCCGCTCAGGGAAAAGAAGAAGAAGCAAGAGAGAAGAAACAGAAGAAGAGAAGCACTGTAGCAAACCTACAGTTAAGTCGTCTGACCACTGCATCGTACGATGGTTGAGCAGCGGCAGGAGGAGATGAAGCAAGAGAAGAAAGAAGAAGAAGGCTGAAGAAAAAGAAGAAAGAAGAAAAAGGCTGAAGAAAAAGAAGAAGAAGGTTGAAGAAAAAGAAGAAGAAGAAGAAGATCATCATAGCCGCAGAAGAAGAAAAGAAAAGAAAGAAGAAAAGAAAAGAAAGAAGAAGAGAGGAAGACTTTGCTCAGCCAGCTAAAAGAAGAAGAAGAAAGAAAAGGAGGAGAGAAGAAGAAGAAGCAAGACAAGACTCTCTCTCTCTCTCTTATTTTTGTAATCTAATAGAGAACCTTTGTATTTTTAGAATTCCAGTAGCTCCCTGAGTTCGACCTCGGGAAAACTGTTTCTGAGTAAAAAATTTGTAATGGTAATCTGGTAGCTGTCATATTACAAGCTGACCGGACCAGACACCATTTCTTGGCGCCATTGCCGAGGAGCAACGGCTATTCTAGAAGCTATAAATTCTCTATTTGAGAGTATCTAATAATCTCTTCTCTCTTGTTTGCAGGTACAGGAAAATCAAGAGGCAGCCGCACAACAACCACTCCAAGGACAGGTAACGTCTATCCTCTCACTCTTAATCCCCAAATTCTAAAGACGAAAAAAAAGGAAAAAAAATAATATAGGCATAACCTGCCTTTCATACTTAGTAATAGCTGCATATTTTCAAACCACTATTCCTGAACATACTATTAAGGGTAATTGAGGGCTAACATCTTCTTGCCTGAGCTCTAATTACCCAACAAGGAGTTAACTGGTCCAAGTAGAGCCAACATAGGAATTAACACTAGGGTTTTAGAGACACACTACTTAATCAAGAATTGAGAAATCCCAAAAGAAGTGTACCTAAGCCATTGATTGAATATATTTATTCAGAAAAATCCTAAGCAATTGGCTCTCTAAAAACACTTGAACCGTAAAAGACAAGACCTAATAAGTTCTCAAAGGAATCAATAGGTGAAGTTGACCCCTTAGGGTCAACCAACCTTCAACTGAGGTCACTTTTTGCACTCAAAAAGCTAAAAGTTCAAGTGAAAACTTAAGCACCCTGATTTTAAACTAAAATTGGTAGACTTGAGAGGTCAAGTTCCCCATTCTGGTCTACCTGGAATGTCAGTGACAAGAGAGGTCGGGTGGGGGAAGCCCTGTAACCAGTGGGGACGCTCTACCGTGTAGGGGTCTTCGTGGGACTCACCCTCTCTGGCTGCCCAGGTAATTCTCAGGTGATCGATCTTTTGATCAAGGGGTCCATCTGCCCCGCACCTCTATAGTCACCCGACATTTTGGGTGCCTTGATTGGGTCCAGCACCTGCTAAACTCATCTCTTCCAACAGTGTATGTTTGGTAGGAGGTCCTTGAAACCTCCTTTAGCACTTCACTCTCCTCGAGGCCGAGCCTCAGTGCCCTTGTTTGAGAAAACAACACCTCACATCGACCTCTCCTCGGACTCCGAACCCAACTCACCTTCTTCTTCCATAATGGCTCAGCCAATTGAGGACGAAAACAATCTGGAGAACCAGCTCCAGCGACTCAATGACCTCTTCCAGAACTTTGTGCACCAACTGCAGCGTCCTATGATGCGGGACCATTATAATCCTGCTACGGTGGCTATTGAGCCTCGAGTCAGAATCCCGACTGGAGGACCTGATTCTGAATTAAAGCCCAATATGATTCATGTGATACCTAAATTCCATGGGCTTAATTCTGAAGACCCCTTCAAGCACATCAAATAGCTGAAGCATCTGGCCCAAACTTTTGGTCAGATGCACAAAATCGGGACATTCTCCTCATGAAGATGTTTTCCTTCTCCCTTATGGACAAGGCCGCTCATTGGTACCAGACTCAGACCCGACCGATCAACAATTGGGAAGAACTTTAGTCCGAATTTTTGAAGAAGTTCTTTCCCGTTGGTCAGAACAATGCCTTGCGCCATCAGATTACCCACTTCACTCAACAAACGGGAGAACCTCTCCATGAGGCATGGGATCACTTTCAAGATCTCATGAGAAAGTGCCCCCATTACGGAGTTCCTAAATGGGAACAAGTCCAGCCTTTTTACCAGGGACTCCGTGGAGATATCAGGCTTTTCGTTAATGCAACTTGCGGAGGGAATATCATGGGTCAACATGAGGACACCGTGTGGGAGATTCTCGAAACCATGTGCGAGAACTCTATCAATAATGACTCCATGGGATTATTCGACAGGACGAATGCCCGCGCATTGACGAACCTTAGGTGAGCACACGAGGCGCAGGCACTGTCCGCATCAGTCGACCTGGAACTAATGGCCTGTCGATTGGACAAGGTCTCCATCGTTGAGAAGAAGGTGGGCGAGCTGACTCAGCACTTGCAGCGAGCCACCTCTGCGCATAGCTCCTTTGTACAGCCTCCTTCCATGCGGGAAACTGTGCAAAACGTTCTCCACCAATCTTCTCCTGGGATGGATCGTTATCCACCCCCAGTTGATTCTCGGATCGGAGGGTCATCTGATCCTTTCTATACCAGTCTGGGGAACTCCATTCCCCCTTTCTCTGATCCTTTGGAGGTTCCTCAGAGCTGCGTGGACCTCAACACCATCCAGAATGACCCATTCTCCAACACCTATAACCCTGGATGGCGGGAAATTCTCAAACCATCCCAACCTCCAGTGGGCGGGAAATTCTCAAACCTAAATACCACCTTTTCAACCCCGTCCACAACCCCCTCGTCCTTACCAGCCGCCTCAGCCTCGGCCGAAGCTTACCTATCCATCAGGGCCAAATCAGGACCAAATGTCTCCCATCCTTCAGACTCTGGTTGACATTCAGAGAACGAATGCGGCTATTCACAAGCAACACAAGGATGAACTTACAGAGGTTCGAAATCAACTGGCCCAGTTGGCAAATTCTCGCCAACCGGGCACACTTCCTTCCCAACCTCTTCCTAACCCAAATAACGTGCCAACACAGCGGCACGTTATGAACCCAAACCTGGGCCAAGTACACATGATTTATCAGGCCCCCTCTGTTCCTTCACCCGACGGGATGGAGGCTTCCACTTCCTATGTGGGCTATCAGCAGCAACCCATCTTACTCAACCCCAACCAAAACCAGGCAGGGCTAAATTCTGTAACAACCCGTAGTGGTAAGGAAACCTACGATCCACCCTATCCAAACCACTCCAAGCTTGGTAGTGATCCCAACCCTAGGACAGTAATCTAGGACATTCCTATCCCCGTCCCAGATCAAAGACCTGGACCTATCCAAGAAGAGCCAACCAAGGTTCTGTTTCCCGAGGCCTTGACCAAGGGAAAGAAGACTACCAAGCCCGTGGCACCTGAGGAGGACCTGGTGAAGCTATTTGAGTAGGTCCAAGTAAACATCCCCTTGATGGATGCGATTCGTCATGTACCGGCTTACGCACGATTCTTAAAGAATGTGTGTAGACCCTAGCGTAAGCCGCGAACCAAGAGTGGGAGTCCAATTATACTGTCAGAGCAAGCCAGCTCTGTAATCCTAAGTAGACTCCCACCCAAGCCTAAAGATCCAGGTACTCCCCTGATTTCCTGCAAGATAGGTGATACCCAATTCGATAGGGCATTGCTAGACTTGGGTGCTTCCATAAATCTGATACCCACATCCTTACTTAACCACCTAGAAGAATCTGAGCTAAAATCGACTGAGGTGACAATACAATTAGCAGATCGATCTATAAAATCACCAAAAGGGATTCTCGAGGATGTTATTGTAAGAGTGCGTGATTTCTATTTCCCAGTAGACTTTATAGTCTTGGACATGGACGCCCCTGAAAACCTTAGGGACACACCGATCATTCTAGAGAGGCCTTTCCTGGCTACTGCTAGAGCCAACATCAGCTGTGAGGAGGGCCAAATAGAGCTCAAATTTGGAAATCAAATACTAAAAATTGATATATTTAAGGCCCAACAAGGAATCAATTGCGGTGTCATCGAACAAATTTGTAACATCAGGGCTTTGGTTGATGAAAAGCATTTTGAGAATGACCTGATTATACCTTATCAACTGATGAGAACCTCATCATGAACCCTAATTAGCACAATCTAACCCAAATATGTAAGAAAAAGCTCCTACATAACCCAAAGAAAGGCTTAACTCAGAGAATTCTGAGTTTGAGAAGAAAACAAATCATAAGGGGTAAAACTGTAATTTCACCAACGCAGTTTGCAAACAGGGTAATTAAGGGTCCAAACACAGGTCAAACAAGCCTAATAAGAAGGAAAGTGGGATGGTCTGATCTAAAAAGGGTTATAACAACTTCAAGAAATTAAATGACATTCTGTACCCTTAAAACAAACCCACTTCAATTCAGGAGGCTCGAAGCAAGATAGAAATCAACTAAACCCTCTAAAATTCATAGAAAAATAATCTCTAGGGTTTAGAACCTTCAATTTGGCCTTAGAAATCCATTTTGACCTACAAAGAGAACCTTGCCCAATTAATGACTTAATCTGGGTTTTTACGTAAATTAGTCGGTCAAACATGATCCAACCTAGAAATAAAATTCACCATTAAAATCCTTAGATTCAAATTAGTCTTGTATAAAAACTTGAGCCTAAGTGGAAACCTCCTTGACCGACTTTGCAATTTGGTCCTCTTCATTTACTTTGTGACCCTTATCTTTCGAAACCCTTTGCGTTTTGGCCACCGCACGCCGGTTGGCTTGGTCCCGGGCGCGATACTCGTACTCGAATACCCAGCTCTGGGAGAGCGATCCTATGAGAGAAATCTGAAAAAGAGAGAGACGCGGGGAAGGGTAGGGGTAGGTTTTGCTTTCTAATCCTTTGTGTGAGCGTGCAGGAACCGAAGGAGAAGGAAGGAGAAGAAGGTGAAATTTCGGCTCTACCAGGAGGGGGTGATGTAATTATTGCGGAATTGAAATATAAACAATCTCACAAGATGCAATCACACAAGTACACAAGAATTTTTAGGTGGAAACCCAAACCGGTTGAAAACCACCACCTAACCCTCTTGAGTTAGGATTTTTCGATCAACCAAGTTGATCAAAATCCACTAAACCGAATCACTTTAAACGAGGGTGATTCAACCTCAATACAACCACGATACTTAAACGAGGGTAGCGTACCTCAACCCCTTCTCTTCACGAGAAGGATTTTGTCTCGCGAAGGAGACGGGAATTCGCAAAGCGAATACCCAACCAAATAACAAAGATAAAATAAACAAGTAATCCTATAGAGCCAACAAAATAATTTTTAACCTAAGCTTCTATAGGAAATAGGATGCTTCCCTTTGAAAGGAGTGCGTCGACGACGCGGATGCGTGTACCACGCGACGGTGCAACGTCGCTCTCGTGAACAACTGCGGGAGAGCGGGTGCGCAACAGCTTGATGCTCTCAAGATGAATGGACTTGAGATTGGAGAGCAAGAGCTAGCTAGGACACAAGAGAGTGGAAAGTATATTACAAAGTGTTTCTTGTGTATCTTGGTGTTTCTAAGTGTGTTTTTGTGTTGCAAAGGTTCCCCTCTATTTATAGAGGCCTTAGGAAGGCTTTGGAAGGCTTAGGAAAGGTTCTATAGCCATTGGGTGCAAAGCCCAAGAGAATCACCCCGAAATAAGGAACAATCATTGTTCTGACAGGCTTATCAGACGTCTAATTCTGGCATCAGACGTCTAGAAGTTCACTTTAAGACGTCTGATTTCAAGGTCAGACGTCTGATTTTGGGCGGGTCTCTTCTTGACTTGGATCAGATCTAAACAGGGTTCTAGTGCAAGTCCATCAGACGACATATAGGACGTCTGGCACTATGTCTGGACGTCTGGAAACTTACTTTTTCTATGGGAATGGATTTCCAAACGTTGCAACGGCTAGAAAATCTCTGAGAAGAGATTTTGGGTCAGCCGAGGCAAAATGGTCAATTATCAGACGTCTGGACAGTCCTATGGACGTCTGATAAGGCTCTAACGGTCATATTCTTGAGTGTTTGCTAAGCCAGCCAACGGTTCACTAATTGGAAGTCTGGCAAAGTCATCAGACGTCTCCTAAGACGTCTGGTCTAAGGTCTGGACGTCTGATTTCATGAGACAGAACTAACTATGTCCAGCCTAATAGTTATCAGACGTCTTAAAACACTTTATCAGACGTCTGATTTTGGAATTAGACGTCTTGAAACTCTGTTTGAACCCTATATTGGTTTTCTAAGTTCTCTACAGAAAACCTAAGTATCCTAGGGTTGTGCTAGTGTTCCTAGGACTACTGTTAGGGTACTTTGAGGCTCTTTAACATGAATCTAAGTAACAAAAATAAAGAGCAACAGAAGAAACGAAAAGTATAAGAAGTATAAGAGAAGGAAATCTATCCTATTCTTCATCTCCTTCCTTCTTCAATCTATCGCTCCTCGCGAATCTCGTCTGTTTTCCATCGAGCTCCTCCAATCCGTCCTGGATGCGAGCTCGAACTCCGTCTAATCACGTATCCATTTGCGATTGACCTGAAATCTAGGACTCAAAGTTCAAATGTTAAATGACATGTGTTTTGTTATCATCAAAACAAATGATTGTGGTGCTGTAGCACCAACAGAAGGAAGGTGGCCGAAGCCTCAGCCGCTAAGGGCAGAGAAGAAGAAGGAGAAGCAAGAGAGAAGAAACAGAAGAAGAAGAGAAGCACTGTAGCAAACCTACAGTTAAGTCGTCTGACCACTGCATCAGACGACAGTTGAGCAGCGGCCAGAGGAGATAAAGCAAGAAAAGAAAGAAAGAAGAAGGCTGAAGAAAGAAGAAGAAGAAGAAGGTTGAAGAAAAAGAAGAAGAAGAAGAAAAAAAGAGGGAAGAAGACATAGCCGCCAGACTGAAGAAAAGAAGAGAGAAGACACAACCGTGAGTAGAGAAGAAGAGAAAGAAGAAGAAAAGGAGAGCAGCCGAAGGAAGAATAAAGATAGAAAGAGAAGGAGAAGAGAAGAAGAAGAAGCCAAGACAGACTTCCCTACTCTCTCTCTCTCTCTTATTTTTGTAATCTAATAGAGAACCTTTGTTTTTCTAGAATTCTAGTCGCTTCCTGAGTTCGACCTCAGGAAAACCATTTCCGAGTAAAAAATTTTGTAATGATAACCTAGTAGCTGTCCTATCACTACAACGACTGTAATTTAAAGTATAACAAACGGACAGCCAGCATCAGGCTAACCATTTCTTGGCGCCGTTGCCGGGGAGCAACGGCTATTCTAAAAACTATAAATTCTTTATCTGAGAGTATCTAATAATCTCTTCTCTCTTGTATGCAGGTACAGGAAAATTAAGAAGCAGCCGCACAACAACCACTCCAAGGATAGGTAACTTCTATCCTCTCACTATTAACCCCTAAATTTTAAAGAGGAAGAAAAAAGAAAAGAAAAGAAATAATAATATAGGTATAACCTATCTTTCATACTTAGTAACAACTGTATGTTTTCAAAACCACTATTCTTGCACACAGTATTAAGGGTAATTAAGGGCTAACATTTTCTTGCCTGAGCCCTAATTACCCAACAAGGAGTCAACTGGACCAAGTAGAGCCAACATAGGAATTAACACTAGGGTTTTAGAGACACACTACGTAATCAAGAATTGAGAAATCCCAAAAGAAGTGTGCCTAATCCATTGATTGAATATACCTATTCAGAAAAATCCTAAGCAATTGGCTCTCTAAAACACTTGAACCCTAAAAGACATGACCTAATAAGTTGTCAAAGGAATCAATAGGTAAAGTTGACCCCTTCGGGTCAACCAACCTTCAACTTAGGTCACTCTTCGCACTTAAAAAGCTAAAAGTTCAAGTGAAAACTTAAGCACCCAGATCTTAAACTAAAATTGGTAGACTTAAGAGGTCAAGATCCCCATTCTGGTCTACCTGGAATCTCAGTGACAAGAGAGGTCGGGTGGGGGAAACCCTGTAACCCGTGGGGACGCTCTACCGTGTAGGGGTCTTCGCGGGACTCACCCTCTCTGGTTGCCCAGGTAATTCTCAGGTGGTCGATATTTTGATCAAGGGGTCCATCTACTCCGCACCTCTATAGTCACCCGACATTTTGGGTGCCTTGATTGGGTCCAGCACCTGCTAAACTCATCTCTTCCAACAGTGTATGTTTGGTAGGAGGTCCTTGAAACCTCCTTTAGCACTTCACTCTCCTCGAGGCCGAGCCTCAGTGCCCTTGTTTGAGAAAACAACACCACACATCGACCTCTCCTCCGACTCCGAACCCAACTCACCTTCTTCTTCCACAATGGCTCAGCCAGTTGAGGAAGAAAACAATCTGGAACACCAGCTCCAGCGACTCAATGACCTCTTCCAGAACTTTGTGCACCCACCGTAGCGTCCTATGATGCGGGACCATTATAATCCTGCTGCGGTGGCTATTGAGCCTCGAGTCAGAATCCCGACTGGAGGACCTGATTCTGAATTAAAGTCCAATATGATTCGTGCCATACCCAAATTCCATGGGCTTAATTATGAAGACCCCTTCCAGCACATCAAACAGCTGAAGCATCTGGCCCAAACTTTTGGGTCAGATGCACAAAATCGGGACATTCTCCTCATGAAGATGTTCTCCTTCTCCCTTATGGACAAGGCCGCTCATTGGTACCAGACTCAGACCCGGTCGATCAACAATTGGGAAGAACTTCAGTCCGAATTTTTGAAGAAGTTCTTTCTCGTTGGTCGGACCAATGCCTTGCGCCATCAGATTACTCACTTCACTCAGCAAACGGGAGAACCTCTACATGAGGCATGGGATCGCTTTCAGGATCTCATGAGAAAGTGCCCCCATCACGGAGTCCCTAAATGGGAACAAGTCCAGTCTTTTTACCAGGGACTCCGTGTGGATATCAGGCTTTTCGTCAATGCAACTTGTGGAGGGAATATCATGGGTCAACATGAGGACACCGTGTGGGAGACTCTCGAAAACATGTGCGAGAACTCCATTAACAATGACTCCATGGGCTTATTCGAGAGGACGAATCCCGCGCATTGACGAACCTTTGGGGAGCACACGAGACGCAGGGACTGTCCGCATCAGTCGACTTGGAATTAATGGCCTGTCGATTGGACAAGGTCTCAATCATTGAGAAGAAGGTGGACGAGCTAACTTAGCACTTGCAGCGAGCCACCTCTGCACATAGCTCCTTTGCACAGCCTCCTTCCACACGGGAAACTGTGCAAAACATTCTCCACTGATCTTCTCCTGGGACGGATCCATATCCACCCCCAGCTGATTCTCGGATCGGAGGGTCATCCGATCCTTTCTATACCAATCTGGGGAACTCCATTCCCCCTTTCTCTGATCCTTTGGAGGTTCCTCAGACCTGCAAGGACCTCAACGCCATCCAGAATGACCCATTCTCCAACACCTATAACCTTGGATGGCGAAACCATCCCAACTTCCAGTGGGCGGGAAATTCCCAAACCCAAAGACCACCCATTCAACCCCGTCCACAACCCCCTCGTCCTTACCAGCCACCTCAGCCTCGGCCCAACCTTACCTATCCATCAGGGCCAAATCAGGACCAAATGTCCCTCATCCTTCAGACTCTGGCTGACATTCAAAGAACGAATGCGGCTATTCACAAGCAACACAAGGACGAACTTACAGAGGTTCGAAATCAACTGGCTCAGTTGGCAAATTCTCGCCTACCAGGCACACTTCCTTCCCAACCTCTTCCTAACACGAATAACGTGCCAACACAGCGGCACATTATGAACCCAAACCCGGGCCAAGCACACATGATTTATCAGGCCCCCTCTGTTCCTTCACCCGACGGGATGGAGGCTTCCACTTCCTATGCGGACTATCAGCAGCAACCCATCTTACCCAACCCCAACCAAAACAGGCAGGGCTAAATTCCATAACAACCCGTAGTGGTAAGGAAATCCACGATCCACCCTATCCAAACCACTCCAAGCCTGGTAGTGATCCCAACCCTAGGACAGTAATCTAGGATGTTCCTATCCCTGTCCCAGATCAAAGACCTAGACCTATCCAAGAAGAACCAACCAAGGTTCTGTTTCCCGAGGCCTTGACCAAGGGAAAGAAGACTACCAAGCCCGTGGCACCTGAGGAGGACCTGGTGAAGCTATTTGCGCAGGTCCAAATAAACATCCCCTTGATGGATGCGATTCGTCACGTACCGGCTTACGCACGATTTTAAAGAATGTGTGTACACCCCAGCGTAAGTCGCGAACCAAGAGTGGGAGTCCAATTGTACTGTCAGAGCAAGCCAGCTCTGTAATCCTAAGCAGACTCCCACCCAAGGCTAAAGATCCTGGTACTCCCTTGATTTCCTGCAAGATAGGTGATACCCAATTCGACAAAGCATTGCTAGACTTGGGTGCTTCCATAAATCTGATACCCACATCCTTACTTGACCATCTAGAAGAATCTGAGCTAAAACCCACTGAGGTGATATTACAATTAGCAGATCGATCTATAAAGTCACCAAAAGGAATTCTCGAGGATGTTATTGTGAGGGTACGGGATTTCTACTTTCCTGTAGACTTTAAAGTCTTAGACATGGACGCACCTGAAAGCCCTAGGGATACACCAATCATTCTAGGGAGACCTTTCTTGGCTACTGCTGAGCCAACATCAGCTTTGAGGAGGGCCAAATAGAGCTCAAATTTGGAAATCAAACCCTCAAAATTGATATATTTGAGGCCCAGCAAGGAATCAATTGCGGTGTCATCGAACAAATTTGTGACATCAGGGCTTTGGTTGAAAAAACGCATTTTGAAAATGACCTGATTATACCTCATCAACCGCAGAAAGATTGTGAACCGCAATCGGAGGAGTCAATTCCAGATTTAGACAGACCAATAGCTCCTACCCTTGAACCTCACGTCTACCCTGAACCACCCGCTGCTGCTGATAACCCCATCCTTGAACTAAAACCCCTTCCCGATCATTTGAAATACATCTTTCTAGGTTCTAATAAGACCCTTCCTATGATTATTAATTCCAAGCTTAATCCCGAACAGGAATCCCGTATGATTGATGTTCTCCAGCAACATCACAGAGCCATTGGATGGACTCTCGATGATTTGACTGGAATAAGTCCCTCTTATTGCATACACCATATTTATTCAGAAGAGGGCGCACGACCTTCTCGTGAGATGCAGAGGCGTTTGAACCCCAATCTGCAGGAGGTTGTGAAAAAGGAGGTCATCAAGTGGTTAGATGCATGGATCATCTACCCGATCTCCGACAGTTGTTGGGTGTGCCCAATCCATGTTGTGCCTAAAAAGGCAGGGCTCACCACCAAAACGACTGAAACTGGAGAAGTCATACCTACCCGATTAGCCAACTCATGGAGAGTCTGCATAGATTACCGACGACTCAATTCCTCCACGAAGAAGGATCATTTCCCACTACCTTTCACTGATCAAATTCTCGAGAAATTAGCGGGAAATCGATTTTTCTGCTTCCTTGACGGGTACTCCAGTTATAACCAGGTAGCTATTTATCTTGAGGACTAAGAGAAGACCACGTTCACCTGCCCCTTCGGAACGTATGCGTTCCGGAGGATGCCGTTCGATCTCTGCAATGCACTTGCGACTTTTCAGTGGTGCATTCTTGCCATATTCTCTAATATGGTAGGAGATTATCTGGAAGTCTTCATGGATGACTTTTCAATTTTCGGGGCATCATTTGATGATTGCCTCTAGCACTTGGTTCATATACTCAGGCGCTGCATCGACGTTAATTTGGTTCTTTCCTGGGAAAAGAGCACTTTATGGTGCCTGAGGGGATCATCCTAGGACATCTGATTTCTGAAAAAGGCATCCAAGTGGATCGAGCTAAGGTTGATCTAATCTCTTGCCTTCCTATGCCTAGCTCGATGAGGGACATCCGTTCTTTTCTGGGGCACGTCGATTTTTACCGTCGTTTCATTCCTGATTTCTCAAAAATCGCGCGCCCCCTGATGACTCTCCTCTCTAAGGATGTACCCTTTGAAATCTCCGAGGAATGCACTCTAGCCTTTGAAAACCTTCGTGAACGAGTCACCCAGGCTCCAATCCTACAATCCCCTGACTGGTCTCAAACCTTTGAGATCATGTGCGATGCGTCTGATTTCGCTGTAGAAGTGGTTCTGGGGCAGAAAGTTGATGGAAAATCGGTGGTCATCTACTACGCTAGCAAGACACTTGACGAGGCTTAGCGTAACTATACAGTTACGGAGAAAGAGCTGCTAGTCGTAGTATTTGCCCTTGAAAAATTCCTATCTTATCTCCTGGGTTCCCACGTCATTATCTACTCGGATCACACGGCTGCGAGGCATCTCCTTGCCAAGAAGGATGCAAAGCCCCGACTAATCCGATGGATCTTGCTGTTGCAAGAATTTGATCTCGAGATTCGCGACAAGGCGGGAAGACAAAATGTGGTAGCTGACCATTTGTCCTGCCTTCCTTCTGAGATTATCAACCCTTCCAGACCCATCACGGAGCATTTCCCTGATGAGCACCTGCTGACTATTGGTACTAGACTTCCATGGTTTGCTGATATAGTAAACTACTTGGCATCTAATCAGATCCCGTCTGATTGGCCGAATATTACATTTGCGCTCTGATGCCAAGTATTACATTTGGGAAGATCCGTACCTCTTCCATATAGGTGCTGACCAAATCATCCGGAGATGTGTCCTGGAAGGTGAAGTCAATGATATTCTTTCCTTCTGCCATGACTAGGCATGCGGTGGCCATTTCTCTAGGCACAAAATTGCATCGAAAATCCTCCGGTGTGGCTTCTACTGGTCCACACTGTTCAAAGATGCATAGAGTCACTGCAAGGCAAGCAGTCGTTGCCAAACTTTGGGAAACATGAGCTTTCGCGACATGATGCCTTTGCAGCGGGTTCTCATATGCGAAATATTTGATATTTGGGGGATTGATTTTATGGGCCCCTTTCCTGTTTCGGATGGTTTCGAATACATTCTACTGGCTGTGGACTACGTGTCCAAATGGATCGAAGCCATACCGACCCGAACCTATGATCACAAAATCGTTCTCATATTCATTCATCATAATATCTTCTCACGGTTCGGGATTCCTCGTGCTATCATCTCAGATGGGGGGACCCATTTCACGAATGCTCAGTTTAGGTTACTGATGACCAACTACGGGGTGTCTCACCGAGTCTCTACTCCTTATTACCCCCAGACTAATGGTCTAGCTGAGCTATCAAATCGGGAGATCAGGAAAATCCTGCAGGTCACTGTTCGGCCTGACAGGAAGGACTGGTCGTCCCGACTTCCGGAAGCCTTGTGGGCTTATAGGACCGCTCACAAAACCCAATTGGGCATGTCTCCCTTTAGACTGGTGTACGGGAAGGCATGTCACCTTCCTGTTGAACTAGAGCACAAAGCCTATTGGGCAGTACGGAATTGTAATCTAGATCTTTCCAAGGCTGGAACCCACAGAAAGCTTCAAATCAACGAGATCGATGAATTACGCCTTAATACGTACGAGAACTCGCGAATCTACAAGGAGCAGGTTAAAGCCTTCCATGACAAGCATATCTCTAGAAAGATCTTTCATCCTAGTCAGAAGGTCCTACTCTTTGATGCCCGACTCAAACTTTTCCCTGGGAAGCTGCGATCCAAGTGGGTCGGACCATACTTGGTCCGACAGAGTTTTTGAAATGGAGCCGTCGAAATCAATCCTCTCATCCATGATTCCGAACCTTTCATTGTGAACGGTCAGAGGCTCAAACCGTTCATTGATGTAGCTTCTATTGATTTGGCTGAATCATCTTATATCCTCCATTCCCCATGAGCTTATTGCGCTCAGCCGATGGCGTAAAACTCAACGTTCAACGGGAGGCAGCCCGTCATTCTCTTTGAAAATCTGAAACCTTTTTTTACACCTTTGTGCACTTAAGGTTTACGCTTTAAGACAGCCTACTCCACCTCAGTTGCTTGCATCTTAGATTAGAAATCGTCCGCAACAGTCATCCCGACCCATTCACTCACCAAAATATCTGTCCTAAGGAATGAACTAAGTTGAAAAAAAACCCCCTAAGTCACAATGAGGACATTGCAAATCTTAGGCATCGGAGGGTATGAAATTGCAAAACTTTTAAGAAAAGGTTTTAAACAAAAAAATTCACATTTGCCAAAAACACCATAAAAATTAAAAAAAAAAATTTTGAAAAAAAATAATAAAAGAGGAGGAAAGAAATTTTGTGGAGGAAGGAAAAAGAAACAAAATGAAGATGGAGCACAAAAATGAGAAAAAAAAAGTGATAGTCATTAGTAAGAAACTAAAGAATTAACCTAAGTTCTAGAACTCATTCAAGAAAAAAAATTGAAAAGTGCACAGTAAGATTAGTAAGAACGCGAACCTTAGGCATTCTTTGATAGACTCTTAGTACCCATTAAGATCTAGACATTCCTCAAGAGGTTGAGGAAAATGAAAAGCTTAAGCATTAGGTCCAAGGCTTAGGAAGTATTTGTCCTCGTTAACTAACTTCTGACTTACGGGACTCAGTAACCTAAGCACCCTAACCCCACACGCAGCCTGGTTCAGTAAGCGTAAAAATAAAAAATCATGCAGAAGCGTCGCAAAATTTTGAAAATAACACATAGAGTAGGAGCGGCCGATCAACACAAGTTGATTTGGACGAGTTCCCAGCATGGAGAGGTGGGAAATTCCCCTCGAAGATGCGTAAAAAAATATCATCTCGTCGGTGATTGTCTCTTAGGATATTTAAATATCCTACTGGGGGCATGTAAGTACTCTGCTGGTTCAGATTCTATGGATGGCATTATCACGAAGTGTCAATTTCCAGGGTTTGGATTCGGCCGCGGAACAGCATGGATGGGATTATCTCGAAATCTCAATAGCCAGGGTTCCGGGGGTTACCATGGGCGGTGATATCTCGAAGCATCGACTGCCGGGAACCCTTGAGGATTGATGATGGGGACAAGGAATCTGATACAGACCGTGTTGAAAAGCCAATCCTAAGCTAGAATTAAAAATAAAGGAGAGAAAAAACTCTCCAAACAGATAAATTTTCTATCTCTCTCTTACAAAACGCATTGCGAACTGAGCCAGGGCTAAAATTATATCAAGCACGGGTGCTTTAACCACAAAGTTCAATAAACCTTAGGTTAGTTCTTGTAGGCCTTAAAAACCTTTTGGTGGTGGGTCGACTCGCAACCGTGGCTAGTCTTTGTTTGTTTTAGTGTCTATTACAGTAGTGTCGTTGTGGTATAGATAAAATAGCTACGGTTTGTCGTCATCGCCACCATTATGATTTTACTCAGAAATGTTTTTGTTCCGAGGTCAAACTCAAGGAGCTACTAGAATTCTAGAAGTACAATGCTTCTTTATTACAAAAATAAGAAAGAGAGAGAGAGAGAGAAGTAGATTTTGTTTCTTGGCTTTTTCTTCTTCTCTTCTTTCTCTCTTTGCTTGTCTTCTTTTTCTCTTCTTTCTCTTCTCTTCTTCACAGTTCTTGATCTTCTTCAGCTCTTCTTCTTTTCTTCTTTATCTTCTTTCTTTCTTCTTTCTTCCTTCTTCTCTTTTCTTTCAACTGCGGCACCTTTTCTTTTCTTTTTCTTCTTCTTTGCTTTGTCTGTAGAGCTTCATCAGTCGTCTGATTTCTTAGTTAGACGGCTTAAGTGGTGTCTGCTACAGTGCTTCCTTTGTGCTTCTCCTTCTTCTTCTTCTTCTTCCTGCAGTCTTCTTCTTCTTCCTCCTTCCTTCGGCCAAGTGTGATCTTCTTCCCTTGCACCCTGTCCCTGCACAAAGAGCAAAACCTACCTTGTCCCTCTACCCGCATACGTCTCTCTCTCTCTGCAAATCACTCACAGGATGCTCTCCCAGAGCCGCGGGTAATTGGGTCGGGTTTCGTGCCTGTGGCCAGGCTCACCGGTGTGTGGGTGATGCGCGAGGTGTGCTCAGATAGGGTCGGGTCGGTTCTCGCCAGATCCGCGAGGTGAAACCACGGACTAGGCGAACGTGAGTAAGGTGAGGGACCTCACCCCAGTGCTTTCGGAGGTGACCAGTAGAAAACACAAAATCAACTTATACTACTGCGGGGTTTGGTAAACTCACGATGTGGGACTATCCTCTGCGCTCTTCTCGCGCACGCCCGCAGGGAAACCACCTTGCTCTCTGCTCAGCTGCAGCCACTGTCGGTGCCAAATGCTGAGGCAGAAGTCTTCGCAGACTTCACCCCAACCTGCAGCACCTGGGATCCTGAAGCTGTTGGGCCTGGAGCTCGCCTAGAAGCTGCTTCAGTCGTCGTCAATGGCGGCTGGGGCTACGACCCTATCAGATAGAAGCACAGCCTCTCGGCCTAATCAGACTAGTGGGGGACCTTCGCCGTGGCACAGCGAAGGTGGTGCGAGGTGTAGCAGGCTGGGGGGCGGTGTCTGGTGGCGGGGCTAGGTCGGACAGCGACCGAAAAAATGGGTCTGATCGGGGGAGTGTTGTGAGGGTGAGGAGTGGCAGTGAATGGGCTAGGGGTGTTCAGCATGATGGGGTGGAGGTTATGTGAGGGTCAGCGAGGCGTGTGGGGCTGCGGAGCGATGGGAGCGTCTCACCGGAGGGTGGCCGGAGGCGAGGAAGGTGACGGTGGAGAGGAGCGGATCGGGGGTTAATCGAGTGAAATACAGTGAGGAGAAGAAAGAGGGGGAGATGGGGAATAGTTCTAACCTAATTATAGAGACGAAGGGGCTGGAGCAGGGCGGCAGTCGTACCGACTGTCACCAGAGAAGAAATACCCAGAGGGAGAGGGCGGCGGCGAGGAAGAGAGCGGGAGGGCGTGCGCTGGGTACGGCGCGATGCGGGAAGAGAAGGCGAAGGTGGCTCTGCTGTTGGTATTGCTGCAGAGCGACGAGACGGAGGAGGAGGAGCCGCCGGAGTTGGTGGGTTTCTACCGGAGTGGGAAGAGAGGAAAGGTGAGGGTTTTTCTCCGTCAGGACCGAGCTACCAAAGTCAGCTGGCGACGTTGGTCCTTATAAAGGCGGAGGCGGAGGGGTGGGCGCAGGGAGGCGACGTGCCTCCCTCGCCGGAGAGTGGTCGGAATTGCAACCCATGCCTTCCGTTCGTTCACACGGAAGGTGTGGGCGAGGGCAGAAGGCATGGCGGTGTCCCTGCGACAGCAGACGTCGCAGGGAACACCCGGTTCAACTGGCAGGTCGCCTCCCTCACCCTGCTCGGCGCCATGCTCCGCACAAAGTCATCGGTGAGAGTCCCGTTCCTACCAGGAGGGGGTGACGTAATAATTGCGGAATATAAACAATATCACAAAAACAAGCAATCACAAAATGTGCACAAAGATTTTTAGGTGGAAACCCAAACCGGGTAAAAACCACCACCTAACCCTCTCGAGTTAGGATTTTCCGATCAACCAAGTTGATCAAATCCACTAACCGAATCACTTTGAACGAGGGTGATTCAACCTCAGTACAACCACGCTACAAGTACGAGGGTAGCGTTCCTCAACCCCTTCTCTCCACGAGAAGGATTTTGTCCCACGAAGGAGACGGGAATTCGCAAAGCGAATACCCAACCAAATTACAAAGGTAAAATAAAACAAACCTATAGAGCCAACAAAGTAATAAACCTAAGCTTCTATAGGATTTAGGAAACTCCCCTTTGCAAGGAGTGCGTCGACGATGACGCGGGTGCGTGAGCCACGCGACGGCGCAACTTCGCTCTCGTAGACAACGGCGGGAGAGCGGGTGCGCAACGGCTGGATGCTCTCAAGATGTAGAACTTGAGCTTAGAGAGCAAGAGCTTCTTGGACACAAGAGTGTGAGAGTGTATAGCTAAGTGTGTCTTGTGTCTTTCTTAGTGTATATCTTGTGTGTTTTTGTGTTGCAAAGGCTCCCCTCTATTTATAGAGGCCTTAGGAAGGCTTTGGAAGGCTTAGAAAGGGTTCTATAGCCGTTGGGAACAAAGTCCAAGAGAATCAGGCCGAAATCAGGACAATGATTACACTTCACAGGGTTATCAGACGTCTAACTCTGGCATCAGACGTCTGGAAGGCCACTTTAAGACGTCTGATTCCAAGGTCAGACGTCTGATTCTATGCGGGTTTCTCCCTGACTTGAATCAGATCTAAACAGGGTTTTTGTACAAGTCCATCAGACGACATAGAGGACGTCTGGCACTAAGTCTGGACGTCTGGAAACCTACTTTTACCGTGGGAATTGATTTCCAAACGTTGCAACGGCTAGAAAATCTCTGAGAAGAGATTTTGGGTCAGCCGAGGCAAAACGGTCATTTATCAGACGTCTGTGAAGTCCTATGGACGTCTGATAAGGCTCTAACGGTCATATTCTTGAGTGTCTTCTAAGCCAGCCAACGGTCCACTAACTGGACGTCTGGCAAAGTCATCAGACGTCTCCTAAGACGTCTGGTATAAGGTCTGGACGTCTGAATTCATCAGACAGGACTAACTATGTCCAGCCTAACAGTTATCAGACGTCTGAAACAACAGTCAGACGTCTTAAAATACTTTATCAGACGTCTGATTTTGGAATTAGACGTCTGTAAATGCTGTTTGAACCCTATATTGGTTTTCTAAGTATTCTACAGAAAACCTAAGTATCCTAGGGTTGTGCAGGTGTTCCTAGGACTACTTTTAGGGTTCTTTGAGGCTCTTTAACATAATGTCTAAGGAAAATAAAGAGCAAGAAAATAAATACAAGAGATACATGAAAGGATAAAAAAGAATCTATCCTATTCTTCTTGTCTTTTATCTCCAATCTTTCGCTCCACGCGAACCTCCTGTGTTTTCCGTCAAGCTCCTCCAATCCGTCCTGGATGCGAGCTCGAACTCCGTCTAAACACGTCCTCATTTGCAATTGACCTGAAATCTAGGACTCAAATTGCAAATGTTAAATAACACGTGTTTTGTTATCATCAAAACAAATGATCGTGGTGCTCTAGCACCAACAATCTCCCCCTTTTTGATGATGACAAAACCGTAAATAATAATGCATAAAAATCCTCCCCCTTTTTGACATTATCAAAAAGGTTTGATTGATTTTATATTTCCTATTACTCCCCCTTAAAACATGCTCTTCTATTTATTTTTAACAAAGGTAATGTCCTCCCCCTTTTTATAACAACAAGATAGCTATTATTTTTCTCCCCCTTACTAAAGGAAATTTAGCTAACTTGTATCTCCCCCTTAAAAATTGACAATAAGCTCATCATTTTTAACTCCCCCTATCTAAATGCTTATAAAAAGGATAGGGTTAAGAATTTTTACCTCACCTACCATGGCCAATAAAATGGCCCGAATGGTGGTGGTGGATGCCACATCGGATGGGACTCCCATCCGTAGCTTGGAGGCCCGGGCATTGGCGCCGGTCTCCAATCTGGTGGTCGACGTGCGGCGGGTCCGTCGTTTGTTCGCCGTCTCGTCGGTCTTCTTCTTCTCCTCCTTGGTCTACTCATTGGTTCTCCCAACTTAAGTTGACCAGCCTTGAATTCGTAGGTCCAATCCTTTGTGTTGTAGTTATCCTTGAAACCTACAAAACACGATTCTAATTCCTTTTTCGGTATCCAAGTGGGCTTGGATCCGGATTTGTTAGAAGGTCTCCTTGATGGAGATCCTTTCTCAATCTTAGGGCTGTATAAATCATCTACTTTATTGATTAGTTTGTTAGAATTTTCCCTAAGACATGCAATTTCTCTTTCTATAATTTGCATCTTAGTCTTTAAATCAAAAATTTCTAACTTTAGACTATTATTTTCCTCAATCAATTTATTATTTTCATTGATGAGGTCTTGATTTTCTAATAACAGGTTATCATCCTTAGGACTAGCTTCTATTTCCTTAAGTTGTTTTTCTAACCTATCATTTTCATTTTTAAGAAAACTAAGGTTCTTCTTCATGCTTTTGTTTTCTATTTTTAGTGATTTACTAATTTCGAATAATTCATTAAAAGCTTCTTGTAAATCAAAATTTACCTCGTTGTCTGAGTCGCTTTCGCTTTCGCTGTCGCTTCCTCTGGCCATGAAACCGAAGCAAGCGGTTTCTTCTTCTATGGTCTTTTCTTCTTCTTCCTCCGAGCTAGAATCGTCCCAAGTGGCTTGGAACGCCTTCTTCTTGGATTTCTTCTCCTTTTCCTTCTTCTTCTCCTTTTTGAGAAGAGGGCATTCTGGTCGCAGATGCCCTTTCCCGTTGCAGTGGTAGCAACGTCTCGGGCTTTCTTTCTTCTCCCTTTTTTCTTTCTTTAATTCCCTACAAAACTTGGAAAAATTTTTAAGTAAAATCCTAAAGTCTTCGTCGTCGGAACTTACCTCGCTATCCGACGCGGCTTTGAAGGCGAGAGTCTTCTTTAGTTTAGGCTCCGGTGTATCCTTCTTCTTTTGCTTCAACTTAGTCTCGTAGGCCATCAGATTGCCTAGGAGATCTTCCATGTTGAGCTCCTCCATTTCGTTCGCCTCTTCGATGGCGGTGACTTTCTGTTCCCATTCCGGTCCAAGGGAACGAAGAAGCTTCCCTTGAAGCTCCCCCTTGATGAAAGTCTTTCCTAAAGCTTTCAAGTTATTCACTATGAGAGTGAACCTAGTGTTCATCTCACTTAAAGTTTCGTCAGATTTCATAGAAAAAGCCTCAAATTCTTGTGAAAGTAAATTGAGTTTAGAACTTTTTACCTTAGAGGTACCTTCATGAGTTACCTCGAGTGTGTGCCAGATCTCGTATGCGGTGGCGCATTGCGAGATTCTATTGAACTCCTCTGAGCTGAGCGCGCAATACAATGCGTTCATTGTTTTTGCATTGAGAGAGAGTTCCCGAATCTGCTGCTGCGAGTATCCTCCCGCGGGTTTTTCTGGGATGTCGAATGGCGTCTCGCATCTAGCCCAGACTGTGAAGTCGGTGGCTTGAAGCCACGTCTTCATCCGCAACTTCCAGTAGGGGTAGTTGCTCCCGTCGAAGAACGGCGGACGGGATGTGGACTGCCCCTCGGAAATCCTGCTTGTGGAACAGCTTCCCTCCATGTGATCTTTCCGCGGATGTTACTCCTGTCGGCGGAAAACCTGCTCTGATACCAATTGAGAGTCCCGTTCCTACCAGGAGGGGGTGACGTAATAATTGCGGAATATAAACAATATCACAAAAACAAGCAATCACAAAATGTGCACAAAGATTTTTAGGTGGAAACCCAAACCGGGTAAAAACCACCACCTAACCCTCTCGAGTTAGGATTTTCCGATCAACCAAGTTGATCAAATCCACTAACCGAATCACTTTGAACGAGGGTGATTCAACCTCAGTACAACCACGCTACAAGTACGAGGGTAGCGTTCCTCAACCCCTTCTCTCCACGAGAAGGATTTTGTCCCACGAAGGAGACGGGAATTCGCAAAGCGAATACCCAACCAAATTACAAAGGTAAAATAAAACAAACCTATAGAGCCAACAAAGTAATAAACCTAAGCTTCTATAGGATTTAGGAAACTCCCCTTTGCAAGGAGTGCGTCGACGATGACGCGGGTGCGTGAGCCACGCGACGGCGCAACTTCGCTCTCGTAGACAACGGCGGGAGAGCGGGTGCGCAACGGCTGGATGCTCTCAAGATGTAGAACTTGAGCTTAGAGAGCAAGAGCTTCTTGGACACAAGAGTGTGAGAGTGTATAGCTAAGTGTGTCTTGTGTCTTTCTTAGTGTATATCTTGTGTGTTTTTGTGTTGCAAAGGCTCCCCTCTATTTATAGAGGCCTTAGGAAGGCTTTGGAAGGCTTAGAAAGGGTTCTATAGCCGTTGGGAACAAAGTCCAAGAGAATCAGGCCGAAATCAGGACAATGATTACACTTCACAGGGTTATCAGACGTCTAACTCTGGCATCAGACGTCTGGAAGGCCACTTTAAGACGTCTGATTCCAAGGTCAGACGTCTGATTCTATGCGGGTTTCTCCCTGACTTGAATCAGATCTAAACAGGGTTTTTGTACAAGTCCATCAGACGACATAGAGGACGTCTGGCACTAAGTCTGGACGTCTGGAAACCTACTTTTACCGTGGGAATTGATTTCCAAACGTTGCAACGGCTAGAAAATCTCTGAGAAGAGATTTTGGGTCAGCCGAGGCAAAACGGTCATTTATCAGACGTCTGTGAAGTCCTATGGACGTCTGATAAGGCTCTAACGGTCATATTCTTGAGTGTCTTCTAAGCCAGCCAACGGTCCACTAACTGGACGTCTGGCAAAGTCATCAGACGTCTCCTAAGACGTCTGGTATAAGGTCTGGACGTCTGAATTCATCAGACAGGACTAACTATGTCCAGCCTAACAGTTATCAGACGTCTGAAACAACAGTCAGACGTCTTAAAATACTTTATCAGACGTCTGATTTTGGAATTAGACGTCTGTAAATGCTGTTTGAACCCTATATTGGTTTTCTAAGTATTCTACAGAAAACCTAAGTATCCTAGGGTTGTGCAGGTGTTCCTAGGACTACTTTTAGGGTTCTTTGAGGCTCTTTAACATAATGTCTAAGGAAAATAAAGAGCAAGAAAATAAATACAAGAGATACATGAAAGGATAAAAAAGAATCTATCCTATTCTTCTTGTCTTTTATCTCCAATCTTTCGCTCCACGCGAACCTCCTGTGTTTTCCGTCAAGCTCCTCCAATCCGTCCTGGATGCGAGCTCGAACTCCGTCTAAACACGTCCTCATTTGCAATTGACCTGAAATCTAGGACTCAAATTGCAAATGTTAAATAACACGTGTTTTGTTATCATCAAAACAAATGATCGTGGTGCTCTAGCACCAACAATCGGAGCATGGCGCAGCTCAGAGACTTGGAGGAGGGACCTGTATGCAAAGAACGACGAAAAACCTATGGGCCAAAATGCAAGAGTTTCGAAAGTTGGGGGTCAAAAAGTAATAGATGAGGACCAAATTGCAAAGTCGGACAAGAGGGTCTCTTATTAGGCTAAAGTTTTTATGCATGACTAAATGGGACCTAAGGATTCTAATGGTGAATTTTATTTTTAGGTCAGACCTTGTTTGGCCGACCAATTTACGTAAAAACCCAAATTAAATCATTAATTGGGCATGGTTCTCAATGTAGGTCAAAATGGGTTCCCAAGGCCAAATTGAAGGTTCTAAACCCTAGAGATTATTTTTATATGAATTTTAGAGGGTTTATTCGATTTTTACATTGCCTCGAACCTCGTGACTTGAAGTGGGTTTGTTTTAGGGTTACAAAATGTCATTTAATTCCTTGGAGTAGTTGTAGCCCTTATTGGATCAAATCATCCCACTTTCCTTCTCATTAGGTTAGTTTGACCTATGTTTAGACCCTGAGTTACCCTGTTTATTGATTGTGTTGGTGAAATTGCATTTTTACCCCTTATGACCTGTTTTCTTCTTAAACTCAGAATTCTCTGAGTCAAGCCTTTCTATGAGTTATGTAGGATCTTTTTCTCGCATATCTAGGTTAGATTATGCTACTTAGGGTTCATGATGAGGTTCTCATCACCTTTGCTAAGGATTGAGGCTGAGGCTAGACAGATCTGGATCTTGGTTGGTACTAGAGTACCTTTTAGGCCTATGGTTGGCATTCTAACCTAATTTTGGTTTCAAATGAAAAAACACTTATCTGAAATCATTATGAACTTCATGGTCTAGAATAAGGGTTGAAACCTTAGGTTTTTGCTAAGGGACTAGCAAAAGCTAGGCATGGGGGTATGATGAGAACCTCATCATGAACCCTAACTAGCACAATCTAACCCAAATACGTAAGAAAAAGCTCCTACATAACCCAAAGAAAGGCTTAACTCAAAGAATTCTGAGTTTGAGAAGAAAACAAATCATAAGGGGTAAAACTGCAATTTCACCAATGCAGTTTGCAAATAGGGTAATTAAGGGTCCAAACACAAGTCAAACAAGCCTAATAGGAAGGAAAGTGGGATGGTCTGATCTAAAAAGGGTTATTGCAACTTTAAGAAATTAAATGACATTCTGTAACCCTAAAACAAACCCACTTCAATTCATGAGGTTCGAGGGAGGATAAAAATCAACTAAACCCTCTAAAATTCATAGAAAAATAATCTCTAGGGTTTAGAACCTTCAATTTATCCTTAAAAACCCATTTTGACCTACAAAGAGAACCTTGCCCAATTAATGACTTAATTTGGGTTTTTACGAAGATTGGTTGGTCAAACATGATCCAACCTAGAAATAAAATTCACCATTAAAATCCTTAGGTTCAAATTAGTCTTGTATAAAAACTTGAGCCTAAGAGAAAACCTTCTTGACTGACTTTGTAATTTGGTTCTCTTCATTTACTTTGTGACCCTTATCTTTCGAAACCCTTGCGTTTTGGCCCCCATCTTTTTCTTAGTTCTTTGCAGAACGATCCCTCCTGTAAAACTCTGCGCAGCACCATGCTTCGGTGACTTTGCGCGGACCATGGCGCCGCACAGAGAGGGGTGACCGCCCTGCAAAAGAGACGCGGGGTTCCCTGCGACGTCCTCTATCGCAAGGACCCGGCCATGCTCCCTGCCGACCCCCATACCGTCCGTGCGAACGCGTGGAAGGTATGGGTGCCCCTTCCGGCCACGTTCTGGCGAGGCTGGCACGTCTCCAGCCCGCTCCTCGCTCTACGCCAGCCCCTTTATTAGAACCCTCACCCCCTGCTGGCTCCTACAAGCTCTCTTTGACGGAGAACCCCCCCCACTTCGTCCCCTCCTCCGTCAGACAGCCCGCAGCTTCCGGCAACTCCCTCCTCTTCCTCCTCGTCGCTCTGCCGCCTTACCTACAGCAGGGTTCTCCTTGCCCTCTCGTCTGCACCATGCTGTACCCACCGGCGCCCTTCGCCTGCTTCCTCGTTGCCGCACTCCTCCTCCAGTGCCCTTTCTTCCCTAGCTCTGGCAGGTACGAGCCGGTGGCTCCGCCCTCCCCCTTCCTCCAAAACCTAGGTAATTAGCTTCCTCTCCTCCTCCCTTACATTTTCCCTCTATCAATTTATCTTTTCGCATCACTGCACACGACTTCCACCTCCGCCTGCTTCGTCTCCGACCACCCTCTCCGGCGAACTCATCCCACCTCCACAGACCTTCTCACCCCTTGCCGACTACCGTAAAAGCTTCCCCTCACTCCACTCAACAGATCCCCCCTTCCCATTCACTGCCAAACGCCACCTGACGACCCCCCGAACAAACCCACCTCTCCAACCATAGTCCGATCTAGGGCTACCACCATACACCGCCTCACGCCTCGCCACCACCCGCACTGACTTCGCCGCACTCCGTCGAAGTTCCCTGCATCCTCTGATTGGGCCGAGAGGCTGTATTCTTGTTTTCAGGTCGACGCCCCTTCACCGCCATTACCAAGCTTTGGAAGCTCCTTCACCTGCAGTTGCAGGTGCTCTCTCGCCCAGGCTCATGCCCCAGGACGCGCGGCTTGCCTCCGCGAAGCATCCCAGGCCTACAGCTGGGGCGAAGGCCTCGCTCGCTGCTGTAATTGCCTACAGCTCTCTCAACTGTGGGCGCCAATACTGGGAGGTGGGACTTTAGTCCCACCTTGGAAGTGCGTGGCTAAACGCCCGCACATAAATTTGAAACGTGTTCCAGGCTATTCGCATTCGAACACAGGGGTGAGGTCCCTCATGCACGCCGCGTGCCACGCGCTCGCCCTCGCCCACGCTCACGCCCCGCGGGTTTGGGTCGGATCCGATTACCCGAACCCGTGCACTCCTCGCCCACCACCGCACGCCGGTGGGCCTGGTCCCGGGCGCGATACCCGTACCCGAATACCCAACTCTGGGAGAGCGATCCTATGAGAGAAATCTGAGAAAGAGAGAGACGCAGGGAAGGGTAGGGGTAGGTTTTTCTTTCTAATCGTTTGTGTGAGCGTGCAGGAACCGAAAGAGAAGAAGGAAGGAAGGAGAAGAAGAAGGAAGGTGGCCGAAGCCTCAGCCGCTATGGGCAGAGAAGAAGAAGGAGAAGCAAGAGAGAAGAAACAAAAGAAGAAGAGAAGCACTGTAGAAAACCTACAGTTAAGTCGTTTGACCACTGCATCAGACAACGGTTGAGTAGCGGCCAGAGGAGATAAAGCAAGAAAAGAAAGAAAGAAGAAGGCTGAAGAAAGAAGAAGAAGAAGAGGGCTGAGGAAAGAAGAAGTAGAAGAAGAAGGCTGAAGAAAAAGAAGAAGAAGAAGAAGAAAAAAGAGAGGGAAGAAGACGTAGCCGCCAGACTGAAGAAAAGAAGAGAGAAGACACAGCCATGAGCAAAGAAGAAGAGAAAGAAGAAGAAAAGGAGAGCAGCCGAAAGAAGAAGAAAGATAGAAAGAGAAGGAGAAGAGAAGAAGAAGAAGCCAAGAAAGATTTCCCCACACACACTCTCTCTCTCTTATTTTTGTAATCTAATAGAGAACCTTTGTATTTCTAGAATTCCAGTAGCTCCCTGGGTTCGACCTCGGGAAAACCATTTTCGAGTAAAAAATTTTGTAATGATAACATGGTAGCTGTCCTATCACTACAATGACTATAATTTAAAGTATAACAAACGGACAGCCAACATCAGGCTAACCATCAACCACAAAAAGATCTTGAGCCGCAATCAGAGGAGTCAAATCCAGATTTAGACAGACCCATAACTCGTACCCTTGAACCTCACATTTACCCTGAACCACCCGCTGTTGCTGATAACCCCGTCCTTGAACTGAAGCCCCTTCCCGATCATCTGAAATACATCTTTCTGGGTTCTAATCAGACCCTTGTGATTATAAATTCCAAGCTTAATCCCGAACAGGAATCCCGTCTGATTGATGTTCTCTAGCAACATCGCAGAGCCATTGGATGGACTCTCGATGATTTGACTGGAATAAGTCCCTCTTATTGCACACACCATATTTACTCAGAAGAGGGCACACAACCTTCTCGTGAGATGTAGAGACGTTTGAACCCCAATCTGTAGGAGGTCATGAAAAAAAAGATCATCAAGTGGTTAGATGCAGGGATGATCTACCCGATCTCCGACAGTCGTTGGGTGAGCCCAATTCAGGTTGTGCCTAAAAAGGCAGGGTTCACCACCATAACGACTGAAACCGGAGAAGTCATACCTACCCAATTAGCCAACTCGTGGAGAGTCTGCATAGATTACCGACGACTCAATTCCTCCACGAAGAAGGATCATTTCCCACTACCTTTCATTGATCCGATTCTCGAGAAATTAGCGGGAAATCGATTCTTCTGCTTTCTTGATGGGTACTCCGGTTATAACCAGGTAGCTATTCATCCTGAGGACCAAGAGAAGACCACGTTCACCTGACCCTTCGGAATGTACGCATTCCGAAGGATGCCTTTCGGTCTCTGCAATGCACCCGCGACTTTTCAGTGGTGCATGCTTGCCATATTCTCTGATATGGTAGGTGATTATCTGGAAGTCTTCATGGATGACTTTTCAGTTTTCGGGGCATCATTTGATGATTGCCTCCAGCACTTGGTCCATATACTCAAGCGCCGCATCGACGTTAATTTGGTTCTTTCCTGGGAAAAGGGCCACTTTATGGTGCCTGAGGGGATCGTCCTAGGACATCTGATTTTTGAGAAGGGCATCCAGGTGGTTCAAGCCAAGGTTAATCTGATTTCTCGCCTTCCTATGCCTAGCTCGATCAGGGACATCCGTTCTTTTCTGGGATACGTCGATTTTTACCGTCATTTCATTCCTGATTTCTCAAAAATCACGCGCCCCCTTACTACTCTTCTCTCTAAGGATGTTCCCTTTGAAATCTCCAAGGAATGCACTCTAGCCTTTGAGACCCTTCGTGACCGAGTCACCCAGGCTCTGATCCTACAATCCCCTGATTGGTCTCAACCCTTTGAGATCATGTGCGATGCATCTGATTTCGCTGTAGCAGCAATTCTGGGGCAGAAAGCTGACGGGAAACCCATGGTCATCTACTGCGCTAGTAAGACACTTGACGAGGCTCAGCGTAACTATACAGTTACGGAGAAAGAGCTGCTAGCCGTAGTATTTGCCCT
The DNA here is from genome assembly GCA_037157565.1 of Thalassia testudinum. Classification (NCBI taxonomy): domain Eukaryota; kingdom Viridiplantae; phylum Streptophyta; class Magnoliopsida; order Alismatales; family Hydrocharitaceae; genus Thalassia; species Thalassia testudinum. The sequence continues at coordinate 100,923,503 of JAZHRO010000022.1, forward strand.
TGAAAAATTCCAATCTTATCTCCTGGGTTCCCACGTCATCATCTACTCGAATCACACGGCTGCGAGGCATCTCCTTGCTAAGAAGGACGCGAAGCCCCGACTAATCCGATGGATCTTGCTATTGCAAGAATTCGGTCTTGAGATTCGCGACAAGGCGGGAAGACAAAATGTGGTAGCTGACCCTTTGTCCCGCCTTCCTTCTAAGATTATCAACCCTTCCGGACCCATCACGGAGCATTTTCCTGATGAGCACCTGCTGACTATTGGTACTAGACTCCCATGCTTTGCTGATATAGTAAACTACTTGGCATCTAATCAGATCCCGTCTGATTGGCCGAAGGCTAAGAAAGACAAATTGTGCTCTGATGCCAAGTATTACATTTGGGAAGATCCGTACCTCTTCCGCATAGGTGCTGACCAAATCATCCGGAGATGTGTCCCGGAAGATGAAATCAATGATATTCTTTCCTTCTGCCATGACCATGCATGCGGTGGCCATTTCTCTAGGCACAAAACCGCATCGAAAATCCTTCAGTGTGGCTTTTACTGGCCCACTCTGTTCAAAGATGCATACAGTCACTGCAAGGCATGCAGTCGTTGCCAAACTTTGGGCAACATGAGCCATCGTGACATGATGCCTTTGCAGCCGATTCTCGTATGCGAAATCTTTGATGTTTGGGGGATTGATTTTATGGGTCCCTTTCTTGTTTCGGATGGTTTAGAATACATTCTGCTGGCCGTGGACTACGTGTCCAAATGGATCGAAGCCATACCGACCCGAACCTGAGATCACAAAATCGTTCTCAAATTCATTCATCACAATATCTTCTCACGGTTCGGGATTCCTCGTGCTATGATCTCAGATGGGGGGCCCCATTTCATGAATGCTCAGTTTAGGTCACTGATGACCAAATACGGGGTGTCTCACCGAATCTCTACTCCTTAGCACCCCCAGACTAATGGTATAACTGAGCTATCAAATCGGGAGATCAAGAAAATCCTGCAGGTCACTGTTCGGCCTGATAGGAAGGATTGGTCGTCCCGACATCCGGAAGCCTTGTGGGCTTATAGGACCGCCCACAAAACCCAATTAGGCATGTCTCCCTTTAGACTGGTGTACGGGAAGGCATGTCACCTTCCCGTCGAACTGGAGCACAAAGCCTATTGGGCAGTACGGAACTGTAATCTAGATCTTTCGAAGGCTGGAACCCACAGAAAGCTTCAAATCAGCGAGATCGATGAATTACGCCTTAATGCGTACGAGAACTCACGAATCTACAAGGAGCGGGTTAAAGCCTTCCATGACAAGCATATCACTAGAAAGATCTTTTATACTGGTCAGAAGGTCCTACTCTTTGATGCCCAACTCAAACTTTTCCCTGGGAAGCTGTGATCCAAGTGGGTTGGACCATACTTGGTTTGACTGATTTTTGGAATTGGAGCCATTGAGATCAGTCCGCTCAACCATGATTCCAAACCATTCATCGTGAACGGTCAGAGACTCAAACCGTTCATTGATGTAACTAATACTGATTTGGCTGAATCATCTTATATCCTCCATTCCCCATGAGCTTATTGCGCCAAGCCGATGGCGAAAAACTCAGCGCTCAACGGGAGGCAGCCCGTCATTCTCTTTGAAAACCTGAAACCTTTTCTGACACCTTTGTGCACTTAAGGTTCACCCTTTAAGACAGCCGACTCCACCTCAGGTGCTTGCAGCTGAGATTAGAAATCGTTCGCAACAATCATCCCGACCCATACACTCACCAAAATATCTGTCCTAAGGAATGAACTAAGTTGAATAAAAACCCCCTAAGTCACAATGAGGACATTGCAAATCTTAGGCATGGGGCGGTATGAAAGTGCAAAAACTTGTAAGAAAAGGTTTTGAACAAACAAAAAATTCACATATCCCAAAAACAACATAAAAATTAAAAAAATTTGTGAAAACAAAAGAATAATAAAATAAGAGGAGGAAAGAAATTTTGTGGAGGAAGGAAAAAGAAACAAAATGAAAAGGAGCACAAAAATGAGAGAAAAAAGTGATAGTCATTAGTAAGAAACCAAGGAATTAACCTTAGTTCTAGACCTCATTCAAGAAAAAAATTGAAAAGTGCTCAGTAAGATTAGTAAGAACGCGAACCTTAGGCATTCTTGGATAGACTCTTAGTACCCATTAAGATCTAAACATTCCTCAAGAGGCTGAGGAAAATGAAAAGCTTAAGCATTAGGTTCAAGGCTTAGGAAGTACCCTTAGGCAGTCTTGTATAAAAACTTGAGCCTAAGAAGAGACCTCCTTGACAGACTTTGCAATTTGGCCCTCTTCATTTACTTTTTGACCCTTATCTTTCGAAACCCTTACATTTTGGTCCCTAAATTTTTCATCGTTCTTTACAGAACGGTCCCTCCCGCAAAACTCTGCGCAGCACCATGCTCTGGCAACTTTGCGCGGAGCATGGCATTGCGTAGAGAGGGGTGACTGCCCTGCAAAACAGACGCGGGGTTCCCTGCGACGTCCTCTGTCGCAGGGACCCGGCCTTGCTCCCTGCCGACCACCATACCTTCCGTGTGAACGCGCGGAAGGTATGGGTCCCCTTTCCGGCCACGCTTCGGTGAGGCTGGCACGTCGCCAGCCCGCGCCTCCCTGTGCACCCGCCCCTTTTTAAGGATCGGCACCCCCTGCCGGTTCCTTCAAGTTCTCTTTAACGGAGAACACTCCCCCACTTCATCCCTTCTCCTCCGTCAGACGGGCCGAGAGGCTGTATTCTTATTTTCAGGTCGACGACCCTTCACCACCATTACCGAGCTTCTGCGGCTCCTTCATCTGCAGCTGCAGGTGCTCTCTCGCCCAGGCTCACGCCCCAGGACGCGCGGCTTGCCTTTGCGGAGCATCCCAGGTCTGCAGATGGGGCGAAGGCCTCGCACGTAGCTGGGAGGTGGGACTTTAGTCCCACCTCGGAAGTGCGTGGCTAAGCGCCCGCACATAAATTTGAAAAGTGTTCAAGGCTATTTGCCTTCGAACACAAGTTTCAGGTCCCTCACGCACGTCGTGCGCCACGTGTTCGCCCTCTCCCGCTCTCACGCCCCGCGGGTCTGGGCCAGATCCGATTACCTAAAACCGTGCACTCCTCGCCCACCACCGCATGCCGGTGAGCCTGGTCCCGGGCGCGATACCTGCACCCGATTACCCGGCTCTAGGAGAGCGATCCTATGAGAGAAATCTGAGAAAGAGAGAGACGCGGGGAAGGGTAGGGGTTGTTTTTGCTTTCTAATCCTTGTGTGAGCGTGTAGGAACAGAAAGAAGAAGAAGGTGGCCGATGCCTTAGCCGCTCAGGGCAAAGAAGAAGACGAAGCAAGAGAGAAGAAACAGAAGAAGAAGAGAAGCACTGTAGCAAACCTACAGTTAAGTCATCTGACCACTGCATCAGACGACGGTTGAGCAACAGCTAGAGGAGATGAAGAAAGAGAAGAAAGAAGAAGAAGGCTGAAGAAAAAGAAGAAAGAAGAAGAAGGCTGAAGAAAAAGAAGAAGAAGAAGAAGATCAGCACAGCTGCAGAAGAAGAAAAGAAAAGAAAGAAGAGAGGAAGACTCTGCTCAGCCAGCTGAAAGAAGAAGAAGAAAGAAAACGAGGAGAGAAGAAGAAGCCAAGACAAGACACACTCTCTCTCTCTTATTTTTGTATCTACTAGAGAACCTTTGTATTTCTAGAATTTCAGTAGCTCCCTGTGTTCGACCTCGGGAAAACTGTTTCCAAGTAAAAAATTTGTAATGGTAATCTGGTAGCTGTCATATTACAACGACTATAAGTTAAAGTATAATAGACAAGCTGATCGGACCAGACACCAGCGACCGAGCAGTTAAGTCATCTGAGCGTTGAATCAGACGTCGGTGAGAAAGAAGGAGAGTTAGCAGCAAGAGAAGAAGAAAAGAAAGAAGAAGGGGGGCCAGTGCAAAAGAAAAACGAAAGAAGAAGAAGAAAGAGGAACCGCAGCTGCTGAAGAAGAAGAAAGAAGAAGGCAGGTTGAAGAAGAAGAAAGAAGAAGCAAAGAAGAAGAAGAAGAAGAAAGAAGAAGACAGGCAGAAGAAGAAGAAATGAAGAAAGAAGAAACATAGAAGAATAAAAGAAGAATACAAGTTGAAGAGAAGAGTAGCTGAAGAAAGAGAAGAAGAAAAAGCCAATTACCCTCTTTCTCTTTCTTTCTCTCTCTCTCTCTTAATTTTTGTAAAACCTTATATATATATTGTGAATTTATTGGCTTCTAGAATTTTTGTTTGCTCCCTGAGTTCGACCTCGGGAAACTCTTCACTCCGAGTAATAAATTGTATTAGACTGGTAACTGTTTTTGTTATATACCACAACGACTATAATAACTATAAAGACAAACAAAGCGGCAACCCCTTAATGGATGACTTCTCGATTTTCGGGAGCATATTTGATGCATGCTTAGACCACCTGGCTAAGGTCCTGCAAAGATGCATAAATGTGAATCTGGTACTTTCCTGGAAGAAATCACATTTCATGGTACCAGAAGGACTAGTATTAGGTCACCTTGTCTCAGAGAGAGGAATAGAGGTTGACCGCGTGAAGGTAAAGTTGATTTCTGAATTACCACTACCTTCGTCGGTTAAACATATTAGATCTTTACTCGGGCATGTTGGTTTTTATCGCCACTTTATAGTAGATTTCTCGAAAATAGCCCGACCTCTCATTACTCTCCTCTCTAAAGATGTAGACTTCCAGATCTCTGACGATTGTGTTCGTGCCTATGCGACACTTCATGATCTGGTTACCAAGGCACCAATACTGCAACCCCCGGATTGGTCTCACTCTTTTGAGATCATGTGTGATGCCTCTGATTATGCAGTAGGTGCTGTCCTTGGTTAAAAATTGAACGGGAAACCCACAGTCATCTATTATTCTAGCAAAACCTTAGATGAAGCTCAGAGGAATTACACCGTCACGGAAAAGGAATTGCTAGCTGTAGTATTTGCACTGGAGAAATTCAGACCTTATCTTTTAGGTTCCTACATTATAGTCTACACCGACCACACTGCAGTTCGACATCTTCTCGCCAAGAAGGACATGAAATCTCGTCTGATTAGATGGATCCTACTTTTACAGGAATTTGATTTAGAGGTTCGTGATAAGGCTGGAAAGCAGAATGTGGTTGCTGACCACTTATCCCGCCTTCCTTTTGAAGCGATTTCTCCTTCTTTACCCATTTCTGACCACTTCCCTGACGAGCAATTGCTGGTCATTCATTCTGATCTTCCCTGGTATGCTGACATTGTCAACTACCTGGCTTCTGGAATCCTCCCCACTGATTGGGTTCGACATCAAAAAGACAGACTTAGATCCGAAGCCAAGCACTATTACTGGGAAGAACCTTGGTTTTTCAAGCATTGCAAAGACCAGATCCCTAGGAAGTGTGTTCCAGATAAGGAGATAGGAAGCATCTTGTTGTTCTGCCATGACCAGGCGTGTGGCGGTCACTTCACTGGCAAAAAGACTGCTGCAAGGATTTTGCAGAGCGGTTTTTATTGGCCCACAATCTTTAAAGATGCATACGAATATAGTAGGGCATGTTCACGCTGTCAGTCTCTCGACAGTATTGGCTGTCGGGACATGATGCCCCTGAATCCAATCATGGTGTGCGAAATCTTTGACGTTTGGGGCATTGACTTTATGGGACCTTTTCCTAAATCTTATGGCTTCGAGTATATATTGTTGGCTGTTGGGTATGTTTCTAAATGGATAGAAGCCATCCCCTCGAGGACTAATGATCATAGAGTTGTGACACAATTTGTTCAAGATTTCATCTTCTCTAGATTTAGGGTACCAAAAGCCATCATTAGTGATGGAGGGTCTCATTTTAGAAACACACACCTTCAGTCCCTACTTCAAAAGTATGGGGTGTCACATAGGATAGCTACACCATATCACCCTCAAACCAATGGACTAGCTGAATTGTCCAATCGGGAGATCAAGAAGATTTTACAGACTACCATCCGACCAGATAGAAAGGATTGGTCTTCCTGCCTTTCTGATGCGTTGTGGGCATATAGGACAGCTCACAAAACCCCATTAGGCATGTCTCCTTTTATACTTGTGTACGGGAAACATTGTCATCTTCCCGTTGAACTCGAGCACAAAGCCTATTGGGCCATCAGAAAGTGTAACTTGGACCTAGAGAAGGCCGGTGATCTTAGAAAATTGCAAATTTCTGAGCTTGATGAGTTAAGGAATGAATCTTATGAAAGCTCAAGGATTTATAAGGATAAACTAAAGGCCTTCCATGATCGTCACATTCATAGGAAATCATTTCACCCTGGTCAAAAAGTCTTTCTCTTTGACTCTAGACTAAAACTCTTTCTTGGGAAACTAAGATCAAAATGGACTGGACCTTTCAAAATCTTAAGAATCTTTGACAATGGAGTCATTGAGATCACTGAAATTGACAAATCTGAACCTTTTACTGTCAATGGACAAATACTAAAACCTTTCATTGAGCCGCATGATCTCAGACTTGTCAATTCCACCATTTCGCTCCTACATTTTGAATTACTATCCGGGTTAACGCCTAGCTGAAGGCGTTAAACTTAGCAAAACCTATCCTTGTATATAGCTGTTTTTCACCTTTCTTACTCTTGCTTTTATTTGCATTAGGTGTCTACTCTTGCATTTTTAGCATACTTTCATTGACACACATGTCATGCATTTCACTTCTTAGCCCGACTGTTCACTCTGATCCTAGATCAGACTTAAAATCGTCTGCACAGAGATTTTATCTCCTCATTCTAACTTCCTTCCATCACCCAGTCTAGGATAGTGAAAAGCAGAGCATACATTTGCATCCACCCTATTCATTCAATGAGGGCATTGCAACACTTAAGCATGGGGGGGTGTAAATGGTGAACCATTTAAACTGAAATGCAATTGTAGACACATCTATAGTACATATATTATAGTATTATTAAAAAATATATATACTGAAAAAAAAAGTTTGAAAAATTTTTTGAAAAAAATTACAAAGCCAAAAATATTAAAAAAAATCACAAAAAATTCCAAAAATACAATAAGGGACATGCACTCTATTGTCAAGGGAGGACATTAATTTTAAGGAGAAAGGGGAAAAAAATGTCAAAGATGAAAAATAAGTGTTTAACTATGATCTTCTAGTTGAGAACAAAAATAGAATAAGTGTTTATGGACATTCAGCTTTTACTGGTTTGACTTACCGAGCCATAATAGCTTGATACAAGCTTGGGCTTAATACACTTTGAGCTTTAACAAGATAGACCACAGTCTCTCCTAACTTTAGGACATGTTCTTATACCTGAGTCATCAGTACAAGATTTGCTGGTTTGCTTTGGCCAAGGAGTCTAAGTAACATTGGCTTACACTACACAATGTCGGGAAAAATCACTTGAACCTAAAATTCAACCCTGGTGTTCATTAGGGAAGGTGGAGTCGTTACCTGTGTGTACAGGTAGACTCTTTGTCCTAACTTTTAGTCTTGTGTCTAGGAGAAACTCTTTCCACAAAATGTTCACCCACCAAATACAGTGCGCTCTACCAAATAAAGTTCCGGAGACATACTGACACCAAAAAAAAAAAAAAAAGGTTCTTGCAAAAAAGTATGTTCTCCAGAGTCTGTAAATACAAATGTTCCACCAAAAATATTTTCAGGGTTCAAAACAAATACCTTGTTTGTCCACCAAAAATTCTTTGACCCACAAACACAATAAGGGTTGGGTTTGAATACTCATCAATTCTTGAGAGTCATCTGAAAACATGAGCTGAAGTTAGGACCAGCCTGGACTTAAAAAGAGGTGAAACCCCGGGATTGAGTTTTAGAATTCACTTGGTTAGTCCTAACTTATCACAAAGCACAGCCACAATGATGGTGGCTATGGCAGTGCGACCGAAGCTAGGTCTTTTGTTTGTTATAGTAATGTCGTTGTGGTACAGGTAAAATAGCTACGGTTTGTTGTCATTGCCACTATTACAATTTTACTCAGAATTGTTTTTCTTCCGAGGTTGAACTCAGGGAGCTACTAGAATTCTAGAAGTACAATGCTTTTATTGCAAAAATAAGAGAGAGAGAGAGAGAGAGGTAGATTTTGTTTCTTGGCTTTTTCTTCTTCTCTTCTTTCTCTCTTTGCTTGTCTTCTTTTTCTCTTCTTTTGTCTTCTTGATCTTCTTCAATTCTTCTTCTTCTTTCTTTATCTTCTTTTCTTCTTTTCTTTTCTTCTTCTTCTTTCTTCCTTCTTTCTGCTTTCAGCTGCGGCACCTTTTCTTTTCTTTTTCTTCTTCTTTGCTTTGTCTGCAGAGCTTCATTCGTCGTCTGATTTCTCAATCAGACGGCTTAAGTGGCGTCTGCTACAGTGCTTCCATTGTGCGTCTTCTTCTTCCTTCTCTCAGTCTTCTTCTTCCTGCGGTCTTCTTCTTCTTCTTCTTTTGGTCTTCTTCTGCTTTCTTCTTCAGTTCTTCTCCTTCTTTGTCTTCTTCCTCTTCCTTCCTTTCTTCTTCGTTCTTTCTTCTGCAGTCTTCTCCTTCTTTCTTCTCGCACCCTGTTCCTGCACAAAGAGCAAAACCTACCTTGTCCCTCTACCCGCACGTCTCTCTCTCTCTGTAAAGCACTCACAGGAGGCTCTCCCAGAGCCGCGGGTAATCGGGTCGGGTTTCGTGCCCGTGACCAGGCGCACCGGTGTGTGGGTGATGCGCGAGGTGTGCTCAGATAGGGTTGGGTCGGATCCGCCGGATCTGCGTGATGAACTCGTGGACCGGGCGGGTGAGTGGGCACGGGACCTCACCCCAGTGCTTTCGGAGGCGACCAAGAAAAAGCACAAAATCAATTTATCGCGGCGCGGCGTTTCGAAATCCCACGATGTGGGACTATCCGCTGCGTTCTTTTCGCGCGCGCCCGCAGGACGATTCCACCTTGCTCTCTGCTCAGCTGCAGCCACTATCGGTGCCAACTAATGAGGCGGATGTCTCCGCAGACTTCACCCCAACCTGGAGCACCTGGGATCCTTAAGCTGCAGGGCCTGGAGCTCGCCTCGAAGCTACTTCAGTCATCATTAATGGCGGCTGGGGTGGCTACCCTGTTAGACAGGAGCATGGCCTCTCGGCCTAATCAGACTAGCAGGGGACCTTCGCTGTGGCACGGCGAAGGTGGTGCGGGGTGCAGCAGGTCGTGGGGCAGCCTAGGCGTGCGTGCCTAGGTCTCCCTGTGACCGGAGGTGTGGGTGTGTTCGGGGGAGCGATGAGTGGGTGTAGAGCGGCAGTGGGTGGGCGGAGGTTGTTCAACGTGATGAGGCGAAGGTTATGCGAGGGTCGGCGAGGCGTGTGGGGCGGCGGAGCGATGGGAGTGTCATGCCGGAGGGTGGCCGGAGACGAAGAAGGTGACGGTGGACAGGAGTGGTCGAGGGTTTAATCGAATGAAAGACAGTGAGGAAAAGAAAGAGGGGGAGATGGGGAGTAGTTCTGACCTAGTTACCGGGACGAAGGGGCCGGAGCAGCGCGACAGTCGTATCGGCTGTTGCCGGAGAAGAAGATACCCAGAGAGAGAGGGCGGCGGCGAGGAAGGGAGCGGGAGGGCGCGCGCTGGGTACGACGCGACGCAGGAAGAGCGGGCGAAGGTGGCTCTGCTGCTGGTATTGTAGCAGAGTGACGAGACGGAGGAGGAGCCGCCGGAGCTAGTGGGTTTCTGCCGGAGTGGGAAGAGAGGAAAAATGGGGGTTTTTTCTCCGTCAGGATCGAGCTGCCTCCATCGGCTGGCGACGGCAGTCCTTATAAAGGCGAAGGCGGAGGGGTGGGCGCAGGGAGGCGACGTGCCTCCCTCGCCGGAGTATGGTCGGAGTTGCAACCCATACCTTCCGCGCATTCGCACGGAAGGTGTGGGCGATGGTAGTGGTCATGGTGGTGTCCCTGCGACAGTAGACATCGCTGGGAACACCCGGTTCAACAGGCAGAGGGCCTCCCTCACCCTGCGCGGCGCCATGCTCCGCGCAAAGTCGCCGGAGCATGGTGCTGCTCAGAGAGTTGCAGGGGGGACCTAAGTGCAAAGAACGACAAAGAACCTAGGGGTCAAAATGTGAGGGTTTCGAAAGTTGAGGGTCAAAAAGTAATAGATGAGGACCAAAATGCAAAGTCAGTCAAGAAGGTCTCTTCTTAGGCTCAAGTTTTTATGCATGACTAAATGGGTCCTAAGGATTCTAATGGTGAATTTTATTTCTAGATCAGACCTTGTTTGACGGGCCAATTTACGTAAAAATCCAAATTAAATCATTAATTAGGTATGGTTCTCAATGTAGGTCAAAATGGGTTCCCAAGGCCATATTGAAGGTTCTAAACCCTAGAGATTATTTTTCTATGAATTTTAGAGGATTTAGTCAATTTTTACTTTGCCTTGAACCTCGTGAATTGGAGTGGATTTGTTTTAGTGTTACATAATGTGATTTAATTCCTTGGAGTTGCTGTAGCCCTTGTTGGATCAAATCATCCCACTTTCCTTCTTATTAGGTTAGTTTGACCTATTTTTGGATCCTGAGTTACCTTGTTTATTGATTGTGTTGGTGAAATTGCATTTTTACCCCTTTTGACCTGTTTTCTTTACAAACTTAGAATTCTCTGAGTCAAGCCTTTCTATGAGTTATGTAGGAGCTTTTTCTTGCATATCTAGGTTAGATTGTGCCAGTTAGGATTTATGATGAGGTTCTCATCAGACCCCCATGCCTAGCTTTTGCTAGTCCCTTAGCAAAAACTTAAGGTTTTAACCTTTGTTCTAGACCATGATGTTTTTAATAACTTCAGATAAGTTTTTTTTCATTTGAACTTAGATTAGGTTAGAATGCTAACCATAGGCCTAAAAGGTACTCTAGTACCAATCAAGATCCAGATCTGTCTAGCCTCAGCTTCAGTTTTTGGCAAATGTTTTTAAGGCCCACAAGAACTAACCTAAGGTCTATTGGACTTTGTGGTTAAAGCACCCGTGCTTGAAATGATTTTAGCCCTGGTTCAGTTCGCAGTGCGTTTTGTAAGAGAGAGATAGAAAATTTTTCTGTTTGGAAAGTTTTCTCTCTCTTTTTCTTTTTAATTCTAGCTTAGGATTAGCTTTTCAACACGGTCTGTATCAGATTCCTTGCTCCCATCATCAATCCTCAAGGGTTCCTGGCAATCGATGCTTCGAGATAGCACCGCCCATGGCATCCCCCAGAACCCTTGCTATTGAGATTTCGAGATAATCCCATCCATTGTGTTCCGTGGCCGAATTCAAACCCTGGCAATTGACACTTCGTGATAATGCCATCCATGGAATCTGAACCAGTAGAGTACTTACATGCCCCCAGTAGGATATGTAAATATCCTAAGAGACAAGCACCGAAGAGATGATATTTTGTTACGCATCTTCGAGGGGATTTCCTGCCTCTCCGCGTTGGGAACTCGTCCAAATCAACTTGTGTCGATCGGCCGCTCCTACTCTAGGTGTACTTTTCAGAATTTTGTGACGCTTTTGCGTGATTTTGATTTTTACGCTTACTAAACCAGGCTGTGTGTGAGGTTAGGGTGCTTAGGTTACTGAGTCCTGTAGTCCAAAAGTTAGTTAATGAGGTTAAATACTCCCTAAGCCTTAGACCTAATACTTCAGCTTTTCATTTTCCTCAACCTCTTGAGGAATGTCTAGATCGTAATGGGTACTAAGAGTCTATCCAAGAATGCCTAAAGTTTGCGTTCTTACTAATCTTACCATGCGCTTTTCATTTCTTTTCTTGAATGAGGTCTAGAACTTAGGTCATTTCCGTAATTTCTTACTAATGACTCACCTTTTTCTGACATTTTTGTGCTCCTTTTTCATTTTGTTTCTTTTCCTTCTCCCACAAAATTTCCTTTCTCCTCTTATTCTTTTATTCTTTTTTGAATTTTTTTTTTAATTTTTATGGTGTTTTTGGCATATGTGAATTTTTTGTTTAAAAACTTTTCTTATAAGTTTTGCACTTTTATGTCCCCCATGCCTAAGGTTTGCAATGTCCTCATTATGACTTAGGGGGTTTTTATTTACTTAGTTCATTCCTTAAGACAGATGTTTTGATGAGTGAATGGGTCGGGATGAATTTTGCGGACGATTTCTTATCTTAGATGGAAGCATCTGTGGTGGAGTCGGCTGTCTATAAAGGTGAACCTTAAGTGCACAAAGGTGTAAAAAAAAAAAGGTCTTAGATTTTCAAGAAAATGACGGGCTGCCTCCTGTTAAGCGCTGAGTTTTACGCCATCGGCTGGGTGCAATAAGCTCAAGGGGAATGGAGGACATAAGATGATTCAGCCAAATCAGTAGAAGTCACATCAATGGGCGGCTTGAGTCTTTGACCGTTCACGATGAAAGGTTCGGAATCGTGGCTGAGCGGACTGATCTCGATGGCGTTATTTCCAAAAACCTGTCGGACTAAATATGGTCCGACCCACTTGGATCGCAACTTTCCCGGGAAAAGTTTGAGTCGGGCATCAAAGAGTAGGACCTTCTGACCCGGATGAAAGATCTTTCTCGAGATATGCTTGTCATGGAAAGCTTTTACTCGCTCCTTGTAGATTCGCGAGTTCTCATACACGTCTAAGCGTAATTCATCGATCTCGCTGATTTGAAGTTTTCTGTGGGTTCCAGCCTTCGAAAGATCTAGATTACAGCTCTGTACTGCCCAATAGGCTTTATGCTCCAGTTCTACGGGAAGGTGACACACCTTTCCGTACACCAGTCTAAAGGGAGACATGCCTAATTGGGTTTTTTGGGCGGTCCTATGGGCCCACAATCCTTCCGGAAGTCGGGACGACCAGTCCTTCCTGTCAGGTCGAACAGTGACCAGCAGGATTTTCTTGATCTCCCGATTTGACAGCTCAGCTAGACCATTAGTTTGGGGGTGGTAAGGAGTAGAGATTCGGTGAGACACCCTGTATTTGGTCATCAGTGACCTAAACTGAGCGTTTGTGAAATGGGTCCCCCCATCAGAGATTATAGCACGAGGAATCCCGAACCTTGAGAAAATGTTTTGATGAATGAATTTGAGAACGATTTTGTGATCACAGGTTTGGGTCGGTATGGCTTTGATCGATTTGGACACGTAGTCCACAGCAAGCAGAATGTATTCAAAACAATCTGAAGTAGGAAAGGGGCCCATAAAATCAATCCCCCAAGCATCAAAGATTTCGCATACGAGAATCGGTTGCAAAGGCATCATGTCACGATTGCTCATGTTGCCCAAAGTTTGGCAACGACTGCATGCCTTGCAGTGACTGTATGCATCTTTGAACAGAGTGGGCCAGTAAAAGCCACACTGGAGGATTTTCGATGTGGTTTTGTGCCTAGAGAAATGGCCACCGCATGCATGGTCATGGCAGAAGGAAAGAATATCATTGACTTCATCTTCCGGGACACATCTCCGGATTATTTGGTCAGCACCTATGAGGAAGAGGTACGGATCTTCCCAAATGTAATACTTGGCATCAGAGCGCAATTTGTCTTTCTTGGCCTTCGGCTAATCAGACGGGATCTGATGAGATGCCAAGTAGTTTACTATATCAGCAAATCATGGGAGTCTAGTACCAATAGTCAGCAGGTGCTCATCAGGAAAATGCTTCGTGATGGGTCCGGAAGGGTTGATAATCTCAGAAGGAAGACGGGACAGATGGTCGACTACCACATTCTACTTTCCCACCTTGTCGTGAATCTCGAGGTCGAATTCTTGCAACAGCAAGATCTATCGGATTAGTCGGGGCTTCACGTCCTTCTTGGCAAGGAGATGCCTTACAGCCGTGTGATCCGAGTAGATGACGACATGGGAACCCAGGAGATACGATCGGAATTTTTCAAGGGAAAATACTACAGCTAGCAGCTCTTTCTCCGTAACCGTATAGTTACGCTGAGCCTCGTCAAGTGTCTTGCTAGTGTAGTAGATTACCACGAGTTTCCCGTCAGGTTTCTGCCCCAGGACTGCTCCTACAGCGAAATCAGACGCATCGCACATGATCTCAAAGGGTTGAGACCAGTCAGGGGATTTTAGGATAGGTGCCTGGGTGACTCGGTCATGAAGGTTTTTAAAGGCTAGTGTGCATTCCTTGGAGATTTCAAAGGGTACATCCTTAGAGAGAAGAGAAGTCAAGGGGCGCACGATTTTCAGGAAATTCTGAATGAAGCGACGGTAAAAATCGACGTGCCCCAGAAAAGAACGGATGTCCCTGATTGAGCTAGGCATAGGAAGGTGAGAGATTAGATCAACCTTAGCTCGATCCACTTGGATGCCTTTTTCCGAAATTAAGTGTCCCAGGACAATTCCCTCAGGCACCATGAACTGGCTCTTTTCCCAGGAAAGAACCAAATTCACATCAATGCACCGCCTGAGTATCTGGACCAAGTGTTGGAGGCAATCGTCAAATGATGCTCCAAAAACTAAAAAGTCATCCATGAAGACTTCCAGATAGTCACCTACCATATCTGAGAATATGGCAAGCATGCACCGCTGAAAATTAGCGGGTGCATTGCAAAGACAGAAAGGCATCCTTCGGAAAGCGTATGTTCTGAAGGGGCAGGTGAACGTGGTCTTTTCTTGGTCCTCAGGATGAATTGCCACCTGGTTGTAACCGGAGTACCCGTCAAGAAAACAGAAAAACCTACTTCCCACTAGTTTCTCGAGAATTTGATCAATGAAAGGTAGTGGGAAATGCTCCTTCTTCGTGGAGGAATTGAGTCGGCTGTAATCTATACAGACTCTCCACGCGTTGGCTAATCGGGTAGGAATGACTTCTCCGGTCTCAGTCGTTATAGTGGTGAGTCCTGCCTTCTTAGGCACAACTTGAATTGGGCTCACCCAACGACTAGCGGAGATCGGGTAGATGATTCCAGCATCTAACCACTTGATGATCTCCTTTTTTACGACCTCCTGCAGATTAGGGTTCAAACGTCTCTGCATTTCACGAGAAGGTCGTGCGCCCTCTTCTGAATAGATATGATGAGTACAATAAGAGGGACTTATTCTAGTCAAATGATCGAGAGTCAACCCGATGGCTCTACGATGTTGCTGGAGGACAGCAATCAGACGGGATTCCTATTCAGGATTGAGGTTGGAATTGATAATCACAGGAAGGGTATGATTAGAACCCAAAAAGATGTATTTCAAGTGAGCAGGAAGGGGCTTCAGCTCGAGGATGGGTTATCAGCAGCGGTGGGTGGTTCAGCATAGATGTGAGGTTCAAGGGTAGGAGCTACTGGGTTGTCCAAATCTGGATTCGACTCCTCTGTTTGCGGGTCAAGATCTTTCTGCGGTTGATGAGGTATAATCAGGTCATTCTGGAAGTGTGTTTCATCAACCAAAGCCCTAATGTCACAAATCTGTTCGATGACACCGCAGTTGATTCCTTGTTGGGCCTTAAATATATCAATTTTCAGGGTTTGATTCCCATATTTGAGCTCTATTTGGCCCTCCTCACAACTAATGTTGGCTTTAGCAGTAGCCAAAAAAGGTCTCCCTAAAATGATTGGTGTATCCTTAGGGTTCTCAGGTGCGTCCATGTCTAAGACTATAAAGTCTACAGGAAAGTAGAAATCCTGTACCCTCACAATAACATCCTCGAGAATTCCTTTTGGTGACTTTATAGATCGATCTGCTAATTGTAATGTCACCTCAGTGGGTTTTAGCTCAGATTCTTCTAGATGGTCAACTAAGGATGTGGGTATCAGATTTATGGAAGCACTCAAGTCTAGCAAGGCTCTATCAAATTGGGTATCACCTATTTTGCTGGAAATCAGGGGAGTACCAGGATCTTTAGCCTTGGGTGGGAGTCTGCTTAGGATCACAAAGCTAGCTTGCTCTGACAGAACAATTGGACTCCCACTCTTGGTTCGCGGCTTACGCTGGGGTGTATACACATTCTTTAAAAATCGTGCGTAAGCCGGTACGTGGCGGATTGCATCCATCAAGGGGATGTTTACGTGGACCTACTCAAAGAGCTTGACCAGGTCCTCCTCAGGTGCCACAGGCTTGGTAGTCTTCTTTCCCTTGGTCAAGGCCTCGGGAAATGGAATCTTGGTTGGTTCTTCTAGGATAGGTCCAGGTCTTGGATCTGGGACAGGGGTATGAATGTCCTGGATTACCGTCCTAGGCTTGGGATCACTACTAGGCTTGGAGTGGTTTGGGTGAGGTGGATCTTGGGTTTCCTTACCACTACGGGTTGTTATGGAGTTAAGTCCTGCCTGGTTTTGGTTGGGATTGGGTAAGATGGGTTGCTGCTGGTAGCCTGCAAAAGAAGTGGAGGCCTCCATCCTGTCGGGTGAAGGAACAGCGGGGGCCTGATAAATCATATGGGTTTGGCTCGGGTTTGGGTTCATAACGCGCTGCTGGGTTGGCACGTTATTCGGGTTAGGAAGAGGTTGGGAAGGAAGAGTGCCTGGCTGGCGAGAATTTGCCAGCTGGGCCAGTTGATTTCGTACCTCTGTAAGCTCGTCTTTATGTTGTTTTTGGATAGTCGCATTCGTTCTCTGAATGTCAGCCAAAGTTTGGAGGATAAGGGACATTTGATCTTGATTTGGCCCTAATGGATAAGTAGGGTTGGGTCGAGGCTGAGGTGGCTGGTAAGGATGAGGGGGTTGTGGGCGGGGCTGAAAGGGTGGTCTTTGGGTTTGGGAATTTCCCGCCCACTGAAAGTTGGGATGGTTTCGCCATCCAGGGTTATAGGTGTTGGAGAACGGGTCGTTCTGGATGGCATTGAGGTCCTCGCTGGTCTGAGGAACCTCCAGTGAGTCAGAGAAAGGGGGGATGGAATTCCCCGGGCTGGCATAGAAAGGATCAGATGGCCCTTCGGTCCGAGAATCAGATGATGGATATGGATCCATCCCAGGAGAAGATCGATGGAGAATGTTTTGCACAGTCTCCCGTGTGGAAGGAGGCTGTGCGAAGGAGCTATGCGCAGAGGTGGCTCGCTGCAGGCGCTGAGTCAACTCATCCACCTTCTTTTCAATGGTTGAGACCTTGTCCAATCGACTGGCCATTAATTCCAGGTCGACTGATGTGGACAGGTCCTGTGTCTCATGTGCTCCCCTAAGATTCGTCGATGCGCGGGTATTCGTCCTATCGAATAATCCCATGGAGTCATTGTTGATGGAGTTCTCGCACATGTTTTCGAGAATCTCCCACAAGGTGTCCTCATGTTGACCCATGATATTTCCTCCGCATGTTGCATTGACGAAGAGACGGATGTCCTCACGAAGTCCCTGGTAAAAAGATTGGACCTGTTCCCATTTAGGAACTCCGTGATGGGGGCACTTCCTCATGAGATCCTGAAAGCGATCCCATGCCTCATGGAGAGGTTCCCCTGTTTGCTGAGTGAAGTGAGTAATCTGATGGCGCAAGGCATTGGTCCGACCAACGGGAAAGAACTTTTTCAAAAATTCGAACTGAAGTTCTTCCCAAGTGTTGATCGGCCGGGTCTGAGTTTGATACCAATGAGCGGCCTTGTCCATAAAAGAAAAGGAGAACATCTTCATGAGAGGAATATCCCGATTTTGCGCATCTGACCCAAAAGTTTGGGCCAGATGTTTTAGCTGTTTTATGTGCTGGATGGGATCTTCGGAATTAAGCCAATGGAATTTAGGTATAGCATGAATCATATTGGGCTTTAATTCGGAATCAGGTCCTCCAGTCGGGATTCTGACTCGAGGCTCAATGGCCACCGCAACAGGATTATAATGGTCTCTCATCATAGGATGCTGCGGTGGGTGCACAAAGTTTTGGAAGAGGTCATTGAGTCGCTGGAGCTGGTTCTCCAGATTGTTTTTTTCCTCAACTGGCTGAGCCATGATAGGGGAAGAAGAAGAGCTTGGTTCAGAATCAGATGAGAGAATGATGGGGTAGGTTTGCTGTGCAAACACGGGCGTCGAGGCTTGACCTTGACGAGAGTGAATTCCTAAAGGAGATCTTAAGGGTGGTCTTAAGGATCTCCTACCGTTCAAGCACTATTGGAATAGATGAGTTTAGAAGGTGCTGGACCCAATAGAGACACCCAAGAATTTGTTGGGTGACTACATAGGTGAGGGGCAGATGGACCCCTTGATCAAAAAGATCGTCCACTTGAGAATTACCTGGGTAGCCAGAGAGGGTGAGTCCCGCGAAGACCCCTACACAATAGAGCGTCCCCACGGGTTACAGGGTTTCCCCCACCCGACCTCTCTTGTCATTGCGGTTCCAGGTAGACCAGAATGGGGATCTTGACCTCTTAAGTCTACTTCTTTTACTTTAAGATCAAGGTGCTTAAGGTTTCACTTGAACTCTTGGTATTTTTGTGAACAAGGTGACCTAATTTGAAGGTTAGTTGACCCTAATGGTCAACTTCACCTAGGGATTCCTTTGAGAATTTAGGCCTTGTTTCTTTTTTAGGGTTCAAGTGTTTAAAGAGCCAATTGTTTAGGGTTTTTCTTAATAGGTATTTTCAACCAATGGCTTAGGCACACCTCTTTTTAGGAAAATCTTTTCTTTGTTAATAAAAGGTGTGTCTCTAAAAATCCTAGATTTTTAATTCTTGGATTGGCTCTAGTTGGTCCATTTAAGTTGCCTCAAAATTTTGGTATCTAGGGCTCAATCAAGAAGGTTTTAGCCCTAGTTACCTTAGTTGGATGGACAGTTAAGCATGAGTTGAAATGAAAATTAGGCAACTTTGATGAATTACTATCTATGATGCAGGTAGCCCTAAGTTGATTTTTCTTTTTGTTCCTTTTTAGACTTTAAGGGAGTTAAGAAAAGGGCTAATGGGGATTACCTGGTTGTTGGAGAGTTTGTTGTGCGGCTGCTCTTCTCATTCTTTAACCTGCACACAAGAGAGAGAAAAAGATTAGCAGTCTCTTAAAAGAAATTCAAAGCTTCTAGAATAGCCGTAGCTCCCTGGCAACGGCGCCAAGAATGATGGTGGCTATGGCAGTGCGATCGAAGCTAGGTCTTTTGTTTGTTATAGTAATGTCGTTGTGGTACAGGTAAAATAGCTAGGGTTTGTTGTCATTGCCACTATTACAATTTTACTCAGAATTGTTTTTCTTCCGAGGTTGAACTCAGGGAGCTACTAAAATTCTAGAAGTACAATGCTTTTATTGCAAAAATAAGAGAGAGAGAGAGAGAGGTAGATTTTGTTTCTTGGCTTTTTCTTCTTCTCTTCTTTCTCTCTTTGCTTGTCTTCTTTTTCTCTTCTTTTATCTTCTTGATCTTCTTCAATTCTTCTTCTTCTTTCTTTATCTTCTTTTCTTCTTTTCTTTTCTTCTTCTTCTTTCTTCCTTCTTCTTTCTACTTTCAGCTGCGGCACCTTTTCTTTTCTTCTTCTTCTTCTTTGCTTTGTCTGCAGAGCTTCATCCGTCGTCTGATTTCTCAATCAGACGGCTTAAGTGGCTGATGATGGTTGTTAACTAGGTTTTGTTATAGTGTTGTAGTACAGCTAGTTATTGCCATCATTACAGATATTTTTTTTTACTCGGAAATAAAAGAGTTCCCGAGGTCGAACTCAGGGAGCAAGTCGTATTCTAGAAGTAAAGTATTTCTTATTACAAAAATACAGAGAGAGAGAGAGAGATGAAAATTTGGCTTCTCCTTTTTCTCTTCTTTCTTCCTCTTTGTCTTCTCTTCTCTTCCTCTCGTGCTCTTCTTCTTCTTCTTCTGTTCTTCAGATCTTCCTCTCGTGCTCTTCTTCTTCTGTCTTCTGTTCTTCCTTGTTTTCTTTCTTTCTTCTTCTTCAGATCTTCTTCTTCTTCTTTTTTCTTCTTTCTTGTCTTTCCTCTTCTTTGCCGCGGTCCTGCTTCTTCTTTTCTTCTTCTTCCTTGCCTTCAAGACGTCGTCTGATTTTGCAATCAGATGACTTAAACCGCTGCTGCTACAGTGTCTCCCTTAGATTCCGTCTTCTTCTTCCGCAGTTCTTCTTCTTCTTCACTTGTGCCTGCACACTTCAAGGTTTTCGTCAGAGGGAAAAACCTACTCTACCGTCCCCCCCGCGTCTCTCTCTCTGAATTCGCTCTTAGGAAAGCTCTCCCAGAGCAACCGGTTAATCGGGTACGCAGGTTGCGCCCGGGTCCAGGCCCACCTGCGTGCGGTGGTGGGCGAGGAGTGCAGGTCGGGCTAATCGGGTCAGGGCCAGGTCCGCGGGGCGTGAGCGCGGACGAGGCCGGGTAATCGGGCGGGTGAAGGGGACCTCACCCCGTGAACTGAGGCAAACAGCTTAAGGCACTTTTTGCCTTTAAGCGGCTGCGCGCCTCTGCGAGTTTCCGAGGTGGGACTAAATGTCCCACCCCAATTTGGGCGCCCGCGCGGATAAGGTAGCGGGCAGTCGAGGATTCACGCGAAGGCTTCGCCCCAGCTGCAGCCTGGGACTCTTCGCGAAGATACCCCGCACTGCCTGGGAGGCTGATCTGGGCGTGGCGCGCCTGGAGCAGCAGGTCGAAGGAGCTTCGCTGCTCAGCAATGGCGATGGCGGGCGGAGTACCTGCTCACAGGGAAATGGCCTCTCGGCCTAATCAGATACGCGGAGGACCTTTGCCGTAGCACGGCGAAGGTGATCGGGGGCTCTGCAGGTGGCGGGGCGGAGCCTAAGGGCCGCCCTAGGTCAAACTGCAGGTGGCGAGATGGGTTTGTTCGGTGGAGTTGCAGAGGGCGATTCGGGGGAAGTGGAAGGGCGGAGGATGATCAGGGTGAGGAGGCAAAGGTTCTGCGGGTGTCGGCGAGTCGTGTGGAGTGGCGGAATGATGGGAGCGACTCGCCGGAGGTGGAGAAGGTGACGGTGGTCGGGTCGGTCGAGGGTGTAATTGACTGTAAAATAGGGAGGAAAAGAAAGATGGAATAGAGAAGACTAATTCTAACCTAGCTAAAGTGACGAAGGGGACGAAGAGGCTGCCGGCTCGTACCTACCGGAGCTGGAGAAGAAATGCCCAGTGGGGGAGGACGGCGGCGATGACGGGGCAGAGGCAGCGCGCGCCGGTATTGCGCGACGCGGAGGAGAATCAGGAAGAAGTCTCTACTGCTGGTATTGCGGCAGAGCGAAGAGGAGGAGGAGGAGAAACCGCCGGAGCTGGACGGCTTCTGCCGGAGTGGGAAGAGAGGAAAGTGAGGGGGTATCTCCGTCAGATCCGAGCTGGGAAGAACGGCGGAGCGACGGGGGTATTTATAGGGGCAGAACCAGAGAGGAGGGCGGAGGGAGACGACGTGTCTCCCTCGCCGGAGGACGCCGGAGGAAGGATACCCATACCGTCCGTGCGTTCGCACGGCCGGTATGGGTGGTTGCAGCCATCAGGGGGTGTTCCTGCGACGGCTGACGACGCGGGGCACCCCCATTTGACTTGGCAGGCTCCCTCCCTTACCCTGCGCGGCGCCATGCTCCGCGCAAGGTCGCCGGAGCATGGTGCTGCTTAGGTTTTGCAGGAGGGACCTAAACTCAAAGAACGAAGGAGAGTTAAGGGTCAAAATGTGAGGGTTCATAAGTTGAGGGCCAGAAAGTAAATATATGAGGACCAAAGTGTAAAGTTGGTTAAGAAGGTTTCTTCTTAGGCTCAAGTTTTTATACATGAATAATTAGGACCTAAGGATTCTGATGGTGAATTTTATTTCTAGGTTAAACCTTTTTTGACCGGTCAATTTACGTAAAAACCCAAATTAAGTTGTTAATTGGGCATGGTTCTCAATGTAGGTCAAAATGGGTTCCTAAGGCCAAATTGAAGGTTCTAAACCCTAGATATTATTTTTATATGAATTTTAGAGGGTTTAGTTGATTTTTTCTCTGCCTCGAACCTCATGTATTTAAGTGGGTTTGTTTTTAGGGTTACAGGATGTCATTTAATTCTTCGGAGTTGCTGTAGCCCTTGTTGAGTTATTTCATCCCACTTTTCTTCTTATTAGGTTATTTTGACCTATGTTTGGATCCTGAGTTACCCTATTTTCAGATTGGATTGGTGAAATTGCATTTTTACCCCTCAGTTTATGTTTTCTTTGCAAACTCAGAATCTCTCTGAACCAAGCCTTTGTAAGGTTATGTAGGAGCTTTTATTCTCTGTATTAGGTCAAAATGAGCTAGTTATGGCTCATGATGAGGTTCTCATCATACCCTCATGCCTAGCTTTTGCTAGTCCCTTAGCAAAAACTTAAGGTTTCAACCCTTGTTCTAGACCATGAAGTTCTTAATAGCTTCAGATAAGTGCTTTTTCATTTAAACTTAGATTAGGATTGAATGCTGACCATAGGCTTAAAAGGTACTCTAGTACCAATCAAGATCCAAATCTGTCTAGCCTCAGCCTCAGTCCTTAGCAAAGGTTTTTAAGGCCCACAAGAACTAACCTAAGGTCTATTGGACTTTGTGGTTAAAGCACTTGTGCTTGAGATGATTTTAGCCTTGGTTCAGTTCGCAGTGCGTTTTATAAGAGAGAGATAGAAAGTTTTTCTGTTTGGAGAGTTTTCTCTCTCTTTTTCTTTTTAGTTCTAGCTTAGGATTAGCTTTTCAACACGGCCTGTATCAGATTCATTGCTCCCATCATCAATCCTCAAGGGTTCCTGGCCATCGATGCTTCGAGATAGCACCGCCCATGGCAACCCCCAGAACCCTGGCTATTGAGATTTCGAGATAATCCCATCCGTGGTGTTCCGTGGCCGAATTCAGACCCTGGCAGTTGACACTTCGTGATAATGCCATCCATGGAATCTGAACCAGCACGGTGCTTACATGCCCCCAGTAGGATATGTGAATATCCTAAGAGATAAGCACCGAGGAGATGATATTTTGTTACGCATCTTTGAGGGGATTTCCCGCCTCTCCGCGCTGGGAACTCGTCTAAATCAACTTGTGTTGATCGGCCACTCCTACTCTAGGTGTACTTTTCAGAATTTTGCGACGCTTCTGCGTGATTTTGATTTTTATGCTTACTGAACCAGGCTGTGTGTGAGGTTAGGGTGCTTAGGTTACTGAGTACCGTAAACCAAAAATTAGTTAATGAGGCCAAATACTCCCTAAGCCTTAGACCTAATACTTCAGCTTTTCATTTTCCTCAACCTCTTGAGGAGTGTTCAGATGTTAATGGGTACTAAGAGTCTATTCAAGAATGCCTAAGGTTTGCGTTCTTACTAATCTCATTATGCACTTTTCAGTTATTTTCTTGAATGAGGTCTAGAAGTTAGGTTAATTCCTTAGTTCCTTACTAATGACTATCACTTGTTTCTCATATTTTGTGCTTCTTTTTTTCCTTTTGTTTCTTTTCTCCTTCTCCTTCACAAAATTTCCTTTCTCCTCTTATTCTCTTATTCTTTTTCGAAAAAATTTTAATTTTTATGGTGTTTTTGGCATATGTGAATTTTTTGTTTGAAACATTTTCTTACACGTATTGCAGTTTCATACCCCCCCATGCCTAAGATTTGTAATGTCCTCATTGTAACTTAGGGGGTTTTTATTCAACTTAGTTGATACATTAGGACAGATGTTTTGATGAGTGAATGGGTCGGGATGACTGTTGCGGACGATTTTTAATCTCAGATGCAAGCACCTGAGGTGGAGTCGGCTGTCCTAAGGTGTGAATTTCAAGTGCACAAAGGTTTTAGAAATGGTTTCAGGTTTTTAAAGAGAATGACGGGCTGCCTCCCGTTGAGCGCTAAATTTGATGCCTTCAGCCAAGCGGGAAATGCAATGGAGAGGGGATGGTGAAATCAGCAGAGTTTTGTAATACAAGCACCTTGATTAAGAGCCTGGTTGGTCCAACCAGGTGCTTGTTCAGATCAACAGGCTGATGATGCAGCCCAAACCCAATCAATCTGGTGGGTTGATAGATGTGGATAAAAAGGTGTGGAACCCACCATATACTATGAAGCTCAGATGGATGTGGAAGTGAAAACGTAGGGTTTGGCTGAGTCGAATCAGCCTGGTCTGAGTAGGGACCTGTTTGCACCTCAAAACACGCCTATAAGGACGCCTTCTTATGCTATTTCCTAGCACTACCTATGCATATTAGGATTCCATTGTTGCATTTGTAAAAATACATGCATTCATGCATTTAATTGAGAGGAGAGGAGAATGAAATAAAAGGGCTTCATAATTTACATTTTCCTCAAGTGCCTCTTTACAAAAATCCATCTCTTCTATTTTTTATCTCCACTTGATTTTTATTTTTCCTACGGCTGCAACTTCTCCCTGCCAGCCCTCTCCCTGCCATGCCATTCCCTGCGGCTGCCATTCCATCCCACTCCCCGCATGCTGCATGACCATGCTTTCATCTTCTATAAAGCCACGTCTTCTTCTCTTCAAACCGAACCGGCTAGCGGCAGCAAGAAAGGAACATTGCTGCAATACGCAGCTGCGGCGAGCTGCTGCAAAACGCCACCCTGCAGTCCACCACCTTCCTCTCCACCGTTCTCCCCTCCCATACGTCGGCCCTCCGTCGAGGAGGCACCCGACGAGCAGGAGAACCCACTGTGGTGCACACCACCACAGTGGGAGCACCACCGCCCAGCTCTTCAACGAGCCGGTGGGCGTGGTGTGTTCTTTTCTCTTCGTTTGCATCTCCACGCCATTGCTGCCGCTTCAAGGTCCGAAGCTTGAAGCAGCAGCAGCAGCAGCAGCCCAGCGGCGACAGCAGCAGCAGCAGCACCCCCGCCTCCTCCGCGACCTTCCCCGCAGGCGCACAACCCTCCGCGCGCGCCTGCAGGCCCGTTCCCCGCCTCCGTCTCCGTTCTGTCCACGCCACAGTTGCAGCCGCAGCAGGCCGCTGCGCGCACTGCAGCGGCCGGCTACGGCCTCGCGCCGACCCCCGCGACCCTCCGCGACCACTGCAGAACCTCCCCTCGCACCTCCGCGACCTTCCCCGCAGGCGCTCAGCTCTCCGCGCGCGCCTGCAGGGCACTTCCCCGTCTCCGCCTCTGCTCTGTCGCCTCTGCAATTCCACCCGCGACAGGCCGCTGCGCGCACTGCAGCGGCCGGCCAGGCCCCTTCCCGCCTCCCTGCCAGCACCCACAGAGCCCCGCGCGCACTGTCGCGAGCCTCCGTGCTCGCAGCAGGTCGACGCAGACTCCTCATCTCCTCTGCGCGAGTACGCCCCCGTGCATCCGCGACCACCAGACGTCGGGCGCCGCCTGCAGACGACGCGGCTCCAAGACGTCTGCCGCCATCCACAGACGTCTTAACTCATGCCATCACCAGCTCTCTCGCCCGCTCTCTCTTTGCTGATCTCTCCCGCGCGCGTCCGCCCTCTCTGCCGCCCGCTCCCTCTCTGTCTGCCTCTCTCTCTCTCTCTCTCACGTATTCTCTATCTCTCTCTCTCTCTCTCTCTCTCTCTTTTCACTTACAGCAACACACACACACCCATTCACCGACACACACATTCACACACTAATAGTAACTTATATACATACATACATATATATATATATATATATATATATATATATACACATATACATATATCTATATATATATATACTTATATATACATAGTATATCTATATAGTTATGTATACATACATATAATATAATATATATATACATATACATATATAATATATATATATATATATATATATATATATATATATACACATACTCATATACATATATATATATATATACATATCTATATACTTATACATATACACATATATATATACATATATATCTAGATACATATATACTTATATACATATATATATATATATATATATATATGTATATAGTATTATATATATATACTTATATACATATATACATAGCTATATACATATATACATACATATATATATATATATATACACCTATATATATATATATATATATATATATATCTATACATATATACTTATACATTTATATACATACATATGTACATATATTTTCACGTTATTTATTATACGCTGTATCGCGGGGATATCTGCACCAGTTGCTGATATTCCCTGATACACGCGTACAAAAAAGCGTGGTCCCATACATCATCCATCCTCCATCCACACTCCACGCGGCACCTAGTCGTGTTGGTTGCGTCTCTCTAGACGTCGGCTGACTCGACATAGTGCTACACTCCATCGTCACCTCCACCCCCACCCCTTTATATATATACTACATATAAATATATATCTATAGCTACTATATTTACTTTCTATCTGTTAGTTTCTTTCTTAGTAAAAAGATAAAAAAAGGTATAAAAGTGAAAAGATAATCTTTGATTTGCAGGTACCCCCGTCTTGCAAGTAGCAAGACGTGTTTTGAAACTCTGTTTTGGCTAAAAGCCAAGGACACAATTTTGAGGGTGTGCCTCAAGAACAAGGATTACAAAAAAAAAACCTGCATAAGAAAAATACCAAAAACAGAATAAACGAACTGAAGAGACGCGTTTTAAGGAAAACGTAGAAACTCGACTTGAACCCCACTTCCCTGAGTTCGACCCTGGGCTTAAAAGTGACAAGATAAAATCAATTAGGCCAGGTTAAAAATTTTGTAAAGAGATGGTTAGGTCTGAATTAGGTTAACCACTATACACATTTCAACGATAAAAATATCATATTAACAACCTATCCAGGCCGACCATCAGGACCCGTAGAATAATCAATGAATGACGCGGAAACCCTACAGGGGTGATCAGAGAGTGATGGAGCATGATATGTAGTCTGATCAGTGTTCCAAACCCGATGTGGAAATGCAATCGGCTCGATGAGAGGTGAATCTGAATAGAAATTGAGTCCGGTTGCGGGTCGGGGTTGGGAAGAGGTTTTGATTAGTTCTGTGTGTGCAGACGAGGTGGCAACTGTGTATGAGGGCTCTTCTAGAAAGGAATGACAGGTGATTTTCTGTAAAGAGTCCTCTGGGTAACTATCAAATGCCTGAAGAGTGTCTGTAGGATGAAAGAAATCTGAATTGAGAAAAGATTTGAATTCTGGGTTGCAATCACTCTTGGCATTTTCTATTTTTGGTTCCTGAGGATCGAAAAGGAATGATTCTGTGTTATCAGTGATCTCGGGAATCAGGACCTTAGAGTCGGAGTCAGAGTCATGTGAACTGAGGTCGTAGATGGGCCTGGCGTGTTCAGGAAGGAAAGTCTCTCCGCAATTATAGTCAGATCTGAAATTGTCGGAGAGTTTGCGAAAATGAGATTCATGATTATGAATTCCACCGCAGCATAAATCATCAGATGTGGAATCCGCAGCTTGACTGGGGTCTAGCCTATATGTCAATTCTGGGCTCGGAAAGGTATTCTGTCTAGGCTCAAGCTCGAAGCTGGTAGGATAGACCCAATTAAAACCTTGCTCATCCAACTCCTCAGTTTCTGTATCATAAATTGGCATGTTTTCTGAAAAATCGATCAGATTTCCTGAGGATGTTGGAGAGGGACATTCATCAAATAGAGGCCCGAAATCATATTCTGTAAAAATTTGATCTTTCTCATAAGGGGCCTCATAATCTTCCCAATAAGTTTCAGATCTAGGTTCTAGGCTTAGGATGTGGGTAGAGTTACTAGAACTTAAGTCTGAATAACCTTCGAGGGCCACCTTATCAAAATAAGGGGCGGAATTTATACCCTCAAAAGGTTCAGTTCTGATCTCATTATTGCAGGAGTTTTGGAATTCTAGGCTTGGCAATTCATGGTCTAAGTTTGGCTCATCATTGTGTTCTCCTGCAATATCCCAACCTAATTCAACATTGTCTTCTATCTGGGTTGGGATTCCACAACCACTTTGTGCCTCAGTCCCGAGATCTGGGAAACTGGATTGTTCCTTACTACTGTTCCAAGATGGTTCATCCTCTTTTTCTGGTATATACGGGTATTTCTGGTTGATAATTTGTTCTACTGATTTCATCATTTCTACCCGTTTTATAAGGGCATCTTGGTGTTGTTCCCAAAGTACAGGATTTGTCAAGCATTGAAGGTATTCAGATTGGTGCAATTTTTCTATCTCAGTGTATCCTGTCATGAGCATATCTCGGGTTGATCCTTTTGTAACTTCTGTCAATAGAATTTGGGCATAGTTTATGATGAAAGCTGTGGTTGTTGGGACATCAACCTGAATGTTTTCTATTGGTGTTGAGGGTTTATATTTGATTTCATAGAATTCAAGGGCATCCTCAATCATCTTTTCTTTCATGGATCTCAGATATTCAGGTTTTTGAATGGTAGTCTTGCTAGGTAATTAGGCTGCATCTTTGAATCAGGTGGTGGAATCAAGATATAGAATCGAAGTTTGAATCAAGATGGAAGAAGGGGATTTTGTTCAGAATCAGAGGAAAGAGGGGCTATGTGAAAGATTTCTGCAAAAAACAAGGGAGCCGAGGCTTATCCTCGGGGGAGAGTGAATTTCTATAGGAGGTTTCAAGGACCTCCTGCCAAACACTGAAGGACTGGATGAGATAAGCAGGTGCTGGACCCAATCAAGACACCCAAAAATTGTTGGGTGACTATAGAGGTTCAGGGCAGATGGACCCCTTGATCAAAAAGATCGTCCACCTGAGAATTACCTGGGCAGCCAGAGAGGGAGAGTCCCGCGAAGACCCCTACACGGTAGAGCGTCCCCACGGGTTACAGGGTTTCCCCCACCCGACCTCTCTTGTCACTGAGATTCCAGGTAGACCAGAATGGGGATCTTGACCTCTTAAGTCTACCAATTTTAGTTTAAGATCGGGGTGCTTAAGGTTTCACTTGAACTTTTAGGTATTTTTGAGTGAGAAAGTGACCTAATTTTAAGGTTGGTTGACCCAAGGGGTCAACTTTACCTCTTGTTCTTTTGAGAGCTTTTGGGTCCTTTCTTTTTGGGTTCAAGTGTTTAGAGAGCCAATTGTTTAGGGTTTCTCTGAATAAGTATGTTCAATCAATGGTTTAGGCACACTTCTTTTGGATTTTCTCCATTCTTGATTTAAGTAGTGTGTCTCTAAAACCCTAATGTTGAATCTTATGTTGGCTCTACCTGGTCCATTTAACTCCTTGTTTGGGTAATTAGGGTTCAAGCAAGGATGTGTTAGCCCTTAATTACCCTTTTAAAATTGTGTGCAGGAATAGTGGTTCTGAGAACATGCAGCTATTACTATGAAAGACAGGTTACTCCTAGTTTTTCTTTGTTTTTCTCCTAGTTCTTCCTCTTTGAATTGTTAGGGTTTTAATAGGAGGTTACCTGTCCTTGGAGCGGCTGCGTCTATCTTTCTTCCTTTACCTGCACATCAGAGAGGGAAAAAGATTAGCAATTGTTAAAAAGAAATTCAAAGCTTCTAGAATAGCCGTTGCTCCCCGGCAATGGCGCCAAAGTGATGGGTCGTGCGTTGTGACTAGGTTTGTTGTAGAAATAACGTTGTAGTACAGCTAGTTATTGCCATCATTACAGATATTTTTTTTTACTCGGAAATAAAAGTGTTCCCGAGGTCGAACTCAGGTAGCAAGTCGTATTCTAGAAGTAAAGTATTTCTTATTACAAAAATACAGAGAGAGAGAGAGATGAAAATTTGGCTTCTCCTTTTTCTCTTCTTTCTTCCTCTTTGTCTTCTCTTCTCTTCCTCTCGTGCTCTTCTTCTTCTTTTGTTCTTCAGATCTTCCTCTCGTGCTCTTCTTCTTTTGTCTTCTATTCTTCCTTGTTTTCTTTCTTTCTTTTTCTTCAGATCTTCTTCTTTTTTCTTCTTGCTTGTCTTTCCTCTTCTTTGCCGTGGTCCTGCTTCTTCTTTTCTTCTTCTTCTTTAACTTCAAGACGTCGTCTGATTTTGCAATCAGACGACTTAAACCGCTGCTGCTACAGTGTCTCCCTTAGCTTCCGTCTTCTTCTTCTTTGTGTTTTCTTCTTCTTCTTCTTCCGCAGTCCTTCTTCTTCTTCTTCTTCACCTGTGCCTGCAAGCTTCAAGGTTTTCGTCAGAGGGCAAAACCTACTCTACCGTCCCCCCCGCGTCTCTCTCTCTGAATTCGCTCTTAGGAAAGCTCTCCCAGAGCAACTGGTTAATCGGGTACGCGGGTCGCGCCTGGGTCCAGGCCCACCGACGTACGGTGGTGGGCGAGGAGTGCAGGTCGGGCTAATCGGGTCGGGGCCAGGTCCGCGGGGCGTGAGCGCGGACGAGGCTGGGTAATCGGGCGGGTGAAGGGGACCTCACCCCGTGAACTGAGGCAAACAGCTTAAGGCACTTTTTGCCTTTAAGCGCCTGTGCGCCTCTGCGAGTTTCCGAGGTGGGACTAAATGTCCCACCCCAATTTGGGCGCCCGCGCGGAGGAGGCAGCGGGCAGTCGAGGCTTCACGCGAGGGCTTTGCCCCAGCTGCAGCCTGGGACTCTTCGCGAAGATACCCCGCACAGCCTGGGAGCCTGATCTGGGCGTGGCGCGCCTGGAGCAGCAGGTCGAAGGAGCTTCGCTGCTCAGCAATGGCGATGGCGGGCGGAGTACCTGCTCACAGGGAAACGGCCTCTCGGCCTAATCAGATACGCGGAGGACCTTCGCCGTAGCACGGCGAAGGTGATCGGGGGGTCTGCAGGTGGCGGGGCGGAGCCTAAGGGCTGCCCTAGGTCAAACTGCAGGTGGCGAGATGGGTTTGTTCGGTGGAGTTGCAGAGGGCGATTCGGGGGAAGTGGAAGGGCGGAGGATGATCAGCGTGAGGAGGCGAAGGTTCTGCGGGTGTCGGCGAGTCGTGTGGAGTGGCGGAATGATGGGAGCGACTCGCCGGAGGTTGGCCGGAGGTGGAGAAGGTGACGGTGGTCGGGTCGGTCGAGGGTGTAATTGACTGTAAAATAGGGAGGAAAAGGGGACGAAGGGGACGAAGAGGCTGCCGGCTCGTACCTACCGGAGCTGGAGAAGAAATGGCCAGTGGGGGAGGACGGCGGTGATGACGGGGCAGAGGCAGCGCGCGCTGGTATTGCACGACGCGGAGGAGAATCAGGAAGAAGTCTCAGCCGCTGGTATTGCGGCAGAGCGAAGAGGAGGAGGAAGAGAAACCGCCGGAGCTGGACGGCTTCTGCCGGAGTGGGAAGAGAGGAAAGTGAGGGGGTATCTCCGTCAGATCCGAGCTGGGAAGAACGGCGGAGCGACGGGGGTATTTATAGGGGCAGAACCAGAGAGGAGGGCGGAGGGAGACGACGTGTCTCCCTCGTCGGAGGACGTCGGAGGAAGGATACCCATACCGTCCGTGCATTCGCACGGCCGGTATGGGTGGTTGCAGCCATCAGGGGGGTGTTCCTGCGACGGCTGACGATGCAGGGCACCCCCATTTGACTTGGCAGGCTCCCTCCCTTACCCTGCGCGGCGCCATGCTCCGCGCAAGGTCGCCGGAGCATGGTGCTGGTTAGGTTTTGCAGGAGGGACCTAAACGCAAAGAACGAAGGAGAGTTAAGGGTCAAAATGTGAGGGTTCATAAGTTGAGGGCCAGAAAGTAAATATATGAGGACCAAAGTGTAAAGTTGGTCAAGAAGGTTTCTTCTTAGGCTCAAGTTTTTATACATGAATAATTAGGACCTAAGGATTCTGATGGTGAATTTTATTTCTAGGTTAAACCTTGTTTGACTGGTTAATTTACGTAAAAACTCAAATTAAGTTATTAATTGGGCATGATTCTCAATGTAGTTAAAAATGGGTTCCTAAGGCCAAATTGAAGGTTCTAAACCCTAGAGATTATTTTTTTATGAATCTTAGAGGGTTTAGTTGATTTTTTCTCTACCTTGAACCTCATGTATTTAAGTGGGTTTGTTTTTAGGGTTACAGG
Organism: Thalassia testudinum; assembly: GCA_037157565.1. NCBI lineage: Eukaryota > Viridiplantae > Streptophyta > Magnoliopsida > Alismatales > Hydrocharitaceae > Thalassia > Thalassia testudinum. Next base: position 100,955,189 of record JAZHRO010000022.1, read on the forward strand.
ATGTCATTTAATTCTTCGGAGTTGCTGTAGCCCTTGTTGAGTTATTTCATCCCACTTTTCTTCTTATTAGGTTGTTTTGACCTATGTTTGGACCCTGAGTTACCCTGTTTTCAGATTGGATTGGTGAAATTGCATTTTTACCCCTTAGTTTATGTTTTCTTTGCAAACTCAGAATCTCTCTGAGCCAAGCCTTTGTAAGGTTATGTAGGAGCTTTTATTCTCTGTATTAGGTCAAAATGAGCTAGTTATGGCTCATGATGAGGTTCTCATCAGTGGCGTCTGCTACAGTGCTTCCTTTGTGCTTCTTCTTCTTCTTCTTCCTTCTTCTCTCAGTCTTCTTCTTCTTCCTACGGTCTTCTTCTTCTTCTTCTTCTTTTGGTCTTCTTCTGCTTTCTTCTTCAGTTCTTCTCCTTCTTTATCTTCTTCCTCTTCCTTCCTTTCTTCTTCGTTCTTTCTTCTGCAATCTTCTCCTTTCTTCTCGCACCCTGTTCCTGCACAAAGAGCAAAACTACCCTGTCCCTCTACCCGCACGTCTCTCTGTCTCTGTAAAGCACTCACAGGACGCTCTCCCAGAGCCGCGGGTAATCGGGTCGGGTTTCGTGCCCGTGACCAGGCGCACCGGTGTGTAGGTGATGCGCGAGGTGTGCTCAGATAGGGTCGGGTCGGATCCGCGTGATGAGCTCGCGGACCGGGTGGGTGAGTGGGCGCGGGACCTCACCCCAGTGCTTTCGGAGGAGACCAAGAAAAAGCACAAAATCAATTTATCGCGGCGCGGCGTTTCGAAATCCCACGATGTGGGACTATCCTCTATGCTCTTTTCGCGTGCGCTCGCAGGATGATTCCACCTTGCTCTCTGCTCAGCTGCAGCCACTATCGGTGCCAACTGATGAGGCGGAAGTCTCCGCAGACTTCACCCCAACCTGGAGCACCTGGGATCCTGAAGCTGCAGGGCCTGGAGCTCGCCTCGAAGCTGCTTCAGTCGTCGTTAAAGGCGGCTGGGGTGGCGACCCTGTCAGACAGGAGCATGGCCTCTCGGCCTAATCAGACTAGCGGGGGACCTTCGCCGTGGCACGGCAAAGGTGGTGCGGGGTGCAGCAGGTCGTGGGGCGGCCTAGGCGTGCATGCCTAGGTCGCCCTGTGACCGGAGGTGTGGGTGTGTTCGGGGGAGCGATGAGTGGGTGTAGAGCGGCAGTGGGTGGGCGGAGGTTGTTCAGCGTGATGAGGCGGAGGTTATGCGAGGGTCGGCGAGGCTTGTGGGGTGACGGAGCGATGGGAGCGTCTCGCCGAAGGGTGGCCGGAGACGAAGAGGGTGATGGTGGACTGGATCGGTCGAGGGTTTAATCGAATGAAAGACAGTGAGGAAAAGAAAGAGGGGGAGTTGAGGAGTAGTTCTAACCTAGTTACCGGGACGAAGGGGCCGGAGTAGGGCGGCAGTCGTATCAACTGTCGCCGGAGAAGAAGATACCTAGAGAGAGAGGGCAGCGGCGAGGAAGGGAGCGGGAGGGCGCACGCTGGGTACGGCGTGACGCGGGAAGAGCGGGCGAAGGTGGCTCTGCTGCTGGTATTGTAGCAGAGCGACGAGACGGAGGAGGAGCCACCGGAGCTGGTGGGTTTCTGTTGGAGTGGGAAGAGAGGAAAAATGGGGGTTTTTTCTCCTTCAAGACCAAGCTGCCTCCATCGGTTGGCGACGGCGGTCCTTATAAAGGCGAAGGCGGAGGGGTGGGCGCAGGGAGGCGACGTGCCTCCCTCGCCGGAGTATGGCCGGAGTTGCAACCCATACCTTTCGTGCGTTCGTACGGAAGGTGTGGGCGATGGCAGAGGTCATGGTGGTGTCCCTGCGACAGCAGACGTCGCAGGGAACACCCGGTTCAACTAGCAGATGGCCTCCCTCACCCTGCGCGGCGCCATGCTCCGCGCAAAGTCGCCGGAGCATGGTGCTCCTCAGAGAGTTGCAGGGGGGACCTAAGTGCAAATAATGACGAAGAACCTAGGGGTCAAAATGCAAGGATTTTTAAAGTTGAGGGTCAAAAAGTAACAGATGAGGACCAAAATGCAAAGTCGGTCAAGAAGGTCTCTTCTTAGGCTCAAGTTTTTATGCATGACTAAATGGGACCTAAGGATTCCAATGGTGAATTTATTTCTAGATCAGATCTTGTTTAACCGACAAATTTACGTAAAAACCCAAATTAAATCATTAATTGGGTATGGTTCTCAATGTAGGTCAAAATGGGTTCCCAAGGCCATATTGAAGGTTCTAAGCCCTAGAGATTATTTTTCTATGAATTTTAGAGGGTTTAGTAGATTTTTACTTTACCTTGAACCTCGTGAATTGGTGTGGATTTGTTTTAGGGCTATAGAATGTCATTTAATTCCTTGGAGTTGCTGTAGCCATTGTTGGATCAAATCATCCCGCTTTCCTTCTTATTAGGTTAGTTTGACCTATGTTTGGACCCTGATTTACCCTGTTTACTGATTGTGCTGGTGAAATTACATTTTTAACCCTTATGACCTGTTTTCATTACAAACTCAGAATTCTCTGAGTCAAGCCTTTCTATGAGTTATGTAGGAGCTTTTTCTTGCATATCTAGGTTAGATTGTGCTAGTTAGGGTTTATGATGAGGTTCTCATTGTTGGCGCTAGAGCACCACGATCATTTGTTTTGATGATAACAAAACACGTGTTATTTAACATTTGCAATTTGAGTCCTAGATTTCAGGTCAATTGCAAATGAGGACGTGTTTAGACGGAGTTCGAGCTCGCATCCAGGACGGATTGGAAGAGCTTGACGGAAAACAGAGGAGGTTCGCGTGGAGCGAAAGATTGAAGATGGAAGGAAAAGAAGAATAGGATAGATTCTTTCTTTTGTACTTGTTGTATTTTTTCATTTCTTTTGTTGCTCTTTATTTCCTTAGATATTTCATGTTAAAGAGCCTCAAAGTACCCTAAAAGTTGTCCTAGGAACACCTGCACAACCCTAGGATACTTAGGTTTTCTGTAGAATACTTAGAAAACCAATATAGGGTTCAAACAGCACTTCCAGACGTCTAATTCCCAAATCAGACGTCTGATAAAGAATTTTAAGACGTCTGACTGTTGTTTCAGACATCTGATAACTGTTAGGCTGGACATAGTTAGTTCTGTCCGATGAAATCAGACGTCCAGACATTATACCAGACGTCTTAGGAGACGTCTGATGACTTTGCCAGACGTCCAGTTAGTGGACCGTTGGCTGGCTTAGAAGACACTCAAGAATATGACCGTTAGAGCCTTATCAGACGTCCATAGGACTTTACAGGCGTCTGATAAATGACCGTTTTGCCTCGGCTGACCCAAAATCTCTTCTCAGAGATTTTCTAGCCGTTGCAACGTTTGGAAATCAATTCCCACAGTAAAAGTAGGTTTCCAGACGTCCAGACGTCCTGTATGTCGTCTGATGGACTTGCACAAAAACCCTGTTTAGATCTGATTCAAGTCAGGGAGAAACCTGCATAGAATCAGACGTCTGACCTTGAAATCAGACGTCTTAAAGTGGCCTTCCAGACGTCTGATGCCAGAGTTAGACGTCTGATAACCCTGTCAAATGCAATCATTGTCCTGATTTCGGCCTGATTCTCTTGGGCTTTGTTCCCAACGGCTATGGAAGCTTTTCCAAGCCTTCCAAAACCTTCCTAAGGCCTCTATAAATAGAGGGGAGCCTTTGCAACACAAAAACACAAGAAGAGAAACACACATACACAAGATATACACCTAGAGAGACCAAGATACACTAAGATCAAGTATTTCCACTCTCTTGTGTCCAAGAAGCACTTGCTCTCTAAGCTCAAGCTCCATCATCTTGAGAGCATCATTCCCGTTGCGCACCCGCTCTCCCGACGTTGTTAACGAGAGCGACGTAGCGCCATCGCGTGGCACACGCACCGCGTCATCGTCGACGCACTCCTTGCAAAGGGGAGTTTCCTATTTCCTATAGAAGCTAGGTTTAATTTTGTTGGCTCTATAGGACTGTTGTTTTATTTTATCTTTGTATTTTGGTTGGGTATTCGCTTTGCGAATTCCCATCTCCTTCGTGGGACAAAATCCTTCTCGTGGAGAGAAGGGGTTGAGGAACGCTACCCTCGTACTTGTAGCGTGGTTGTATTGAGGTTGAATCACCCTCGTTTAAAGTGATTCGTTTAGTGGATTTTGATCAACTTGGTTGATCGGAAAATCCTAACTCGAGAGGGTTAGGTGGTGGTTTTCACCCGGTTTGGGTTTCCACCTAAAAATTACTTGTGTACATTGTGCGATTGATTTTTGTGAGATTGCTTTATATTTTTATTTCCGCATATTTTTACGCCACCCCTCCTAGTAGGGAACCTTCAATTGGTATCAGAGAAGGTCTTGCTGTTTCGGCGTAACAACCAAGCAAGAAGATCGATGGTGGGAAGTAGTTCCGCGTGTAGGATTTCGTAGGGACAGTCCACAACCCGTCCGCCCTACTTTGACGGGAACAACTACAGCTACTGGAAGCTGAGGATGAGGATGTGGCTTCAAGCCACGGACTTCGCTCTATGGGGTCGTTGCGAAGCCTCATACGAGATCCCAAAGCGACCCCAAGGAGGCTACTCGCAGGTGCAGATTCTAGAGCTCTCACTCAACGCAAAGGCAATGAATGCCTTGTATTGCGCGTTGAGTCCAAAAGAATTCGAACGAATCCAAGAGTGCACCACCGCTCACGAGATATGGAGGAGGTTGGAAGGCACTCATGAGGAGACGAGTTCGGAAGAAGATCTCGGAGAGAAGGAAACCACGTGCCTTGGTTTCAGGGCAATCGGAGAAAGCAACATCGACAGCGAAAGCGACTCCGACAATAAGGTAAACCTGGATTTACAAGAAGATTTTAATGAACTTTTTGAGATTAGTAAATCACTTAGGGCAGAAAATAAAAGCATTAAAAAGAACCTTAGTTTACTTAGAAATGAAAATGATAGGTTAGAAAAACAACTCAAGGATATAGAGACTAGTCCTAAGGATAATAACCTGTTATTAGAAAATCAAGACCTCATCAATGAAAATAATAAATTGATTGAGGAAAATAATAGTCTAAAGTTAGAAATTTCTGATTTAAAGATTAAGATGGATATTATAGAAAAAGAAATCGCATGTCTTAGGGAAAATTCTAACAAATTAATCAACAAAGTTGATAATTTTTATAGCCCTAAGGTTGAGAAAGGATCTCCATCAAGGAGACCTTCTAACAAATCCGGATCCAAGCTCACTTGGATACCGAAGAAAAAATTAGAATCTTGTTTTGTAGGGTTCAGGGATGACTACAACATAAAGGATTGGACCTACAAGCTCAAGGCTGGTCAACTCGAGTTAGGAGAACTAAGGAGTAGACCAAGGAGGAGAACAAGAAGACCGACAAGACGGCGAACAAACGACGGACCCGCCGCACGTCGACCACCAGATTGGAGATCGGCGCCGATGCCTGGGCCTCCAAGCTACGGATGGGAGCCCCATCCGATGTGGCATCCACCACCACCATTCGGGCCATTTTATTGGCCATGGTAGGTGAGGTAAAAATTCTTAACCCTATCTTATTATCATAAGCATTTAGATAGGGGGAGTTAAAAAATGATGAGCTAATTGTCAATTTTTAAGGGGGAGATGTAAGGTAGCTAAATTTCCTTTAGAAAGGGGGAGAAAAATAATAGCTATCGCATTGTTACAAAAAGGGGGAGGATATTACCTTTGTTAAAATAAATTCATAGAAGAGCATGTTTTAAGGGGGAGTTATAGGAAATATAAAATCAATTAAACCTTTTTGATAATGTCAAAAAGGGGGAGGATTTTTATGCATTATTTACGGTTTTGTCATCATCAAAAAGGGGGAGATTGTTGGTGCTAGAGCACCACGATCATTTGTTTTGATGATAACAAAACACGTGTTATTTAACATTTGCAATTTGAGTCCTAGATTTCAGGTCAATTGCAAATGAGGACGTGTTTAGACGGAGTTCGAGCTCGCATCCAGGACGGATTGGAAGAGCTTGACGGAAAACAGAGGAGGTTCGCGTGGAGCGAAAGATTGAAGATGGAAGGAAAAGAAGAATAGGATAGATTCTTTCTTTTGTACTTGTTGTATTTTTTCATTTCTTTTGTTGCTCTTTATTTCCTTAGATATTTCATGTTAAAGAGCCTCAAAGTACCCTAAAAGTTGTCCTAGGAACACCTGCACAACCCTAGGATACTTAGGTTTTCTGTAGAATACTTAGAAAACCAATATAGGGTTCAAACAGCACTTCCAGACGTCTAATTCCCAAATCAGACGTCTGATAAAGAATTTTAAGACGTCTGACTGTTGTTTCAGACATCTGATAACTGTTAGGCTGGACATAGTTAGTTCTGTCCGATGAAATCAGACGTCCAGACATTATACCAGACGTCTTAGGAGACGTCTGATGACTTTGCCAGACGTCCAGTTAGTGGACCGTTGGCTGGCTTAGAAGACACTCAAGAATATGACCGTTAGAGCCTTATCAGACGTCCATAGGACTTTACAGGCGTCTGATAAATGACCGTTTTGCCTCGGCTGACCCAAAATCTCTTCTCAGAGATTTTCTAGCCGTTGCAACGTTTGGAAATCAATTCCCACAGTAAAAGTAGGTTTCCAGACGTCCAGACGTCCTGTATGTCGTCTGATGGACTTGCACAAAAACCCTGTTTAGATCTGATTCAAGTCAGGGAGAAACCCGCATAGAATCAGACGTCTGACCTTGAAATCAGACGTCTTAAAGTGGCCTTCCAGACGTCTGATGCCAGAGTTAGACGTCTGATAACCCTGTCAAATGCAATCATTGTCCTGATTTCGGCCTGATTCTCTTGGGCTTTGTTCCCAACGGCTATGGAAGCTTTTCCAAGCCTTCCAAAACCTTCCTAAGGCCTCTATAAATAGAGGGGAGCCTTTGCAACACAAAAACACAAGAAGAGAAACACACATACACAAGATATACACCTAGAGAGACCAAGATACACTAAGATCAAGTATTTCCACTCTCTTGTGTCCAAGAAGCACTTGCTCTCTAAGCTCAAGCTCCATCATCTTGAGAGCATCATTCCCGTTGCGCACCCGCTCTCCCGACGTTGTTAACGAGAGCGACGTAGCGCCATCGCGTGGCACACGCACCGCGTCATCGTCGACGCACTCCTTGCAAAGGGGAGTTTCCTATTTCCTATAGAAGCTAGGTTTAATTTTGTTGGCTCTATAGGACTGTTGTTTTATTTTATCTTTGTATTTTGGTTGGGTATTCGCTTTGCGAATTCCCATCTCCTTCGTGGGACAAAATCCTTCTCGTGGAGAGAAGGGGTTGAGGAACGCTACCCTCGTACTTGTAGCGTGGTTGTATTGAGGTTGAATCACCCTCGTTTAAAGTGATTCGTTTAGTGGATTTTGATCAACTTGGTTGATCGGAAAATCCTAACTCGAGAGGGTTAGGTGGTGGTTTTCACCCGGTTTGGGTTTCCACCTAAAAATTACTTGTGTACATTGTGCGATTGATTTTTGTGAGATTGCTTTATATTTTTATTTCCGCATATTTTTACGCCACCCCTCCTAGTAGGGAACCTTCAATTGGTATCAGAGAAGGTCTTGCTGTTTCGGCGTAACAACCAAGCAAGAAGATCGATGGTGGGAAGTAGTTCCGCGTGTAGGATTTCGTAGGGACAGTCCACAACCCGTCCGCCCTACTTTGACGGGAACAACTACAGCTACTGGAAGCTGAGGATGAGGATGTGGCTTCAAGCCACGGACTTCGCTCTATGGGGTCGTTGCGAAGCCTCATACGAGATCCCAAAGCGACCCCAAGGAGGCTACTCGCAGGTGCAGATTCTAGAGCTCTCACTCAACGCAAAGGCAATGAATGCCTTGTATTGCGCGTTGAGTCCAAAAGAATTCGAACGAATCCAAGAGTGCACCACCGCTCACGAGATATGGAGGAGGTTGGAAGGCACTCATGAGGAGACGAGTTCGGAAGAAGATCTCGGAGAGAAGGAAACCACGTGCCTTGGTTTCAGGGCAATCGGAGAAAGCAACATCGACAGCGAAAGCGACTCCGACAATAAGGTAAACCTGGATTTACAAGAAGATTTTAATGAACTTTTTGAGATTAGTAAATCACTTAGGGCAGAAAATAAAAGCATTAAAAAGAACCTTAGTTTACTTAGAAATGAAAATGATAGGTTAGAAAAACAACTCAAGGATATAGAGACTAGTCCTAAGGATAATAACCTGTTATTAGAAAATCAAGACCTCATCAATGAAAATAATAAATTGATTGAGGAAAATAATAGTCTAAAGTTAGAAATTTCTGATTTAAAGATTAAGATGGATATTATAGAAAAAGAAATCGCATGTCTTAGGGAAAATTCTAACAAATTAATCAACAAAGTTGATAATTTTTATAGCCCTAAGGTTGAGAAAGGATCTCCATCAAGGAGACCTTCTAACAAATCCGGATCCAAGCTCACTTGGATACCGAAGAAAAAATTAGAATCTTGTTTTGTAGGGTTCAGGGATGACTACAACATAAAGGATTGGACCTACAAGCTCAAGGCTGGTCAACTCGAGTTAGGAGAACTAAGGAGTAGACCAAGGAGGAGAACAAGAAGACCGACAAGACGGCGAACAAACGACGGACCCGCCGCACGTCGACCACCAGATTGGAGATCGGCGCCGATGCCTGGGCCTCCAAGCTACGGATGGGAGCCCCATCCGATGTGGCATCCACCACCACCATTCGGGCCATTTTATTGGCCATGGTAGGTGAGGTAAAAATTCTTAACCCTATCTTATTATCATAAGCATTTAGATAGGGGGAGTTAAAAAATGATGAGCTAATTGTCAATTTTTAAGGGGGAGATGTAAGGTAGCTAAATTTCCTTTAGAAAGGGGGAGAAAAATAATAGCTATCGCATTGTTACAAAAAGGGGGAGGATATTACCTTTGTTAAAATAAATTCATAGAAGAGCATGTTTTAAGGGGGAGTTATAGGAAATATAAAATCAATTAAACCTTTTTGATAATGTCAAAAAGGGGGAGGATTTTTATGCATTATTTACGGTTTTGTCATCATCAAAAAGGGGGAGATTGTTGGTGCTAGAGCACCACGATCATTTGTTTTGATGATAACAAAACACGTGTTATTTAACATTTGCAATTTGAGTCCTAGATTTCAGGTCAATTGCAAATGAGGACGTGTTTAGACGGAGTTCGAGCTCGCATCCAGGACGGATTGGAAGAGCTTGACGGAAAACAGAGGAGGTTCGCGTGGAGCGAAAGATTGAAGATGGAAGGAAAAGAAGAATAGGATAGATTCTTTCTTTTGTACTTGTTGTATTTTTTCATTTCTTTTGTTGCTCTTTATTTCCTTAGATATTTCATGTTAAAGAGCCTCAAAGTACCCTAAAAGTTGTCCTAGGAACACCTGCACAACCCTAGGATACTTAGGTTTTCTGTAGAATACTTAGAAAACCAATATAGGGTTCAAACAGCACTTCCAGACGTCTAATTCCCAAATCAGACGTCTGATAAAGAATTTTAAGACGTCTGACTGTTGTTTCAGACATCTGATAACTGTTAGGCTGGACATAGTTAGTTCTGTCCGATGAAATCAGACGTCCAGACATTATACCAGACGTCTTAGGAGACGTCTGATGACTTTGCCAGACGTCCAGTTAGTGGACCGTTGGCTGGCTTAGAAGACACTCAAGAATATGACCGTTAGAGCCTTATCAGACGTCCATAGGACTTTACAGGCGTCTGATAAATGACCGTTTTGCCTCGGCTGACCCAAAATCTCTTCTCAGAGATTTTCTAGCCGTTGCAACGTTTGGAAATCAATTCCCACAGTAAAAGTAGGTTTCCAGACGTCCAGACGTCCTGTATGTCGTCTGATGGACTTGCACAAAAACCCTGTTTAGATCTGATTCAAGTTAGGGAGAAACCCGCATAGAATCAGACGTCTGACCTTGAAATCAGACGTCTTAAAGTGGCCTTCCAGACGTCTGATGCCAGAGTTAGACGTCTGATAACCCTGTCAAATGCAATCATTGTCCTGATTTTGGCCTGATTCTCTTGGGCTTTGTTCCCAACGGCTATGGAAGCTTTTCCAAGCCTTCCAAAACCTTCCTAAGGCCTCTATAAATAGAGGGGAGCCTTTGCAACACAAAAACACAAGAAGAGAAACACACATACACAAGATATACACCTAAAGAGACCAAGATACACTAAGATCAAGTATTTCCACTCTCTTGTGTCCAAGAAGCACTTGCTCTCTAAGCTCAAGCTCCATCATCTTGAGAGCATCATTCCCGTTGCGCACCCGCTCTCCCGGCGTTGTTAACGAGAGCGACGTAGCGCCATCGCGTGGCACACACACCGCGTCATCGTCGACGCACTCCTTGCAAAGGGGAGTTTCCTATTTCCTATAGAAGCTAGGTTTAATTTTGTTGGCTCTATAGGACTGTTGTTTTATTTTATCTTTGTATTTTGGTTGGGTATTCGCTTTGCGAATTCCCGTCTCCTTCGTGGGACAAAATCCTTCTCGTGGAGAGAAGGGGTTGAGGAACGCTACCCTCGTACTTGTAGCGTGGTTGTATTGAGGTTGAATCACCCTCGTTTAAAGTGATTCGTTTAGTGGATTTTGATCAACTTGGTTGATCGGAAAATCCTAACTCGAGAGGGTTAGGTGGTGGTTTTCACCCGGTTTGGGTTTCCACCTAAAAATTACTTGTGTACATTGTGCGATTGATTTTTGTGAGATTGCTTTATATTTTTATTTCCGCATATTTTTACGTCACCCCTCCTAGTAGGGAACCTTCACTCATCACATATCCTCAAAGCATCCTAAGTCTCTGTAAAACCCCCTGAGTCCTGGGATTCGACTTAAGGTTTAAATATCAAGAGTCCTTGTTGGTTGAGAGATGGTTTATGTCATTTAAGTCTTGAGTTCTGGTAGGTTATCTTCAGTAATAAGGTTCTCACAATGTCCAAACATAAACACAATTGGTTTATTGGAAAAATCTTTCAGCTTGAAGATCATCATCAAACACTTAAGACTTTTTGAGAAAAAAATTGAAAGAAGAAAAAGATATCTCTTCACACTTGCCTTGCTGATACTCAAATTGCTATACACTTCAATGAATTGTTTGCTAAGGGACTAGCAAAACATAAGCATGGTGGTATGATGAGTGGCTACTTGGTGGTTGATCTGGTCAGCTTATTTATTACACTTTAAATTACAGTCGTTATAGTATGTAATAAGATAGCTACCAGGTTACCATTACAAATTTTTTTTTACTTGGAAACAGTTTTTCCCGAGGTCGAACTCAAGGAGCTACTGGAATTCTAGAAATATAAAAGTTCTCTATTAGATTACAAAAATAAAAGAGAGAGAGAGAGTCTGTCTTGGCTTCTTCTTCTTTTCTCCTCTTCTCTTTCTTCTTTCAGCTGATATCCTTCTCTTCTTGCAGAGTCTTCCTCTCTTCTTCTTTCTTTTCTTTTCTTCTTCTGCGGCTGTGACAATCTTCTTCTTCTTCAGCCTTCTTCTTCTTTTTCCTTCTTCCCTTGCTTGCGGCTTCAGTCTTCTTTCTTCTTTCTCTTTTCTTCTTTTTCTTCTTCGCTTCCTTCTTTCTTTTCTTGCTTTACAACTCCTCTTCTTTTCTCTTCCTGTTCTGGCTGCTGCTCATCCGTCGTCTGGTGCAGTGGTCAGACGACTTAACTGTAGGTTTGCTACAGTGCCTTCCTTCTTCTTTTCTATTTCTCTCCTTCGTTTCTTCTTCTGTTTCAGCCTTCTTCTTCCTGAGCGGCTAAGGCTTCGGCCACCTTCCTACTTCTTTCCCTCCTTCCTTCTGCTCCTTTTGTTCTTGCACGCTCACACAAGGATTAGGGAGCAAAACCTACCCCTACCCTTCCCCGTGTCTTTCTCTTTCTCAGATTTCTCTCTTAGGATTGCTCTCCCAGAGCTGGGTAATCGGGTGCGGGTATCGCACCCGGGACTAGGCCCACTGGCGTGCGGTGGTGGGCGTGGAGTGCGCGGTTTGGGTAATCGGATCCGGCCCAGACCCGCGGGGCGTGAGTGCCGGCGAGGGTGAGCGAGCGCGTGGCGCGCAGCATGCGGGAGGGACTTGACCCCTGTGTTCGAAGGCGAATAGCCTTAAACACTTTTCTAATTTAAGTGCGGACGCTTAGCCACGCACTTTCGAGGTGGGACTAAAGTCCCACCTCCTAAATTGGCACCTGCAGCTAAGGAAGCCGCAGGCAATTGCAGCAGCTCGCGAAGCCTTCGCTTGCGCTGCAGACCTGGGCGTGTTTGTAAAGGCCACCCGCGCATCCTGGGGTGTACACCTGGGCGGAAGAACACCTGCAGCTGCAGGTGAAGGAGCTGCAACAGCTCAGTAATGGCGGCGAAGGGGCTTCAACCTGAAAACAAGAATACGGCCTCTCGGCCCAATCAGAAGACACAGGAAGCTTCGCCGGAGTGCGGCGAAGGCAGTGCGAGTGGTGGCGAGGCGTGAGGCCGCATGTGGAGGTAGCCCTAGGTCGGACTGTGGCTGGAGAGATGGGTTTGTTCGGGGGGTGGTCGGGTGGCGTTTGGTAGTGATTGGGAAGGGGGAGTCTGTTGAGTGGAGTGAGGGGAAGCTTCTGGGGTAGTCGACGAGTGGTGAGGGGGTCTATGGAGGTGGGATGGGCTTGCTGGGGAAGGTGGTCGGAGACGGAGCAGGCGGAGGTGGAAGTCGCGTGCGGTGGAGCAAAAAGGTAAATTGAGAGAGGGAAAATGTAAGGGAGGAGGAGAGGAAGCTATTTACCTAGGTTTTGGACGAAGGGGGAGGGCGGAGTCGCCGGCTCGTATCTGCCGGAGTTGGAGAAGAAGGGGCCCTGGAGGAGGAGTGCGGCGACGAGGAAGCAGGCGGAGGGCACCGACGGGTACAGCCCAGCGCAGACGAGAGGGTGATGAGAACCTCATCATAAGTCATAACTAGCTCATTTTGAGCTAATACAGAGACTAAAAGCTCCTACATAACCTTAGAAAGGCTTGGCTCAGAGAGATTCTGAGTTTGCAAAGAAAACATAAACTGAGGGGTAGAAATGTAATTTCACCAATCCAATCTGAAAACAGGGTAACTCAGGGTCCAAACATAGGTCAAAACAACCTAATAAGAAGAAAAGTGGGATGAAATGACTCAACAAGGGCTACAGCAACTCCGAAGAATTAAATGACATCCTGTAACCCTAAAAACAAATCCACTTAAATACATGAGGTTTGAGGCAAAGTAAAAATAGAATAAACCCTCAAAAATTCATATAAAAATAATCTCTAGGGTTTAGAACCTTCAATTTGGCCTTAGGAACCCATTTTGACCCACATTAAGAACCATGCCCAATTAACAACTTAATTTGGATTTTTGCGTAAATTGACCGGTCAAACAAGGTTTAATCTAGAAACAAAATTCACCATCAGAATCCTTAGGTCCTAATTATTCATGTATAAAAACTTGAGCCTAAGAAGAAACCTTCTTGACCAACTTTACACTTTGGTCCTCATACATTTACTTTCTGGCCCTCAACTTTTGAACCCTCACATTTTGGCCCCTAACTCTCCTTCGTTCTTTGCGTTCAGGTCCCTGCTGCAAAACCTGAGCTGCACCATGCTCCTGCAACCTTGCGCGGAGCATGGCACTGCGTAGGGTAAGGGAAGGAGCCTGCCAAGTCAAATGGGGGTGCCCTGCGTCGTCAGTCACCGCAGGAGCACCCCCCTGAGTGCTGCGACCGCCCACACCCTCTCTGATTCTGCCCCTATAAATACCCCCGTCGCTCCGCCGTTCTTCCCAGCTCGGATCTGACGGAGATACCCCCTCACTTTCCTCTCTTCCCACTCCGACAGACGCCCCCTTGCTCTGGCGGCTTCTCCTCCTCCTCCTCTTCGCTCTGCCGCAATACCAGCAGCAGAGACTTCTTCCTGATTCTCCTCCGCGTCGCGCAATACCGGCGTGCGCTGCCTCTGCCCCGTCGTCGCCGCCGTCCTCCCCCACTGGGCATTTCTTCTCCAGCTCCGGTAGGTACGAGCCGGCAGCCCCTTCGTCCCCTTCGTCACTTTAGCTAGGTTAGAATTAGTCTTCTCTATCCCCTCTTTCTTTTCCTCCCTATTTTACAGTCAATTACACCCTCGACCGCGCCTAATCACCCTCACCTTCTCCACCTCCGGCCACACTCCGGCGACCCGCTCCCATCACTCCAGCAACCCACACGGCTCGCCGACCACCGCAGAACCTCCGCCTCCTCACCCTGATCCTCTTCCGCCCTTCCACTCCCACCAAACGCCCTCTGCAGATCCACCGAACACACCCACTTCTCCGCCTGCAGTTTGACCTAGGGTGGCCCTCATGCTCCGCCCCGTCACCTGCTAGACCCCCCACCACCTTCGCCGTGCCATGGCGAAGGTTCTCCGCTTATCTGATTAGGCCGAGAGGCCATTCCTCTGTGGACAGGTATCTCGACCGCCGTCGCCATTGCTGCGCTGAAGAAGCACCTTCAACCTGCAGCTCCAGGTGCGCTTCGCCCAGGTCCGACTCCCAGGGTGCGCGGGGCATCTCCGCGAAGAGTCCCAGGCTCGCAGCTGGGGCGAAGGCCTCACGCGAAGCCGCGATTGCCAGCTGCCTCCTCCGCTGCAGGCGCTCAATTGGGGTGGGACATTTAGTCCCACCTCGGAAACTTTGAGAGGCACGCGGGCGCTTAAAGGCAAAAAGTGCCTTAAGCTGTTCGCCTCCTGATCACGGGGTGAGGTCCCTCTCACCCGCCTGACTACCCGGCCTCGTCCGCACTCACGCCCCGCGGACCTGGCCCGACCCGATTAGCCCGACCTGCACTCCTCACCCACCACAGCACGCCGGTGGGCCTGGATCCGAGCGCGACCCGCGTACCCGATTAACCGGTTGCTCTGGGAGAGCTTTCCTAAGAGTGAATTCTGAGAGAGAGAGACGCGGGGGGAGGGTAGAGTAGGTTTTGCCCTCTGACTTAAACCGTGAGTGTGCAGGCACAGGTGAAGAAGAAGAAGAAGGAGAAGGAGACACACTGTAGCAGCAGCAGTTTAAGTCGTCTGATTGAAAAATCAGACGACGTCCTGAAGACAAAGAAGAAGAAGAAGAAAAGAAGGACAGAACCACAACCAAGAAGAAAAAAAGAAGAGGAAAGCAGCGAGCACTTAGCAGCTGCAGAACAGGAAGAGAAGACAAGAAGCAGAGAAGCAAGAAGAAAAGAAGAACACGAGGACAAAGAAGAAAAAGAAGATCTGAAGAACAAGAAGGAAGACCAAGAAGAAAAAGAAAGAGAAGAGAAGAAAGCACAGGTGAAGAACAACCAAAAAGACAAGAAGAAGAAAGAAGAGAAGAAGAAGAAGCAAAATTTTCCTCTCTCTCTCTCTTTATTTTTGTAATAGAAACTTTGTACCTCTTAGAATACGACTTGCTCCCTGAGTTCGACCTCGGGAACTCTTTTATTTTCCGAGTAAAAAAAATATATCTGTAATGATGGCAATAACTAGCTGTACTACAACGTAATTTCTACAACAAAAGCTAGTCACAACGCCGTCGTCAGAGGGCAAGGAGAACCCTGCTGCAGGTAAGGCGGTAGAGCGACGAGGAGGAAGAGGAGGAAGTCGCCGGAAGTTGCGGGCCTTCTGATAGAGGAGGAAGGGATGAAGTGGGGGGTGTTCTCAGTCAAAGAAGAGCTTGCTCGAATCGGCAGGGGGTGCTGGTCCTTATAAAGGGGTCGGCGTAGAGGGAGGAGTGGGCTGGTGACGTGCCAGCCTCGCCGGAGCGTGGCCGGAAGGGACACCCATACCTTCCGCACATTCGCGCGGATGGTATGGGGGTCAGCAGAGAGCATGGCCCGGTTCCTGCGATAGAGGACGTCGCAGCGAACCCCGCTTTTGCTTTGCACGGCGGTAACCCCTCTCTGCGCGGTGCCATGCTCCGCGCAAGGTCGCCGGAGCATGGTGCTGTGTAGAGTTTGCAGGAGGGACCATTATGCAAAGAATGATGAAAAGATGGGGGTCAAAATGTAAGTGTTTCGAAAGATGAGGGTCAAAAAGTAAATGAAGAGGACTAAATTGTAAAGTCGGCCAAGGAGGTCTCCTCTTAGGCTCAAGTTTTTACTAAAGACTAATCTGAACCTAAGAATTTTAATTCTAAGTTGGACCAAGTTTGACTGGCCAATTTGCGTAAAAACCCAAATTAAGTCATTAATTGGGCATGGTTTTCTTTTTAGGTCAAAATAGGTTTCTGTAACGACCCGGTTCCCGAGTCCCTACGAGACACGAGAACCGGACCGACTCGACTAATCCCAAGACCCAGTCGTCCAACGAGGAAGTAACCAAAAGACAGTAAAATAAACCACATTCAGCATGAATATAACTAACAGTAAGAAAGTACAGCAGTAAGGAAAGAAACTACTACAGTAGGCACCACCACAACCGTAAAACAACATTTATCATATAACAAAAATTGCAGGTAAAAAAAAAGGTACAGCGGAAACAAACTACTCACTAGAACAGAAACAAAAGAAGGTACAAAACTGTGGCAACTCTACTGGACCCTACTCGGCCCAGCGTCCTCTGCAGCCGCCGACCCTGGCTGCTCAACACCTGGTCCTGAAAAAGGTAACGAGTGTAACACGTCAGCAAAACGCTGAGTAGAGTGGCAAACTAACTAAAGGCAACAGTAGAGTGTACAGTAGCTGTTATATTCTATTACTTTCTTTTATTTACATCTTTCAATTTTTCTCACTATTTCATTTACTTCTCAGATCCTTTACTTGATCTCGGATGTCCTCGTGGGACGATCTTGATTGCAGTCTTTTCCAAAAGTAGAAGTAGCACGTGGTGCTCTCCTGGCCGGGAGAGTCCCCCGTGGTGATCCTACCCTCAGTCAACCACCCCAAGGTCACTGACAGACGTAACGGTGACTACGGCACGCGCGATAAACGCACAGGTAGCTAGCCCGTACTGGCACGCGGTCAGTCGTTTCCGTTAACGGGTGCGCCCAAAGCACAGCACGGAACCAGGGCAGAGCCCTCTCAGTAACAGGGGTCCAACCCCTCCACAGTAACCAAACCGGGGCCTTGCCCCTCCACAGTCCGCGCACCCTCGCCTGACTACCCTGGTTTGCCCTAGTGGGCCTAACAAGTCGGTGAAGGAGGCTAGCAGAACCCCGGGGCCCGTGGGGTAGCTAGTACTCTCCTAACACTACTAGCTCTCCTCGGTACTACGTACATGAGGGCCAACAAGTCGGTACAGAGCGGCCAAGCCTAACCCCGGGTCCCTGGGGCGGCTGGCCCCACTCTGCACTAAAACAGGTACAGGTACTTCCCTCGGTACTGCGTACCCAAGAGACAGTACAAACTACATCTCAGTTCCATTCCTTTTCTTTCCAGGAGCTCCACTCCTAATTCCCCGTAGGGTTCCAGCCCTTTATCTCAGAACATCATATGTTTCACTTTCCAGATTCACGTTCTCAATTTCCATGATCTCAAACATGTTTCTTTGTTCATAACAGGCAGCTGTTAATTAATTTCACAGGCAGCTTATATATTCCTTTCCATTTTTCCAAGACTGCAGTAATATACATTCCACTAGTTTTTCCATCCTAGGATTCATGCCATATCCTAGGATCTATCATACAATCTAGTTTTCCGGCCCTAGGATTCATGCAACACCTAGGAGCTATCATTCCATACATTTCTCATTCCTAGGATTCATGCAATGCCCTAGGTTCTAGTTATGATTCCATACTTTAACAGATTTTTTTTTTAATGCTTAAAACCACTCTACCAGGTACAACGGGAGTAATGGGGGCGTGGTCGGGAATCCCGCGCGCCTCCGCGACTCTCAAGACGGCAACCGAACGAGGTCCTATCACAAGGATCAAACACAAGGAGTGTCTCAAAACAGTGTATAGCTACTGTAGGCGGGTAGAGGAATAAATTCTGAAACGAACGCAACTCGAATCGCGGAAAACGGAGCCCAAACGGGTCGAGAAAGACAATACTGTGCAAAATCAGACGTCTGGAACTCCTTCCAGACGTCTTAAACGGTGGATCAGAGAATTACCTGTTCGGCTTGGTTCCCCGGACGTCCAGAAGTCTGTGGGGACGTCTCTCCTAGATCCCAGACGTCCGATGGTCTCTACGGACGTCTGGAGGTCACTCCCGCCGTCTGGTACAACTTCCAGACGTCTGATTCGCAAAGGATGACGAATCCGAGCACCTGCGCACAGCCAACCCTCCTCCCTCAGTACGGTCAGTCGACAGAAAGAAGGAGAAAGCGGAACTCACCTTTCAGACGTCTGTATGATCTCACAGACGTCGACCTTGTCGTCTGGATATCAGTCCAGACGTCTGATTCTGGAGATTTTTCCAGAATCAGAACCTCTCTCGGCCTCCGCTCGCGACGCCGCCCGCGTCGCACCTCGCGCGTCCGCTGCTCCGCCCGCAGCAGGTCCCTCTCCGCGACGCTCTGCGCCCCCCTGCGCCCTCCGCCGGCCGGCCAAGCCGCTCCCGGCGAGCTCGCCCTCACGGCAGAGCCCCGCCCTCGCACGCCGCAGCTCCTCCGCGCCTACTGCGGCCGCCGCTGCCGCTGCGCCCTCGCGTCCGCTCGCTCTCGCGCACAGGCAGGAGAGAAGGAGGAAGATGGTGGAGACGGGAGGGGAGGCGCGCCCCCTCCCCCTTTTAACGCCGCGCGGAGAGGAGGGAGAGACGGCCGCAGTCGCCTGCAGCCGCAGAGAAGATGCGGATCGCAGGTCTGCGCGCACAGGCGCGCAGACGAATATTCCGTGCGAGCATAACTGTTCGCCAGACGTCTGTAAACTATCCCGGACGTCTGGTCAGACGTCCGGATGTGATCCCAGACGTCTTTACAGACGTCTGGGCCACCTCCCAGACGTCTTAAAAGACGTCTGGGGCACGCGCTCGTTACAGTTTCTAAGGCCAAATTGAAGGTTATAAACCCTAGAGATTATTTTTCTATGAATTTTAGAGGATTTATTTAATTTTTATCCTATCTCGAACCTCGTGAATTGAAGTGGGTTTGTTTTAGGGTTACAAAACGTCATTTAATTTCTTAAAGTTGCTATAACCCTTTTTAGATCAGATCATCCCACTTTCCTTCTTATTAGGCTTGTTTGACCTGTGTTTGGACCCTTCATTACCCTATTTGCCAACTGCATTGGTGAAATTACAGTTTTACCCCTTATGATTTGTTTTCTTCTTAAACTCAGAATTCTCTGAGTTAAGCCTTTCTTTGGGTCATGTATGAGCTTTTTCTCACATATCTAGGTTAGATTGTGCTAGTTAGGGCTTATGATGAGGTTCTCATCACTACTCATCATAGCTAAAAAGCTGAAGTTAAGCTAGACACTGAGTTAAACAACATCAAATTAACAGATAAAAAAGGGTTAAGTGTGGGAATCAAAGAAAAAGACCTAAAACCTTTACTCTGTGTTAAAATTTCATAATTAGTTCACAAAATGGGATATTCTGAAGGCAAAGGACAAATGGTGATCCATGCAGTAATTGAACACATAAATATGTTTAAAAGGCCAAATCAAAAGTACAATTAATTTCTTAAATGTTCAATTAAGCAGATATAAAAATTTGAAGGCATTTGGACATCATTTAGGCTTTGTAATATGTAGTTTACACTTAGGTCCTTCATGCATCACATTCTTGTCTTTAAAAATCCTTTTTGGACCTACTTGTAAACCGCAGGGACCCCTTTGAAAGGCCCAGGGTCCATCCTGTTGCAATTCTCTTCACTTATGGGCCTGCACGCAACTTTTCTCCCCCTTCGCGCAGGGGTCTTCCCTGCAATTTTCTTGACATTTCAAGATTGGCCTACTGCTCTTCGCATGCACTGTAGATCTCGACCGTCTGTTGCTTCTCGCGATTTCCATCTGCAGTTGGATTTAAATAGAAACTTCGTGCGAATCGGCGCATGCGATCACCCTTCTCCCCAGATCCCATCTGACGGTCAGATTTTGAGTCGGCTCGCCGTGCACTCCTCTCCTCTCATCCTTGCCGTCGGTTGCCCCATCGGATATTCTCACCCGCGCGGTGATCTGAGCCACTGAGTTTGCTACTTAAGCACCTCAGTGGTCATGCGCGCAAAGGATCGCTCCCTCCTACATCTTTTAGAAATCGTTCGTCCACTCCAGTTTCTTCTCCCCACCAACTCTTTGATTTCACAGCCACCGGCTGTGAAATCGTCGCCTTCTTCTCGACCTCCTCGTCACTAAGGACCTCGTAGCACCTGAGGACGACCCTAGAGCCTCACTAGCAGACTCTTCTCTCTGCTGGAGTCATCTTCCTCCGTTCTTCTTCCTTAGCCACAGGCTAAGGACCCATAGGTCCCATTCTTCCTGTTAGAATAGATTTATCTTTCTGCAAATTAGTTGTAGCTGTAGTTAAGTAGGTTTAGGGTAGAATTCAAGTAATGAGTAGTGTTTAATTTCGCTGTTATGATAGTGTAGCTGTACTGTAGTAGTAGATTTAGACCTGAATTCCCCCCTTACCTCCTCTGATCATTCCAGATCAGAGGGGATGGTTTCACACAGTCCATAATTACGAATTTTCTCCCTCCCCATGTTTTCATAATCACTTCTGATTTCCACGACTTCTCACAAATTCACCCATTCATTCAGACCCAATTTCAGATCTGAATGGTTCTCAACCTCAGATTTGAAATTGGCGTCAAAAAGCACATTAGGGGCTTCCCATTCACCTCATTTTTGTTCAAAAAAGCCCCTGATCTGAGCTTGAAAATGATCAGTTTGTTGGATTTTTCTTTAACTTAGATTTCAAGGATTTTTACTTAATTGGGTTTCGACTGTCTTAATCTGACAAACTGAGCAATTCTGATCTTCATTCATTGTGTGGCAAGGAATCTAAGATGATTCTGATGTCAGAATTCATCTCAGAAGAGCCATAATCTGATCTAAGTTTTCTTGAGGACTTTAATGCATTGAATGAATGATAGAACTAAGGAAAATCACTGTGGTGATTTGAAGTCTATCTTGCATTCATGAGTTTGTGGTTTGTTGAGAGCACTGATAATTTTTTAACCTAAGGAGTTCTCAATACTCCTTATGGTTCCAGAATTTGGGATTTGTATTATGGATTTTAGTTGTCTGATTCAACTCTCTCTACATGCTGTTTATAGCATTAGGAAGAGTTAGATCAGTGTTTCTGCCGATTGGATTCAATGAGAATTTTCTTGACAAGGATTTGTGCTTTGGAATTGAAATATTGAGTATTTTTTGATAAGTGAAACCCTTGTCAGTTGGGGTTTAGGGAATTTCTGAGTCTGAATTTTTAATTTTGATCCTAGAGCCACAGTAAATTGCTGCACTTGCAGCTACATTCCCCTCCTTTCCATAAGTCAGATTTCATTCCAGATGGACTTTCTGCAGCTGCAGTAAGTTGTCTGGAGTGAAATTTGATTTGCTGCAGGGTTGGTGTTTATTGTTCTTGCTGCTGCTGCTGTCTGATGTCTTAATGTGCATCATGAATTTTTGATCTAAAAATCCTGTATAAGGTATTTTTTATCAAATAGCTGACATGTAGTTGTATTGCATTTCTTGTATACAAGCTTTCCTATATAAGAAATTGAATTTCAATTCTGTGAATGCTTGTTGTTTTTCTTTGCCACTATTTGTCAGCTACTTCATTTCACTTAACTGTCCAAACACATTAACTAAATGAAAAGAAAATGATTAGTATGCTAAAATGGGTTGAATCCCTGTCAGATTTCACTCTGACTGCAAATAAGGTAGTTAATGCCCTTTTAGATCTTTTAAGACCCATCCTAAGCCTTCAGGACCCCTTTAGAAACCTTTTGAAAGGTTTAGGATGGATGAGATTTGAAATTCAATAAAAATTAAAAAAAAATTCTAAAAAAATTAAAATAAAACTGTCTGATCGAAGATCAGAAAGTTCTTTAACCAGATAACAAGTTACATGTTATGCAAAACCCTCGACTTGGTAGAATTTGCCAGTTGATGGATTTGTATACTATGAAACTTAATAATAAAAGTTATAGCTAACAAACATCAAAAACACCTCTTTCTCCTTATCTCTATAATATGTATAAAAATCATAAAAAGTGAAAAACTCCAAAAATACCTAAAAAAAGGTACTTTGTATATAAAGTATACTCTTGTAAATATAAGTTTTATATTAAGTTATATATGTAAATAAGTAGTATATGTATATAAACTATACAAATAACTTACGCATATATTGTACACTGTAATTTGGGTATTTAAGTTAGATTATACTATATATATATTAATTATATAACTATTTGTTAATTAAACTAACTTATATGTACTATTAGACTAAATAAATCAATAAACAGTGTAAATAACAGTATTAGGCTATAAAATTGTTTATACATATGTATATGTAGATTATAAACAACTAAAACCTTGTACCTTAATTTAATTCTTTATACATAATAAATAATGAATTAATTAAGTTAATAGCTAAGTTATTAGATTAAATTAGATAAATTAGTAATTTAGAGTTAGAATTAAGTTAACTGAATCTGTATATTTAGACTAATGTACTTTAAGTAATTTAAGCTAATTGAAGTATGTTTATATCTTATTGTATTATTTAAACTTAATTTATAAGTAAAATAGTCTAAATTTGCTATTTAAATGTAAATAGACAGAAATTAAATCCATAAAATTCAATAAAAATGTTTATAAAATACTTATACATGTATATTAACTCTATATAAAGTCAATTAGACCATATAGTAGCTAATTTATAACTAATTAAAGAATTAAACATCAAAATCAGCATGTAAAAATCATATACTTTAGTTAATTTATTTATATAGTAAATATAATTAAAATTTCAAATCAAGTGTACAATTGTATAGTATTATATAAATACTTTATTTTCCTGTAATTTATTTTTATTTTAAAATAAATTATGCCCCTCGAATAGAGGGCCAAAATCCCTTCTGTCGAGCAGCCGCACGCATCTTCAGCATCTCGAATAGCGCCACATCGTGTGCTGAAGAGCGCGTGCTGCTCTTTATATTGTTTTTGTTCTCTAATGGCGCCCGAGACAACCATGCCTTAAACATCTGAGCATATACTTGAGCATTGATTCGAACATTTGGGGGTTGGGGGCCTAGGTGTGTGTGTGTGTGCGGGTTGAGAGGCCCTCTGATTTGAGCTGATAATACACAATTAAGCGGCTTAATGACAATTAGGGCGTGCTTAGTAGAGGTCTAGTCCCACCCTCTGGGTGCTGTGTATCCTTCGAAAAGCGTGCCCGCAAATTAAACACATTTTTGTTGAATTAATAGTGTTAATGACAGCAGCTAATCACTTGTGTGCCGTAGAAGACTAAGAAGATGAACAAGAATAAAAAAGGAAGGGTAGTGTGGAAAGAGAGAGAGATAAGATGTAAATACGTATAGTGAAATCAGAGAGTGAATACAGATACAAAGGACTATTATACATATATATATGTAGTATAGCCAAATACTTTTATGTAAATAAATTCGTACCTTTACTAACAAAATAAAACGTTGCTATAACCGTTGCTACAGACCCTGGTTTCCCTCTTTTAGTTTGTATATTGTTTTTTCTGGGGTCTAGCGACGCTTGCATCTGTCACTATAGCTATTATATGTGTTACTGTAGGTGTCAGCTTAGTAAGTTAAATTAATATACTATATAATCTTAGTTGGTAGTGTACTTTTATGAAAGTATTAGTAATATAACTCTTAAAGAGATAGTTTAGAGTATAGTAATGAAATGTTTGGTGCTTGTTTATAGTTAGTTTTTGCAAGCATGTTGATTAATTCTTTGTAAGCAATCAATCCAAGTATTCATTCATTCATTCTTTATTAGACGTAAAATTTTATTTTTGCTATTAAAGGATAATTTTGGAATTAGAGAGTGATGTAAATCAATAACTGCCTCCCAATGAACGACCTGGAATAAAATTAGTAAAAATTAATTAAGTAAATAATAATGGTCGTGATGATGGTTGGTATTCAATACAATCCACTACAATGACACTAATGATATTTTCATCCATCAATACAACCTCAACCATCATCATGTACGTTGTGTTTTCATCAATTCAATAACCACCATTATTACATAAGTCATGGGAGACAGAAGTCTTTTACACCTACCAAGAGATTTATTCACTTTTAATATGGGATTAAAAACTCTCCTAAATCTCACTGATTTCAATATGAATTCCCATATTATCATATAACAATTATATCTTGATTGATGCAATTAGACTTTTAAATCCAACATATAAATATCTAAGTTTCTAAATAGATGTTCTTTATGCGAGTCAAAAACATGGAATTACTCATAGCTACTCTAATACAATTCTAGAGACCATCAGAATCTAAAGGTGTGTTACTTATATTTCATCGTATTTTAGCAATAACACCTTTAGAAAAATGATTCCTTAGAGTTAATTCTATTTCTTGCTTTTTTCCAACACTAATACCAAGGGTACTCATTGCATTCTTATTTACAATCTTTTTATTTTTTTCTTCCATTTCATGTCTTGCAAGCGAGTTTGAAGAATCCGACCATCCAAATAAATTCTCCACTACATTTTTTCCTCTTTTTATCTTTGAAAAGGTTCACCCTCTCGTAGTTTGTGACTGTATATTTATATTTATATTTATTATTTTCCCTCTCTCCATGATAATTTAATATAACACATCATACGCACTTTCATCATTTTTTTAGTTATTATTATTCTCTCTTCTCTCTTTTTTGATTTTTATATCTTACTTATTTTATTTTTCTTATGCATTATTTTGAAATTCGGATTCATTGCATTCTTTATCATCTTATATTTTTCTATTAGAGATCAATATTTAGTATATTTTTGTGAGAATATGAAATAATATATATTTAGATTTGTATTTAGTTAACATAAAATCAAGTCAATCTAAGATATTGATTTCCTCCATTGAGAGATTAATATTTAATGTATTTCTACATGAATATGAAATAATACATATTTATATTTATATTTAGTTAATATAAAATTAAGTTAATCTAAAATATCGATTTCCCGATTGGAAATAAAAATATACCAAAAATATATATTTTACAGTATATTTTTATTTTCAATCAGTATTTTTGATTTTGTGACAGTAAAAAGTCATGATGAATCGGCTCTGATTTCCAAAAAAAGTAAATAAATGCAATTTATAACATGTTTTGCAACTTACGGATGAGATTGTTAGTTTCAACCAGTGTATTTTGATTTTTCACTGGTGAAAACTACTTTTCAACGATAAAAAATTATTTTCTAAGTGAAATTGCTTTCCATAGTTGTAAAATCATGTTTCAAGTGAAAAATAATTTTCCACCGTTTAAAATGAAAATACACCGATGTGTTTTGCTTTTACTTGATGTGTTTTGGTTTATTTGATTTTCAACTAGTTGATTCTTGACTGTACGTTGTAACGTATGTTGTACTCGCATTCTTTCTAAAATAACCCCTTACATCATTTCTTTTAAAAACTTTCCTTTGATCGAAATTGACTTTTACACTCTCCTACTAACATGCATACTAAAATCTAATTTTTTTTATAGAAGATCATAAATTTTAATGTAAAAATAAACTTACATTAGGCATTTTGTTACGTATATTATTTCACTTGATCAACATATTCCCATAACTAAATATCAACTATTTCACGTTCTAATATACTATAAATGGATGGGATAGCTACTGTATATAAAGATAGTGAAAATAACGATCACATAAAGATAAATATAGTAAATATTATCGACATAAATGATCAAATCAAACTACGTAAGAATATGCATGCGTGAAATAAATTTATCCTATCCATGTGGGGGGGATACCCCGTGCATTCCCCGTGCATCCCTCTTCGTACGATGGATTCTTTAAAAGCCTACAAGCTCCTCGGCGGACAACCGTCGAACAGGTGGCGTGCACGAGTCCTTCCGCGGTCAAATCCCTTTCCCGCGCCAGCAAAGTCGATTCCTTTCTACCCCGAATCATCCATCTTTCCGCCCAACGCGATCCCTTGTCCCTTACGAATCCCCAAAAACCCCACCTTTCTTAACCCTTACCTCCCCTTACACCTCCACCCACAAGCGCACCACCCCCTCACGGCCCCATGCCGCACCTCAAATCCCTCCACTACTCCTCCTTCTTCTGCACCCTAATCGAAGCCTACTTGGCCGCGCGAAGGTTCCCCCAAGCATGGGCCACCTTCCGACGCATGAGGTATCTAAACCTGAACCCCACCCTCCCCCTATGGAATCGGATCCTCTCCAGGTTCAACTCGGCCGGCCTGATCCCCGAGGCGCGCGCCGTGTACTCGGAGATGCGTGGTTGCTTGAAAAGATTGGATCTTTTCTCCCACAACGTGTACATCCACGTGTTGTGCAAAGCGGGTATGCTCGAGGAAGCCATGGAGCTGCTTAGATCGGTCCGAGTGGACACCGTGAGTTACAACACTTTGATGTGGGGTTTTTGCAGGGAGGAAGCCGGTGATGCGGCGGTCGGGTTGTTGGGCGAAATGGTTAAGAGGGGAATTCGGATTGACGATGTCAGTTGCAATACCATTCTTTCAGGTTTCGCAAAGTCAGGGAGGATGGAGGAGGCAAAGGTGTTCGTTGAGATGATGGGAAGAGGTGGTTTGACTATGGATGTTGTTGGGCATAATGTATTGCTCGATGGTTATTGTAAGCTTGGAATGGTGGACGAGGCGCTGGGGTTGGTTGGGAGAATGGTGAAAGTGGGTGTAGGTGCTGATGCTGTTAGCTTTAACACGATCGTTGACGGGTTGTGTAAAATTGGAGCGTCTAAGGAGGCGAAGGATATCATGGTCAGGCGGTTCTTTGATGCAGAACCGAATGTTGTGACGCACACAGCTTTCATCAGCGAGGGTTGGAGAAGTGGGGGTGTTGATGAGGCGCTTTTGTGGTATGAGGAGATGGTTAAAGGTGGGATCTTGCCTGATGTTGTCACGTATAGCTCACTTGTGGCTGGGCTCTGCAAGGACTGGCGGTTGGTGGAAGGGCATAAGGTTTTCAGGGAGATGTGGAAGATGGGAGAACCGCCTAACCGTGTTGTGTATACGGATCTGATTCGGTTGTTCTTCAAAGCTGGGAGAGGGTTGGAAGCTCTGGCTCTTTTTGGCGAGGCATTTTCCCGGGGAATAACGTGTGATGCAGCCTTGTACTCTACCATTATGCACGTGTTTTTCAGGATGGGAAGAGTTGAAGAAGCAAAGGTTATTTTTCGGATGATTTCTGATGTTCGATGGCTCACTCGTAATGTTGTTGTTTATTCGACTTTGATTGATGGTTATTGCAAGGCCGGTGATATAGAGGGTGCAGAACTTGCTTTGGAGGAAATGGGCAAGAAGGGAATCGATGCAAATGTTATCACGTACTCTTCAATAATCAATGGCTACTGTAACATGGGAAGGCTTGATGATGCGATTGATATGATGAACAGGATGATTGAGAACGGTATCCCACCCAATATTGTTACTTACACCACACTCATGAATGCTTGTTTTGAGGTGGGCAGGGAAGATGTGGCATTTTATTTGTATGCAAAAATGATGAAAGAAGGTATAAGCATAAATCCATTTGTATTGAATGCTTTGATTAATGGTCTCGTAAGAAGTGGGAGGATGGATGAAGTAGAGAATCTTTTTGGACAGTTGGCAGAGAAGGCCTTCTCACCTGATTGTGTTAACTACACTTCTCTAATAGATTGTCTTTGCAAGAAGGGTGATATTTCTTCTGCTCTAGAAGTCGGTCAAGAAATGATCGAGAGAAAGATTCAGCCAGATACCGTACTGTATAATGTCTACATGAACAATTTCTCTATGGTAGGCAGACTTGATATTGTACAATCCTTGTATACAGAAATGAAAGACAGTGGATTAACTCCAGATCGCATTTCTTACAATACATTGATATCTGCATATTGCAGAGGTGGAAAGTTTGATGAGGCTCGCAAAATTGTTGACAAGATGAAAAGCTCCACTCCTATGCCAGATGCCATAACATATAACATCCTAATATCAAAACATTGCGAGGCCAGTCATTTGTCTGAGGCAGTTGATTTGCTAAACGAAATGGCTGCCAGAGGGTTTTATCCCAGTATATCAACTTACAGGAAAGTTATACATGCGTGTTCAAGCAGTAAGTGTGCAGACAAAATATTTCAGATGCATAATAAAATGATATCAATGGGACTTGTTCCTAATATATCTGTTTACAATATACTGATTCACACCTTATGTCTACTGGGGATGACAAGAAGAGCTGCAGTAGTCATGAAGGAAATGCTAAAAAGTGGAATACTGGCAGATACAACAACCTTTAATTCTCTTATTCTTGGATATTGTCGGAGTGGGCATTTAGAAAAGGCATATGCTACGTATGCTGACTTGTTGATGGAAGGCCACTCTCCGACTATTGCAACTTTCAGCTACTTGTTAAGTGGGTTTTCGAAAGCTGGTTTAATGAAAGAGGCTGAGGAATTGGTGGTCGAGATGAGGAAAAGAGGATTGACTCCAAATGCCATCACTTATGATATTTTGCTTGCAGGTCATGCAAAAAAACGTAACAAGAAAGAATGTATCAAGTTATACTGTGACATGATCAGGAAAGATTTCATCCCTAAGGTTGGTACATATAATGTGCTTATCGCTGATTTTGCCAAGGATGGGATGATGATACAGGCTGGAGAGCTTATGAATGAAATGCAAAGGAGAGGGGTAGTCCCCAATTCTTCTACATATGACATACTTGTCAGTGGGTGGTTGAAGGTATCAAAGAAAACAGAGGTTGAAAGACTATTAAGGGAGATGACCGAAAAGGGGTTTTCCCCATGTGAAAGCACTCTAAGGCATATAAGTAATGCCTTTGCACAGCCTGAGAATAAGGAATTAGCTCAAAGGTTGCTGCAGAAGTTCTTTAAGGAAAAAATGGAAAATATGTCAGGCTTTCCTGAATGAAGAAAAAGAAAATGTATTTGACAACACAAAGGAGGTATTAAAGTTTTGCAATTTAAAACTTTAATGATTTTTGATGGGTGCTGTGCTGAGGCGTGGATGTGGGAAGAAGACATATGTAAAACCATTAGCATTTACTGTGTAAGTACATTCTATCTTTTTTCCCAGCTATGGGAGCTTTTTCTGCCAACAGCAATTATTTTAGTGACCTTGTGTGCATTGGAGACCTTAAAAGTCCATTAATGTCTTTTAGGTAAATCCTTGTGCTTTTTCCTCTTGCGCATCTGATATCACATGTTCTCAGGAGGAAGACATGTTGCTGCTTGAAGGGTTCCTATATGAATTGGAAAAGGCAAGCTAATTCATGAAATGAAACGTATTCAAGAGGATCAGTCAAAGGTAAACAATTTTCAAACTCCAAATCACCTACTTGCTCTAGATTTTCTTGGGGATGGTGGGTTTAATGTGGGTTTACAAGATGAGTTTATGCTTGCTTGCTTGCACATCATAAGTCCTGGGCTGAGAGTCTGATGGAATTCTTTTTCCTTTCTTCTTCTTCTTTTCAGGAAGAGAAAAGTCTGATGAATCTTGCTGCCAACATTTAAGTAATGATCAGAAGACGACCACAGAGAATATGCTGTCTTCAGCCTGCCATTATAGGTGTTGGTGAGTATATATGCTTTTTTTTTTTGAAAGATTTAGTTTCATTCATCTAAGAACATTTATTATGAGGTTGAGTTAGTTCAGCTGTTTGCGGGGTACAATAGAGTATTTCCCCACCATGGGGATGGTTGTAAAAATTTACAAAAATACTCCTGAGAGCACTTATACTAAAAAGGAGATAGCATGGAGGTCATGGTTTTGGAAGCACTTGGAGCTTGAATTTCCAACTGTCAAAATCTTCAAAAAACCAACTCTCTTTCTTGGTTGATCATGGTTGATCAGGAGGCTCTTTTGCGGATGATTTGATCATTGGTTGCTGCTTTTCCCAAGGTAGATCCGCTACCTTGCTTGAGAGACCTGTGCATCTATAATTGTGGTAAGTAATTAAATGGTGAAGTAAGTAGAAAACCCCTTTTTTGATCACTTGGTTCTGAAGGTACCTTAGGTTGTTTGCCCCAGAGTATTCCAATAGGTAAGTTCCAATTGGGGATGCAATTTGGTAACAGTTGTTAACATTTTCTCTCTAAGAGTTCTATTGCATCTTTCCTCATGAGCCTTTTGTCACTTAGCCGACTATGCACGGATTTGAAGTGCCAAGTCATTTTTGATGTTTTCAAGATAAAAGGATCAACAAGATTATTGGTGGAGTTGAGAAAAATGACCTCTATTACCATGACACTCCATCTTGGTTTGCTAGAGTTGTCTCTATCTCTACAAAGCCAGTTATTTGGCATTGTTTCTAGGTCACCCCCCTTAGGTAGATGCGCTAGATGTTCTTAGAGTTACCTATCATTGCCAGTTATGATTGTGAAGTATGTCAACTTGGCAAGTATCATCAAGCTACCTTCTCTAGATGCACTGAACGGAGAAGCACTTCTTTTCATGTGATGTATTGTGATGTCTGGGGACCTTCTCGTGTTAGTAGTGTTGGAGACAAGTATAGTCGATCTACCTGGATCTTTCTTTTGAAGGATTGATCAAAGATATTTCATATTGTAAGATACTTCTTTGCATAAGTGCAGAATGTTTACTCATCTTTTATATAGGTATTTTGGAGTGATAATGTCCTAAAGTTTATGCAGAAAGAACTGCAGTCATTCTTTGCTGAAAATGGTACTCCACATGAAACATTATGTTCACATACCTCTCAGTAAAATGAGTTGTTGAGTGGAAACTAAGACACATACTGGATATTGCTAGAACACTTAGTGTTTATGAAGGTGCCCAAGTAATTCTAGGGAGATACGGTTTTCATGGAACCACATCTTATAAATCGGGTACCTTCATCTGTTTTGCATGAGGAGATTTCCTATTAGCTTCTGCACCTCGAATCTGATCGTCCATTTGCTCTACCTTTACAGGTATTTGCATGTACTTGTTTTGTACATGCATTTGGACAATAGGATAAATTTTCTTCACGTGCAGGCAAGTGTATCTTCCTAGGATACTTGAGTATTCAGAAAAAATATAGGTGCTATGATTCGACTAGTCAACGATATATTGTTACGACATATGCTACTTTCTTTGAGAAGGTTCCTTTCTTCTCTGAAGAAGGATTGAGTATTGACCTTGCTCCTCGACAAACGTAGGCCTATCACAGAAATGATAGACAACTGTTGAGTTATTTATATTTTGTTCTTGTTATGTTTAGTGAGGGGCATTCTTGTACTTCTATGCCTTCTTGCCTCTCTGTATAAAGGCACCTAGGGTTTCTAATAAATCTAATAACATTATAACCTAATATGGTATCAGAGCAGCGGTCCTAAATTGGGATTCTGGTATCCCACCAGAGATCCGACTCCTCCCCTCCATCAAACCCTAAACCTGCTGGCCTCTCTTTCTGTTACGACTCGATCCTGGCTCCCTACGGAACCAGAGAATGGCTGCCTCGACTAGATCCCAAGATCCAGTCGTTCAACGAGAAATAACCAAATGCATAAATCATTCCACGATGACACATGCAATGTAACTAAGCAGAAATAGATAATAGACAGTAATAGAAAATAGAACAGAAAATCTCAAAGGTACTACATGCTGTAAGCGGAAAAGTACGAATGTAGACATAGCCATCACAATTGAAGCAGAGAGAAATATAACAGAAACATATATTACATACTAAAGGTACTTACTACTAACAGAAAGCCTCTACAACGGAAAGTAGAAAAAGTACTACGGTTGGACTCGGTTGGGTCCAGCACCCTTTGTAGTTGGTGACGCTAGCTGCTCAACTCCTTAACTTGAACATGGTTATATATATTTGTGGTCGGCTAATGCTGAGTAGAGTGATGTATATGTCATTTACATGCAATTAAACATAAAGGAATAAGTAACTAACTCATCATATAATTTCCAATTATGTATTAATATATGTTTCTGTTTAAATCATCTATGTGTTTCTGATTTGGTTTCTAGTAAGGGTTCACAACATTTCTTAATCCACTTGTTCCCTAAAGGAACAATCTTGATGCAGTTTTCCCGCGATGTAGGATGTACACATGACACTCTCATGGCCGGAAGAGCATCCCGTGGTAGTACTACACTCGGTCTATCACCCCGGGGTCATGGCCGCGACGTAGCGGTGACTACGGCACGCACGATAAGTACTCGGGTAGTTACCTCACACTAGTACACAGTCAGTCGTTTTCGCTAACGGGTACGCCCAAACGTACAACACAGAACAGAACATGGGCCACATCCCTCAACAGTTTGCGTACCCTCGCTCGGCTATTCCGGTTTGCCCAGTGAGCCTAACAAGAGTCGGTATAGGGTGGCCAATCCTAACCCCGGCTCCCAACCCAAGAGGCGATTAGCTCTCCCCTACACTAAAGTGACAGTAGCTCTCCTCGGTACTGCGTACACGAGGGCCAGCTTTCCGTAACCAAGTCCATACAACCAACCAGCCCGTAGGTAACATGTTCAAACACACATCGGATTTCCATATTATAGTATTTTGATTCATTTTCTAGTTTCTCGTAGGGTTTGTGTATTAGCATTCGTCTTATTTCATGATACAACATATATCTCCATTCACATTCCGATTCTTAATCGTATAACAGGCAGCTCGTGATTCAACAAATTAAGCAATCACCACATCAATTAACTATTCAGTTTCTAGTGGTAAAGACTTTAACATGCATTTCAGAATATAACAACATTGTTCAAGTAATGTATATTCATCATCCTCAGTTCTAGGATTCATTTTATATCATAGGGTTCAATCAGATATTTCTATTATAGCATGCATTTTAATCATTTAAATCACAGTATTAGAGATGATCACTCTACCAGGATATACGGGTGGAATGGGTGCTTGTATGGTAGATCTTGACGTCTCTGCAGGTCCCGTGTACACTACGGACTGGAGACCTATATCATTGACCAACATGTCAAACGAGTTTAAAATAGCATATGTATGACACTAACACGTAGATAATTCCGAAAAGAAACCAACGATACTTTGCGTAAAATCGACTTTGTTTGGGCCCTGAACCGGCCCAAAAACACACACTCTGAACAACATCAGATGTCTGGGATCCTGACGACTCCGCGGATCCCGTGTACTCTATAGACTGGAAATCTATATCATTGACTAACATGTCAAACGAGTTTAAAATAGCATATGTATGATACTAACACGTAGAGAATTCTGAAAGGAAACCAACGATACTTTGTTTGCGTAAAATCGACTCCGTTTGGGTCCTGAACCGGCCTAAAAACACGCATTTCGACCAAAACCAGACGTCTGGGACGAGTCCCAAACGTCTTAAACGAACGCAGAAGCTCACCTTGCTTTCCTGCGTCTTTTTCAGACGTCTGAACTCCTTTGCAGCTATCTGAGGGAGCTTTCAGATGTCTGACGCTGCTCCCGGTCGTCTGGAAGAGCAGTCAGACGTCAGATAGCCTCTAGACATTCTAAAGCACCTCAAATGTCGTGCCACGTGCCTTTCCAACACCCTCATACTTGCGCATGCATGCGCATTGAAAATGCGACACCTAAATATGATCGTACACGCATGCAGGATCGTGCAGGGTACGTATCTCGGCACCCTACGCACTGTCAGACATCCTAACCCCTCTCCGGACGTCCGACGATCCCTCCAGACGTCTGATAAAGGTTGTAAACGTCTGATAATGCGGAAATGTCCACGTGCAGAGCTTCCGGAGAGCTTCCTCGTGAAGCTCTTCTGCAACTCCTTCGCGTGCTGCTGCAACTGCAGTAGGGCTCCATGTAGCAGCAGCTTCGGGTCACCTGCCGCTCTCCCTCCTCTCCCAAGCTCCTTCCCTCGCTCACGCTCTCTCTCTCCCTTGCCCACGCTCTCTCTCCCTCTCCTCTGTGCTCCTCCTGCCCCCCTCCTCTCCTTCCCCACTCACGGCTGCAAGGGGATGGGGGGAAAGAAGATGGTCGCCGGCTGCAAAGAGGGTGGACTGGAGGTGGTGAGGGTGGAGGAGTGGAGGTGGCGTCGGTGGGTGTGGAAAGGGTGGAGAGGTGAGGGGGGTTTTATAAAGAGAAGGGTTTAGGGTTTTTGGGTGTGTGTGGGCGTGGGTTGAGGGTGGAATGTGAGGGGAAATTGCGAGGTTGACCCCGCAAGGTCTCCTTTTTCCCCGCAGAGCCCACAACTAAAACCCAGGGGGTTTAAAATCACATTCACACCCCTACCATTCCGAGAAGTTCCCGAATGACCCTTGGCAAGGGTCATTTCACTTTCTCTCTTTTGGCCGCGGCTCTCACTGATTGGTGGCCACACAACCTTACGTTACCGGTTAGGAGGACTTAGCCCCTAGCCGTTGACAACTTGAGGGCGTCCTCTATGGCCCGACACCGTCATCTAAGGGCCTAAGGGCGTCGCTGCCGCCCTATCTCGCTGAAAGGGCGCCGCCACCGCCCTGTCTCGCTGAAGGGGCGCTGCCTCCTTGTAGAGGCGTCACCGCTCCTATGTGCAGCGTCACCGCCACTACCCTTCTGCATTGCTGTAGTCGCTGGTAGACCCTCTGAGGGAGCCGATGGCTGGAGCCATTTGAGGGGTTAGGAGGATCTCTTCTCCTCTCTCTTCGCTCCATTAAGTAGAGGTCTGCAAGGGAGAACAACCCCTTTGGGGTCTCATCCAGCCTCGAAGGTGGTTACCATGTTCTAAACATCTCTACTTTCAGATCTGTGAGCGTGGTTTCAAATCAATGTATGATCTGAATTTCTACTGTGGTACCTTGAGTTTTTAGTGGTTTCCACATGCTGGAGGATATGGAGACGAAGAAGGAACTCTCTAGTGACTCGGTAGGGAAGACCTCTACCCCTTGCATATCTTCTTTTATGTAGGGCACTTCTATCAAGTTGGACGATACCAACTTTTTGTTATGGTCAACCTTTTCTTCCCGATTTGTGGGATCTTACAAGAAGAGGTATATTTTGACACAAAAGGAACCTGCGGTCAAATCTGTTGATTGGGAGGCAGATAATAATTGGGTAGCTACCTGCATGTTGAACAATATAAAAAAACCTATTGCAAAGCAAGTCATGTCTTATGCATTGGCAAAGAAAATGTGGGAGGTGCTTCATGAGATACATTCTCATAAGAGCAACATCAGTCATCTCTACAGGGTGATTGAGGAGTTGCACTCCTTTCGGAAGGGAACCATGTCCCTAGTTGAGTACTATGGTTCCATGAAGAACCTCTAGGATTAGCAGGATACCTACCAACCTATTTCTATAGAAGTACTACCATGTTGGTAAGTTCAAAGCAATAGAAATCCATCCCTCTCGCCAACCATATGCTACAAAGGTCGCTCTTGTGTCCCATCACATGGTAGTAGGCCTTGGACGGTACCATAAGCAGTTGGATAGGATGAGGAATATCTCATTTCCGATTTCAAATGAGCATACCCTTTGCTCACCCCTCTATGACCTGTAATTGCCGATTACGAAAATGAGCATACCCCTTTGCCACCCTTCTCTATGTATGACCTTACTACACCCGAGGGAGGTAGGCAGATGTTATTGTGATTGCCAAGCAGTCCGGTCTGTTCAGTTGCTTGCTGGCCTTGGCCTTGAATACAAGTCTGTGAAGGATCAGCTTATGATTATGGAGGAGATCCCTACACCAGCATAGATTTACGCTTGACTTTCCAAAATTGAGATATCTGACCCTGTTCCTGTCTCTGATTCATCTGCCTTGGCAACTACTGGTCGAGGTAAGGGAACCTCAGGGGGCAGGGGGAGAAGACATGAAGCAAGAGTTGGTGGTCGTGGTAGAGGATGTAGATTGTTTTGTGACCATTGTCACAAGACAAACCATGCTGTGGACAGATGCTGGATAAAGCATGGGTTCCCTCAAGGTCATTAGGCCAATCAGGTTACCTATAATGATGAGAGTCAACATTGTCAGGAGGAGCATGTCAGTTCTCAGGTCGCTATTTCCAAGGAAGAATATGAAAGACTTGTGTCCATCTGGACTACTTCCACTATAGGTGCCTCTGTGACTCAGAAAATAGGTACAGCTACAAGCGCTAGAGGTGTTTGTAAGCCATCTTGGCTTGCAGACTCAGGTGCATCCTCTCACATCACTGGAGATGTTACCCTTTTTTCTTCTCTTAGACCATTGACTACTTCAATGCATGTCAGAGTAGCTGATGGTGCCTTGTCCCCTGTGACAGGCTTGGGTGACATTTCTCTATTCATTACTTTACCTCTCTTTGATGTCATGCATGCACCTAAATTTACCTTTAATTTAATGTCTATTAGTCAGATAACTAAGGCATTAAATTGTAGAACAGTGGTTCATGACCATTTTTTCTTCCTGTAGGATCTCCTGACGATGAAGCAGATTGATAGAGGACTTGAGTAGGATGGCCTCTACTACCTTGACCTCCCACTAGAAAATCATTCTATAGCTGTTGCTTGTACCACTCCTGCTTTACAGTGGCATTTGAGATTGGGACATCCTAGCGTTTCTGTTCTTCATCATCAGTTTCCTAATATGCAGTTTTCAGATTCCTTTGCTTGTGATGCTTGCCAATTAGGTAAACATCATAGGGTTTCATTTCCTAGTAGTAATAAAAAAACTGAGCTTGTTTTCTCTCTTATTCATGCTGATTTATGGGACTCATGTCGGGTCAGGAGTCTGAGGGGATTTCGGTATTTTCTTGTTCTTGTAGATGACTATATTCGTGTCTGTTGGGTGTTTATGATGAAAGAAAAGTCCAAAGCTCCTATACTGATTAAAAATTTTGTGAATGAAATAAAGACTCAGTTTTCTACTGCTATTTGCAGGTTTCGGACCGACAATGAGCTTGAGTTTGTGAATTCTACTCTTGCTTAGTTTTTTCAGTCCCTTGGTATTATACATCAGACATCTTGTGTTCATACATCCCAACAGAATGGGGTCGCTGAATGCAAGCTGAGACACCTCTTTGATGTTGGACGCACAATTATGTTTCAGATGTTTGTGCCTACTAGTTTCTTGGCAGATGCTATTCTTACTGCTGCTTTTTTGATTAATCAGGTATCATCTTTGGTTCTTGGTGGGAAGGTCCCTTACTCATTGTTGTTTCCTGGTCAGGAGCTTTTTTCTCTTCCTCCAAAAGTGCTTGGATGTATTTGTTTTGTTCATTTATTCAAAGTGGACAAGCATGCTCGTAGATAGGTTAAATGTGTTTTTTTGGGTTATTCTAGAACCTAGAAGGGGTATTGGTGTTATGATCCTTTGTTACATCAGTTTTATGTTAGTAAAGATGTGATTTTCTTTAAGGATATGCCTTATTATTCTGCTTCAGGAAAGTCTCCTAGTGTCCGCAGGATGTTCCATTGCCTACGCCTATTGATGTACCTCCAGGTCCCTCTGAGCCACCTACAGCTCCACCTCATGATGTCCCTCCTATGGTTTATCCTAGTTATCCTAAGGTATCTACTACAGATACTTTTCCCCAGCACTTTCAGTGCATATCTCCTACTACCACTCTATAGATAAAGGAATCACTTTCTACTATTCTTGCTCAGTCCTTTGCTGATACTGTGGATTCAGATGGAGGTCCAGACACTGCGTCACCTAAGGTAACTGATGTGAATCTTCCTATTACTCAGAGGAAGCTACAATGATCTTGTGTTAAATATTCTGTTTCCAATTATATGTCACTTAATCGTTTGCCTGCAAGTGGGAGGCTTTTATCTCTTGCAGTTGATAACAGAAATATTCCCAAGAATCATATTAAGACTTTTCCAATCATAGGGGTGTAGGTGGGTGTTCACCCTGATGTGTCGCCTAGATGGTACAATAAAATGATACAAAGCATGCCTAGTCGCCAAAGGTTACACAAATCTTTGGAGTTGATTATTTTGAGACTTTTTTTTTCAGTAGCTAGACTCAACTCAATGAGAATACTTCTTTTTGTAGTAAACAATGGATGATCTGTTTTACAGCTTAATATTAAGAATGCTTTCCTCTATGGTGATTTAGAGGAAGAAGTCTATATGCAGCAATCCCTTGGTTTCCTAGTTGAGGGTGAGTAACAAAGTCTGCAGATTGAAGAAGGCAATTTCTGCCTTAAGTAAAGTCCCAGGGCTTGGCTTGAGAGATTTAGTAAGGTTGTGCAGCAGTTTGGCTTTACTAGGTCCACTGCAGATCACTTAGTTTTTACTATACATAGGGCTGCTGGATTTGTTATTATTATTGTATATGTGCATGATATACTACTTACTGGGAGTGATGAAACCGAAATAGATGCTACTAAAAGGTTCTTGCATTTTCAGTTTGTCACTGAAGATCTGGAAATGATAAATTAATTTCTGGGCATTGAGGTGCAGCATGTTGAGGGAGGTCTAGTTTTGTCATAGAGGAAATATGTTCTTAATATGCTAAAGGAGACAGGAATGTTGGGTTGTAAGCTTGTTAGCATCCTTATGGATCCTTCTTTGCCACTGGCAAACTATGAGAGTCCATTACTTGAAGATGTCACCGGATATCGAACTATGGAGGGAAAACTGTTATATCTAACTGCCACGAGACTTGACATTTGTTTTGCTGTTGGGAGACTGAACTAGTTTATGCAGACTCTTAGAGAAGTACACTGGGATGGTGTGTGTTAGGTACTGAGATGTCTGAAGTAGGCTCCTGGTAAGGGACTATTGTTTATGAAACAGGGCCACCTGAATGTCTGGGGGTATTCAGATGTAGATTATGCAGAAACACATAAGGACAAAAGATCTACTATTGGCTATTGTACTTATGTGGGTGGCAACTTAGTCACTTGGAGAAGTAAGAAACAAAATGTTGTCTCCAGATCTAGTGCAGAATTAGAATATAGGGCTATGACCCATACTACTTGTGAACTTCTATGGGTGAGATCTATTTTATGTGATTTGGGAGTGACTATTTTGGGTCCTACTCCCATGCACTATGATAACAAAGCTACTGCATTTATTGGTAAAAATCCTACCTTCCACAAGAGAACAAAGCATATAGAGGTTGATTGCTATTTTATCAGAGATACCATTACTTCCGGCAAGATCACAATACCTTATATTGCCACTGAAGATCATATTGTAGATGCCTTCACCAAAGCACTCTCCAAGAAACGTTTAAAGTTATGTATCAAGCTGAGTATGTTTGATGTTTATGCTCCAGTTTGATGGGGAGTGTTGAGCTATTTACATTTTGTTCTTGTTATGTTTAGTGAGGAGCATTCTTGTACTTCTATCACTTCGTGCCTCTCTATATAAAGGTATTTAGGGTTTCTAATAAACCTAATGGCATTACAACTTAACAACAACCATCTCTACTTCCCTTGCTTATTGTACATGTTCTACCAGAAGACAACTTTACTAGGACACCTCAGCCTCTTGACCAAGGAGAATCGATGACATTGATTTCTCTAAGGAAATCTACTCGATCCTGTACTCTACATTATGTGTCACATTATACCTTTATAGCACATTTGGATCGAAACTTTCAGCAGATCTTCCAAGCCTTGCTCAGTATGGTAATACCACGTGGCTACTCAGAAGTGTCTCGGGATCCACGATTGAGAGTGGCTATGGATGAAGAGATAGAGGCTCTAACCTCTCGTGGCACATAGGAGCTTGTGCCTTGTCCACATAACACAAAATTGGTGGTTTGCAAATGGTTGTATACTATGAAATATCTAGTTGACGCTACTATTGATAGATTCAAGGCCATACTTGTGGCTAAGGGATTCACCTAGATCTAGGGCATTGATTATTTTGAGACATTTTCACCTGTAGCACAAGTTTTTATGTCTATTGTTGTCAATAACAACTAACCTTTATTTCAGCTAGATATAAAGAATGCCTTTCTATATGGAGATCTCACTAAGGAAGTATACATACAACGATGACCTGGCTATAAGAATGAGAGCGAGCGTGTTTGTAGATTAAAGATGGTTGTATATAGACTCAAGCAGAGTCCTAGGGCTTGGTTTGATAGGCTAAGTTCAGAGGTGATGAATATAGGCTTCAGGAGATCCATATCATATCACTTTATTTTTGTTAGACAAAATGTCAGTGGGGTTGCCATACTAGCAGTGTATGTTGATATGATTCTTACTAAAGATGATAATGCTGGTATCCAGGAGGCAAAAGCCTTCCTACAAAAGGTCTTTGTCAATAAAGATTTTAGAAAGTTAAGATATTTTTTGGGGATAGAGATAGAGATAGGAGGATGGTCTTACAGTTTCTAAGTGGAAGTACACCTTAGAGATTCTTGAGGTCGAGCTTCTAGGTACCAACCCATCTGTTGTAAAGGCGAGACGTGATAATTGATGTCGATCCACTCTTTGAGGATGTCAATCGATAAAGGAGCATAGACAGCAAACCGTTGTATTTCATGATCACATGGCCTGATATCAGTTTTGTTGTGAGCAGAGCTAATCAGTTCGTGGACAGATTGTGTTATAGCTACTAGCATGGTGTCTGTCTCATTCTGAAGTATGTAAAGGAAGTCCAGGAAATGATCTCTATTACAAAAACAATGACTTTATTGATATATGTTCCTACTTAGATATAGACTATGTTGGATCAGTCGAGGAAAGAAAATCAACAACAGGCTATGTCATATTCCTAGGAGGAAATCTTGTCCCTTGGCGTAGCAAGAAACACGCTTGTGTTGAGGTAGAATACAAAGTTATGTTGAGGTAGAATACAAAGCTATGGCTCATACAACATGTGAAGTGATGTGGATCGTTTCCTTCATTGCATATCTTGGACTTTATGCGTAGATTGTAGTTCCCATGTTGCGTGACAATAAGTCTCAACTTATATTGCATCCAATCCTATATTCCATGAAAGGACAAAACACATCTTGGGTGGTAAAATCACCACTCATGTTTTGTCCAAGCTCCAGATTGTAGATGTCCTCATGATGGCATTGAACAAGAAGTGACATATATTTCTGTGTGACAAGTTGGGCTCGATCGATGTCCATGCTCTAACTTGAAGCGGAGCGTTAAGAGTTTATGTAGTGTTTTATCTATTTTATTTTCTAACTGTTCTCCCTTATATTTTTTCCCTACTCTCCATATGGGAGAGATTAGGGCTTCCTTTGAGATTAGGCAATCTTATTTCCTTCAACATGCTTGATAGATCCAAAGTCAATTTGTGTTTTTGAAAAGAAACTCCAAAGTCAATTTGGTATGCAGCTGTCCGCATCTTCACTCATCCATGCATTCCTGATTAGGTAAAGAGATTTACATCTCGTTCTGGAATTTTACCATAGGGAACTGACAGTGACATTGTTACTGCTCAATTATGATTGGTGGCTTCGATTTGTCTGGTGAATCCAGGGTCAGTTTAGGTATTAACTTTGCTCAATACAAAACTCTATGTTCCTCATTTGACATGGGTTGGCTGATTCATTTTAATTTTTTCCTCAAATGAGTTGTTTTGTTCCAATATGCTCATTGATTTTCACATTCAAAAAAAAAAGCTCATTGATTTTTAAATTTATACATTTTTGAGATGTAAGCACGCCTCCTCCCAGCTATTTCTTGAGCTTTTGCATTTTAACAGGATCTAACTCAACATTGCCCCACATATAATCAAGCATAAGGAGTTGATGCTCTGAGCATAGCTGTTGATCCCTATCTTTCATATGCCCAAAGATGGCAGATGTCTATCTAAAGCTCTGTGCATTAAATCCCACGGCAGCCTTGTATATGATGCTGATCTTGTAGGTCGCATGCTGCTTACAGACATGTACTCAATGCAGTTGCTGCTAATTGGCTAGTATGGTGCTCCACACATTTCACACATTTGACCTTTCTGTTTGTACCCACTAGATTGACATCTCAGATTCCTGATTCAGACAGGTGAAAAATCTGAAACTGGCACTGGAGACATCAAATAAACCCTACTGGCGCACCATGCTGTATTCACTGCACCGGCCCTCATATTGTTTTTTTCTTTTTTCTTTTCTTTTTGCTTATTTTCTTTTCTTTTTTCTTTTAACTCTACTGGTTCTATCTCTGGAGGTTGCTCTAGTTACAAATACAACTGCTAATCGAATCATACTATTTGATTTCTATTCAACTTTGATTAGATGATAATTTGATTCAATTTGTTCTGAACAAAATGAATTGAATATGAATCCCAAATCTGAATTCGTCAGTTTAATGAATCAAATCCTATTTTTTTTGGATTCTATTAAAAAAATCTGTTCAATTATATGTATATGTATGTTCGTCCGTACATACATATGTATATGTTATATAGACATACAAACATGCTATTGTATTATACAGGCACAGATACATGGTATTTTTCCATTCGAACTTTCAACCTTTATTACCCCCATCTCCATTCTGACTGCCCAAGTATAACAAGAGAAAACATAAAATTAAACCCCTAACCCTAAGTTATGCACTTACTCGTCGCCAACTGATCCCCGTCTCTGTTTACCCTAACACATATAATCCCTTGTGTCCACCCAATCCCTCATCTCCAATCAATCCCCCAGTATGAATATGGACTTCCATCGCCGCTCACCATAACCCGATGCCCCCCCCTCCTCAATTCCCATTGCCACTACCCTCTCGCCTTCCCAGCCCCATTGCTGCTGACATCTCTCCTCCACAACTTCCATTAAATCCTCATAAAATTTGAACTAGTGGATATTTATCAGATAATTAATCAATCGAATTCAAATATTTGTGTGAAGAATAAGGTGCCACGTGACAGGTTGGGTCCACCCTAAGGGCAGCTAGCCCTAAGGGGGAGTTTTGGTCTTTCTTTGGGTCCATGTTTTGTGTTTTTTAGTATGGTATGTTTGGTTTTTTAGAAAGTAGTTTACAGGATTTGGTCCGTTCTATTTTTAGGAGATGTGATTTGATTTGATTTGTTTCTTGTTTTAGATGATATGTTCTCTCCATAAAAGAGAACCTTTTGTAATTGATTGACTTGAGTTAGTGCATTACTATTTTCCCATTTAGCACCAACAACTCCCTTTCTCCCTTTCTTCTTCACTGCCAGCTACAGCCCTCTCTCTCCTCTCCTTGTTGCATGAACATGGTGCACCTACAGCAACTTGTTGCTACGTATTTCTCCCATGTGGAGGGCTCTCCATGCTCCTGTATTGCGCCAATCATCACATAGTATCAGAGCTTGTGATCTAAGCTCTTCCTTGGGGTTTTTCTACACGCCTAGGAAGGAGGAGAAGAGAAGAAAAGTCATGTTGTGCGTGACTTTTCTTGGTGGACAGCAACCACGTGCGTGGCCTTTACTCTTGTCAGATCACGCACA
Organism: Thalassia testudinum; assembly: GCA_037157565.1. Classification (NCBI taxonomy): domain Eukaryota; kingdom Viridiplantae; phylum Streptophyta; class Magnoliopsida; order Alismatales; family Hydrocharitaceae; genus Thalassia; species Thalassia testudinum. The sequence continues at coordinate 100,998,695 of JAZHRO010000022.1, forward strand.
AGAAATCCTATCTTATGCGTGATTCCCACGTGTATCAGAACCTCGTGTGTCGAGGCATCTTCGTCGACTTGTGAGTTCTCTCGAAGAATTCCTTGAAGGACCTTGGCGCCTTACACAAGGCCTAAGGAGACACGTAGGGGACTTCGACGGGTGGCTTCCCTCATGTATCCAACGCCTTACGCGAAACGTACAAGTAGAGAGACACGCTTCTTGAGGACGGAGATGGTCGAGAGTGAGAACCAAATCAACACCGGAGAAGGAAATGTTAGAATTCAAGGCATCACGATTAAACTTCAGGGTGCCTCGAACTATATCCTATGGGTTCAACCATTCAAGATCTTTGTAGGACAAAACAAGTTGCATGTCCTTCTCGAGGAGGAGTCTGAGTCCACGGATGCGACAAAGAGGAAGAAATTAGAGAAGTGAGTTTATTAAGTTATACAAAGATAAGACGAATACTTTGATAACCATGACTTCAAAGGTTGCCAAAGAAGCAATGACTACGGAGGTGGCAAGAGGATTCGCGGTTACATTAAAAGATGGTGGAGTATTTGACCGCACAATCAACGAGACAAGTAGAGCAAGTCATCGTCCTCTCGACCTCAACTTGAGGGGGAGTGTGAAGAATAAGGTGTCACGTGGCAAATTAGTTTGGCCATGTGACAGTGCCATGTGACAGGTTGGGTCCACCCTTAGGGGTGCCTGTCCTAAGGGGAGTTCTGGTCTTGCTTTGGGTCCAAGTTTTGTGTTTTTTAGTATAGTATGTTTAATTTTTTAGAAAGTAGTTTACAAGATTTGTTCCTTTCTATTTTTTGAAGATGTGATTTGATTTGGTTTGTTTCTTATTTTAGAGGGTGTGTTCTCTCTATAAAAGAGAACCTTTTGTAATTGATTTGACTTGAGTTAATATATTACTATTTTCCCAATTAACACCAACAACTACCTCTCTCCCTCTCTTCTTCACCGCCGGGTGCAGCCCTCTCTCTCCTCTCCCTGTTGTGTGAATGGGGTGCACCTGCAGCAGCCTGCTGCTGCATATTTCTCCCATGTGGAAGAGTCTTCACGCTCCCGTATTGCACCAGTTGTTACGGTTATAATACCATCGTGCTTTTTCCTGCATTTTTCCATCGAGATTTGATGTAGCACGGTCCAGATTCCTTCAAAAGTAAGTGTGGAGGTATCATTTGTTATCTTATAGAAAATCAACTGAATTAGATTCCCATCCATTTGATCCACTTTTAAGCCACATGCAAACCAAAGAGTTCTAACCAAGAGAAGTTTAGAAAGAGGTGCTCCACAGATTCCTTCCCAATGTCACAAAGTCTACATTGGGTTGGGATATTTGTTTCTTTTCTTTTTTTTCTCTCTCTTTTGAATAGAGGGTATCTGGTATTTTCTGCTATATATTCTGCTTGTAGAAGAGCATCATTAATTAATCTCCAAGCAAAAAAAAAAAAAAATTTCGGTTAAAGGTTTCTATTCCTCTAGCCTTGTTTTTGTCCACTGGATTTTTACTTGCTAACCTTCTGTATGGAAACTTAACAGTGAAGAGACCCTTGAGGTGGAGCTTCCAAATTAACATGTTTTCTCTTCGAGGATCTACCTGCTGCTTGACAATGGTAGCTGCACTTTCTTTCTTCAAGATTCGACTTGATTCTCTTCATTCAAAGTACCATCACTGTTGAAGAGCTGTTGTAGGAGGGTTAACTACGTCGCCTTTTGGTGACAAAATTATTTTGAATCTTTGAGCCATTAGTCTATCCAAATAAAATTCTATCCTCCTTCAGAATAATCCAGAGCGTATTATTGAAAGTTCCCAAGAACCTGAAGCATTTGGTTGCAGATATGCCCCCAAAAATCTTCATTCTTAAAGTGCTTTGATTGCAATATTATCTCCCCTTCACCTGTAACAAGTCTTAAAATCTGGTTCATCAACAAAGCTTCAATTTGCAATATTATGTCGCCATCACATGTAATAAGCCTTAAAATCTGTCTCATCAACAAAGCTTCAATGATAATTGTGTGGTTCTCAATCCTGTTTCTCTGAGATTGATTAGTCTCAAATTGCTGGTAAATGGAGTATGCCTTCCTCTGAGATTTGAAGTTATAAAGGTTCTATCTAACCTCTCTACTTAGTACTTCAGTCTTTTTGTTTGACCGGGTATATGCAGGACTAGAGAAACCAAGATCCAATAATCCCATATCCGGCATGAAATTCCTGAAGATTGCTAATTTCCAAGCTGTGATAGGTGCTCCATCTTCTTTATCACTGGTCTCCAGAATTGCTTTAGAGTCACCCACTACAGCTAGGTCAGCTACCCCAGCTGCTGGATTTTTCAGTTATTGCCAAAAACTTCTTTTTCTCTTGTTAGAGATCATGTGAGATCTTGTGATCTCTTGGAAGAGATCACGAGATCACTTCAGAAGTAGCAAGAGTCCCTTGCCTATTTTGGTTCATTTATTTGTTAGTTAATTAATTGTTTACTTAAGAGTCAAGTAATGTTATTTAGGAAAGGTTGTTAGAGATTTAGTTTGTTATGTGATTTGTTTCCTAGTTTAATTGAGATTGGTTTTGTATATAAAGAGATCAATACCTCCCATTGTATTTTGAGTTCTCCAATAATAAAAAATTGAGACTCCATGTGTTCTACTCCTCTTTAACATCTCTGTTCTTTAGGCAAACTATAGACACATAGCAAAGGACCACTTATCTCCTGCCAGTCCATAATAAATCTATGGTAGCAATTCTGGTCAGTATACTCAACTGTTAATATTTTGTCTTTTATAAACAGTATCAACCTCCCTGATCTTCCATCTGTGTTTTCATAATGTACATCATATCCATGGAACCTTCTTTTGATTTCGTTTATATACTGCTTGGCAATGGTTTTCAGAGATGAAATGGATTGTTGGCCTTACTGATTTGAGGAGGTTCTTCGTCTGGTGAATTTCAGGGTTCGCCCTCAGCCCCTTGCAATTCCAAGCAATTGTACTCATCTGGGGTCTTGCAATTGTTCAAGTCATCTGCCAGAAACTCCATTGAGTACCGTCTTGGTTTGCTGAGAAGTTGCTTGCAGCCTTTTTTTCTTTGATTCCACTTCTGCATCTCAGGTGGGGATGCTTTTAGGAGGGGTAATGGCTTTTTTGTTCTTGGGTGATCCGGGTTCCGAAGTGTTGGGGAAAAAAGTTGGGCTTGGGAGCTTGGCTTCTGTAGATGCTTCATTAAATTTAATTGGCATATTATTTTGCCTTGATAAAATTTGAAGCCCCTTATATTTAATTGGCAGTCTTATCGTTTGTTTCAAAAAAAATTGGCAGTCTTATCGTAATTCCCTACTCATATTTTGCCACGATAAATTTCCTCAATGTTTCCTCCAGCAACTTATTACAACACAATTCTTGTTTGTTTCTCCTGTCCAACATTTAGAACCTCTCCCATTGCAGCAGTTATTCTTGTGATGGATCTTCTCTTTCAATACTCTGGGAGCACATCTTAGATGTGTATGCACAACACACTTGCATCAAAACTTTTAACTTGAAGGAGTGGTATTTGGTTTAGCCTTCTTAACAGCAATAAGATCTCCCTCATAATGCCATGGGGCTCAGTTTTAAGATGTAAAAAGATCGTCTGCTTTTGGTAGGGGGGTGAAAATTTTCTATGAATGAGATAACATCTGAAAGTCTCTTACCCTCCAGAAAAAGAAATTACTGGTATAGATTGGGTTCCATTCGACGGGGTTCAAATAGAATGGTAAACTTTACAATTGCATAATTAGTCTTAAGAGTTTTACTTGCAGTAAAGAGATTTCACCTTAAGCTTAGTTTGAAAATACCCTCCCTTGTATTTCATGCAACCCAAAGACTCAAACCACATCTCACTGCTACATCACACTCCATGTTGATGCTATCATATACATTCGATGCTTCCCCAATTTTTCATGGCACTTCAGGTACGATGCCTCACCCCCAAATCAACTCATTAGTATCTTACCATATCAAAAACATGTAAACTTAGGTGAATGAGAAAAGGTTAAGTTTAAAATTTGAGATATGGACCATATGGTTCTGAGTTCTTTGGATTGTACAAGGAAGAAATTAAGCAAAGGTCTGATCCTTTGGGAAGCAAAAATATGGATGGACTAAAGTTGGTCTTCTTTTATTACTTATAGATATCCCACGTGCGTTTTGATATAATTTGGACAGTATCTATAATTTGCTCCAATTTTAAAACAAATAGAATCCATATCCAAAACACAACTGCTCCGTCTCTACCGCCACACGAGAGCAAAGCTATATCAACACAACTAACAGCTATACACTACACAGCCCTTCCCTTGGCCATGAGACAGCACTCTCCTCCTCCACCGCCACTCTTCTGCTGCCCCTCCGCCAGCCCTTCTCGTCACACTGCTGCAGGGCACCTTCCATTCTAAGGCCTATGGCCTCTACGAAGGATGGTGGTGACCGGCAATTGCCGACCATCAGGTCGCCAGTAGTGGTGGTGGAGGCGCTGCTGTTTCTGAAGACGGCGAACTCCGTATCGAGCATTATGGTGCATAACAGTCACGTCAAGCCTGGTGACGTCGGCAGGTAATTAAGTATCTTTTCGTTGTGGTTAATGGTCTTCTATGGTTGGTTAAGTTGCTAATCCTCGCAGATTGTTTCGATCTCTTGGATGGTATGTTTAGCGTTAAGCTCTTACGTTTAGTGTAGTGTTTAGCAAATAGCAGTAATTTTCGACACAATAATAGGTCTCGTTTGGATTGCCACAATGCAATTGGAATTTCGGATATGATTTCAAGGCCACAATTAGATGACCGTCAAAGTGGAGGTTGGATAACGATTCCATGGAATCGACTTCCCAGGGGTTAGATTCTATTGTTTGATTTTTCACAGGTGTGTTGATTTTGCAATTGTAGAAATGATTTATCTAGAGTTTATCCAAAGATAAGATGACTGGGTGACAAGAAAAAAAATGTTCTGATTACTTACCATATTTTGGAATTCCTATAAATAAAATATTTTGAGAATTGTTTCACCTGGAAGCGGATACACCGTGGTAATGCAAATGTGGCTGAAGTAATGTGATTGCATGATAGGTAGAGTGTGGGCCTTAGTTTATTTGAGAGCTAAGAAATTGATGTTAAGAGTGTGAAATTAATATTAACCTTTATTTTTGTTTACTTGAACATTAGTTTTCATGTACTTAAGTTGTTGTTAAGCTATGGTGCTGTGGTAATGCAAATGTGGCTGAAGTAATGTGATTGCGTAATAGGTGGGATGTGGACCCTAGTTTATTTGAGGATTAAGAAATTGATGATAAGAATGTAAAATTAATATTAATTTTTATTTTATTTATTTGAATATTAGTTTTTATGTACTTAAGTTGTTGTTAAGTTACGGTGTTTATTTAAATTGATGTTAATATTAATTTATGAAAAGTAGAATTTAGATGTGGGGGAGTTACGTGATTAACATCTATTTTGATAATATCCTTTAAAATTGGTGTTAGCAAAATAGGTGTTAATTTCCAAAACATAGGTTAAGATTATGTAGGTTAACCTCTTAGATAAATGGGGATAAGTAAACTAGGCCTAAGTGATCGTGGCATTTTCCTCGTAAATGTCCACATTGCAGTTACATTAAAACTAATGAAGATTCCTTCTCAAAGTAACTGATAAAGATTAGTTTGACGATAGATCGAGGCAATCTGAAAGAGGGGTTAATTATTTCTCACGATCGGGCATTTTCCAAAGGAAAAGTTGGAAGAAAACACCCACTTAAAGACACTTGTACATTTCCTTTCTTCACTTGCATTGATGTCAACATTAATAGAATCACCGAAAGAACTCACTTGCTTACCAATGATACAAAACTGATGCCATAGCTCTGGATGTCGTAGCACTGTAGCATCGGTGCTAGTAGCTCCTATAGGCAAACCTCTCATCAATCCGTCTTCCCATGCACCTTTTCTTCTCTTTTATGCCTCCTTTCTCGCATCACTCCTTCAAAGTTTGTCTCTTTCTTCTACTAAAATCAACACTTTCTTGGAAGCTACTCCCTTATTATCGTTGCTCCTCTCATTCTTTGAGATTTTGGTAATCTAATGCTGCTACAAAATAAGTTAAATAATAGCTATACGTATTCCTGCCTGCCTTCTAATGTAAAAATTACCGTTTCTCTCCTAGAGTATCATTCCTATGTTTAATTGCAGGATGTATCAAGGGAAACGAAAATCGGATCAAAATTGAGGTTATATTTGCATAAATTCAAGCGTGCGGTATGAGTGTAAGATTGGGCCATGATCTTGAAATTAACGTTACACTAAATAACAGCCTTGTAAAGTTTTATTTTTGTTTTTTTTCCTTCTAAATGTGATGGGGATTTTGAGATTGAGAGAATTATTTCATTGGGCAAAATCTGAGATATCCTCGCAAATGGTGATGAAATCGACTATTTATCCTTATCCGTGGGGTTATCCTGCGAAGCAATCTCCACAAAGTATTTCCTGTAGCAAAGATTAGTGATCTTCTGACAAGTTAATTGTAATTAAAAGTAGTGTTTACTAAATTATTCGAATGGACGTAAGGATGAGTATCTTCATCCACCAAGTGAAACAACTATGCAAATGAAGCAAAGGAGGTAAGCAATTCTCCCAAATTTCCATGCCCATATTCTATCTGATGCCCCTTCAGCCCAAGATTCGATACAACGTATTAAATTATTAACAATTTCGTCCCTGGAGTTGAGAACAAAGACACCGATTCCATCTTTGCCATCCACTAAACGTATGTTTTCCAAGAAGCTCTCTAATGTCAGTATTTGATGTGTATTAGTGTCATTCGCCTCCCGTGAGAATTTTAAGATTGTATTTGATTGGTAGGATAAATATTTAATTTATTATTTAATTTATCTCTTATTTATGTCAAGTTAATTAAACTTAGTTTGAGATAAAATTATTTTACTTTTTTTAAAGAATAATTTTAACTCATCAAAATATTTAAATAAATTAACTTATTTATTTTAATATTTATTTAACTTTTTCAACTTATCTCACAACTTTATTTCTCTTACTAAATTGAACCTAAATTACTTATTTTTTGGGGTAAAGATTCCTTTAGATTGTTGTAATGTTATTCTCTCTGACACTATTTGATATGTAGGATACATAACATGGGAAGTTCTTAGTTTGGGAGGCCGTAATCCTATAGTATCATGTAATCTTTAGGTTGTTTGGCTTCTCTAATATTTTCTTAATTTTACCTTTTTCTTGGAATTATCATGGTGAATTATCTTCTCCCAATATCCTTTCACAAGCCTTGACTTTCCTAAATTTTTAACGAACAACGTACGGGATGACATCAACTTATCCCTTGAGAAGGCATTACCTGCATGCAAACAGAAAAAAGCACCGTTATGACATTATTTTGGATTCTCACACTTATCCCTCTTAAAGAACATTATGTTTTTATCTGCATAGGTTTTAGGTGGGCTGTTGCCAATTGGCGCTTTCCTTTTCTTACGCCTCATGTTGGTCCAAACAACTCTCATATATATATATATATATAAAAGATGCGGTAGTGTTAATGTATTCTTCATTTGATGTATTTTTATTTTATATAAAAAAATAATGACATGTGATGAAATTCATTATTGATTAACATTAATAAAATTATTTTACATTGATGTAAATAATTAAAATTATTTTTAAAATTACTAAGTATCGGTACTTTTATACCTGTGTAAAAGTTATTTTGTATATTTGTAAAATTATCATATCACATTTGAAAATACCTTTTTATCATATTTGGGATCACTTTATATTTTTATAATAATTTTGTATTGGTGTAAAATAAGATTGTATCGATATAAAATCATCTCAAAATAATTTTACATTGATGTAAAATTACTTAAAATAATTTATCATCAATATAAAATGATTTGTCACATATACCTTTTAATTTAATCATAATTTTTTTCAATGAAATCCATCGTATAATAGATTTTATATTTTTAAAATTTTTATATTAAATATCAATCGTTAAGTATGAACTACATTCACCACAACTTATGTTATGAAATGCATCACCTGCTACATTTCAGTGCATTCGGACAAAAAAAAAAAAAAATCACTTTTCCCGTTAGCCTTTTCACCCCCTCAAAGATTTTGTTGCCGTCTTCCAATTTCGCTTTCAATTGTTGTTTTGCTTTTTTATGCCTGGGACAATATTCTTCTTACATATCTTAAGTTTTTCTTTTACGTGCTTTTCTTCGTTATTGTTTTGTCTAGAAGATTATCAGAGGTACCTTCTTCCCAAGTTTCGTGGATCGTTGGGTAGAAGGTAGGTTTATTAATTCAGAAGATTTCATAGAGGGGAGAGAAGGTAGTCTATTTGTATATCTACCTTAGGTTGAGGAGGAGAAGGTTTTCATCTCATCCAAATAAGTTATTGATAGTCTTCTCAACGTAACTGTTGTCGAGTCTACGAAGATATTTGATGAGGGAAGAAAAGTCGACTCCAAATGAGTACGAAGAAATGCAATGGATCCAAAAATGGGCATGGTCACCAGTCCACCCTCGGGTGAAGCAACATTGGGATCGGTTGAAACCTCAGAGATGAAGCCAACCCTGAAACCTAGGTAGAGCGACGCAAGTCTACCCAGGTTGCCTGATGAGGGTTTGGCTTGATGTTTGAGTAGAGCATGACCCCACATGGTTGATAGGACTATGAAGCCCAAGTGGCATTGATTTAAAGGCAAAATGATGCAAAGATAAGGTTGATCATTGGAAAATGAAGAAAACAATTGTACTCTTGCAAAGTAAATAATTATATATAATTATTAAAACCTTAAATCTCCTATAAGAAGGATATATTGTATACAGGAAAAGATTAATTATTCTCATTGTACTAAAACAAATGTATAGGACTTTTTAAGGGTTAAATCTTCTCCCTGTACATCTATCATATAAGTGAAATTAGATTATAAATCTCGTTACATTTGTTTGATCATTTATTCAATTTTGAGATGGGGCACATCGGAGTTCGATCAAGACTATTGGCATGAATCACCCCCATCAAGTTTTACCCCAATTTGGTGATTCCCGACAATATGTCAACGTTGCAAAGTCCAGTTATCAATATAGTGGTTAAAACTTCTTGACCACGTGGTCCAAAGGAGCATGACATGGTCTCTTGGAGGGGAATATGTTGTGTCTTTGTTTCGTAAACACATATTGGTTTGTAGCCTGCACTTTGTTGAATGTATAAATTTAACAAAAAATTAATAGAATATTTCTTAATTTATTGAGTTTTTATCGGTATCTGGAATAAGTATAGCAAACCTATCATATTTAAGTAGGCACACTTCGAGAAATATCCATCGATAGAATTTGTAAAAAAAGATTTTGTTTCCTGGAAGAGGAAGAAAATCATTATCAAGGCATATCATCATGGGCTTATGGTTAATAGGATGAAAATTGATGGGGTAATTTTTTAAGTAAGAACTTTCAAAGATATTTGATGTAATTACAAAAATTTCATTGATTTTTGACATGATCACAAAAAAATTGAGGCATCTCTAAACAGGACTCAGTGGTTATTTTTTAAAACAATAGAGAAGGCACCACCAATGCAGCCGATCGAGTCAAATTAACATATACATATATTTTATAAGGTTACAACTAAAATACGGACTTAAGGTAATAAAATGCAATAATAGTTTTAAGTCTTATGATCATGACATCACCATCATACGTACCTAAGAGGGCATCTATCTTCTTAACTGAAAATAGTATCAAAAGAAGCCAAAATAATTAATAAAGTGAAGCCTAATTTAGCTAAGTTGTTGATGGTTCGAAATGACATACCAAAATCTTATAAGTAGCTTATGGTTTGGAGAAATCAGGATATTATTTTTTTTCGGTACATCTTTGAAGCTTTTCTTAACCAAAGTTCTCACATGAAAAGTCATTACAAATATTGAGTTATAAAATATTCTTAGGAAATGGAAGCAAGAACCAAATATAGTTACACTCAACACATGCCATAATACGAAAAAAACATCAAAAAGAAAATTGTAAAATATAAATATTTAAATATAAAAATGCCATAAAATATGAATAAAGCAACAAAATATAACCTTGTAAAGGAATGGACTCCTTGCAGCAAGTATAGTGAGGCTTTGCAATATAACATGAATTAGCTGCGTTGCATGTTGTGCAACTTCGATGGGAAAAAAGGTGATTCATGGAAAACATCAATAGCAACAGATTGAGACATCAATAAGCACACAAGGTGGTTTATAGCTCACAGAACATCATTTTTGTGGCCACAAGTATCATGTTTAATAAAATACATTCAAGCCATAGCAATTCCAGAAAGTTATCAATAGATCAAGTATAAAAAAAAAGCAAGAGAAAACGAAAAGCATAATGCCAGATACCGCTAATGCAAAGAATCTCATCAACACTCTTGGATCTTAACTCCTTTGCACTCTCAATGAATCCAGGTACATGCTTCATGCTGAAAACTCTAAACCCTAATAAAAGGACAAAAAATATGCATGCACTCGCAAGAGAACTTTAGGACAACTTGAATAAAAACATTAGCACCTAGCTCATTATATATTTTTTTTCAAGAGACATTGCTATTGATAGTTGATTATTGTAACATAACAATCACCAATGATGACATTACCATGGCAATATATCATCATATGAGAAGCAATTGCTCATTAACCAATTGCGTGAGCATTATCTAATCATGTATCTAATATTTTTCTTGCAGAAAAGCGTGAGCATTATCTAATCATGTATCTAACTTTTTTTCTTGCAAAAACGAATAACACAAACACATGAGCAAGATAAGAAAATAAGACACATAAATCAAGGAAAGAATTATCAATGCAACACCTAAGGTTAGTGCCTTTACTCCATTTCCTCTTTCCTAAACTTCCATCCACCAAACCCAAGAGGGCTACTGTGCTTGGGAAGGTCACGTAGGGAGCACTGGTGGGTGCATAGGGGCTTTCAGGATGAGAGGAAGACAATCCACTGAGGTTGGGTGGAAGGAGGGAGTGGAGGAGACCTATTTGATGCGTTGGATGGAAGGTCACGTCTACATTCTTTGGAGTCTGAGTACATTCAGATGTATAACTAACCTAACTCATAATGCCTCCATTTATCATGGGTTTGGTCTCTCTTTAGTCCTATACAACCATTTAATTACATTTATTTCAGGCGTAATCATAATGTAATTTATAGTTGCACATTCAATGCATTTAGCCACAACTCTAAACTGGTCTCTCCAACAAAAGAGCACAATGAATGAGTTCCATTCCATGAAATCATATAGCAAACCAAATGCAATTCAAACCCTTACTTGGAGGTCAATAATTACCAAGAAAATCACCACATTTCCTATCAAATATGACAAAATAGGCTTTTCATAACTTCATAAAAAGGAAAGACGAAACTCAACAAATTCTTCAGATAAAAAATAAAAGGAAACAATGAACAGAAATCAAGCACCCTCGTTTATTTGTATAGTCCAACGTGCTTCGTGATTACCTTTAGAAAAAAAAACTTGTTTCATGACTTCTATGATGAAGCAACAAACACCACAACATGACCAAATACAAACACCTAATTGATCAATTACCATGATTTTTATGGTGAACCAACAAACACCACAACATAACTAAAAATACCAACACTTGATCCATCAATCACCTTTTACATGTCATCACCACTGATGAGAACCTCATCATAAACCCTAACTGGCACAATCTAACCTAGATGTGCAAGAAGAAAGCTCCTACATAACTCATAGAAAGGCTTGACTCAGAGAATTCTGAGTTTGTAAAGAAAACATGTCATAAGGGGTAAAAATGTAATTTCACCAACACAATCAGTAAACAGGGTAACTCAGGGTCCAAACATAGGTCAAACTAACCTAATAAGAAGGAAAGTGGGATGATTTGATCCAACAAGGGCTACAGCAACTCCACGGAATTAAATGACATTCTGTAACCATAAAACAAACATACTTCAATTCATGAGGTTTGAGGCAAAGTAAAAATCGAATAAACTCTCTAAAATTCATAGAAAAATAATCTCTAGGGTTTAGAATCTTCAATTTGGCCTTGGAAACCCATTTTGACCTACATTGAGAACAATGCCCAATTAATGATTTAATTTAGGTTTTTACGTAAATTGCCGATCAAATAAGGTCTGATCTAGAAATAAAATTCACCATTAGTATCCTTAGGTCCCATTTAGTCATGCATAAAAACTTGAGCCTAAGAAGAGACCTTCTTGACCGACTTTGCATTTTGGTCCTCATCTATTACTTTTTGACCCTCAACTTTCGAAACCCTTACATTTTGACCCCTAAGTTCTTCGTCGTTCTTTGCACTTAGGTCCCCCCTGCAACTCTCTGAGCAACGCCATGCTCCGGCGACTTTGCGCGGAGCATGGCGCCGCACAGGGTGAGGGAGGTCCTCTACCAGTTGAACCGGGTGTTCCCTACGACGTCTGCTGTCGCAGGGACACCACCATGACCTCTCCCATCGCCCACACCTTCCGTGCGAACGCGCGGAAGGTATGGGTTGCAACTCCGGCCATACTCCGGCGAGGGAGGCACGTCGCCTCCCTGCGCCTACCCCTCCGTCTTCGCCTTTATAAGGATCGCCGTCGCCAGCCGACGGGAGCAGCTCGGTCCTGACGGAGAAAAAACCCCCATTTTTCCTCTCTTCCCACTCCGCCAGAAGCCCACCAGCTCCGGCGGTTCCTCCTCCTCTGTCTCGTCGCTCTGCTGCAATGCCAGCAGCAGAGCCACCTTCGCTTGCTCTTCCCGCGTCGCGCCGTACCCAGCGCGCGCCCTCCCGCTCCCTTCCTCGCCGCCGCCCTCTCTCTCTGGGTATCTTCTTCTCCGGCGACAGTCGATATGACTGCCGCCCTGCTTCGGCCCCTTCGTCCTGGTAACTAGGTCAGAACTACTCCTCATCTCCCCCTCTTTCTTTTCCTCACTGTCTTTCATTCGATTAAACCCTCGACCGCTCCTGTCCACCGTCACCCTCTTTGTCTCCAGCCACCCTCCGGCGAGACGCTCCCAGCGCTCCGCAGCCCCACACGCCTCGCCGACCCTCACAGAACCTCCGCCCACCCATTGCCACTCCACACCCCCACCACACTCCCCCGGTCAGACCCATTTTTTCGGTCGCTGTCCGACCTAGCCCCGCCGCTAGACGCCGCCCCACGACCTGTTGCACCCTGCACCACCTTCGCCGTGCCACGGCGAAGGTCCCCCGCTAGTCTGATTAGGCCGAGAGGTCGTGCTTCTGTCTGACAAGGTCGCCACCCCAGCCGCCATTAACGACGACTGAAGCAGCTTCGAGGCGAGCTCCAGGCCCTGCAGCTTCAGGATCCCAGGTGCTGCAGGTTGGGGCGAAGTCTGCGGAGACTTCCGCCTCATCAGTTGGCACCGATAGTGGCTGCAGCTGAGCAGAGAGCAAGGTGGAATCGTCCTGTGGGCACGCGCGAAAAGAGCGCAGAGGATAGTTCCACATCGTGGGATTTTGAAACGCCGCACCGCGATAAATTGATTTTGTGCTTTTCATTGGTCCCCTCCGAAAGCACTGGGGTGAGGTCCCGCGCCCACTCACCCGCCTGGTCCGCGAGCTCATCACGCGGATTCGGCGGATCCGACCCAACCCTATCTGAGCACACCTCGCGCAACACCCACACACCGATGCGCCTGGTCACGGGCACGAAACCTGACCCGATTACTTGCGGCTCTGGGAGAGCATCCTGTGAGTGCTTTACAGAGAGAGAGAGACGTGCGGGTAGAGGGACAGGGTAGGTTTTGCTCTTTGTGCAGGGACAGGGTGCGAGAAGAAGGAGGAAGAAGAAGAAGACTGAGAGAGCAAGGAAAGAAGAAGAAGAAGACCGCAGGAAGAAGAAGAAGACTGAGAGAAGACCGCAGGAAGAAGAAGAGGAAGGCTGAGAGAAGAAGGAAGAAGAAGAAGAAGCACAAAGGAAGCACTGTAGCAGATGCCACTTAAGCCATCTGATTGAGAAATCAGACAACGGATGAAGCTCTGCAGACAAAGCAAAGAAGAAGAAAAAGAAAAGAAAAGGTGCCGTAGCTGAAAGCAGAAAGAAGAAGGAAAGAAGAAGAAGAAAAGAAAAGAAGATAAAGAAGATAAAGAAAGAAGAAGAAGAATTGAAGAAGATCGAAAAGAGAAAGAAGAGAAAAAGAAGACAAGCAAGAAGAGAGAAAGAAGAGAAGAAGAAAAAGCCAAGACACAAAATCTACCTCTCTCTCTCTCTCTCTCTCTTATTTTTGTAATAAAAGCATTGTACATCTAGAGTTCTAGTAGCTCCCTGAGTTCGACCTCGGAAGAAAAACATTTCTGAGTAAAATTGTAATAGTGGCAATGATAACAAACCGTAGCTATTTTACTTGTACCACAAAGACATTACTATAGCAAAAAAAAGACCTAGCTTCGGTCGGTCAAACCCGTTATCATTCTTGGCGCCGTTGCCGGGGAGCTACGGCTATTCTAGAAGCTTTGAATTTCTTTTAAGAGATTGCTAATCTTTTTCTCTCTCTTGTGTGCAGGTAAAAATGAGAAGAGTAGCCGCACCACAAACACTCCGACGACCAGGTAATCCTCATTAGCCCTTTTCTTAACTCCCTTAATATCTAGAAAGGAACAAAAAGAAAAATCAACTTAGGGCTACCTACATCATACATAGTAATTCATCAGAGTTGCCTAATTTTCATTTCAACTCATGCTTAACTGTCCATCCAACTAAGGTAACTAGGGCTAAAACCTTCTTGATTAAGCCCTAGATACCAAAATTTTGAGGCAACTTAAATGGACCAACTAGAGCCAATCCAAGGATTAAAAATCTAGGATTTTTAGAGACACACCTTCTATTAACAAAGAAAAGATCTTCCTAAAAAGAGGTGTGCCTAAGCCATTGGTTGAAAATACCTATTAAGAAAAACCCTAAACAATTGGCTCTCTAAACACTTGAACCCTAAACAAGAAACAAGGCCTAAATTCTCAAAGGAATTCGTGGGTGAAGTTGACCCTTAGGGTCAACCAACCTTCAAATTAGGTCACCTTGTTCACAAAAATACCTAAGAGTTCAAGTGAAACCTTAAGCACCTTGATCTTAAAGTAAAAGAGGTAGACTTAAGAGGTCAAGATCCCCATTCTGGTCTACCTGGAACCGCAGTGACAAGAGAGGTCGGGTGGGGGAAACCCTGTAACCCGTGGGGACGCTCTACCGTGTAGGGGTCTTCGCGGGACTCACCCTCTCTGGCTGCCCAGGTAATTCTCAGGTGGACGATCTTTCTGATCAAGGGGTCCATCTGCCCCGCACCTCTGTAGTCACCCAACAAATTTTTGGGTGTCTTGATTGGGTCCAGCACCTTCTAAACTCATTTATTCCAACAGTGCATGAACGGTAGATCCTTAAGACCACCCTTAAGATCTCCTTTAGGAATTCACTCTCGTCAAGGCCAAGCCTCGATGCCCGTGTTTGCGTAGCAACCCTACCCCATCATTCTCTCATCTGATTCTGAACCAAGCACTTCTTCTTCCCCCATCATGGCTCAGCCAGTTGAGGAAGAAAACAATCTGGAGCACCACCTCCAGCGACTCAATGACCTCTTCCAAAACTTTGTGCACCCACCGCAGCGTCCTATGATGCGGGACCATTATAATCCTGCTGCGGTAGCCATCGAGCCTCGAGTTAGAGTCTCGACTGGAGGACTTGATTCCGAATTGAAGCCCAATATGATTCATGCTATACCTAAATTCCATGGGCTTAATTCCGAAGATCCCTTCCAGCACATCAAACAACTAAAACATCTGGCCCAAACTTTTAGGTCAGATGCACAAAATCGGGATATTCTTCTCATGAAGATGTTCTCCTTTTCACTTATGGACAAGGCCACTCATTGGTATCAAACTCAGACCCTGCCGATCAACACTTGGGAAGAACTTCAGTTCGAATTTTTGAAAAAGTTCTTTCCCATTGGTCGGACCAATGCCTTGCGCCATCAGATTACTCACTTCACTCAGCAAACAGGGGAACCTCTCCATGAGGCATGGGATCGCTTTCAGGATCTCATGAGAAAGTGCCCCCATCACGGAGTTCCTAAATGGGAACAGGTCCAATCTTTTTACCAGGGACTCCGTGAGGATATCCGTCTTTTCGTCAATGCAACCTGCGGAGGGAACATCATGGGTCAACAAGAGGATACCGTGTGGGAGATTCTCGAAAACATGTGCGAGAACTCCATCAACAATGACTCCATGGGATTATTCGACAGGACGAATACCCGTGCATCGACGAATCTTGCGGGAGCACATGAGACGCAGGGCCTGTTCGCATCAGTCAACCTGGAATTAATGGTCAGTCGATTGGACAAGGTCTTAATCATTGAAAAGAGGGTGGATGAGCTGACTCAGCACCTGCAGCGAGCCACCTCTGCGCATAGCTCCTTCGCACAGCCTCCTTCCACACGGGAGACTGTGCAAAACATTCTCCATCGATCTTCTCTTAGGATGGATCCATATCCATCATCTGATTGTCGGACCGAAAGTCCATCCGATCCTTTCTATACCAGCCCGGGGAATTCCATTCCCCCTTTCTCTGATTCTCTGGAGGTTCCTCAGACCTGCGAGGACCTCAATGCCATCCAGAACGACCCGTTCAACACCTATAACCCTGGATGGCGAAACCATCCCAACTTTCAGTGGGTGGGAAATTCCCAAACCCAAAGACCACCCTTTCAGCCCCGCCCACAACCCCCTCGTCCTTACCAGCTGCCTCAGCCTTGGCCCAACCCTACTTATCCATCAGGACCAAATCAAAAATCAAATGTCCCTTATCCTTCAAACTTTGGCTGACATTCAGAGAACGAATGCGGCTATCCAAAAACAACACAAGGACGAGCTTACAGAGGTACGAAATCAACTGGCCCAGTTGGCAAATTCTCGCCAGCCAGGCACTCTTCCTTCCCAACCTCTTCCTAACCCGAATAACGTGCCAACCCAGCGGCGCGTTATGAACCCAAACCCAGGCCAAGCCCATATGATTTATCAGGCCCCCTCTGTTCCTTCACCCGACGGGATGGAGGCCTCCACTTCTTTTGCAAGCTACTAGCAGCAACCCATCTTACCCAATCCCAACCAAAACCTGGCAGGGCTTAATTCTGTAACAACCCGTAGTGGTAAGGAAACCCAAGATCCACCTCACCCAAACCACTCCAAGCCTTGGACGGTAATCCAGGACATTCCTACCCCTGTCCCAGATTCAAGACCTGGACCTATTCTAGAAGAACCAACCAAGATTCCGTTTCCCGAGGCCTTGACCAAGGGAAAGAAGACTACCAAGCCCGTGGCACCTGAGGAGGACCTGGTCAAGCTCTTTGAGCAGGTCCACATAAACATCCCCTTGATGGATGCAATCCGCCACGTACTGGCTTACGCACGATTCTTAAAGAATGTGTGTACACCCCAGCGTAAGCCACGAGAAAAGAGTGGGAGTCCAATTGTTTTGTCAGAGCAAGCCAGCTCTGTGATCCTAAGAAGACTCCCACCCAAGGCTAAAGATCCTGGTACTCCCCTGTTTTCCTGCAAGATAGGTGATACCCAATTTGATAGAGCCTTGCTAGACTTGGGTGCTTCCATAAATCTGATACCCACATCCTTACTTGACTATCTAGAAGAATCTGAGCTAAAACCAACCGAGGTGACATTACAATTAGCAGATCGATATATAAAGTCACCAAAAGGAATTCTCGAGGATGTTATTGTGAGGGTACGGGATTTCTACTTTCCTGTAGACTTTATAGTCTTAGACATGGACGCACCTGAGAACCCTAGGGATACACCAATCATTTTAGGGAGACCTTTCTTGGCTACTGCTAGAGCCAACATTAGCTGTGAGGAGGGACAAATAGAGCTTAAATTTGGGAATCAAGCCCTGAAAATTTATATATTTTAGGCCCAACAAGGAATCAACTGCGGTGTCATTGAACAGATTTGTGACATTAGGGCTTTGGTTGACGAAACACACTTCCAGAATGACCTGATTATACCTCATCAACCGCAGAAAGATCTTGACCCGCAAACAGAGGAGTCGAATCCAGATTTGGACAACCTAGTAACTCCTACCCTTGAACCTCACGTCTATTCTGAATCACCCGTCGCTGCTGATAACCCCATCCTCGAGCTAAAGCCCCTTCCTGCTCACTTGAAATACATCTTTTTGGGTTCTAATCAGACCCTTCCTGTGATCATCAATTCCAACCTCAATCCCGAACAGGAATCCCGTTTGATTGCTGTCCTCTAGCAACATCGCAGAGCCATCGGGTGGACTCTCGATGATTTGACTGGAATAAGCCTCTCCTATTGTACTCATCATATCTATTCAGAAGAGGGCGCACGACCTTCTCGTGAAATGTAGAGACGCTTGAACCCCAATCTGTAGGAGGTCGTGAAAAAGGAGATCATCAAGTGGCTAGATGCCGGGATCATCTACCCGATCTCCGATAGTCGTTGGGTGAGCCCAATTCAGGTTGTGCCTAAGAAGGCAGGACTCACCACTATAACGACTGAGACCGGAGAAGTCATTCCTACCCGATTAGCCAACACGTGGAGAGTCTGTATAGATTACCACCGACTCAATTCCTCCATGAAGAAGGATCATTTCCCACTATCTTTCATTGATCAAATTCTTGAGAAACTAGTGGGAAATAAGTTCTTCTGCTTTCTTGACGGGTACTCCGGTTACAACTAGGTGGAAATCCATCCTGAGGACCAAGAAAAGATCACGTTCACCTGCCCCTTCAGAACATACGCTTTCCGAAGGATGCCTTTCGGTCTTTGCAATGCACCTGCTACTTTTCAGCGGTGCGTGCTTGCCATATTCTCAGATATGGTAGGTGACTATCTGGAAGTCTTCATGGATGACTTTTCAGTTTTTGGAGCATCATTTGACGATTGCCTCCAACACTTGGTCCAGATACTCAGG
Organism: Thalassia testudinum; assembly: GCA_037157565.1. Taxonomy (NCBI): domain Eukaryota; kingdom Viridiplantae; phylum Streptophyta; class Magnoliopsida; order Alismatales; family Hydrocharitaceae; genus Thalassia; species Thalassia testudinum. The sequence goes on from JAZHRO010000022.1 coordinate 101,017,755, forward strand.
CATTGCATCGATGTGAATTTGGTTCTTTCCTGGGAAAAGAGCCATTTCATGGTGCCTGAGGGAATTGTCCTGGGACACTTAATTTCGGAAAAAGGCATCCAAGTGGATCGAGCTAAGGTTGATCTGATCTCTCGCCTTCCTATGCCTAGCTCGATCAGGGACATCCATTCTTTTCTGAGGCACGTCGGTTTTTACCGTCATTTCATTTCTGATTTCTCGAAAATCGCACGCCCCTTGACTTCTCTTCTCTCTAAGGATGTACCCTTTGAAATCTCCAAGGAATGCACACTGGCCTTTGAAAACCTTCGTGACCGAGTCACCCAGGCACCTATCCTACAATCCCCTGACTGGTCTCAACCCTTTGAGATCATGTGCGATGCGTCTGATTTCGCTGTAGGAGCGGTCTTGGGGCAGAAAGCTGACGGAAAACCCGTGGTCATCTACTACGCTAGCAAGACACTTGACGAGGCTCAGCATTTCTATACGGTTACGGAGAAAGAGCTACTAGCCATAGTATTTGCCTTTGAAAAATTCCGATTGTATCTCCTGGGTTCCCATGTCATCATCTACTCGGATCACACGGCTGTAAGGCATCTCCTTGCCAAGAAGGACGCGAAGCCCCGACTAATCCGTTGGATCTTGCTGTTGCAAGAATTCGATCTTGAGATTCGCGACAAGGCGGGGAGGCAGAATGTGGTAGCCAACCATTTGTCCCGTCTTCCTTCTGAGATTATCAACCCATCACGGAACATTTTCTTGATGAGCACTTGCTGACTATAGGTACTAGACTTCCATGGTTTGCTGATATAGTAAACTACTTGGCATCTCATCAGATCCTGTCTGATTGGCCGAAAGCCAAGAAAGACAAATTGCGTTTTGATACCAAGTATTACATCTGGGAGGACCCGTGCCTTTTCCGCATAAGTGCTGATCAAGTCATCCGGAGATGTGTCCTAGAAGAGGAAATCAACAATATTCTCTCTTTCTGCCATGACCAGGCATGCGGTGGCCATTTCTCTGGGCATAAAATCGCATCCAAAGTCCTCCAGTGTGGCTTTTACTGGCCCACGCTGTTCAAAGACGCATACAGTCACTGCAAGGCATGTAGTCGTTGCCAGACTTTGGGCAACATGAGGCGTCGCAACATGATGCCTTTGCAGCTGATTCTCGTATGCAAAATCTTTGATGTTTGGGGGATTGATTTTATGGGCCCCTTTCCTGTTTCGGATGGTTTTGAATACATTCTGCTTGCTTTGGACTACGTGTCCAAATGGATCGAAGCCATACCGACCCGAACCTGTGATCACAAAATCGTTCTTAAATTCATTCATCAAAACATTTTCTCAAGGTTCAGGATTCCTCGTGCTATAATCTCTGATGGGGGGATCCATTTCACAAACGCTCAGTTTAGGTCACTAATGACCAAATACGGGGTGTCTCACCGAATCTCTACTCCTTACCACCCCCAAACTAATGGTCTAGCTGAGCTGTCAAATCGGGAGATCAAGAAAATCCTGCAGGTCACTGTTCAGCCTGACAAGAAGGACTGGTCGTCCCGACTTCCGGAAGGATGTGGGCCTATAGGACCGCCCACAAAACCTAATTAGGCATGTCTCCCTTTAGACTGGTGTACGGAAAGGTGTGTCACCTTCCCGTAGAACTAGAGCATGAAGCTTATTGGGCAGTACGGAACTGTAATCTAGATCTTTCGAAGGGTGGAACCCACAGAAAACTTCAAATTAGCGAGATCAAGGAATTACGCCTAGACGCGTATGAGAACTCGCGAATCTACAAGGAGCGGGTTAAAGCCTTCCATGACAAGCATATCTCGAGAAAGATCTTTCATCTTGGTCAGAAGGTCCTACCCTTTGATGCCCGACTCAAACTTTTCCCTGGAAAGTTGCGATCCAAGTGGGTCGGACCATATTTAGTCTGACAGGTTTTCGAAAATGGAGCCATAGAAATCAGTCTGCTTAGCCACGATTCCGAACCTTTCATCGTGAACGGTCAAAGACTCAAGCCATTCATTGATGTGACTTCTACTGATTTGGCTGAATCATCTTATATTCTCCATTCCCCTTGAGCTCATTGCGCCCAGCCGATGGCGTAAAACTTAGCGCTTAACGGGAGGCAGCTCGTCATTTTCTTGAAAATCTAAAACCTTTTTCACACCTTTATGCACTTAAGGTTCGCCCTTATAGACAGCCGACTCCACCTCAGATGCTTGCATCTGAGATTAGAAATCGTCCGCAAAGTTCATCCCGACCCATTCACTCATCAAAACATCTGCCTTAAGGAATGAACTAAGTAAATAAAAATCCCCTATGTCACAATGCGGACATTGCAAACCTTAGGCATGGGGGGTATAAAAGTGCAAAACTTGTAAGAAAAGATTTTAAACAAAAAAATCGCATATGTCAAAAAAAAAAAAAAGAAGAATAAGAGGAGAAAGGAAATTTTGTGGGAGAAGGAAAAAAAACAAAATGAAAAAGGAGCACAAAAATGAAAGAAAAGAGTGATAGTCATTAGTAAGAAATTAAGGAAATGACCTAAGTTCTAGACCTCATTCAAGAAAAGAAATGAAAAGTGCATGGTGAGATTAGTAAGAACGCAAACTTTAGGCATTCTTGGATAGACTCTTAGTACTCATTAAGATCTAGACATTCCTCAAGAGGTTGAGGAAAATGAAAAGCTGAAGTATTAGGTCTAAGGCTTAGGGAGTATTTGACCCCATTAACTAACTTTTGGTCTACAAGACTCAGTAACCTAAGCACCCTAACTTCACACACAGCCTGGTTCAGTAAGCGTAAAAATCAAAATCACGCAGAAGCGTCACAAAATTCTGAAAAGTACACCTAGAGTAGGAGCAGCCGATCGACACAAGTTGATTTGGACGAGTTCCCAGTGCAGAGAGGTGGGAAATCCCCTCGAAGATGCGTAACAAAATATCATCTCCTCGGTGCTTGTCTCTTAGGATATTTACATATCCTACTGGGGGCATGTAAGCACTCTGTTGGTTCAGATTGGATGGCATTATCACGAAGTGTCAATTGCCAGGGTCTGGATTCGGCCACGGAACACCATGGATGGGATTATCTCGAAATCTCAATAGCCAGGGTTCCGGGGGTTGCCATGGGTGGTGCTATCTCGAAGCATCGATTGCCAGGAACCCTTGAGGATTGATGATGGGAGCAAGGAATCTGATACAAACTGTATTGAAAAGCCAATCCTAAGCTAGAATTAAAAAGAAAAAGAGAGAGAAAACTCTCCAAACAAAAAAATTTTCTATCTCTCTCTTACAAAATGCATTGCGAACTGATCCAGGGCTAAAATCATTTCAAGCACGGGTGCTTTAACCACAACGTCTAATAGACCTTAGGTTAGTTCTTGTGGGCCTTAAAAACCTTTGCCAAAGACTGAGGCTGAGGCTAGATAGATCTGGATCTTGATTGGTACTAGAGTACCTTTTAGGCCTATGGTCAGCATTCTAACCTAATCTAAGTTCAAATGAAAAAGCACTTATCTGAAGTTATTAAAAACATCATGGTCTAAGAACAAAGGTTAAAACCTTAAGTTTTTGCTAAGGGACTAGCAAAAGCTAGGCATGGGGGTATGATGAGAACCTCATCATAAACCCTAACGGGCACAATCTAACCTAGATATGCAAGAAAAAAGCTCCTATATAACTCATAGAGAGGCTTGACTCAGAGAATTCTGAGTTTGTAAAGAAAACAGGTCATAAGGGGTAAAAATGCAGTTTCACCAACACAATCAGTAAATAGGGTAACTCAGGGTCCAAACATAGGTCAAACTAACCTAATAAGAAGGAAAGTGGGATGATTTGATCCAACAAGGGCTACAGCAACTCCACGGAATTAAATGACATTCTGTAATCCTAAAACAAACCCACTTCAATTCACGAGGTTTGAGGTAAAGTAAAAATCGAATAAACCATCTAAAATTCATAGAAAAATAATCTCTAGGGTTTAGAATATTCAATTTGGCCTTGGAAACCCATTTTGACCTACATTGAGAACCATGCCCAATTAATGATTTAATTTGGATTTTTACGTAAATTGGCCAGTCAAACAAGGTCTGATCTAGAAATAAAATTCACCATTAGAATCCCTAGGTCCCATTTATTCATGCATAAAAACTTGAGCCAAAGAAGAGACCTTCTTGACCGACTTTGCATTTTGGTCCTCATCTATTACTTTTTGACCCTCAACTTTCGAAACCCTTGCATTTTGGCCCCTAAGTTCTTCGTTGTTCTTTGCACTTAGGTCCCCCCTGCAACTCTCTGAGTAGCGCCATGCTCCGGCGACTTTGCGCGGAGCATGGCACCGCGCAGGGTGAGGGAGGCCCTCTGCTAGTTGAACCGGGTATTCCCTGCGACGTTTGCTGTCGCAGGGACACAACCATGACCTCTGCCATCGCCCACACCTTCCGTGCGAACACGCGGAAGGTATGGGTTGCAACTCTGGCCATACTCCGGCGAGGGAGGCACGCCACCTCCCTGCGCCCACCCTTTCGCCTTCGCCTTTATAAGGACCGCCGTCGCCAGCCGACGGGAGCAGCTCAGTCTTGATGGAGAAAAAATCCCCATTTTTCCTCTCTTCCCACTCCGGCAGAAGCCCACCAGCTCCGGCGGTTCCTCCTCCTCTGTCTCGTCACTTTGCTGCAATACCAGCAGCAGGGCCACCTTCGCCTACTCTTCCCGCGTCGCGTCGTACCCAGCGCGCACCCTCCCGCTCCCTTCCTCACAGCCGCCCTCTCTCTCTGGGTATCTTCTTCTCCGGCGACAGTCGATACGACTGCCGCCCTGCTCCGACCCCTTCATCCCGGTAACTAGGTCAGAACTACTCCCCATCTCCCCCTCTTTCTTTTCCTCACTGTCTTTCATACGATTAAACCCTCGACCACTCCTGTCCACCGTCACCCTCTTCGTCTCCAGCCACCCTCCGGCGAGATGCTCCCATCGCTCCGCAGCCCCACACGCCTCGCCGACCCTCACAGAACCTCCGCCTCATCATGCTGAACAACCTCCGCCCACCCATTGCCGCTCCACACCCCCACCACACTCCCCCGGTTAGACCCATTTTTCCGGTCGCTATCCGACCTAGCCTCGTCGCCAGACGCCACCCCACGACTTGTTGCACCCTGCACCACCTTCGCCGTGCCACGGCGAAGGTCCCTCGCTAGTCTGATTAGGCCGAGAGGCCGTGCTTCTATCTGACAGGGTCGCCACCCCAGTCGCCATTAACGACGACTGAAGCAGCTTCGAGGTGAGCTCCAGGCCCTGCAGCTTCAGGATCCCAGGTGCTGCAGGTTGGGGTGAAGTCTGGGGAGACTTTCGCCTCATCAGTTGGCACCAATAGTGGCTGTAGCTGAGCAGAGAGCAAGGTGGAATCGTCCTGCGGGAACACGCGAAAAGAGCGCAGAGGATAGTCCCACATCGTGGGATTTCGAAACGCTGCGCCGTGATAAATTGATTTTGTGCTTTTCCTTGGTCGCCTCCGAAAGCACTGGGGTGAGGTCCCGCACCCACTCACCTGCCCGGTCCGCAAGCTCATCACGCGGATCCAGCGGTTCCGACCCGACCGTATCTGAGCACACCTCGCGCATCACCCACACACCGGTGCACCTGGTCACGGGCACGAAACCCGACCCGATTACCCGCGGCTCTAGGAGAGCGTCCTGTGAGTGCTTTACAGAGAGAGAGAGACGTGCGGGTAGAGGGACAGGGTAGGTTTTGCTCTTTGTGCAGGGACAGGGTGCGAGAAGAAGAAGAAGAAGACTGAGAGAAGACCGCAGGAAGAAGAAGAAGACTGAGAGAAGACCGCAGGAAGAAGAAGAAGACTGAGAGAAGAAGGAAGAAGAAGAAGAAGCACAAAGGAAGCACTGTAGCAGACGCCACTTAAGTCGTCTGATTGAGAAATCAGACGATGGATGAAGCTCTGCAGACAAAGCAAAGAAGAAGAAAAAGAAAAGAAAAGGTGACGCAGCTGAAAGCAGAAAGAAGAAGGAAGGAAGAAGAAGAAAAGAAAAGAAGATAAATAAGATAAAGAAAGAAGAAGAAGAATTGAAGGAGATCGAAAAGAGAAAGAAGAGAAAAAGATGACAAGCAAGAAGAGAGAAAGAAGAGAAGAAGAAAAACCAAGACACAAAATCTACCTCTCTCTCTCTCTCTTATTTTTGTAATAAAAGCATTGTACATCTAGAGTTCTAATAGCTCCCTGAGTTCGACCTCGGAAGAAAAACATTTCTGAGTAAAATTGTAATAGTGGCAATGACAACAAACCGTAGCTATTTTACCTGTACCTCAATGGCATTACTATAATAAACAAAAGACTTAGCTTCGGTTGGTCAGACCTGCTATCAACCACTGACTTTAAAAGCCCCACACACATCAACCCACAAACCTTAGAACAACAAACACTAAAATAAACCACCCATAAGGAACATCACAAAAGAGGAGGAAAAACACAAACAAAATGGAGAAATCAATCCCAATCAACCTTGGAACAACAAACATCTCAATAGACCATCTGCAACCAACATGCAAGGTAAAAAAAAAGGAAAAAGACAAAGAAAAAGAAAGAAGCCTACAAAACCAACAAAAACAAAAGCAAAAATAGCAACAAAGATCAAATCTCGGTACCCCCACACATTAAAAGCCCAAACCATTGCCAACCCATTAATTATCTCTCACATGTCACCACCACCAACTGACCTCAAACCGACAAGAAAAACTAGGAAAACCCACAAAACCAACGCAAACAAAAGCATCAAAAAACCAATAGAAAGATCAAATGTTTAGCAAACCCATACAATGCCCAAACAATTGCCAACCCATCATCAACCCATCAATTATCTCTCACATGCCAGCACCAACAATTGGCCTGAAACCCATATTCCAAAAATGAAAAAAGGGAAAATCCCGGAAACCAACACAAAGAAAATGTGCATCTTTTTCCCTATAACCTACAAATGGCTTTGGGAACCTTAGCATCCTTGCTACCACCTCCTCCACTTGCCCACACCATCTTCCATGTCCATCGCATAATCTCCTCATCCCCTTCCCAGAACCAGGCTATGGTGTGTACTCCTTACAGGAAGGTACCAACTCGATCCCATATGTAAAGACGTATCCCACCTTTAGCCTTTTAAGATGTCTGGAGTCTCAGTCAGACGTCTGTCCAGACGTCTGGACCCTTTCCCGGATGTCTGAAAATGAAATTTCTGTACGCGTATTGCACCCTGCGCACGCGTGGCGTGCAGGACCTTCTCCTCTCTCTCCTTTTTCCTCCTTTCCCCCGAAACCTAAGCCCCCACTCCACCTATTTAAACCCCTCCCCTCCTCTCCTCTCCACTCCACACACCACCACCCTCACCTTCAGAGCCGCGAGAGGAGGTGAGCGAGGGAGAGTGAGAGGGCGAGAAGGAGGAGAGTGCGGGAGGAGGAGGAGGAGGCCGAGCTCGGAGAGCTCCGGTGGAACCTCAGCGGAGCTTGCATGGCCATCGCGGGCGCGTGTAGGAGGAGGAGAGATCCCGGGGAGGCTGCCTCAACCATTTGCTACGGTGGAGCGAGGAGGAGCGCGGCGGAGAGCGCTGGGAGCGGGTTCTGGTATTGGAAAATTTCTAGTATTAGACATCTGGAGCGGAGTCCAGATGGCTGGCGGAGCATCTGGATGTTTGGAGTTAAGACCAGACGTTTGAAAGCTCATTTATCGCAAAGGTACGTTCTTTTTACGGTTACGACCATGCAGGCCTCACCGCAGAAGTGGTTGTCGGACCTGATTTGATGGATGCGATTGTCGTACGCAGGAGTAGCCTTGGGAAGGAGCACAGAACGCTCTCCCATGCACTTTCGAACGTCTGATCAGATCACCAGACGTCTGGAGGTTCTTCTAAACGACCGGAGGCGTGGTTCGACATCTGGAACTGCCTTCAGACGATTGCAGAGGAGGCCTGGACATCTGAGGACATCGCAGGGACTTGAGGTAAGGTTCTTGTATCTTTTAAGATGTCTAGACTTATTCCCAGATGTCTGATTTTGGACAGTAGACATGTTTTTGACCTGTTTAGGGTCCGATCGGGATCCAATTTATGCAAACGAAGTACCTATAGTTTCCTTGCAAGTTTCTCTACATACTAGAGACCTTTGTACATTGTTCTGAACCTTCCATTTGTGATGTATTCCCTGGTATATGGTTTCAGCCTACTGCGTGTTTGGGGCTTGCAGTGACACCTGGGTCTGCGGTTTGAGCCCCCAGTACTCCCGAATTGTTTGGTAGAGTGGTTTAATGCTTTTAATAATATTCAAATAATCATGTGTTGTAGAATTAACTGATTGGAACCCTAGGATGTGGCATGAACCTTAGGGTAGAGAAATGAATGCATCGTTTGGTACTTATATGCAAAATTGAGATAAACTACTAGCAATTACCTGTAAAATAATTGTGGATTGCCTGTTAGAATACGAGCTTGATGAGAGCCTCATCATAAACCCTAACTGGCACAATTTGATCTAAATAAGTGTGAAAAAGCTCCTACAAAACCTAAAGAAAAGCCTAACTCAGAGAATTCTGAATTGAAGAATAAAACAAGTCATGAGGGGTAAAACTGTAATTTTACCAATGTAGTATACAATCAGGGTGTTTAAGGGTCTAAACATAGGTCAAATGAGCTTAATAAGGGAAGAAGTGGGATGATCTGATCTGAAAAGGGTTATAGCAACTTCTAGGAATTAAATGACATTCTGTAACTCTAAAAACAAACCCACTTTAATTCACGAGGTTCTAGGCAGAGTAAAAATCAACTAAACCCTCTAAAAATCATGGAAAAATACTCCCTAGGGTTTAGAACCTTCAATTTGGCCTTTGCAACCTATTTTAACCTAATTTGAGAACCATGCCCAAATTTTAACCTAATTTGGGTTTTTACGTAAATTGACTGGTCAAACATGGTCAAACCTAAAATCAAACTACACCATTAAATTCCTTAGGTTCAAATTAGGTTGGTACAAAAATTTGGGCCTAAGTGAAGACCATCTTGACCGTCTTTACAAATTGGTCCTCTTGAATTACTTTTTGACCTTTATCTTTCCAAAACCTTGCATTTAACCCCCTATCTTTCCCTTCGTTCTTTGCAGAACGGTCCTCCCTGCCACCCTATGCAGGCACCATACCTCCGGCAACCTTGCGCGGAGGATGGCGCCGTGAAGGGTAAGGCAGCCGCTCTCAGGAACGAACGGGGGGTTCCCTGCGTCGTCCTCTGTCGCAGGGACCGTCCTCTGTGACCTGCGGCTGCCCATGCCTCTCGTGCGAACGTACGAAAGGCATGGGTCTCCATCTTCGGCCATCTTTGGCGGGTTCCCCACGTCGCTCCCTCGAAACCCTCTCCTCGCTAACACCTTTATAAGGAGCGACAGGGGCTGCTGTCTCTTGCAAGCCTGATTTGGCCGAGGATCCCTCCCCGATCTCGTCTCCTCCTCCCACGGTCAAAATGCCCGCAGGCTCCGGTGGCCCTTTCCTCCTCCTTTCGTCGCTCTGCTGCCATACCTGCAGCAGAGCCCACTCCGCCTCATCTTCTCGCGCCGGGCCGCACCAGCTGGCGCTCTCCCGACCTCTTCCTTGCCACCGTTACTCACCTGTGGTCTCCTTCGTCTCCGGCGCCGGCAGGTATGCGCTGAGCACCGCCTCCCTCCCTTTTCGTCAATTAGGTTGGTAAAAACTTTCTCCTCTCCCTCTCTGTTATTTCCCCCTTCCTAATTTACTATTTCAACCCATCGACCACCACTATCCATCACCACTTTCTCCATCTCCGGTTGCCCTTCGGTGAGGCGTACTCGCCACTCCATGCCTCCATCCACCTCGCCAGCTATCCCTTAAGCTCCGCGCCACCTCACTGACACCGAATCCACCCTCCATTCACCACCTAGCACCTCCAGACCACTCCCCAAACACACCCACTCTCAAGCACGCAGAGTGCCCTAGGCTCGCGGCCACAGGCACTCTCGTGTCTCGCCAACTCCCACACTGCACTCGCCGTGCTCTAGCGAACCTCCCTGAACCTTTTTGACATGGCTGTGAGGCCATTTGCGTGTTTTAGGTTTCGCCCTCCTCGCCGCCATTGACGAGCAGTAGGAGCTGCTTGACAGGCAGCTTCAGGCCTCTTCAGCTCCAGGCGTGAGCCCCAGGCGACGCGGAAGGATGTCACACACACACCCAGCTCGCAAGCCTCGACTGCTGCCCCAAATGCCCGAAGCTTTCTCTCGCAGGCGCCTGAGATCGGAGGTGGGACTTTAGTCCCACCTCGGAAGTGTATGGGCGTACGCCCATATATAAATTGAAAAAGTGCTATCGGCTGGTTGCCTCCGATAGCACTGGGGTGAGGTCCCTCACCTACTCACCGGGTCTCGTCCGTGACACGCCCACGCGGATCTGACCTGACCTGACTTCCACTCCTGTGCACTCCTCGCGCACCACCCACGCCGGTGCGCCTGGACCTAGGCACTCAGCCTGACCCGATTACCTTGCTCTGGGAGGGCTTACCAACGAGAGATTCAGAGAGAGAGAGACGCGGGGAAGGGGTAGGGTAGGTTTTGTGCTGACGCTTGTGTGTGTGCGTAGGAAGGAATAAAGGAGAAGTGGAGCAGTGGCTGGGACTTAGCAGCGTAGGGAAGAAGGAAGCAGGAAAGAAGGAAGAAGGAAGGAAGAAGAGAAAAGGAAGCCAAGAGAAAAAGGAGAAGGAGAGGCTGATTAGATAAGGCATCTGAGCTCTGAATTAGATGTCGGCGAAAAAGAAGAAGCTGCAGCAAGAAGAAGGAAGAAGAAGGACGGAACTGCAGAAGATAGAGAAGAAGAGTAAAGAAGAAGGGCCAGAGCAGAGGAAAGAAGAAAAGAGAAAGAGGAACCGTAGCTGCTGAGAAAAAGAAAGGAAGAAGAAGCAGAGAAGCCCTTCAGAGAAGGAAGACAGAAGACAGAGAAGGAGAGTGAAGAAGAAGTAGAGAAGCCCTTCAGAGAAGGAAGAAAGGAAAGGAAAAGAAAAGAAAAGAAGAGAAGAAGAGCTTGCTGCAGAGAAGAAGAAAGAAGAGAAGGAAAAGGGAAAAAGAAAGAAAGGAGCAATTTTTACTCTCTCTCTCTCTCTCTTTTTCTTAATTTTTGTAAAACATTATATATTGTGAATTTATATACTTCTGGAATTATAGTTTGCTCCCTGAGTTCAACCTCGGGAAACTTTTTATTTTCGAGTAACAAATTGTATTAAACTGGTGACCGTTTCTTTATATTATACTACGACGAAACCCTAGAAAGGGAACGCTGCGCGACCAGTTTTTGACGTCGTTGCCGGGGAGCAACGGCCATTCTAGAAGCTATTAATTCGCAATTTTGATTTTCTATTGACTAATCTCTTCTCTTTTGTTGTGCAGGCATAAGAAGTCAAGAGGAAAACAAGCAGCCGCACAACAACCGCAGCAAGGGCATGTAATTTTCTATCCTCTCATGTAAACCCCTAAATTCTAAAGAGGAAGAAAAAGAAAAAAAAGCAATTTAGGAATAACCCGTCTTTTATACGTAGTAAAGCACCAAAGTTGCCTGTTTTCAGATTTCAACATACTTTATCTGTTTATCCATTAAAGGTAGTTAGGGCTAAAACCTTCTTGCTTGAGCCCTAATTACCCAATCTAGAGGCAACTAACTGGACCAATTAGAGCCAATATAAGATTCAAGGCTAGGGTTTTAGAGATACTTTCTAAGAAAGAATTGAGAATTCTCAAAAGAAGTGTGCCCAAGCCATTGTTTGAAAACACCTATTAAGAGAAACCCTAAGAAATTTGGCTCTTAAAAACACTTGAACCCTAAAAGACAAGACCTAATAAGCTCTCAAAGGAATTAGTAGGTGAAGTTGACCCCTTGGGTCAACCAACCTTGAACTTAGGTCACTCTTTGCTCTCAAAAGGTTAAAGTTCAAGTGAAAATCTAAGCACCTTGATCCTAACTAAAAGTGGTAGACTTAAGGGGTCAAGGTCCCCATTCTAGTCTACCTGGAATCTCAGTGACAAGAGAGGTCGGGTGGGGGAAAGCCTGTAACCCGTGGGGGCGCTCTACTGTGTAGGGGTCTTCGCGGGACTCACCCTCTCTGGCTGCCCAGGTAATTCTCAGGTGGACGACCTTTTGATCAAGGGGTCCACCCACCCCGAACCTCTATAGTCACCCAACATTTTGGGTGTCTTGATTGGGTCTAGCACCTGCTAAACTCATCCTCTCCGTCAGTGTATGTTTGCTAGGAGGTCCTTGAAACCTCCTTTAGAAATTCACTCTCCTCGAAGCCGAGCCTCGGTGCCCTTGTTTGTGCAACCAACACTTCACGTAGACCTCTCCTCCGATTCCGAACCCAACTCACCTTCTTCTTCCACAATGGCTTAGCCAGTTGAGGAAGAGAATAATCTGGAGCACCAGCTCCAGCGACTCAATCACCTCTTCCAGAACTTCATGCACCCACCGCAGCATCCCATGATGCGAGATCATTATAATCTCGCTGCGGTGGCTATTGAGCCTCGAGTCAGAATCCCGACTGGAGGACCTAATTCTGAACTAAAGCCCAACATGATTCATGCCATACCTAAATTCCATGGGCTTAATTCTGAAGACCCCTTCCAGCACATTAAACAGCTAAAGCATCTGGCCCAGACTTTCGGGTCAGATGCGCAAAATCGGGATATTCTCCTTATGAGGATGTTCTCTTTCTCCCTTATGGACAAGGCAGCCCATTGGTACCAAACACAGACCCGGCTGATCAACAATTGGGAGGAACTTCAGTCTGAGTTCCTGAAGAAGTTCTTCCCCGTTCGTCGGACAATGCCTTGCGCCATCAGATTACCTACTTCAGGCAACAGACGAGAGAACCTCTTCATGAGGCATGGGATCATTTTCAGGATTTCTTGAGAAAGCGCCCCCATCATGGAGTTCCTAAATGGGAACAAGTTCAGTCTTTTTACCAGGGACTTCGTGAGGATATTAGACTATTTGTCAATGCAACTTGCGGAGGGAATATCATGGGTCAGCATGAAGACACCGTGTGGGAGATTCTCGAGAATATGTGCGAGAGCTCCATCAATAATGACTCCATGGGATTATTCGACAGGACGAATACCCGCGCATCGACGAACCTTAGGGGAGCACATGAGACGCAGGGCCTGTCTGCATCAGTCGACCTGGAATTGATGGCCAGTCGATTGGACAAGGTCTCTATTATTGAGAAGAAGGTGGATGAGATAACTCAGCACTTGCAGTGAGCCACCTCTGTGCATAATTCCTTTGCACAGCCTCCTTCTGCACAGGAGACTGTGCAAAACATTTTCCACCGACCTTTTCCTGGGGTGGACCCGTATCCACCCCCATCTGACTCTCGGATCGGAGGAACCTTCGACCCTTTCTGTACTAGCTGGGGGAATTCCACTCCCCCATTCTCTGACTTTTCTGAGGCTCCTCAGACCTGCGAGGACCTCAACACCATCCAGAATGACCCATTTTCCAATACCTACAATCCTGGATGGCGAAACCATCCCAACTTCCAGTGGGCAGGGGATTCCCAGAATCGAAGACCATCCTTTCAGCCCCGTCCACAAGCACCTCGTCTTTACCAGCTGCCTCAGCCTCAGCCCAACCCTACCTATCCATCCAGGCCAAACCAAGACCAAATGTCCCTCATCCTTTAGACTCTGGCTGACATTCAGAGAACGAATGCGGCTATTCAAAAGCAACACAAAGTCGAAATCATAGAGGTTCGAAACCAACTGGCCCAGTTGGCAAATTCTCGCCAACCAGGCACACTTCCTTCTCAGTCTCTTCCTAACCCCAATAGCATGCCGACCCAGCGGCGCGTTATGAACCCAAACCCAGGCCAAGCACACATGATTTATCAGGCCCCCTCTATTCCTTCACCTGACGGGATGGAGGCTTCAACTTCTTATGCGGGTTATCAGCAGCAGCAGCCCATCCTACCAAACCCTAACCAGAACTAGGCAGGGCTGAATTCTGTAACAACCTGTAGTGGTAAGGAGACCCAGGATCCACCTTATCCAGACCACTCCAAGCCTGGTAGTGACCCAAACCCCAGGACAGTAATCCAGGATGTTCCTATCCCTGTCCCAGATCAAAGACTTGGACCTATCCTAGAGGAACCAACCAAGGTTCCATTTCCCGAGGCCTTGACCAAGGGAAAGAAGACAACCAAATCCGTGGCTCCTGAGGAGGACCTGGTCAAGCTCTTTGAGTAGGTCCAAATAAACATCCCCTTGATGGATGCGATTCGCCACGTACCGGCTTACGCACAATTCTTGAAGAATGTGTGTACACCTCAGAGTAAGCCGCGAACCAAGAGTGGGAGTCCAATTGTACTGTCAGAGCAAGCCAGCTCTGTAATCCTGAGCAGACTCCCACCCAAGGCAAAAGACCCAGGCACTCCCCTGATTTCATGCAAGATAGGTGAAACCCAGTTCGACAGAGCATTGTTAGACTTGGGTGCTTCCATAAATTTGATACCCACATCCTTACTCAACCACCTAGAAGAATCTGAGTTAAAACCAATTGAGGTGACACTACAGTTAGCAGATTGATCTATAAAATCACCAAAAGGGATTCTTGAAGATGTTATTGTAAGGGTGCGGGATTTTTACTTCCCTGTGGACTTCATCGTCTTAGACATGGATGCACCTGAAAATCCAAGGGATACACCGATCATTCTGGGGAGACCTTTCCGGGCCACTGCTAGGGCCAACATTAGTTGTGAGGAGGGCCAAATAGAATTGAAATTTGGAAATCAAACCCTCAAAATTGATATCTTTAAGGCCCAACAAGGAATCAATTGCGGTGTCATTGAACAAATCTGTGATATTAGAACTTTGGCTGATGAAACAAAATTTGAGAATAACTTGATTATGCCTCATCAACCATAAGAAGATCTTGAACCGTAATTAGCGGAGTCAGACCCTGATTCAAACAAACCCATAACTCCTATCCTTGAACCTCACACTCACCCTGAACCACCTGCTGCTGCTGATAACCCCATTCTTGAACTCAAACCCCTTCTCGATCATTTGAAGTACGTCTTTTTGGGTTTTAATCATACATTTCCTGTGATCATAAATTCCAAGCTCACTCCTGATTAGGAATCCCGTCTGATTACTGTTCTCCAGCAACATCGCAGAGCCATTGGTTGGACTCTCGATGACTTGACTGGAATAAGTCCCTCTTATTGCACACATCGTATCTATTCTGAAGAAGGCGCACGACCTTCTCGTGAGATGTAGAGACGTTTGAATCCCAATCTGTAGGAGGTCGTGAAAAAGGAGATCATTAAGTGGTTAGATGCAGGGATCATTTACCCGATCTCCGACAGTCATTGGGTGAGCCCAATCTAGGTTGTGCTTAAAAGGGCAGGGCTCACCACCATTACGACTGAAATCGGAGAGATCATACCTACCCGAATAGCCAACTTGTGGAGAGTCTGCATAGATTACCGAAGACTCAACTCCTCCACGAAGAAGGATCATTTCCCACTACCTTTCATTGATCAGATTCTCGAGAAATTAACAGGAAATCGATTCTTCTGCTTTCTTGATGGGTACTCCGGTTATAACCAAGTGGCGATTCATCCTGAGGACCAAGAGAAGACCACGTTCACCTGCCCCTTCGGGACATACGCATTCCGAAGGATGCCTTTCGGTCTCTGCAATGCGCCCGCAACTTTTCAGTGGTGCATGCTTGCCATGTTCTCTGATATGGTAGGTGATTATCTGGAAGTCTTCATGGATGACTTCTCAGTTTTCGGGGCATCATTTGACGATTGCCTCCAGCACTTGGTTCATATACTTAGGCGTTGCATCGATGTAAATTTGGTTCTTTCCTGGGAAAAGAGCCACTTTATGGTGCCTGAGGGGATCGTCCTAGGTCATCTAATTTCTGAGAAAGGCATCCAAGTGGATCAAGCCAAGGTTGATCTGATTTCTTGACTTCCTATGCCAAGCTCGATCAGGGACATCCATTTTTTTCTGGGTCACGTAGGTTTTTACCGTTGCTTTATCCCCGATTTCTCGAAAATCGTGCGTCCCCTGACTACTCTTCTCTCCAAGGATTACCCTTTGAGATTTCCAAGGAATGCACTCAAGCTTTTCAGAACCTTAGTGACCGAGTCACCCAGGCCTCGATCCTACAGTCCCCTCTCAACCCTTTGAGATCATGTGCGATGCGTCTGATTTCGCTGTAGGAGCGGTTCTGGGGCAGAAAGTTGACGGGAAACCCGTGGTCATCTACTACGCTAGCAAGACGCTTGACGAGGCTCAGCGTAACTATACAGTTACGGAGAAAGAGTTGCTAGCCGTAGTATTTACCCTCGAAAAATTCCGATCCTATCTCCTGGGTTCCCACGTCATCATCTACTCGGATCACACAGCTGTGAGGCATCTCCTTGCTAAGAAGGATGCGAAGCCTCGATTAATCTGATGGATCTTGCTGTTGCAAGAATTCGACCTTGAGATTCGAGACGAGGCGGGAAGACAGAACGTGGTAGCTGACTATTTGTCTTGCCTTCCTTCTGAGATCATCAACCCCTCTGGACCCATCACGAAGCATTTTCCGGATGAGCACTTATTGACTATTGGTACTAGACTTCTATGGTTTGCTGATATAGTAGACTACTTGGCATCTCATTAGATTCCGTTTAATTGGCCCAAGGCCAAGAAAGACAAGTTGCGTTCTGATGCCAAGTATTACATCTGGGAAGACCCGTACCTCTTCCGCATAGGTGCTGACCAAATCATCTGACGATGTGTCCCGGAGGGTGAAATCAATGATATTCTCTCTTTCTGCCATGACCAGGCATGCGGTGGCCATTTCTCTGGGCAGAAAATCGCATAAAAAATCCTCCAGTGTGGCTTTTACTGGCCCACTTTATTCAGGGACACATACAGTCACTGCAAGGCATGCAGTCATTGCCAAACCTTGGGAAACATGAGCCATCGCAACATGATGCCTTTGCAGCCGATTCTCGTATGCGAAATCTTCGACATTTAGGGGATTGGTTTTATGGGCCCCTTTCCTGTTTCGGACGACTTCGAGTACATTCTGCTGGCTGTGGACTACGTGTCTAAATGGATCGAAGCCATACCGACCTGAACCTGTGATCATAAAATCGTTATCAAATTCATTCATCACAATATCTTCTCACGGTTCGGGATTCCTCGTGCAATCATCTCTGACGGAGGGACCCATTTCACCAATGCTCAGTTTAGGTCACTGATGACCAAATACGGGGTGTCTCACTGAATCTCTACTCCTTACCATCCCCAGACTAATGGTCTAGCTGAGCTATCAAATCGAGAGATCAAGAAAATCCCACAGGTCAATGTTCGACCTGATAGGAAGGACTGGTCGTCTCGACTTCCGGAAGCTTTGTGGGCTTATAGGACCGCTCACAAGACCCAATTAGGCATGTCTCCTTTTAGACTGGTGTATGGGAAGGCATGTCACCTTCCCGTCGAACTGTAGCACAAAGCCCATTGGGCAGTACGGAGCTGTAATTTAGATCTTTCTAAGGCTGGAACCCACAGAAAGCTTCAGATAAGCGAGATCGATGAATTACGCCTTGATGAGAACGAGAACTCGAGAATCTACAAAGAGCGGGTTAAAGCCTTCCATGATAAGCACATATCTAGAAAGATCTTTCATCCTGGTCAGAAGGTCCTACTCTTCGATGCCCAACTCAAACTCTTCCAATGGAAACTGCGATCTAAGTGGGTTGGACCATATCTTGTCTAATAGGTTTTTGGAAATGGAGCCGTCGAAATCAGTCCACTCAGCCATGATTCCGAACCTTTCATTGTGAACGGTTGATGAGAACCTCATCATAAACCCTAACTAGCACAATCTATCCCAGATATGTGAGAAAAAGCTCCTACATGACCCAAAGAAAGGCTTAACTTAGAGAATTCTGAGTTTAAGAATAAAACAAATCATAAGGGGTAAAACTGTCATTTCACCAATGCAGATTACAAACAGGGTAATTGAGGATCCGAATACAGGTCAAACAAGCTTAACAAGAAGGTAAGTGGGATGATCTGATTTAAAAAGGGTTATATCAACTTATCGGAATTAAATGACATTCTGTAACCCTAAAAGAAATCTACTTCAATTCATGAGGTTTGAGGCAGGATAAAAATCAACTGAACCCTCTAAAATTCATAGAAAAATATTCTTTAGGGTTTAGAACCTTCAATTTGGCCTTAGAAATCTATTTTGACCTAAAAAGAGAACTATGCCCAATTAATAACTTAATTTAGGTTTTTACGCAAATTGGATGGTCAAACATGGTCCAACTTAGAATTAAAATTCACCATTAAAATCCTTACGTTCAAATTAGTTTGATATAAAAACTTGAGCCTAGGAAGAGACCTCCTTGACTAACTTTACAATTTGATCCTCTTTGTTTACTTTCTGACCCTTGTCTTTTGAAAATATTGCATTTAGGCCCCTAACTTTTCATCATTCTTTGCAGAACGGTCCTCCTTGCAACTTCTGCGCAGTGCCATACTTCGGCGACCTTGCACGGAGGATGACACTGCGTAGGGCAGGGCTGCCGTCCTCTAGAATAAAAGCGGGGTTCCCTGCGACGTCCTCCGTCTTAGGGACCCGCCCATGCCCTCTGCCGACCACCATACCTTCCGTGCGAACGTGCGGAAGGTATGGGTGTCCCTTCCGGCCATACTCCGACGAGGCTGGCACGACGCCACCTCGCCCCTCTCTGTGCGCCAAGCCCTTTATAAGGACTGGCAGACCCTGCCGGCTCCTTCAAGCTTCCTCCTTCAAGCAGAGAATTACCCCCCTCTTCATCCCTTCCTCCTTCGGTCAGAGAGCCTGAAGCTTCCGGCGAACTCCTCTTCCTTCTCGTTGCTCTGCTGCCCTACCTGCAGTAGGGTTTGCCCTGCTTCGTCGTCCGCGCCAGGCTGTACCCGCTGGCGCCCTCCGCTTGCTTCCTCGTCGCCGAAACCCTCCTCCAGGACATCTTAGTCTCCAGCTCTGGCAGATACGAGCCAGCTGCTCTGCCCTCCCCCTTCGTCGAGTAATTAGGTAGATAGCTTCCTTTCTCCTTCCCTTGTATTTTCCCCCTTTTAAACTGCCCTTTCGACCACCCAACCACCACTGTCCAGACCACCTTCTCCACCTCCGATCACCCCCTCCGGCGAGACCATCTCACAACCACAGACACTCTCACACCTCATCGACCAGCCCAAAAGCTCCCTCACACTCCACTCCACCGATCCCCCCTCTCCATTCATTGCCAAGCGCCACCCGACCACCCCCCGAACAAACCCACCTTTCCAGCCATAGTCTGACCTAGGTCAGCCTCTCCATGCACTCCTGCACCCCGCCGACCACCGCACAAGCTTCGCCTCACTCCGGCGAAGCTTTCTACGTATTCTGACTGGGCCGAGAGGCCGTAGCTGTGATTTCAGGTTTGCGCCCCTCGCCGCCATTGTCGACGAGCTGCAGCAGCTTCACCTACAGCTGCAGGCACCCTCCAGCCCAGGTGCGAGTCCCAGGTCGCATGGGCAGGAGTCGCGAAGACACCCAGGATTGCAGCTGGGGCGAAGGCCTCACGGGCTGCCTCAATTGGCGGCTGATCGCTCGCCTGCGGACGCCAATTTGGGAGGTGGGACTTTAGTCCCACCTTGGAAGTGCGCGGCCAAGCGCTCGCACTTAAATTGAAAAAGTGCCTAAGGCTTATCGCCTTCGAACACAAGGGTCAGGTCCCTCTCCTGCATGCAGCGCGCCACGCGCTCGCTCACCCTCGCCCGCGCTCACGTTCCACGGGTCTGGGCAGGATTCGATTGCCCAAACCGCTCACTCCTCGCCCACCACTGCACGCCAGTGGGCCTGGTCCCGGGCGCGATACCCGCACTCGATTACTCGGCTCTGGGAGAGTAGTCCTAAGAGAGAAATCTGAGAAAGAGAGAGACGCGGCGAAGGGTAGGGGTAGGTTTTGCTCTGACCCTTGTGTGAGCGTGTTGGAAGAAAAGAAGAAGAAGAGAAGCGGCCGAAGCCTTAGCCGCTCAGGGTAACTGAAGAACAAGAAGACAGGAAGGAAAAGAAGAAGGAAGGAAGGAGAGAAACAGAAGAAGAAAAGAAGAAGGAAGGCACTGTTGCAAAGCCACAGATAAGTCGTCTGAGCACAGCATCAGACGTCGGAATCACCACAGCTGCAGAAGGCAGAGAAGAAAAGAAGAAGAAAGAAGAAGAAGATCACCACAGCTGCCGGCTAAAGAAAGGAAGGAAGGAAAAGAAGAAAGAAGAAGGCAAGAAGAAAAGAAGAAGAAAAAGAAGGAAGAAGACATTGCCGCAAGAAAGAAAGAAAAGAAAAGAAAAGAAAAGAAGAACAGAAGAAGGCAAAAGAAGAAGAAAAGAGAAGAGAAGAAGAAGAAGCCAAGAGATCACTCTCTCTCTCTCTCCTTATTTTTGTAACATAATAGAGATCTTATTTAGACTTCTAGAAACATAGTTGCTCCCTGAGTTCGACCTCGAGAAAACCTTGTTCCGAGTAAAAAATTTTTGGTAGTAATCTGGTAGCCGTTTTATCTTATGGTATAACGTCTATACTTAAACCATAATAAACATAAAGACACAACATGACAGAACAAGGCAGCTACCACACATACCGCTACCAATGGTCAGAGACTCAAACCATTCATCGATGTAACCTCTACAGATTTGGCTGAGTCATCATTTATCCTCCATTCTCCCTGAGCATATTGCGCCCAGCCGATGGCGTAAAACTCAGCGCTCAATGGGAGGCAGCCCGTCATTCTTTTTGGAAAAACCCGAAACCTTTTTTGACACCTCTTCGCACTTAAGGTTCATCCTTTAGGACAGCCGACTCCACCTCAGGTGCTTGCATTTGAAATTAGAAATTGTCCGCAACAGTCACCCCGACCCATCCACTCACCAAAATTCCTGTCCTAATGCATGAACCAAGCTAAATAAAAAACTCTCCTAAGTTACAATGAGAACATTGCAAATCTTAGGCATGGGGGGTATGAAAGTGCAAAACTCACATGAAAAGGTTTTAAACAAAAAAATTCACATGTACCAAAAATGACCAAAAAAAAAAAAGGAGGGAGGAAATTTTTGTAGACTTTACAAAGGAGGAAGAGAAAAAGAACAAAATGATAAAAAGGAACACAAAATGAAAGAAAAGAGATAGTCATTAGTAAGAAATTAAGGAATTAACCTAAGTTCTAAATCACATTCAGGAAAAGAAATGGAAAGTACACAGTAAGATTAGTAAGAATGCAAACCTTAGGCATTCTTAGATAGACTCTTAGTACCCATTAAGATCTAAATATTCCTCAAGAGGTTGAGGAAAATGAAAACCTTAAGTATTAGGTCCAAGGCTTAAGGAGTATTTGGCCTCGTTAACAAACTTTTGCTTTACGGGACTTAGTAACCTAAGCCCCAAATTTCACACACAGTCCGGTTCAGTAAGCATAAAATATCAAAATCACCCAGAAGCATTTCAAAAATTCTGAAAATGTCACCTAGAGTAGGAGCAGCTGATGACACAAGTTGATTTGGACGAGTTCCCAGCGCGGAGAGGTGGGAAATTTCCCTCGAAGATGCGTAACAAAATATCATCTCCTCGGTGCTTGTCTCTTAGGATATTCACATATCCTACTGGGGGCATGTAAGCACTCTGTTGGTTCAGATTCCATGGATGGCATTATCACGAAGTGTCAATTGCTAGGGTCAGAATTCGGCCACGGAACACCATGGACGGGATTATCTCAAAATCTCGAAGCATCGACTGCCTGGAACCCTTGAGGATTGATGATGGGGACAAGGAATCTGATATAGACCGTGTTGAGAAGCCAATCCTAAGCTAGAATTAAAAAGAAAAAGAGAGAGAAAACTCTCTGAACATATAAATCTTCTACCTCTCTCTCTTACAAAATGCACTGCGAACTGAACCAAGGCTAAAATTATCCCAAGCACGGGTGCTTTAACCACGAAGTCCAATAAACGTTAGGTTAGTTCCTGTAGGCCTTAAAAACCATTGCTAAGGATTGAGGCTAAAGCTAGACAGATCTGGATCTTGGTTGGTACTACAGTACCTTTTAGGCCTATGGTTGGCATTCTGACCTAATCAAGATTACAAGAGAAAAAACACTTATCTAAACTCGATAAGAAATTCATGGTCTAGAACAAAGGTTAAAACCATAAGGTTTTGCTAAGGGACTAGCAAAAGCTAGGCATGGGGGTATGATGAGAGCCTCATCATAAACCCTAACTGGCATAATTTGATCTAAATAAGTGTGAAAAACTCCTACAAAACCTAAAGAAAAGCCTATCTCAAAGAATTCTGAATTGAAGAATAAAATAAGTCATGAGGGGTAAAACTGTAATTTTACCAATGCGGTACACAATCAAGGTGTTTAAGTATCTAAACACAGGTCAAATGAGCTTAATAAGGGACGAAGTGGGATGATTTGATCTGAAAGGGGTTATAGTAACTTCTAGGAATTAAATGACATTCTGTAATCCTAAAAACAAATCGAATTTAATTCACGAGATTTTGGGAAGAGTAAAAATCAACTAAACTCCCTAAAAATCATGGAAAAATACTCCCTAGGGTTTAGAACCTTCAATTTGGCCTTTGCAACCTATTTTGACCTAATTTGAGAATAATGCCCAAATTTTAACATAATTTAGATTTTTACGCAAATTAACTAGTCAAACGTGGTCAAACCTAAAATCAAACTATACCATTAAATTCCTTAGGTTCAAATTAGGTTGGTACAAAAATTTGGGCCTAAGTGAACACCATCTTGACTGACTTTACAAATTGGTCCTCTTGAATTACTTTTTGACCCTTATCTTTCAAAACCTTGCACTTAGCCCCCTATCTTTCCCTTCGTTCTTTGCAAAACGGTTCTCCTTGCCACCCTGCTCAGGCACCATACCTCCGGCGACCTTGCGCGGAGGATGGCGCTGCACAGGGTAAGGCAGCCGCTCTCAGGAACGAACGGGGGGTTCCCTGCGTCGTCCTCTGTCGTAGGGACCCTCCCCTGTGACCTGCGGCTGCCCATGCCTCTCGTGTGAACGCACGACAGGCATGGGTATCCATCTCCAGCCATCTCCGGTGGGTTCCCCACGTCGTTCTCTCGAAACCCTCTCCTCGCCAACACCTTTATAAGGAGCAGCAGGGGCTGCCGTCTCCTACAAGCCTGATTTGGCCGAGGATCCCTCCTCGATCTCATCTCCTCCTCTCACGGTCAAAATGCCCGCAGGCTCCGGTGGCCCTTTCCTCCTCTCATCGCTCTACTGCCATACCAGCAGCAGAGCCCACTCCGCCTCGTCTTCCCGCGTCAGGCTGCACCAGCTGGCGCTCTCCCAACCTTTTCCTCGCCGCCGTTACTCACCTCTGGGCTCCTTCGTCTCCGGTGCCAGCAGGTACGCGTCGAGCGCCGCTTCCCTCCCTTTTCGTCAATTAGGTAGGTAAAAACTTTCTCCTCTCCCTCTCTGTTATTTCCCCCTTCCTAATTTACTATTTCAACCCACCGACCACCACTGTCCATTACCACCTTCTCCATCTCCGGCTGCCCTCCGGCGAGGTGTACTCGCCACTCCACGCCTCCATCTGCCTCGCCAGCTACCCCTTAAGCTCCGCGCCACCTCACTGACACCGAATCCACCCTCCATTCACCACCTAGCTCCTCCAGACCACTCCTCGAACACACCCACTCTCACACACGCAGAGTGCCTTAGGCGCACGGCCACAGGCACTCTCGCGTCTCGCCAACCCCCGCACCGCACTCGTTGCGCTTTGGCGAACCTCCTTGAACCTTTTTGACGTGGCCGCGAGGCCGTTTGCATGTTTCAGGTTTCGTCCTCCTCGCCGCCATTGACGAGCAGCAGGAGCTACTTGGCAGGCAGCTTCAGGCCTCTTCAGCTCCAGGCGTGAGCCCCAGGTGATGCGGAAGGAACTCGCGCACACACCCAGGACTTCAATTGGGGTCGCAAGCCTCGGCTGCTGCCCCAATTGCCCAAAGCTTTCTCCCGCAGGCGCCTGAGATCAGAGATGGGACTTTAGTCCCACCTCGGAAGTATATGGGCGCACGCCCATACATAAATTTAAAAAGTGCTATCGGCTGGTTGCCTCCAATAGCATTGGGGTAAGGTCCCTCACCTACTCATCGGGTCTCGTCCGCGACACGCCCACGCGGATCTGACCCGACCTGACTTCCCACTCCTGTGCACTCCTCGTGCACCACCCACACCGGTGCACCTGGACCCGGGCACATGACTTGACTCGATTACCCGGCTCTGGTAGAGCTTACCAACGAGAGATTCAGAGAGAGAGAGAGAGACGCATGGAAGGGGTAGGGTAGGTTTTGCGCTGACGTTTGTGTGTGTGCGCAGGAAGGAAGAAAGGAGAAGAGGAGCAGTGGCCGGGACATAGCAGCACAGGGAAGAAGGAAGCAGGGAAGAAGGAAGGAAGGATAAGAGATGAGGAAGCCAAGAGAAAAAGGATAGGCTGATCAGATAAGGCGTCTGAGCTCTGAATCAGACGTTGACGAAAAAGAAGAAGCCGCAGCAAGAAGAAGGAAGAAGAAGAGGACGGAACTGCAGAAGACAGAGAAGAAGAGTGAAGAAGAAGGGCCAGAGTAGAAGAAAGAAGATAAGAGAAAGAGGAACCGTAGCTGTTGAGAAAAGGAAAGGAAGAAGAAGCAGAGAAGCCCTTCAGAGAAGGAAGATAGAAGACAGAGAAGAAGAGTGAAGAAGAAGCAGAGAAGCCCTTCAGAGAAGGAAGAAAGGAAAGGAAAAGAAAAGAAACGAAGTGAAGAAGAGCTTGTCGCAGAGAAGAAGAAAGAAGAGAAGGAAAAGGGAAAAAGAAAGAAAGGAGCAATTTTTACTCTCTCCCTTTCTCTCTCTTTTTCTTAATTTTTGTAAAACATTATATATTGTAAATTTATATGCTTCTGGAATTATAGTTTGCTCCCTGAGTTCGACCTTAGGAAACTTTTTATTTCCGAGTAACAAATTGTATTAAACTGGTGACCGTTTCTTTATACTATACTACGACGAAGCCCTAGAGAGGGAACGCTGCGTGACCAGAGCTGCATGTATTTTATAACCAATTTCCTGTGAAATCACCAGTGGCATGTATTGAATTATGGAAACACGAGCTGTTTGCATATAAATGAGAATTGAATTGTGAATGGTGGAATCTGGATCAGAATAAGTGTGGTGAATATGAGCATGAACCCTACGGGGAATTAGGAGTAGAACTTCTGTGGTTAGTTGGAAACCTGGAATATAGACAGGAAGTGTGCTGGCCCTTGAGTACGTGGTATGAAGGAGAGCGACTGTCCCCTTTTCGTGTAGAGCGGAGCTAGTCGCCCTTGGGTTGAGACTCGGGGTTAGGATTGGCCACTCTACACCGACTCCTGTTGGCCCTCGTGTACACGGTACTGAGGTGAGCTACTAGTGTAGGGAGAGAGCTAGCCACCCCACGGGGCCCGGGGTTCAGCTAGCGACCCTACACCGACTTATTAGGATCTCTGGGCAAACTGGGGTAGTCAGACGAGAGTGCGCGAATTGTGGAGGGGCGAGACCCCTGTTTGGTTCTAAGGGGCGAGTCCCCTGTTCTGAGATAGCAAGGCCTTATACTGTTTCGTGCTGTACTTTGGGCGTACCCTCTAGTGAAAACGACAGACTGCGTGTTGGTGAGGGGTAGCTACCTGTGCGCTTATCATGCGTGCCGTAGTCACTCCTACATCTTGACAGTAACCTTGGGGTGGTTGACTGGGTGTACGACTTCCACGGGGTACTCTCCCAGCTAGAAGAGCACCACGTGTACCTTCTACTCTGCGGAAAAGACTACAATCAAGATCGTTCCCACGAGGAGCATGTAAGATCAAGAATATTTGGATATTGAGAAAAATGTGTGAAAAGAAAATACACATAAAATAAAATAAATAGAAAAGAGAATTAAACCTATTGCTTTTATTGTTTTAGATAGTATAGATACCACTCTACTCACCATCCGCTGACTCTGTCTTTTTCATAACATTGTTCAGGGCCAGGAGTTGAGCAGCTCGAGCTTCCGGCTGCGGAGGGTGCTGGGCCCAGTCGAGCCCAGCCGTAGTTTTTTGCACTTTCTTGTTGTACCCGTACTATTGTAGTAAGTATCAGACTTTTTAGCTACTGTTGTCTCTACTGTTACTCATGTTTCCATTGTTTTTGTTGCTGTGGTGGTATGTAATGGAACAACAGTTTTACTTTCCTTTACTGCTTTGTACGTTTTTACTGCTTAGTTATATTTCCTGTGTGAATGTGGTTTACTGTCCTGCTTTTTGGTTATTTCTTGTTGGACAACTAGGTCTTGGGTTAGTCAAGATGAGTCGGTCTTGGATCCTGTAGGGATCTGGGAATCGGGTCGTAACAAGATGGTATCAGAGCAAGGTCGTCCCAAGAAATGAACCAACTGGCTTGAGAATAACCGTTCACGTGTATGTAACTAGGGTAGCCACCATAACGTATCGCTTTGATATCTGTTCTGAGTCCTTTTTCGAAGAAATTCTGTATCGTTGATCGTTTTGTCTGTCTTTCGCGTCTCTTTGTAGGAGATGCCTCGTTGGGGAGTTCTCGAGGCGGGCCACGGTCGTAGTCGTGGACGAGGTCGGAGGGGCGGACGTGTTGGGCCTGAGGTACCGGTTGACCCACCTCTTCTCCCGGGCATTCAGGCCTAGGATCTCGCCCAGCTGATCAGAGATATTAGTCAAGACGAGTGATGAGAGCCTCATCATGAGTCCCAACTAGCACAATTTGATCTAAATAAGTGTGAAAAAGCTCTTACAAAACCTAAAGAAAAGCCTAACTCAGAGAATTCTAAATTGAAGAATAAAATAAGTCATAAGGGGTAAAACTGTAATTTTACCAATGCAATGCATAATTTGGGTGTCTAAAGGTCTGAATACAGGTCAAATAGGCTTAATAAGAAAGAAAGTGAGATAGCCTGAGCAAAAAAGGGTTATGCAACTTATAGGAATTAAATGACATTCTGTAACCCTAAAAACAAACCCGCTTTAATTTACAAGGTTCTAGGTAGGATAAAAATCAACTACACCCTCTAAAATTCTTGGAAAAATATTCCTTAGGGTTTAGAGCCTTCAATTTGGCCTTTGCAACCTATCTTGAACTAAATTGAGAACCATGCCCAAATTTTGACCTAATTTGTATTTTTACGCAAATTGATCGGTCAAACGTGATAAACCTAAAATCAAATTACACCATTTAATTCCCTAGATTCAAATTAGGTTGGTACAAAAATTTAGGCCTAAGAGAAGACCATCTTGACCGACTTTACAAATTGGTCCTCTTGAATTACTTTTTGACCCTTATCTTTTTAAATCCTTGCATTTAACCCCCTATCTTCTCTTTCGTTCTTTGCAGAACGGCCCCTCCTGCCACCCCACGCAGGCGCCATACCTCCGGCGACCTTGCGCGGAGGATGGCACTGCGCAGGGTATGGGGGCCGCTCTCAGGAATGAAAAGGGGGTTCCTTGCGTCGTCCTCTTTCGTAGGGACCCTCCCCTTTCACTTGCAGCTGCCCATGCCTCTCGTGCGAACACACGAGAGGCATGGATCAGCTTTTTGACCATTCTCCGGCGAGTTCCCCACGTCGCCCCCTCGAGATCCTCTCCTCGCCAGGACCTCTATAAGAAGCAGCAGGGGCAGCCGTTTCTGCAAGCCTGATTTGGCCGAGGATCCTCCCCCAACTTCGTCTCCTCCTCCCATGGTCAAACGCCCGCAGGCTCTGGCAATCTTTCCTCCTCCTCTTCGTCGCTCTGCTGCCACACCCGTAGCAGAGTCTACTCGTCCTCGTCTTCCCACGACAGGCCGCACCAGCTGACGCCTCGAGATCCCCTCCTCGTCGCCGTTACCCCCCTTCTGGGCACCTTCGTCCCTAGCGCCGGCAGGCATGCGCCGGGTGCCTCCTCTTCCCTCTTCATCAATTAAGTAGGTAAAAACCTTTCCCTTTATCTCTCTGTTATTTTCCCCTCTTAAATTGGCACTTTTAACCCCTCGACTGCCACTACCACCTCCATCTGCACCTTCGGCTACCAACTCTAGTGAGGTCGCTCCACCTCCACAGGCCATCCCACCCCTCGCCGACAAGCCCATAAGCTTCCCTCACTCCACTCAAGCATTTCCCTCACTCACACCACCACTCCACACACCCAGAACACCCCCTGAACACACCCACTCTCACGCACACAGTGTGCCCTAGGCTCGCACACTTCGGCCTCCCCACGCCACGCAGACCCCCGCACCGCCTTCGCCGTACTCTAGAGAAGCTTCCTCAGCTGTCTGACGTGGCCGTGAGGCCGTGTTTGTGCTTTCAGGTCTCGCCCCCCTCGTCGCCATTGACGAACAGCAGGAGCTGCTTAGCGAGCAGCTCCAGGCCTCTTCAGCACCAGGCGCAAGCCCCAGGCAACGAGGAACACTTCCGCGAGTGTGCCCAGGTTCTCAATTGGGGTCGCACGCCTTCGCTGCTGCCCCAATTGCTTGCAGCTTCCTGCCTGCAGGTGCACGAAGTGGAGGTGGGACTTTAGTCCCACCTCGGATGTGTGTGGGCACACGCCCACACATAAATTGAAAAAGTGCTCTAGGCATTTCTCCTCGAATCACTGGGGTGAGGTCCCTATTTACCTATCACCCGGGTCTCGTCCGCGGCACTTCCCATGCGGACCTGACCTGACCCGACTATCCCTACTCCTGTGCACTCCTCGCGCACCACCCACACCGGTGCGCCTGGACCTGGCACGCAACCCGACCCGATTACCTGGCTTTGACAGAGCATACCAAAGAGAGATTCAGAGAGAGAGAGACGCGGGAAGAGGGTGGGGTAGGTTTTGCGCTGAGCTTGTGTGTGTGTGCAGGGAACAGGTGAGGAAGGAAGAAGCAAGGAGCTGCTGAAGAGAAGAAGGAAGAAAGAAAGAAGAAGGAGAGGCTGATCAGATAAGGTATCTAATTTCTGAATTAGCCGTCGGAACAGAAAGGAGAAGAAAGGAAGAAGCGGAGCAGAAGAGAAGAAAGGAGGACGGGCCAGAGAAAAAGAAAGAGAAAAGAGAAGGAAGGAGCCTCTGCAGCAAAGAAGGACATAGCAGCTGAAGACAGAAAGAAAGAGGAGGCAGTTGCAACAAATAAAAAGAAGAAAGAAGAAGACAGGCTGAAGAAGAGAACCAACTGAAAGAAAAGAAGAGGAGAGAAGAAGAAAAAGCCAAAAAGAGAACTTTTGCTCACTCACACTCTCTCTTTTATTCTTTTTGTAACAGAATTGTGAAATTATGTTTCTAGAATGATGTGTGCTCCCTGAGTTCGACCTCGGGAAACTTTTAATTCCGAGTAATAAATTGTAAACTGGTGATAGCTTTTCTTGATATACTACAACACCTAGGACTTTAAAATAACACAAAATCCTAAGCACCAGCCAACGAGCCGGTCTTGCATCCTGTAGGGATCTAGGAGCCGGGTTGTAACACCATATATATCAACAACAAATTAAGGGGCATGTGCAAACGGATGTGTAAGTATGTATAAATTATGTTAATTAATTGCACTCAAAAAAAGGGAAAAAAACTGTGGGATTAATCATCAAGGGAATGAGAGTAGAACAATTGCGCAATGCTTTTTCGATTCATCCCTGAAGCCAGTTGCTCAATCGATTTTGAATTAGGGGCACCTGGTTTGTTGAAATGGGTCTTAAGATGCCTGCGAAATAAGATAGTGATTAGTAGTGCTGATTCAATTTAAATAATAAAAAGAAAAAACCATACTCAGAACACGTAATGTTTAATCTCACGAGTGAATGGATTCAATAATCTTGTCAATGGTAGGTTCTTTTGCTGGATATGGTGTTTGGGTGGGTCCAGTTTCCTCTAGAATTGTTGAAATTAGTAGTAAGGATCACAATTAGTTGCTACACTAGCAGACGACACTCAGCACAAAGGCCATTGTTGATTAGTTGGAAGAGGATCTCTACCTTGTCGATGGCAAAGAAAAAAACCCTTCTACCCTTTGTCAATGGCAAAGAAGAAGAGGAGGAAGGGGAACAAACAGGAGAAGTGGTGACGGGTTTTGATCACCGAGTTTGATTTAGATTTTATTTATTACTCGAATATTTCAAAAATTCTCCAAGGTCGAACTCAGGGAGCAAGCTTGATTTTAGAAATGTAAAAACCACAATTTACAACAATGTACTGTTTTACAAAAAAAAACTAGAGAGAAAGGAAATAAAATGTTTCTTCTCTTTTTCTTCTTTTCTCTCCTTCTCTTTGCTCTCTCTCTCTCTCTCTCTTTCCATTCTTTGTTCTTCAGACGTTTGATTCTTGGAATCAGACGCCTTAACTGGAGTAGCTACAGTGCACGCCTTCTTCCTCTTCTTCCTTTGGCTGTTGCTACTGCTGCTCTGCTTCTTCTTCTCCTTGGCTTTTTTTTCTTCTCTTCTTTTCTTTTCTTTTGGTCTTCCTCTTTGCGGCAGCTCCCTCCCTTTCTTTTCTTCTTTTCTTGTTGGCTCTGTCACTGCCTTCTTCTTTTTCAGTTGGCTTCTCCTCTTCCTCTTCTTCTGCTTCAGCTCCTACTCCTTTTTCTTCCTTTCCTTTCTTCTTGCTCCTTAGTGCGGCTAAGTCCTTGGCCGCATCCTCTTTTCTTCTTCTGCTTCCTCTTCCTTTTTCCTTCTGTGCTGCACCTCTTCTTCTTCAGCTTCCCTGCACAGGCATGGTTAGGAAAAAACCTACCACTACCCTCCCCACGTCTCTCTCTCTCTGTTTCTCTCTTGGGTTCGCTCTCCCAGAGCCTGCTCGGGTATACGGGTTGGGCTAACGCGCCCGGGACCAGGCCCACCGGTGTGCGGTGGTGGGCGAGGTGTGCACGGGTATCGGGTCAGGCAGGTAGGTCCACGGAGGAGTGAGTGTGGACGAGGCGGTGTGTAGGTGAGGGGACCTCACCCCGTGTGACTGAGGCGATAAGCCTATGTCACCTTTTCAATTTATGCATTGCGGGGAACTCGAAAACGCCCAAGGTGGGACTAAAGTTCCCACCTTCTTGTCACGCGCTTGGTAGCAGCAAGCGCGACCAATTGCTGCTTCAGCAAAGGCCTCTGACGCCAATTGAAGACCTGGAGTTGTGCGCGGAAGTTTTCCGCGCCACCTGGGTCTGCTGGCCTGGAGCTGGGAGGTCGGGCGAAGCTTCAAGTAAGCTTCGTGCTGCTGCGTCAATGGTGGAGACCCTCCGAACCTGAAATCACACAAACGGCCTTGTGGCCACGTCAGAATGCTCAGCAAGCTTTGCCGGAGCATGGCGAAGGTGTCTCGGGGGTCAGCGAGGCGTGAAGGTGCCTGTGCGCGTGTGCCTAGGGCACGCTGTGTGCGTGCAGGTGGGTGTGTTCGGGGGAGGGTTTCAGTGGGTGGCGCGGTCAATGGAAGGTCGCAAGATGATCTGTGGGTGGAGGTGAAGCTTCAGAGGGGTTTGGCGAGGGGTGGATCTATCTGTGGTGGTGGGATGGCCTCGCCGGAGTTGGTTGTCGGAGGTGGAGATGGTGATGGTGGACAGTGGAGTCGAGGAGTCAAAAGATCAAATTGACAGAGGGGAAATAAAGAGGGGAGTAAGGGCAACTTATCTACGAGTCCAGAGTGAAGGGGGGGGGGGGGGTGCAAAGGTAGCGAGCGGCCAGTACTGCCGTCGCCGTAGACGAAGGTGCCAGGGGGAGAGAACGGTGACGAGGAAGAGGGGCTGGAGGGCGCCTGCTGGTATGGCGCGGCGTGGCGGAAGACGGCAGAGGTAGCTTGTTGTCGACGTTTTGTGCGGGTTTAAAGGATGTCACGTTGTAGTATAACCGACAAAACATCTAAACAAATATAAAGAATTTTATTACTCGAAGACCGGAGTATCCGAAGTCGATCAAAGGGAGCAAATGGAATTTACTACTAGTCAAAATGTAATTGAACACTCTAATTTACTCAGAATATCAATTCAAATGTGAATGTATGCAATTAAAAGTAATTAGGACAAAAATATGAAATTGGACGTCTGATCACAAGATCAGACGTCCAATTTCATATTTTTGTCCTAATTAGATCAGACGTCTTAAAAGTATTTCTCCTTTTCTTCTTCTTCTGTAGTCTCTCATTTTCTTCTTCGTTTGCTTCTTTCTTGTCTTGCGAAGCCTTCTTCTTCTTCTTCTTCTTCTTCTTCTTCTGCTTTTCTTCTTCTCCTGCGAAGGCTTCTTTCTTTCTTCTTCTTCTCTGTCTTGCTCCTTCTTTCTTTTCTTCTTTGGCTTGCCTTTCCTTCTTCTTCTTCTGTAGCGGCCAAGTCCTTCTTCTCCTGCGTTCAGCCTGCCTGCACAGGAGCAAAACCTAACCCGTCTCCCTCTACCCGCGCGTCTCTCTCTTAAGCAGTTCACTCATGGACGCTCTCCCAGAGCCACAGCCATAATCGGGTCGGATCGTACCCGGGACCAGGTGCACCCGCAGGTGGTGTGATGCGCGAGGAGTGCTTTAGCTTAGGTCGGGTCGGATCCGCCAGATCCGCGTGGTCAAGCCGCGGACGAGGCAGGTGTGGGGTCAGTGAGGGACCTCACCCCTGTGCTTACGGAGGAAACCAGCTTAATGCACAAATACAATTTATAGCGCACCTGAGTGTTGCAATCCCACGATGTGGGACTAAAGGTTCCGCCCTGATTTCACGCGCGCCCACAGACTCTCGTATGCAATTGCCCAAGCGGATGGCTCTGCTGGCGCTCCGTGCTGGGCTCACTCACCTCGCGACACTCACGTGAGTCTCCTGCATCTACAGCCTGGGAAGCCTGATGCCTGGAGCTTCGTTGGAGCTTCATCAGAGGTCGTCCATGGCGGCAGGAGCTCAAACACTGTCATGCACAAAACTAGCCTCTCGGCCCAATCAGATCAGCTAGAGACCTTCGCCGTGGCACGGCGAAGGCGGTGGACGATGCTGCAGGCCGCAGGTCGGCCTAGGCGTGCGTGCCTAGGTCAACCTGTGGCCGGAGATGGTGGGTTGTTCGAGGGGTGTTTATGGAGGTCTGGAGTGGCAGTTGTAGGGTGGAGCGAGTTCCTGGTGGTGAGGCGGAGCTCTCGAAGTGGTTGGCGAGCCGTGTGGGGGGCTGGAATGGTGGAAGCGGCTCGCCGGAGGTCGGTCGGTGATGTGGAAGATGAGGGTGGTCAGCGTCGGTCGAGGGGTAATCAGATGAGATAACAGGGGAAAAGAGAGAGGAGAGGATGGAGAGGAGTTCTAACCTAATTGTAAGGACGAAAGGGGATGGAAGGCGGACAGCAGTACCTGCTGATAAACGCCAGTTTATCATCATTCTTATGCATTAAAACAAACCTAGCTCTTAGGATTTTACTCCGCAAACGGGTTTTTGGGCTGCATTTAGGCATAAATTAGGATAGGCATGCATTGCATTTTTTATTGTCGTTTTAATGAGTTTTTATGAGTGTTAGGGATGTACAGATGCATAGATCCCTAAAACCCTAGCACTCAAGAAGGCAAATGGTGAAGGAGAAGCCCAGACTAGCTGGAACTCAGCCTAATCCAGCTCACCTCAGCTTGATCCAGCTCACCTCAGCTTGATCCAGCTCACCGCTGCTGGAACCTAGCTTACTTGAACTAGGGTTAGCTCATCCCAGCTCCATTCAGCTAATCTCAGCTGGATGGCAGCTCAAGAGAGTTCACCTTAGCTCACCCTAGCTCAAGTCAGCTCAGATCCAGCTCAACTTAGCTGAGTCTAGCTCATCTCAGCTCCCACTAGTTCACAGGGAGTTCTAACTAGCTCAGCTGAGTTGACAGGAGTTCACCCCAGCTCAGATCCAGCTACATTCAGCTCCACTCAACTCCAGCCAGCTGAAGAAGAATTCATCTCAGCTCAGGAAGCTCAAGTCCAGCTCCCGGGGACTCAGGTTAGCTCAACTCAGTTGAGCTAAGCTACCTTAGTTGCCTCAACCAGCTTGATTCTCCCCGGGAGCACCAGACCTAGCTCACCTCAACTCATTTTGGTAGAAGCTAGCTCACTTTAGCTTGGCTTAGTAGCTAGCAAAGAACTAGCAAGCTAAGCCAGCTAGAGTAGCCCCATGCCAGCCTCTTCAGTAGCAGCCAGCTCCAGCTCCAGCTCCAGACTCTCCTCCTCAGCTCCTTCCTCCAAACCCTAGCTCCAACACTTTCTCCTCCACTCCACCTTTAGCTAAGCTAGCTTAGCTTATCTTAGCTTAGCTTAGCATAGCTAACAACCAGCTCCTTGGCCATTCATTACCTCCAAAATCAACCCTAGCTAGCTCCACCAACTCAAGCCTACCTAAGCTAGCTACTCTACTCAAGTTGGCGCCACGTCCTAGCCATCCCTTCACCCCATTATCTCCACCAAAAGACACTTCAAGTTGGCGCCAAAAACCACCCCTAACCACCTCTATATTGGCGCCACTTTCAGCCCCTTAAATCCACCCTACACCTACCCACATAAGCCATCCTAGCCATCCACATAACCCCCCTTCTAGAACCTTAAGGTGGCGCCACCTAATGACCTTCTAGAATGCCCATTTTGGCGCCAACACCAAAGGGTGTCAACACCCATAACTACCCCTTGGTGCCCTTTAAGGTGGCGCCAACTCTCCTTGGCCATGGGATCTCCAACCACCTCCATCAACTCATCTTGGCCATCCATTTCAAAGGTCACCATAGCCCCCCTCCTATTCTATAAAAGGCCACCACCTACCACCATTTTTGGGCATCCTCCTTTAGTGTATTTTCTACCTACATCCACCTATACCTACGCCCAAGGAGAAGGAGTAGAGAAGGAGATTAAAGGGGCACACCACCAGCCCTTTTGGTGCCTTCTTCTCCCCACTCTCTTCAACTTGGGCCACGCCAAGGAGGAGGACTCTTCCACTTCAAGGAGGACGGCCAGGCAAGGGATAAGGACTTAGGGTGGATGTCCACCCTTGGAGAGAAACTTAGGGCACGCCCCCTTAGGGCTTGCCTTGGAGGTCATCACCTTGGCGGAGTTCTGCAAGGAAGGAGTTGAAGGATTCTTTTCAAGCTTGGGAGCCACCAACCTTGGAGCAAGAAGCCCTCTTCTTCACCATCTATTTAGAGGATTTGTGTTTTCTTTTACTTCAATTATCAAGTAGTAGAAGCATTCCTCTACTATGCATTTTTGTTAAACACTTTATCACTTATCTAGTTGCCTTTTTCGCATATCTTGTTTGCATTTCTTTTTGCTTATTTTCAGCATTCTTCACTTCCTCTCCCTAATTATTCTAGGTCTCCACTTGCCTAGAGTGAGCTTAGGGAGAGGCTCTACTTGCGACTTTAGAGTTTTTTACTTAATTGGAAGTGTAAACACTTTTCCCGCCATCAGTTCTCATGTTGCCTTAGTTCAAAAATAAAGAAAAATGGTATATTGAAAATTACCAAAAAGAAAGTTGAGATATATTCCAAGCAAGAGAATCAATTTTGCAACCATATTGCCTCCTTGGACGACCCTAGATACTCCCCTATCTAGGAATATAAATTTAAGAGTTGATCGATTTTGCGTGTTACAACGACGTATTTAACAAACCGCGTATTTTCGCCTTCACTTTTTGGCGCCGTTGCCGGGGAGGCACGGCTTTGCATTAACTCATTTTCTCTTGCTTGAAGTGGATCTCATCCCCTTCTCTTTCTTTCTTCTGTGTGTGCAGGAACTACAGTGGGAAGGCGGGAATCTGGAAGAGAGAGCTCAAAGGTCCTTTTCTTCCCGCGAAAATTCAGGTTGGTTCCTCTTTCTGGTCACATAAATAATTAAAACTACCAAAAATATATTAAACTTGGCTTTCAGGACCCTAAACACTTAAATTAAGTGGAGTGGTGCATTTTAAAATCCATTGTTTGCTTGTATGCTTCTTTAACACCACTCCATTGCAAGTATTGGTGTTCTGTTTTTCGGGTCCAGATTTCTGTCCGGACTTGAAAAATCGATTACTAACACCCCAGGCCTTCTAAAATCATAAAATTTCATAGAGTGATTCCCAATTAGGTTAGGAACATCTGTTCCAAATTTCAAATCAATTGGATTTGTATTTAATTTTTAAAAATTCGTGGATTGCAGAGAGGTCATACCCTCTTATCTTCCTGTTTTGCTACTGTCCGCGAATTTTCAGAATTTTTATACTCATCCAATTTTTGGGAAATTGAGCTTGTTGGAATCCTTGTGAAATTTTATATATCATATAAAATCATAAAAATTTTCTGAGGTCGGTGGTAGTACTAAAAAGTTCATAATACCCACAGGTATTATTTCTGGACTTTGACACCAGTATAATTAAAAATTCAAAACAATTATCAAACGAATTCCTAAAATCTTACAAAAATCTTTTCTGGAATCCTTGTTTGATTTTATTCAAAGTAGTGGTGTTGTTTGACTTGTTTGGACCACTACTTAATTCTGAAAGCCTAAAAAATAACTCATTGGTAGTTAAATTTCTGTCTTAGGGATAATTGGCTTAGGGTTTCTTTCTTTCTCTTTTGAGGATTAATTCAAAGGAAATATACAATCACCCATACAACTTGTTTTCCTTTGATTGTGGGTTTTCAAACTTGTTTGAAAATTTAACTAAAGAAACCCTAAAATACATTCAATTAAATCAAATCCTAAAAGACAAAAATACAAAAAAAAAATTGTGTGACAACTTGATTTTCATTGGAGCCACTCTCCAATTCCTGCACACACACAAAAAAATCAAATAACAGGGCAACAACCCAATAAACGCCCTCCACATTCCGTGTGCACTATAGAATCCTAGACCTAATTAAAATTTGTAGCAACTTGACCCCTAAGGCTTTATCAACTTAGGCTTGCTATTTAGGTCTTAAGTTTTCTTTAGTTAGTACGAATTCTGTCATCTATATCTGGTGTTCAGGCTGAGGGGCCGTGTCAAACGACCAGGCGCGGGTTTGTACAAGCACCTGGGGTTTTCCCTGGGAAACGTTTGGGCCCAAACCTCCCCTTAAGCAACTTGGCTAGATTTGTTGATAGAACGGGTATTCACTATTGACTACTTATTTCCTATATAGACCAAGTCTTAGGTTATTATTAGGGAGTCACAATTAAGTTAGGTTTAGTTTTTGTTTGTTTGAATTGCACACTTTCTCTCATCTCTTTCTCTTCTCCTCCCCTCCCCGTTCTTCCATTTTATGCACGGGCGACGGTCTCAAAATCCGCACTTGGAAGGACCATTTGATTTCGCCCCCCACGTAAAAAGACCACTTTTTCTGTCTTCTCCTGAAAAAATGGAAACACAACAAAATAGGTCCACTGACCCTTCCAAGTCTACCTCTAACCCTACCTCTAACCCTAATTCTAACCCTTCCACCCAAAACCCAACCACCAGTAACTTCCCACACTTGGAGCTCCCCAATCTTGAGTTGCCCCACACACAACATCAAGACCCCCTACCTAATCTTTTAAAATTGATGGCCGATCAGATTAATAAATTAAATTCCAATCAACAAACATTGACTAGGAACATCCAAAACCTAGCCAATCCAAGGCCAAACCCACCACCCCGTCAGCAGCCTGTTGTTCCTCTGAAAGATTTCTATGATCCGTCTTATTATGAGGAACGACCAGGGGTGGTCATACCGGAGGGGGACTTTGAGATCAAGCCAGCCGTCCTGAACCTGATTAAACACTTTCATGGCCTTCCTAGGGAAGACCCTTTCAGCCACCTTGAAGAACTAACTCTTCTTGCACAGACAACCCGTTCCCGAAATGTGCAAGAAGACATATGGCTGATGTGGCCTTTTCCATTATCTCTTAAAGATAAGGCCGCTTATTGGTTCAGGACCATTGGCCGACCCATTACAACATGGCCTCAACTCAAGAGTGCCTTCCTCAAGAAATTCTTTCCCATAGGTCGTACCAATTCCTTACGAAGATCTATTACGACCTTTCACCAAAAATCTGGTGAAACTTTCCATGATTCTTGGGAAAGATTTCAAGACTTTTAAGAAGTTGCCCGCACCACGAGATTCCTTTATGGCAGCTCGTGCAAATCTTCTATCATGGATTAGAAGATCAAATCCGACAGTTTGTCGACGCCTCGTGTGGCGGCAACTTTTTAAATAAAGATGCAGAAAGTGCCTATGACCTGTTCGAAGAAATGAGTGAAAACTCATTTAATCAAGCTTCCATGAACACATTTTGCAGAACCCAAAACCCGCAGTTCGGTGTTCATGTAATAGGCACTCAATCTATCCCTGTCACCCAAGACGATCTTCAATTGATTGCTCAAAAACTCGACCAGATGCATATTAATCAAACGAAAATTGAGGAAAGACTAGCCACTTCAACTCAAGCTCCACACCCACATCTAACCCAACCTAGCTTTCCACAAAGAGAAAATTTGCACAATCTCAACACTACCCCTGCTGATTATTCTGAAGTTGCCCATGATTCACTGGGGAACTACAACTATCCAGATCTTAACCCCACTCAAAATATTTCTGCCATCCAGGAGCCCTTTAAAAATTCTTCCAATTGGAAAAATTACCCGAACTACTCCTGGAATAATCAAGTTTCCTCCCAACCATATCATTTTAATGGGTATGGGTCGAATCCAAACTTCCATCCTGGGCCATCCCAACAAGATATCAATGCTCAGATGCTGCGAACCCTGCAGGATATGCAAACAAAAATGACGGAAGTAACCCGCAACATCACAAATCTGAACAATCAGATTGGGGTTACTCCCACGCAAAGACCTGTAGGACATTTTCCGTCCCAACCCATACCCAACCCTAATCACCAAGGAAACCATTATATGGGCAGAAATCCACATTATCCACATCAGCCTCCTCCTAATCCACCACCTCAACAGCCGCCCAGGTTTCTGCAATCACAGGCCCCCCCACCTCCTCTAAATAATAATCCGACTGCACATGCAGTTACTTTGAGGAGTGGGAAAACCACCACTGACCCCGGGCCTTCACACGAACCTGGTAAGATACCTGTGCAAATTGACTCCCCACCTCCCCATCAGGAAGAAAAAGAAAAACAAAAATCTCAAGACAAGATTCCTGTCCCTTTCCCACAAGCTCTCTACCCCACCACCAACAAAAAAAAGAAATCTGAGCCCACTACAGAAGAACTCATGAAGCTATTTGGGCAAGTTCATATCAATATTCCTCTCCTAGATGCCATCAAATATATACCTGCCTATGCTAAATTTTTGAAGGATATTTGTACTCCTAAAAGGCAGGCTAAAAATCTAGGACAGGTGCATCTTTCAGAGACAGTAAGCTCTGTCATACAGAGTAAGCTGCCTCCTAAGATGAAAGATCCGGGGGCGCCTTTAATTTCTGTAATTATTGATGACACTACATTTAATCGCGCCCTCCTTGAACTTGGTGCCTCAGTTAATATTATTCCCACGAGTTTATTCGAAGAATTTCGGATCGGTGAATTAAAACCCGTCGAGGTTACCCTGCAATTAGCCGACCGATCTACAATCAAACCTCGTGGGATTATTGAGGATGTTTTAATCAAGGTCGAGAATTGTGTCTTCCCTGCAGACTTTCTGGTTCTTGACATTGAGGCACCTGAATCATTACTGGACTCCCCAATAATCCTTGGACGCCCCTTTTTGGCCACTGCAAAGGCAAATATCAATTGCCACACAGGAAAAATGGATATCAACTGTGTAGGCCAAACTATCACTTTAGATATTTTTAAATCCTCCAGGAGATTCCATGATGATAACTTCTTTGAGGACTCAGATACTGAAATTTCCAATATGGTGGAGGAGACAATGTTAATAGATACCCTTACCGACCACAATTTTTTTGAGGACTCTGATTCAGAATCAGTGGTCGGCGAAATCTGTGATCCGGAAACTTGTCTTGACCCCAAAATTATTCCTGATACCCCCCCTAACCCACCCACTATTCACGCACCTAACTTTTCCACACTAACTTCCCCCAATCCTCACCATTCCTTCCCTGACCCCTTTCTTGTGGACCTGCCACCAACCCTGCCCGAGTTTGGCACCCAACCTAAATTAAAACCATGGCCAGACTCGGGCCACACCTATCAATTTCCATCCAACTTTGATCCCAATATTATTTCTAATCAATTTTCTAGGGATCTAGAAGACGACACCTTTTTTGCGGGGATCCAAGTGTCCAATTATTTACATGATCTTACATCTTCCGTGCATACCTTCACGCCCGGCTGAATGGCGTAAAAGATAGCACTGGATGGGAGGTAACCCATCATTTTCTTGCTTTCCTTTTTTCTTCTTTTTCCAGGTTTTGTTCATCCTAAACCCGACCGTCATCACTAAGGTGATCCCTTTTCCCTCCTAATGCATGAGGACATGGCATATCTTAAGCATGGGGGGGTGTTTTTAAATTTTACGATCGATTTAGGATTTTCAAAACCTAAAAACATGCATTTCTGTTTAATTCCTGCTTGCATACCCAAAAAAAATAAAAATTAAAAAAAATGTTCAAAACTTTTTGAGGAAAAATTTTGAAATCGGGACTAAGGTCGAAAAATTCACTTTTGGTACAATGGGATTTAATCCTTAACAAACTAAGGATGAGGATATGGATCTGATCATTAGAATTCCAGGGTCTATTTTAGACAAGATCAGATATCTTTCTATAAAATTCCACCTGAACTCATAATAGTTCAGGTGACTTGATCCTATTTTGCAATATGGAAATTATTTGACTTAGCTTCTGATTCAAAAACTTGCATGTTTTAAGAAACTTCTTGTGTCACTCTTCACACACAAGCCAACACCTAAAAATAACTAAAAATTTGAAAAACTCCCTTGTTTGGACTTAGTGAAAGTCTGAAGCAGATCATTGGTTTGAGTTCCCACCGCTGAGAAGGAGGAAAATGCCTCCTTTAAGGACGCGATGTCAACATGTTACCACCTCGGCGTTGCTCCATATCTATATTTCATATCTTTAGACGGAGCATTAAAGCGCATTTTAGCAGCTCAAGTGTCTTGGACGGTGCTCTACCTATAGTGTCGGAGCAAGAGCTTGAGTTTGTTTGGAGCGCCCCTTTTCACCGCATCGTGTTCTGGGGTTGTGAGCTCCTGGGTGGTGTCATGGACAGTGCTATCTCGAAGTACTGGCGCCAGAGCCCCCTCGAGAAATGGTAACGGGAATGATGATCCCAACACATCTGTTGTAAGACTAAGCTAAAAATAAGCGTGGGGGAGAAAAAAAAAAAATATATATATATATATATAAATAAATTAACACGCCCTTATAAATGTTGGCTTTTCACAAGCACAGCCACAAGGTTTTAAAGGATTTTGCAAGTTGAGAATCAGATTCATGTGCCAAAAAAAAAAAAAAAATTCCTAAAAACAAACATTTCAAGTCATCTGAATTAACAAGGGGTTAATTTGAGAATTTTTTGGAAGATATATTGATCCCGTTCTATCTAATGGTTGAATCCAAAAACAAATTCCGATGTTTATCTTTAACAAATCCCGTACCTCCAGTGTTTTTAATCTACCAAGGTCCATTGATCTCTTTTTCTCCTCCAAAGTCAAAAAAATTAGATTTCCCAAAAATTCCGTTTTAAGTTTTGCTAAGAGACTAGCAAAAGATAAGCATGGGGGTGTGATAAACGCCAGTTTATCATCATTCTTATGCATTAAAACAAACCTAGCTCTTAGGATTTTACTCCGCAAACGGGTTTTTGGGCTGCATTTAGGCATAAATTAGGATAGCCATGCATTGCATTTTTTATTGTCGTTTTAATGAGTTTTTGTGAGTGTTAGGGATGTACAGATGCACAGATCCCTAAAACCCTAGCACTCAAGAAGGCAAATGGTGAAGGAGAAGCCCAGACTAGCTGGAACTCAGCCTAATCCAGCTCACCTCAGCTTGATCCAGCTCACCTCAGCTTGATCCAGCTCACCGCAGCTGGAACCTAGCTTACTTGAACTAGGGTTAGCTCATCCCAGCTCCATTCAGCTAATCTCAGCTGGATGGCAGCTCAAGAGAGTTCATCTTAGCTCACCCTAGCTCAAGTCAGCTCAGATCCAGCTCAACTTAGCTGAGTCTAGCTCATCTCAGCTCCCACTAGTTCACAGGGAGCTCTAGCTAGCTCAGCTGAGTTGACAGGAGTTCACCCCAGCTCAGATCCAGCTACATTCAGCTCCACTCAACTCCAGCCAGCTGAAGAAGAATTCATCTCAGCTCAGGAAGCTCAAGTCCAGCTCCCGGGGACTCAGGTTAGCTCAACTCAGTTGAGCTAAGCTACCTTAGCTGCCTTAACCAGCTTGATT
Organism: Thalassia testudinum; assembly: GCA_037157565.1. Lineage (NCBI taxonomy): Eukaryota > Viridiplantae > Streptophyta > Magnoliopsida > Alismatales > Hydrocharitaceae > Thalassia > Thalassia testudinum. The sequence continues at coordinate 101,060,182 of JAZHRO010000022.1, forward strand.
CTCCCCGGGAGCACCAGATCTAGCTCACCTCAGCTCATTTTGGTAGAAGCTAGCTCACTTTAGCTTGGCTTAGTAGCTAGCAAAGAACTAGCAAGCTAAGCCAGCTAGAGTAGCCCCATGCCAGCCTCTTCAGTAGCAGCCAGCTCCAGCTCCAGACTCTCCTCCTTAGCTCCTTCCTCCAAACCCTAGCTCCAACACTTTCTCCTCCACTCCACCTTTAGCTAAGCTAGCTTAGCTTATCTTAGCTTAGCTTAGCATAGCTAACAACCAGCTCCTTGGCCATTCATTACCTCCAAAATCAACCCTAGCTAGCTCCACCAACTCAAGCCTACCTAAGCTAGCTACTCTACTCAAGTTGGCGCCACCTCCTAGCCATCCCTTCACCCCATTATCTCCACCAAAAGACACTTCAAGTTGGCGCCAAAAACCACCCCTAACCACCTCTATATTGGCGCCACTTTCAGCCCCTTAAATCCACCCTACACCTACCCACATAAGCCATCCTAGCCATCCACATACCCCCCCTTCTAGAACCTTAAGGTGGCGCCACCTAATGACATTCTAGAATGCCCATTTTGGCGCCAACACCAAAGGGTGTCAACACCCATAACTACCCCTTGGTGCCCTTTAAGGTGGCGCCAACTCTCCTTGGCCATGGGATCTCCAACCACCTCCATCAACTCATCTTGGCCATCCATTTCAAAGGTCACCATAGCCCCCCTCCTATTCTATAAAAGGCCACCACCTACCACCATTTTTGGGCATCCTCCTTTAGTGTATTTTCTACCTACATCCACCTATACCTACACCCAAGGAGAAGGAGTAGAGAAGGAGATTAAAGGGGCACACCACCAGCCCTTTTGGTGCCTTCTTCTCCCCACTCTCTTCAACTTGGGCCACGCCAAGGAGGAGGACTCTTCCACTTCAAGGAGGACGGCCAGGCAAGGGATAAGGACTTAGGGTGGACGTCCACCCTTGGAGAGAAACTTTGGGCACGCCCCCTTAGGGCTTGCCTTGGAGGTCATCACCTTGGCGGAGTTCTGCAAGGAAGGAGTTGAAGGATTCTTTTCAAGCTTGGGAGCCACCAACCTTGGAGCAAGAAGCCCTCTTCTTCACCATCTATTTAGAGGATTTGTGTTTTCTTTTACTTCAATTATCAAGTAGTAGAAGCATTCCTCTACTATGCATTTTTGTTAAACACTTTATCACTTATCTAGTTGCCTTTTTCGCATATCTTGTTTGCATTTCTTTTTGCTTATTTTCAGCATTCTTCACTTCCTCTCCCTAATTATTCTAGGTCTCCACTTGCCTAGAGTGAGCTTAGGGAGAGGCTCTACTTGCGACTTTAGAGTTGTTTACTTAATTGGAAGTGTAAACACTTTTCCCGCCATCAGTTCTCATGTTGCCTTAGTTCAAAAATAAAGAAAAATGGTATATTGAAAATTACCAAAAAGAAAGTTGAGATATATTCCAAGCAAGAGAATCAATTTTGCAACCATATTGCCTCCTTGGACGACCCTAGATACTCCCCTATCTAGGAATATAAATTTAAGAGTTGATCGATTTTGCGCGTTACAACGACGTATTTAACAAACCGCGTATTTTCGCCTTCACCTGCTGTCGCCGAAGAAGATGATGCCCAGTGGGGGAGAACGGCGGCGACGACGGGGCTGAGGCGGCGTGCGCGGGTACTGCGCGACGCGGAGGGAAGTCAGGAAGCTAACTCTGCCACTGGTTTTGTGGCAGAGCGAAGAGGGAGGAGAGGGGGGCTCGCCGGAGATTGCTGGGACTTTTGGCCGGGCAGGAGGAGACGAATTGGGGGTGGACACTCGGCCAAATCAAGCTCGGGTCCTGCGGCAGGGTCTAGGGGGTGTTTTATAGGTGCTGGCCGCTCCTGTCAGCGCGTGGAGAGCGCGCAATTAGGTCTACCGGCTTGCCGGAGTTGGAAGGAAGGTGGATACCCAAATCTCTCGTGCGTTCGCACGAGAGATTGGATTCACACCAGCGATTGTAATTGGCTTTATAAGGAAGGGAATTCCTCAGAGAATCCTCCTTCCATTTCTGGGAGGGAATCTCTGAGGGATTAGAGAGCAATCCCTCTCCGAACCTCGCCGGAGCTCGGTTCTGCCCTAGCAATGGCGGCAGGACCGGTTTGCAAAGGAGGCGAAGAACCTAGGGGGTTCTCTGCAAAGGTATTCAAAAGATAGGGACCAATTTGTGATTTGGGTGTACTAAATTTCAAAGTAGGTCAAGATGACCTCTCCTTTGGTTCAAATTTTGGTACAAACCTAATTTGGACCTAAGGAATCCAATGGTGAAGTTGGATTTTAGGTTTGACCTCGTTTGACTGGAAATTTTGCGTAAAAACCCAAATTAGGTTAATTGAGGAGCTAGGACCCTGATCTAGGTCAGACTAGGTTCCAAAGGCCAAATTAAGTGTTCTAAACCCTAGAGGATGTTTTTCTATTATTTTTAGAGGGTTTACTTGATTTTTATTCTGACCGAAACCTTGTTAATTTAAGCGGGTATGTTTTAGGGTTACCAAGTGTCATTTAGTTCTTAGATTGCACATAAACCCATTTCTGATTGACTCAACCCTCTTTTTATCTTATTTATACCATTTGACCTATGTTTTGCCTCTGAGAAATCCCGTTTATGTACTGCAATGGTAAAATTACAGTTTTAACCTTTATTTCATGTTTTCTGCTCAAGGCACTTGTTCCTTCAGTTTGGCCTTCTTCCAGGTTATGTAGGAGCTTTTATCTTCTTTATTGGGTCAAAATGAGCTAGTTATGGCTCATGATGAGGCTCTCATCATAGCTCTACCACTGGTATTGTGGCAGAGCGATGAGATAGGTGAGGGAGAGTCGCCGAAAGCTCTGGCAGTCGGCCGGAGTCGGGAAGAGATGAATTGGAGGGAGGATTTCAGGCCAATCTAAGCTTGAAGGATGCGGCGAGGTGTGCCACTCCTTAAATAGGCAAGGGTTGGCTGCGATGCGCACGAGAGCAGCGGGAAAAGTCTCGCCGGAGGTATGGCAGACAGAGACCCATACCTCTCGTGCGTTCGCACGAGAGGTATGGCTGTCTTCAGGGCATGGGGGCCGGCCCATGCGGTAGGGGGCTTCGTAGGGAGCTCCCCTTTCAAATCTAGGGCCGGCTCCCTATGCATGCGCGGCGCCATCCTCCACGCAAAGTCGCTAGAGGTATGGACTGCACTGCGGGTGGCAAAAGGATTGGATTGAAGAAAACGATGAGAAAGTTGAGGGGGTAAATGCAAAAGTTTCAAAAAGTTAAGTGTCAGAAAGTAATTTTGAGGACCAAATTTCAAAGTGGGTCAAGATAACCTACCCTTGGGTTCAAATTTTGATATCAACCTTATTTGGACCTAAGAAATCCAATGGTGAAGTTGGATTTTAAGTTTTACCATGTTTGATAGGACATTTTGCGTAAAAACCTAAATTAGGTCAAAAATTGGTATGGACCTCAATCTAGGTCAAATTAGGTTCCAAAGGCCAAATTGAAGGTTATAAACCCTAGGGGATATTTTTTCATGAATTTTAGAGGGTTTAGTTGATTTTTATTTTTCCTGAAGCTTTGTGAATTAAAGTAGGTTTATTTTAGGGTTACAGAATGTCATGTAATTCCCAGATTTTGTTATAACCCTTTTCTGACAAACCATCCCACTTTTTCCTTTTTTAGGTTCACTTGACCTATGTCTAGACCCTTAGAAATCCTGTTCATGTGCTGCAATGGTAAAATTACTATTTTACCCCTTGTATCATGTTTTATTCTCAGATTAACAATTCATTGAATTAGGCCTTCCCTTAGGTTATGTAGGAGCTTTTGTTTACTTTATTAGGCTAAAATGTGCCAGTTAGGGTTCATGATGAGGTTCTCATCATAACCCCATGCTTAGCTTTTGCTAGTCCCTTAGCAAAATTTTAAGATTTTAACCTCTGTTCTAGACCATGAGTTCCTTTCACTAATTTTGATAGGTGCTTTTTCTTCTCTTTGTCTCTCTGATTAGGTCAGAATGCCAACTATGGACCTAAAGGTTCTATAGTACCAACCAAGATCCAGATTTGTCTAGCTTTAGCCTTGATCTTTAGCAAAAGATTTTTAAGGCCCGCAGGAACTACTCTAAGGTTTATTGGACTCTGCGGTTAAAGCACCCGTGCTTGAGACATTTTTAGCCTTCGTTCAGTTTGCTGTGTGTTTTGTAAGAGAGAGACAGAGGGTTTATTTGTTTGGAGAGTTTTCTCTCTTTTTTCTTTTTAATTCTAGCTTAGGATTGGTTTCTCAACATGGTATGTATCGGATTCCTCGTCCCCATCATCAATCCTCAAAGGTCCTTGGCAGTCGATGCTTTGAGATAGCACCGCGCATGGTAACCCCCAGAACCCTGGTTTTCGAGATAATCCCGCCCATGGCGTTCCGTGGCCGAATTCAGACCCTGGCGATTGCTTATATGCCCCCAGTAGGATATGTAAATATCCTAAGAGACAAGCACCGAGGAGACGATATGTTGTTACGCATCTTTGAGGGGAATTTCCCACCTCTCCGCGTCGGGAACTCGTCCAAATCAACTTGTGTTGATCGGCCGCTCCTAATATAAGTGACATTTTCATAACATTAGAAATGCTTCTGCGTGATTTTGATAATTATGCTCACTGAACCAGACTGTGTGTGAATTGGAGTGCTTAGGTTACCGAGTCCCATAATCCGAAGGTTAGTTAACGAGGCCGAATACTCCCTAAGCCTTAGAGCTAATACTTAAGCTTCTCATTTTCCTCAACCTCTTGAGGAATATCTAGATCTTAATGGGTACTACGAGTCTAGCCAAAAAGACCTAGGGTTAGCGTTCTGACTAATCTTTTTGTGTTCCTTTAACACTTTCTCTTTTCTTTTCTTTAATGTGGTCTAGAACTTTGGTTAATTCCTTAATTTCTTGCTAATGACTATCTCTTTCTTTTTCATTTTGTGCTCCTTTTTAGCATTTTGCTCTTTTCCTCCTCCTTTTGTAAAGAATTTCTTCCCTCCTCCAAATTTTTTTGTTCTTTTTCAATTTTTTTTAAATTTTTTGGTGTTTTTGACATATGTGATTTTTTTTATTAAAACCTTTCCTTGTTATGAGTTTTCATTGCACTTTCATACCCCCCTGCCTAAGATTTGCAATGTCCTCATTGTACATTAGGTGGATTTTTATTCAGCTTGGTTCATGCATTAGGACAGGTATTGGGTGAGTGGATGGGTCGAGGTGACTGTTGTGGACGATTTCTAATCTCAGGTACGAGTACCTGAGATGAAGTCGACTATCCTAAAGGATGAACCTAAAGTGCAAAGACATGTGAGAAAAGGTTTCCGATTTTCAAAAGAATGACGGGTTGCCTCCCATTAAGTGCTGAGTTTTACGCCATCGGCTGGGCGTAATGAGTTCAGGGAGAATGGAGGATAAATGATGACTCAGCCAAATCTGTATTGGTTACGTCAATGAGTGGTTTGAGTCTCTGACCGTTTACGATGAAGGGTTCAGAATTGTGGCTGAGCGGACTGAGCTCGACGGCTCCATTTCCAAAGATCTATCAGACAAGATATGGTCCGATCCACTTGGATCGTAGTTTTCCAGGGAACAATTTAAGTAGGGAACAATTTAAGTCGGGCATTGAAGAGTAGGTCCTTCTGACTAGGGTGAAAGATCTTTCTAGAAATGTGCTTGTCATGAAAGGCTTTAACCCGCTCTTTGTAGATTCGCGAGTTTTCATATGCATCGAGGCGTAATTCATCAATCTTGCTTATCTGAAGCTTTCTGTGGGTTCCAACCTTAGAAAGATCTCGATTGCAGTTTCGTACTGCCTAATAGGCTTTATGCTCCATTTCGATGGGAAGGTGACACGCCTTCCCGTACACCAGTTTAAAAGGAGACATGCCTAATTGGGTTTAATGGGCGGTCCTATAAGCCCACAGAGCTTCCGGAAGTCGGGATGACCAGTCCTTCCTGTCAGGTCGAATAGTAACCTGCAGGATTTTCTTGATCTCCTGATTTGATAGCTCAGCTAAACCATTAGTCTGGAGGTGATAAGGAGTAGAGATTCGGTGTGACACCCCATATTTGGTCATTAGTGACCTGAATTGAGCGTTGGTGAAATGGGTCCCTCCATCAGAAATGATTGTTCGAGGAATCCCGAACCGTGAGAAGATATTCTCGTGAATGAATTTGATAATAATCTTATGATCACTGGTTCAGGTCGGAATGGCTTCAATTCATTTGGACACGTAGTCAACGGCGAGTAAAATGTACTCGAAGACGTCCGAGATAGGGAAGGGGCCCATAAAATCAATCCCCCAAATGTCAAAAATCTCGCATACGAGAATCGGCTGTAAAGGCTGAAAGTTCCCTACCAGAAGGGGGTGACATAATAATTGCGGAAATAAAATATATAAAGCAATATCACAAAATAAGCAATCACAAAATGTGCACAAGTAATTTTTAGGTGGAAACCCAAACCGGGTGAAAACCACCACCTAACCCTCTCGAGTTAGGATTTTCCGATCAACCTAGTTGATCAAATCCACTAAACCGAATCACTTAAAACGAGGGTGATTCAACCTCAATACAACCACGCTACAAGTACGAGGGTAGCGTTCCTCAACCCCTTCTCTCCACGAGAAGGATTTTGTCCCACGAAGGAGACGGGAATTCGCAAAGCGAATACCCAACCAAATTACAAAGATAAAATAAAACAACAAACCTATAGAGCCAACAAAGTAATTAACCTAAGCTTCTATAGTATTTAGGAAACTCCCCTTTGCAAGGAGTGCGTCGACGATGACGCGGGTGCGTGAGCCACGCAACGGCGCAATGTCGCTCTCGTAGACAACGGCGGGAGAGCGGGTGCGCGAAGGGAATGATGCTCTCAAGATGGTGGAGCTTGAGCTTAGAGAGCAAGTGCTTCTTGGACACAAGAGAGTGGAAATACTTGATCTTAGTGTATCTTGGTCTCTCTAGGTGTATATCTTGTGTGTCTAAGTGTATCCAAGTGTATATCTTGTGTGTTTTTGTGTTGCAAAGGCTCCCCTCTATTTATAGAGGCCTTAGGAAGGCTTTGGAAGGCTTAAGAGAGGTTCTATAGCCGTTGGGTGCAAAGCCCAAGAGAATCAGGCCGAAATCAGGACAATGATTACATTTGACAGGGTTATCAGACGTCTAACTCTGGCATCAGACGTCTGGAAGGCCACTTTAAGACGTCTGATTCCAAGATCAGACGTCTGATTCTATGCGGGTTTCTCCCTGACTTGAATCAGATCTAAACAGGGTTTTTGCGCAAGTCCATCAGACGACATACAGGACGTCTGGAACTATGTCTGGATGTCTGGAAACCTACTTTTACTGTGGGAATTGATTTCCAAACGTTGCAACGGCTAGAAAATCTCTGAGAAGAGATTTTGGGTCAGCCGAGGCAAAACGGTCAATTATCAGACGTCTGGGAAGACCTATGGACGTCTGATAAGGCTCTAACGGTCATATACTGCCGTGCTTGCTAAGTTAGCCAACGGTCCACTATCTGGACGTCTGGCAAGTCCATCAGACGTCCTCTAAGACGTCTGTACTAAGGTCTGGACGTCTGATTTCATCAGACAGAAAACTAAGTCCAGCCTAAAAGGTTATCAGACGTCTGAAACAACAGTCAGACGTCTTAAAATACTTTATCAGACGTCTGATTTTTGGATTAGACGTCTGGAAATGCTGTTTGAGCCCTATATTGGTTTTCTAAGTATTCTACAGAAAACCTAAGTATCCTAGGGTTGTGCAAGTGTTCCTAGGACTACTTTTAGGGTACTTTGAGGCTCTTTAACATAATGTTCTAAGGAATCAAAAAGAGCAAGAAAATAAAGATAAAAGTACATGAAAGGATTAAAAAGAATCTATCCTATTCTTCTTGTCTTCTATCTTCAATCTGTCGCTCCACGCGAACCTCCTCTGTTTTCCGTCAAGCTCCTCCAATCCGTCCTGGATGCGAGCTTGAACTCCGTCTAAACACGTCCACATTTGCAATTGACCTGAAATCTAGGACTCAAATTGCAAATGTTAAATAACACGTGTTTTGTTATCATCAAAACAAATGATCGTGGTGCTCTAGCACCAACAATGGCATCACGTCGCGATGGCTCATGTTGCCTAGAGTTTGGCAACGGCTGCATGCTTTACAGTGATTGTATGCGTCCTTGAAGATAGTGGGCCAGTAAAAGCCACACTAGAGGATTTTCGATGCGATTTTATAACTAGAAAAATGGCCACCCCATGCTTGGTCATGGCAGAAAGGGAGTATGTCATTGATTTCGACCTCCGGGACACATAGCCGGATAATTTGGTCAGCACCTATGCAGAATAAGTACGGGTCTTCCCAAATGTAATACTTGGCATTGGAGAGCAATTTGTCTTTCTTGGCCTTCGGCCAATCAGACGGTATCTGATGTGATACCAAATAGTTTACTATATCAGCAAACCATGGAAGCCCTGTACCAATAGTCAAAAGGTGCTCATCAGGAAAATGCTCCGTGATGGGTCCAGAAGGGTCGATGATCTCAGAAGGAAGGCAGGACAACTGGTCAGCTGCCACGTTCTATCTTCCCGCTTTGTCATGAATCTCGAGGTGAAATTCTTACAACAGCAAGATCCATCGGATTAATCGAGGTTTCGCATCCTTCTTCGCAACGAGATGCCTCACAGCTGTGTGATCCGAGTAAATTATAACGTGGGAACCCAGGAGATAAGACCTGAATTTTTTAAGGGCAAAAACTACAGCTAGTAGCTCTTTCTTCGTAACCGTGTAGTTACTGGTGGCTCATTAGCAACCAGTATGTATATTTGTTTTTATTACTCGAAAATAGAAAATTTCCGAGGTCGAACTCAGGGAGCAACACTTGATTTTAGAAACATACAAAATCACAATTTACAATATAGATATATACTGTTTTACAAAAAATAATAAAAGAAAGGAAAACTTGTTCTTCTTTTCTTCTCTCTTTCTTTCTCTCTCCAGACGTCTAACTCCAGGGTAAGACGACTTAAACTTCCACTTGCTACAGTGCTTCTTCTGCTGGTTCTTCTTCCTCTTGACTTCTTCTTCTCTCCTTCTCTTTGGCTTCTCTATCTCTTCTTCTTATGTTGCAACTCCTCTTTGGCTTCTTCTTTCTTTTCTTCAGCCGCATCTTTTCTTCTTCTCTCTGCTGCACTCTCTCTTCCTTCTTCTTCAACTTCTGCTCCTCTGTGCGGCTAAGTCTTGCTTCCTTCTCTTGCTACGCTTCTTCCTCCCTTAGCGTCCTTTTCCTGCACAAGCACCACACAACAAAACCTATTCCCCTACCCTTCCTGCGTGTCTCTCTCTCTGTGTATTTCTCTTCAGTATGCTCTCCCAGAGCTGGGTTATCGGGTCGGTCGCGTGCCCGGGTCCAGGCGCACCGGCGTGGGTGTGGTGCATGAGGAGTGCACGGAGGGGCTAATCGGATTCGGGTGTCAGGTCCGTGGGTTATGTCACAGACGAGGCATGATAGGTGAGGCGAGGGACCTCACCCCAGTGAATTCGAGGCAAACAGCAGAGAGCACAAAATCCACTTAAACCGCTCGAAAATGTTACGACTTTCCGAGGTGGGACTAAAAGTCCCACCCGCCTCTGCTGACACCTGCAGGAGAGTGACTTCACAATCGACGTAGCTGTAGGCCTCGCGGCACTTGCTACTAGGCTGGGCTCACTCTCGCCCTCAATCCATGCAGTCCGGAAGCCTGGGACATGACGCTTGTGGCCTGGAGCTGGAGAACAAGCGAGCTTGAGCCGTTGCTAATGGCGGATGGGAGCTCGACCCTGCACGACACAAAAGGAGCCTTGAGGCTCTATCAGACCACAGGAGGACCTTCGCCGTATCACGGCGAAGGTGAGGCGGTAGGTGGCAGGACGCAAGGTGGCCTAGGCGTGTGTGCCTAGGTTGCTCTGTGGCCGGATTTATGGGTTAGGTTGGGGGAAGCATGGAGTGCATGTGGCGACCTGTGGATGGGTGGAAGATGTTCAGTGGACTGTGGCGGTGGTTGTGAGGTTGGTGGCGAGACGTGTGGAGGTGTGGAGTGATGGATTCATCTCGCCGGAGGTTGGCCAGAGATGGGAATGATGGCGGTGGACAGTGGTAGTCGAGGGATAATTCATGAAATAGATTGAGGGGAATTGAAGAGGGGATAGCAACGAGTGATTTTAACCTAACTAAGTGGACGAATTGGGGAGAGATGGCGACTGGCAGTACTTGCTGTCGCCGGAGAAGACGGTGTCCAGTGGAGGGAGACGGCGGCGATGACGGGGCTAAGGATGCTCGCACGGGTGTTGCGCGTTGCGGAGGAGGATGGTGAGTGATCGTGTCGATCTTTCGCTTTTAAGTCGTTTGTAGTTTAATGTGGTGGAAAAATCGACTAATCAATTTTTAATAAGAAATAACCACTCGCAGAGGAGCGGGTCGTTTCCACAGGGAGGCAATAACGTATTAAAATTCGCGCCACTTAAAAATGTTTGTTCGGAGTCAATTTGGACAAGAACCAAGCCAAGATTGCCTTTAGATTAAGGTTTAAGCAAGAAATAATGCTGAAATGGCAATTATGATAAACTACAGGATATTTTCCGCAATGCAGACTGAATAGAATATGAATAAAATCTGGCAATGGCAGAAAATGTAAATTTTAATCAATGCTTTACTGTAGCAAAACAGGGGAATTCTTCCCCGTTGTCTTGCGCGACGAGGAGCCGATGGCTGGGCGCGGGAAGCTCGGCGGAGGTCCCTTGGATCAAGGGCTTCGAATCGGTGGTGACGGCGAGTCGCGCGGCGGCCGGAGGTGGCCGGACGAGCTCCGGCGGAGGTGCTGCAGGCGGTTGTGCGTGGGCGCGCGGAAGGTCTGCGGAAGGCGCTGGCGCGCGGAGGCGTGGCTGCGGTGGTCTGCAGGCGGGCGCTGGCGCGCGGAGGCGTGGCTGCGGTGGTAGCTGCAGAGGTCGGTTGCTGGCGGTTCTGCAGGTGGCTGTGCGTGGGCGCGCGGAAGGTCTGCGGAGGGCGCTGGCGCGCGGTGGTCTGCAGGCGGGCGCTGGCGCGCGGAGGCGTGGCTGCGGTGGTAGCTGCAGAGGTCGGTTGCTGGCGGTTCTGCAGGTGGCTGTGCGTGGGCGCGCGGAAGGTCTGCGGAGGGCGCTGGCGCGCGGTGGTCTGCAGGCGGGCGCTGGCGTGTGCGGTGGAAGCTGCAGAGGGGGCGCTTGCGCGGTGGAAGCTGCAGGCGGGGCGCTTGCGCGGTGGAAGCTGCAGGCGGCTGTTGGAGGATGCTGCAGGTTGGTCTGCAGGCGTTGGAGGAGAGCGCGGGCTAATCTGCAGGCGTGCGCAGGTCAGCAGCCAGTGAGCGGTGGAGGGCGCAGAGGTCGGTTGCTGGCGGTTCTGCAGACACAGTGGTGAACGGCGTGGACTGCAGGCGGTTGTGCGTGTTTGAGCTGAAGGTTGACGGACGTGGGTGCGCTGAAGGTTCTGCAGGTGCGGGAAGGGGTCTGCAGGCGACTTCAGGCGTGTGCGGTGAAGTGAGCGGGTAACTTCAGACGTCTGGGAAATTTCCCAGACGTCTTAAGTTACTGAGAGGGTGGCTGATCAGTAGGTTGGTGACGGTGGTCGGCGACGACGGCGAGGGAGTTGCACGCTAAGGTGCTCACGGTAATGCGGGCGAGCTCCGGATGGCGGTGTGGCCTGTCACACCACACGCCCACGGTGGTGGAGACTCGCCGCCACGGTAGAGGCCGGCAGTGTGGAGTGGAAGAGAGAGGATCTCTCTGCACAGTGGTGGGTCGGTGGCGGAGGCCTCCCGAGCTCGGCTGCCTCCGTGCTCCTTTTGTAGTGTCTTGAACAATTTTGAAATCAACCGCCGACCAGATCCACCGTATCCGCTCCCCCTTGAATGGCTTTCACTGCATCACGCGGGCGTTGGAGCGGCAGCCAGCCGTTCTGAAAGAAGACGAATAAAGAAAATATTATTAAAATATTAGGGTTATTTATGTATAGACCCTCAACTTCTATGTTAATAAAAACAATATACATAATTGGTTATCTAATTAGATGAATGATATTCTAAGCTAATTCTAAATGCACTTAAGATATGAATGCAATGTATGGATTATGTAATTAGATTAAAACTATGAATTAATCTATTTACATCCTAATTTATACTAAATAAATGTTAGAATTAACCTAATGTGTAGGCACTTAAATACTTAAATAGCCCACAACTATGGGCTAATCAAATACCCCCATGCCTAGTTTTTGCTAGTCCCTAGCAAAATTAAGCGAAACCTAGCACTCTAAGTAGACTAGTCAACTCACTTAGTCTTCCTTCAGAAGCATATTAAGTTCAGGTTCTAAACCCAAGGTTCATAAGTAGTTGCTAAGTTACAGACTAGGTCGGCTAAAGACGAGTTGCCAGCACAAGTTTCCCTGATTTCTGACTCTACCTTAAAGTTTATTGATCCCTGAGATTAAAGCATCCGTGCTTGTGCATTGGTCTGAGTTATTTGAGTTAAAGGAATTTTTTTTTTTTTTTTTAATATATATACTTTTTTTTTGTTTGATTCTTCTAAGTCTAACCTCAGATCAGCTATCAACACAGTCTGTGTCGGATTCATTGTCCCCATTACCATACCTCGAAGGGTGCCTGGCTTTCGATGCTTCGAGATAGCACCGCCCATAACGACCCCAAGAACTCCTGGCAATCGACACTTCGAGATAGTATCGCCCATGGATTTCTTAAGCGAATTCAGGCCTATGGCAATCGGCACTTCGAGATAGGGCCGCCCATGGTACCTGAACCGCGCAATGCGCTTACATGCCCCCAGTAGGATGGATATCCTAAGAGACAAGCGCCGAGGAGGTAATATGTTACCATCGCATCCTCAAGGTGAGTATATACTCGACCTCTCCTGCGGCGGGAACTCTTCCAATCAAAATATGTTTTCAAGCCTTTCTTAAGTCAAAACTAAGAGAACCAAATCTCTTTTCAGAAATTAAGTTAATTACCAGACCAAGTGTGAACAATTTGGATGCTTGGGTTACAAGGACCTGTAAACCAAAAGGTAGAATAAGACTCCAGGTACTACCCCACCTTTTAACTCAAACCCTAGCTTCCCTTCCTCAACCTCTTGAAGAATGGTCCGCAACTTAACTCCTACTTAAGTTTTTAAGTCCACAAAGGACCCTAAAGGTCTAAATCTAGTAGCTTATTTAGCTTCTAAAGTTTGACCCTAGAATTAATTTAGTCTACGCTAGAGTTCTGATTTGCTTAAGAATGCAGGACTTAGCCAGTTAAGCTCAAAACTTTTTTTTTTTTTTTTTATATGTACAAATGTATGCAATTATGCTATGTATATCCCCAAGTACACCCCCCCATGCCTAAAATCTACAATGTCCTCATTGCATAGAAGGATATTACCTGGGTCAAAGCTGGGCTGAATAGCCGAAGAACCTGCAAATCAGGTTCAAGAATTGCAGAAATAGGCCCTAAAAATGAGGAAAGCAAAGTTGGCCTAGAAAATAGGTAACCTAGGATGTTGGCGAGCTGATGATGAATCCCGATAGCAAATGCTCGCCCAACTAAAATGGGAATGAAATCTTCCCAGGTCACCAGAAGAGGTTCTAAAGGATAAACAGTTAAAATAACCTCCAAAGGGGTAGGGGTAGGATGACAAGGATCCTCCAAAAAGAATGGGGAAGGAATGGTATAGAGATAAACCCCCAGGGTAATGGACTGACTAAAGAAATCATCAATCCATACCCGATACTCCATTACAGAAAATATTGGTCTGTTAAGCCCCCTAGTCAGAACAAAACTGAGCAATTCTCTAAGGTAAGGATCGTCTAGGGTGTCCAAGTTACGAGGTTGTGGGATGGCCATAAGATCTAGATTGGGTTTAATCAGCTTGGTGTCCATCCCAAACACTCTTTCTAAATCCTCAATTTCATCCCTAGCATTCCTTGCACCATCACGTGGATCTTCCTGCTCTTCATCAGGAGTCACAATTTCGCTTTCAGTTATAAGAGAATCAGAGGGTGACTTCGAAGTGAATGAAGGCAGGTTGGAAGCAACAGATCTAGGGATTATCCTATTAATGTCATCCCCGGGTTTTTGTTCTTTACTCACATCTTCCCCGGAGTCTATATGTGAATCCACATAAATCTTAGAAATTGCTTCCAAATTTTCCATCATTTTATCATGAGGAGAAATATCATCAATGGGTGTGCCAAGGAAACCTAATTTGGTCAAATTTGTGACATCCTCAGGGGCTAACTCTTCAAATAAGACATAATCACCCTTAGTGTCACTCCAAATCTTGAATGTAGGTTCCTCATATAATTCGTCTTCCTCCTCATCACACAATTCAGCATGTACCCGAGGTCTCGAATCATTTAATATCTCAGCAGATCCCCTAGGGTGCTCTATCTGAGGTAAATTATTTACATTGGTTACATCAGACTCCTCAGATAGGTCAATTTCTTTAGGGTTAGGTTCCCTAAGGGTGGGTTTGAGTTCCATATCATGATCAGAAGGGAGGGTAGGATTAACAACTTGACTTTGACCCACTTCATCAAATGTCACGAAAATACTATCATCTGGGTCGAGGTCTTCCAATGGCACCATCATTCCCTTCTTTTGACTCCAATATAATTCAGGTGGATACTCAACCTTATCATCATCTTCCTCGGGTTGCCACCTTTCTTCATCCAATGCATAGCTACTTTCATGTGTATTTTCCTCCCACCTAAAGTGTAGATCTCTCAAGGAAGTGTCATCTAATGGGGAGGTTTCAAAATCGATCCTCGAAAAGTAGCTATTCTCCCCAGAATTTCCCTTCAACTTAAAGTGTAGCTTTCCCACGGGAGATGCATCTATTGTAGAGGGGTGTACGTCATTGTCAATGGGGCAGATTGGGTGGCTAATTTCATCTCTTTCTTGTTGGCCTGCTCTCAAAGATTCTCCTAACAATTCACTCATTTCATTTTGCATTTTCTGTATTTCCATCTTCAAAGAGGAGAGGTCATTTTTATCATAAGAGAAGTCAGGCTCAGGCTTATAGTACCCAGGAGTGTTTGTCCAACCATTATAAGTTTTCAGGGAGGGTGGGTTGGGTATTTCTTTGGTATGTGGGATATTGGGCAAAGCAAATCCCGCTCCTGAGTTCTGCTCACTAATTTGGGGCTTAACTAGGCCAATACTCCTATAATAGGAGTAAAACGGATCCCAATGATTGTCATTATGTCCATCAAGGAATGGACCATCTCGGCGTCTGGGATCGAAGGATGCAGAGTGAGGGTGAGGGTGTGGGCAAGATGTGAAAGGATGAAAATCAATGTGGTCCATCCTAACTCACACTTCAATCAGAATTCCCCAAGCAAGACACAATTCAAAAAGGACCTTTTAGGTCTTTCCCAATTTAGGCTTTTGATTTTAAGTCAGATTGCAGGTGACAATACAATTTGTTCAATCAATTTACGCGCCTATTGTCGACCTACGGCTCGCCTAAAAAGACCTAGTTGGAGCTTAGGTGTTCTTCCCTAAATCTCAAATGGTCAAGTAAATCCAAAGACGGAAGATCGAGGGATGCAAGTAGGCCTAAGCCTTCCTTTGAAGCTGTGCTTTCGCGGTGCTCCTCAACTACCCCCAAAAATCCGTGACAGGGTATCCCCCTCTTTGGATTTACAAAACCTTTGATCTCAAGTTCCGAACACTTCAGAATCCAACGAAAGGAGGGCTCTTGTCCTAGTATTTCCAAACCTAAGGAGTGTCTAGAAGCGTGTCGTGGTGCAAGTGAAATAAGTGTGCATACACCGTAAAAGATTTTAAACTTTGAATCGCACGCCAAGTTTGAAAATGAAATCCTTGGTTTTTAAAATTTCCTTCCTTTAATTAGTCCTTTTTCTAAAAAAAAATGTGACCACTTGTTAGATTTATTCAGTACAGATTAGGTGGTCTTTGCATTAAATCCCAAATGCAATGCGTGATCAAAAATAGGATGCAAAGTAAGAGAATGCGTACCTTGCCTCCAGCGATCTTCGATGCAAAAATGCACGCAATGCAGAAAAGCAAATCTAGAGGCTGCTCATACAGACCTAAATGGTTCGTCCTAGGGCGTGCAGCTTCTAGCAGGCAGCTCGTTTTTTTTTCTTTTTCTATTTTTTTTTTTAGAACTACTTATGCACAAGCAAATAAAAGAAATAATAATAAAAAAAAAAATAAACCTAAATCTAAAGAAAAGGGAACAGGCTCCCAAAAATTACCCAACACGGGTCCAAAATAAAATCAGGGAACAAACCCTCAAAATATGCCCCAGAACAAGGGTTTCAAACTAACTGTAATGAAAAAATTAAGTCTTCAGTCTTAATTCTATTCTAATTAAATTAGCGATTAAATACAGTGGTGTCCGTCGCGTCCTCGTCCTTCTCCTCCTTTCAAAATTGCTTGTCCACTTCTCGTCTGGCAACGTCAAGGGTCGCCTCTCACAGTGGCTGATTCTTGCACAAAATTTCTCGCACAGAAAAGAAAATAATAGATGGTCAAATCTCTGTGCAATTGACAAATAATGAAGATAAAATTAGGCGAAATTATTGCGTCTGTTGCCTCCCCGGCAACGGCGCCATTTGATCGTGTCGATCTTTCGCTTTTAAGTCGTTTGTAGTTTAATGTGGTGGAAAAATCGACTAATCAATTTTTAATAAGAAATAACCACTCGCAGAGGAGCGGGTCGTTTCCACAGGGAGGCAATAACGTATTAAAATTCGCGCCACTTAAAAATGTTTGTTCGGAGTCAATTTGGACAAGAACCAAGCCAAGATTGCCTTTAGATTAAGGTTTAAGCAAGAAATAATGCTGAAATGGCAATTATGATAAACTACAGGATATTTTCCGCAATGCAGACGGAATAGAATATGAATAAAATCTGGCAATGGCAGAAAATGTAAATTTTAATCAATGCTTTACTGTAGCAAAACAGGGGAATTCTTCCCCGTTGTCTTGCGCGACGAGGAGCCGATGGCTGGGCGCGGGAAGCTCGGCGGAGGTCCCTTGGATCAAGGGCTTCGAATCGGTGGTGACGGCGAGTCGCGCGGCGGCCGGAGGTGGCCGGACGAGCTCCGGCGGAGGTGCTGCAGGCGGTTGTGCGTGGGCGCGCGGAAGGTCTGCGGAAGGCGCTGGCGCGCGGAGGCGTGGCTGCGGTGGTCTGCAGGCGGGCGCTGGCGCGCGGAGGCGTGGCTGCGGTGGTAGCTGCAGAGGTCGGTTGCTGGCGGTTCTGCAGGTGGCTGTGCGTGGGCGCGCGGAAGGTCTGCGGAGGGCGCTGGCGCGCGGTGGTCTGCAGGCGGGCGCTGGCGCGCGGAGGCGTGGCTGCGGTGGTAGCTGCAGAGGTCGGTTGCTGGCGGTTCTGCAGGTGGCTGTGCGTGGGCGCGCGGAAGGTCTGCGGAGGGTGCTGGCGCGCGGTGGTCTGCAGGCGGGCGCTGGCGTGTGCGGTGGAAGCTGCAGAGGGGGCGCTTGCGCGGTGGAAGCTGCAGGCGGGGCGCTTGCGCGGTGGAAGCTGCAGGCGGCTGTTGGAGGATGCTGCAGGCTGGTCTGCAGGCGTTGGAGGAGAGCGCGGGCTGATCTGCAGGCGTGCGCAGGTCAGCAGCCAGTGAGCGGTGGAGGGCGCAGAGGTTGGTTGCTGGCGGTTCTGCAGACACAGTGGTGAACGGCGTGGACTGCAGGCGGTTGTGCGTGTTTGAGCTGAAGGTTGACGGACGTGGGTGCGCTGAAGGTTCTGCAGGTGCGGGAAGGGGTCTGCAGGCGACTTCAGGCGTGTGCGGTGAAGTGAGCGGGTAACTTCAGACGTCTGGGAAATTTCCCAGACGTCTTAAGTTACTGAGAGGGTGGCTGATCAGTAGGTTGGTGACGGTGGTCGGCGACGACGGCGAGGGAGTTGCACGCTAAGGTGCTCACGGTAATGCGGGCGAGCTCCGGATGGCGGTGTGGCCTGTCACACCACACGCCCACGGTGGTGGAGGCTCGCCGCCACGGTAGAGGCCGGCAGTGTGGAGTGGAAGAGAGAGGATCTCTCTGCACAGTGGTGGGTCGGTGGCGGAGGCCTCCCGAGCTCGGCTGCCTCCGTGCTCCTTTTGTAGTGTCTTGAACAATTTTGAAATCAACCGCCGACCAGATCCACCGTATCCGCTCCCCCTTGAATGGCTTTCACTGCATCACGCGGGCGTTGGAGCGGCAGCCAGCCGTTCTGAAAGAAGACGAATAAAGAAAATATTATTAAAATATTAGGGTTATTTATGTATAGACCCTCAACTTCTATGTTAATAAAAACAATATACATAATTGGTTATCTAATTAGATGAATGATATTCTAAGCTAATTCTAAATGCACTTAAGATATGAATGCAATGTATGGATTATGTAATTAGATTAAAACTATGAATTAATCTATTTACATCCTAATTTATACTAAATAAATGTTAGAATTAACCTAATGTGTAGGCACTTAAATACTTAAATAGCCCACAACTATGGGCTAATCAAATACCCCCATGCCTAGTTTTTGCTAGTCCCTAGCAAAATTAAGCGAAACCTAGCACTCTAAGTAGACTAGTCAACTCACTTAGTCTTCCTTCAGAAGCATATTAAGTTCAGGTTCTAAACCCAAGGTTCATAAGTAGTTGCTAAGTTACAGACTAGGTCGGCTAAAGACGAGTTGCCAGCACAAGTTTCCCTGATTTCTGACTCTACCTTAAAGTTTATTGATCCCTGAGATTAAAGCATCCGTGCTTGTGCATTGGTCTGAGTTATTTGAGTTAAAGGAATTTTTTTTTTTTTTTTTAATATATATACTTTTTTTTTGTTTGATTCTTCTAAGTCTAACCTCAGATCAGCTATCAACACAGTCTGTGTCGGATTCATTGTCCCCATTACCATACCTCGAAGGGTGCCTGGCTTTCGATGCTTCGAGATAGCACCGCCCATAACGACCCCAAGAACTCCTGGCAATCGACACTTCGAGATAGTATCGCCCATGGATTTCTTAAGCGAATTCAGGCCTATGGCAATCGGCACTTCGAGATAGGGCCGCCCATGGTACCTGAACCGCGCAATGCGCTTACATGCCCCCAGTAGGATGGATATCCTAAGAGACAAGCGCCGAGGAGGTAATATGTTACCATCGCATCCTCAAGGTGAGTATATACTCGACCTCTCCTGCGGCGGGAACTCTTCCAATCAAAATATGTTTTCAAGCCTTTCTTAAGTCAAAACTAAGAGAACCAAATCTCTTTTCAGAAATTAAGTTAATTACCAGACCAAGTGTGAACAATTTGGATGCTTGGGTTACAAGGACCTGTAAACCAAAAGGTAGAATAAGACTCCAGGTACTACCCCACCTTTTAACTCAAACCCTAGCTTCCCTTCCTCAACCTCTTGAAGAATGGTCCGCAACTTAACTCCTACTTAAGTTTTTAAGTCCACAAAGGACCCTAAAGGTCTAAATCTAGTAGCTTATTTAGCTTCTAAAGTTTGACCCTAGAATTAATTTAGTCTACGCTAGAGTTCTGATTTGCTTAAGAATGCAGGACTTAGCCAGTTAAGCTCAAAACTTTTTTTTTTTTTTTTTATATGTACAAATGTATGCAATTATGCTATGTATATCCCCAAGTACACCCCCCCATGCCTAAAATCTACAATGTCCTCATTGCATAGAAGGATATTACCTGGGTCAAAGCTGGGCTGAATAGCCGAAGAACCTGCAAATCAGGTTCAAGAATTGCAGAAATAGGCCCTAAAAATGAGGAAAGCAAAGTTGGCCTAGAAAATAGGTAACCTAGGATGTTGGCGAGCTGATGATGAATCCCGATAGCAAATGCTCGCCCAACTAAAATGGGAATGAAATCTTCCCAGGTCACCAGAAGAGGTTCTAAAGGATAAACAGTTAAAATAACCTCCAAAGGGGTAGGGGTAGGATGACAAGGATCCTCCAAAAAGAATGGGGAAGGAATGGTATAGAGATAAACCCCCAGGGTAATGGACTGACTAAAGAAATCATCAATCCATACCCGATACTCCATTACAGAAAATATTGGTCTGTTAAGCCCCCTAGTCAGAACAAAACTGAGCAATTCTCTAAGGCAAGGATCGTCTAGGGTGTCCAAGTTACGAGGTTGTGGGATGGCCATAAGATCTAGATTGGGTTTAATCAGCTTGGTGTCCATCCCAAACACTCTTTCTAAATCCTCAATTTCATCCCTAGCATTCCTTGCACCATCACGTGGATCTTCCTGCTCTTCATCAGGAGTCACAATTTCGCTTTCAGTTATAAGAGAATCAGAGGGTGACTTCGAAGTGAATGAAGGCAGGTTGGAAGCAACAGATCTAGGGATTATCCTATTAATGTCATCCCCGGGTTTTTGTTCTTTACTCACATCTTCCCCGGAGTCTATATGTGAATCCACATAAATCTTAGAAATTGCTTCCAAATTTTCCATCATTTTATCATGAGGAGAAATATCATCAATGGGTGTGCCAAGGAAACCTAATTTGGTCAAATTTGTGACATCCTCAGGGGCTAACTCTTCAAATAAGACATAATCACCCTTAGTGTCACTCCAAATCTTGAATGTAGGTTCCTCATATAATTCGTCTTCCTCCTCATCACACAATTCAGCATGTACCCGAGGTCTCGAATCATTTAATATCTCAGCAGATCCCCTAGGGTGCTCTATCTGAGGTAAATTATTTACATTGGTTACATCAGACTCCTCAGATAGGTCAATTTCTTTAGGGTTAGGTTCCCTAAGGGTGGGTTTGAGTTCCATATCATGATCAGAAGGGAGGGTAGGATTAACAACTTGACTTTGACCCACTTCATCAAATGTCACGAAAATACTATCATCTGGGTCGAGGTCTTCCAATGGCACCATCATTCCCTTCTTTTGACTCTAATATAATTCAGGTGGATACTCAACCTTATCATCATCTTCCTCGGGTTGCCACCTTTCTTCATCCAATGCATAGCTACTTTCATGTGTATTTTCCTCCCACCTAAAGTGTAGATCTCTCAAGGAAGTGTCATCTAATGGGGAGGTTTCAAAATCGATCCTCGAAAAGTAGCTATTCTCCCCAGAATTTCCCTTCAACTTAAAGTGTAGCTTTCCCACGGGAGATGCATCTATTGTAGAGGGGTGTACGTCATTGTCAATGGGGCAGATTGGGTGGCTAATTTCATCTCTTTCTTGTTGGCCTGCTCTCAAAGATTCTCCTAACAATTCACTCATTTCATTTTGCATTTTCTGTATTTCCATCTTCAAAGAGGAGAGGTCATTTTTATCATAAGAGAAGTCAGGCTCAGGCTTATAGTACCCAGGAGTGTTTGTCCAACCATTATAAGTTTTCAGGGAGGGTGGGTTGGGTATTTCTTTGGTATGTGGGATATTGGGCAAAGCAAATCCCGCTCCTGAGTTCTGCTCACTAATTTGGGGCTTAACTAGGCCAATACTCCTATAATAGGAGTAAAACGGATCCCAATGATTGTCATTATGTCCATCAAGGAATGGACCATCTCGGCGTCTGGGATCGAAGGATGCAGAGTGAGGGTGAGGGTGTGGGCAAGATGTGAAAGGATGAAAATCAATGTGGTCCATCCTAACTCACACTTCAATCAGAATTCCCCAAGCAAGACACAATTCAAAAAGGACCTTTTAGGTCTTTCCCAATTTAGGCTTTTGATTTTAAGTCAGATTGCAGGTGACAATACAATTTGTTCAATCAATTTACGCGCCTATTGTCGACCTACGGCTCGCCTAAAAAGACCTAGTTGGAGCTTAGGTGTTCTTCCCTAAATCTCAAATGGTCAAGTAAATCCAAAGACGGAAGATCGAGGGATGCAAGTAGGCCTAAGCCTTCCTTTGAAGCTGTGCTTTCGCGGTGCTCCTCAACTACCCCCAAAAATCCGTGACAGGGTATCCCCCTCTTTGGATTTACAAAACCTTTGATCTCAAGTTCCGAACACTTCAGAATCCAACGAAAGGAGGGCTCTTGTCCTAGTATTTCCAAACCTAAGGAGTGTCTAGAAGCGTGTCGTGGTGCAAGTGAAATAAGTGTGCATACACCGTAAAAGATTTTAAACTTTGAATCGCACGCCAAGTTTGAAAATGAAATCCTTGGTTTTTAAAATTTCCTTCCTTTAATTAGTCCTTTTTCTAAAAAAAAATGTGACCACTTGTTAGATTTATTCAGTACAGATTAGGTGGTCTTTGCATTAAATCCCAAATGCAATGCGTGATCAAAAATAGGATGCAAAGTAAGAGAATGCGTACCTTGCCTCCAGCGATCTTCGATGCAAAAATGCACGCAATGCAGAAAAGCAAATCTAGAGGCTGCTCATACAGACCTAAATGGTTCGTCCTAGGGCGTGCAGCTTCTAGCAGGCAGCTCGTTTTTTTTTCTTTTTCTATTTTTTTTTTTAGAACTACTTATGCACAAGCAAATAAAAGAAATAATAATAAAAAAAAAAATAAACCTAAATCTAAAGAAAAGGGAACAGGCTCCCAAAAATTACCCAACACGGGTCCAAAATAAAATCAGGGAACAAACCCTCAAAATATGCCCCAGAACAAGGGTTTCAAACTAACTGTAATGAAAAAATTAAGTCTTCAGTCTTAATTCTATTCTAATTAAATTAGCGATTAAATACAGTGGTGTCCGTCGCGTCCTCGTCCTTCTCCTCCTTTCAAAATTGCTTGTCCACTTCTCGTCTGGCAACGTCAAGGGTCGCCTCTCACAGTGGCTGATTCTTGCACAAAATTTCTCGCACAGAAAAGAAAATAATAGATGGTCAAATCTCTGTGCAATTGACAAATAATGAAGATAAAATTAGGCGAAATTATTGCGTCTGTTGCCTCCCCGGCAACGGCGCCATTTGATCGTGTCGATCTTTCGCTTTTAAGTCGTTTGTAGTTTAATGTGGTGGAAAAATCGACTAATCAATTTTTAATAAGAAATAACCACTCGCAGAGGAGCGGGTCGTTTCCACAGGGAGGCAATAACGTATTAAAATTCGCGCCACTTAAAAATGTTTGTTCGGAGTCAATTTGGACAAGAACCAAGCCAAGATTGCCTTTAGATTAAGGTTTAAGCAAGAAATAATGCTGAAATGGCAATTATGATAAACTACAGGATATTTTCCGCAATGCAGACGGAATAGAATATGAATAAAATCTGGCAATGGCAGAAAATGTAAATTTTAATCAATGCTTTACTGTAGCAAAACAGGGGAATTCTTCCCAGTTGTCTTGCGCGACGAGGAGCCGATGGCTGGGCGCGGGAAGCTCGGCGGAGGTCCCTTGGATCAAGGGCTTCGAATCGGTGGTGACGGCGAGTCGCGCGGCGGCCGGAGGTGGCCGGACGAGCTCCGGCGGAGGTGCTGCAGGCGGTTGTGCGTGGGCGCGCGGAAGGTCTGCGGAAGGCGCTGGCGCGCGGAGGCGTGGCTGCGGTGGTCTGCAGGCGGGCGCTGGCGCGCGGAGGCGTGGCTGCGGTGGTAGCTGCAGAGGTCGGTTGCTGGCGGTTCTGCAGGTGGCTGTGCGTGGGCGCGCGGAAGGTCTGCGGAGGGCGCTGGCGCGCGGTGGTCTGCAGGCGGGCGCTGGCGCGCGGAGGCGTGGCTGCGGTGGTAGCTGCAGAGGTCGGTTGCTGGCGGTTCTGCAGGTGGCTGTGCGTGGGCGCGCGGAAGGTCTGCGGAGGGTGTTGGCGCGCGGTGGTCTGCAGGCGGGTGCTGGCGTGTGCGGTGGAAGCTGCAGAGGGGGCGCTTGCGCGGTGGAAGCTGCAGGCGGGGCGCTTGCGCGGTGGAAGCTGCAGGCGGCTGTTGGAGGATGCTGCAGGCTGGTCTGCAGGCGTTGGAGGAGAGCGCGGGCTGATCTGCAGGCGTGCGCAGGTCAGCAGCCAGTGAGCGGTGGAGGGCGCAGAGGTTGGTTGCTGGCGGTTCTGCAGACACAGTGGTGAACGGCGTGGACTGCAGGCGGTTGTGCGTGTTTGAGCTGAAGGTTGACGGACGTGGGTGCGCTGAAGGTTCTGCAGGTGCGGGAAGGGGTCTGCAGGCGACTTCAGGCGTGTGCGGTGAAGTGAGCGGGTAACTTCAGACGTCTGGGAAATTTCCCAGACGTCTTAAGTTACTGAGAGGGTGGCTGATCAGTAGGTTGGTGACGGTGGTCGGCGACGACGGCGAGGGAGTTGCACGCTAAGGTGCTCACGGTAATGCGGGCGAGCTCCGGATGGCGGTGTGGCCTGTCACACCACACGCCCACGGTGGTGGAGGCTCGCCGCCACGGTAGAGGCCGGCAGTGTGGAGTGGAAGAGAGAGGATCTCTCTGCACAGTGGTGGGTCGGTGGCGGAGGCCTCCCGAGCTCGGCTGCCTCCGTGCTCCTTTTGTAGTGTCTTGAACAATTTTGAAATCAACCGCCGACCAGATCCACCGTATCCGCTCCCCCTTGAATGGCTTTCACTGCATCACGCGGGCGTTGGAGCGGCAGCCAGCCGTTCTGAAAGAAGACGAATAAAGAAAATATTATTAAAATATTAGGGTTATTTATGTATAGACCCTCAACTTCTATGTTAATAAAAACAATATACATAATTGGTTATCTAATTAGATGAATGATATTCTAAGCTAATTCTAAATGCACTTAAGATATGAATGCAATGTATGGATTATGTAATTAGATTACAACTATGAATTAATCTATTTACATCCTAATTTATACTAAATAAATGTTAGAATTAACCTAATGTGTAGGCACTTAAATACTTAAATAGCCCACAACTATGGGCTAATCAGTGAGGACAGCTCTGCCACTAGTATTGTGGCAGAGTGATGAGAAAGAGGAGGGTGGCTCACCGGAGCTTGCTGGACCACTTGGTCGGAGGAGAAGACGAAATTGGGGAGGAACTCTGGCCAAGACAAGCTTGGGAGAAGCGGCAGAGTGTGCTGCTTCTTAAATAGGCGAGGGTAGGCCAGCAGGTGCTCGAGAGTGGGGGGAAAAATTCCATCGGAGACGTGGGCAGTCGGAGACCCATACATCTCGCACGTTCGCATGAGAGGTATGGGTGTCGACAGGGCATGTGAGGTGGTCCATACGGAAGAGGACAACGCAGGGGATCCTCCTCTCGTTTCTGGGGCCGACTCCCATGCCTTGTGCGGCGCCATCCTCCGTGCAAAGTCGCCAGAGGTATGGCCTGCTGCTGCAGGTGGCAGAGGGACCAGTTCACAGAAAACGACGGGAAAGTTGAGTGGGTAAGTGTAAGGGTTCAAAAAGTTAAGGGTTAGAAAGTAATTATTGAGGACCAGTTTGTAAAGTGGGTCGAGGCAACCTTTCCTTAGGTCCAAATTTTGGTATAACCCTAATTTGGACCTAAGGAATCCAATGGTGAGGTTGGATTTTAGGTTTGACCATGTTTGACTAGACATTTTGCACAAAAACTAAATTAGGTCAAAAATTGGGTATGGTTCTCAATCTAGGTCAAGATAGGTTCTAATGGCCAAATTGAAGGTTCTAAACCCTAGGGAATATTTTTTCATAAATTTTAGAGGGTTGAATTAATTTTTATCTTGCCTGAAACTTCATGAATTACAGTGGATTTGTTTTAGGGTTATAGAATGTCATTTAATTATCAGATTTTGTCATATCCCTTTCCTAATCGAATCATCCCACTTTTTCTCTTATTAAGCCCATTTGACCTGTGACCAGACCCTTAGAAATCCCATTTATGTACTGCATTTGTAAAATTACAGTTTTACCCCTTGTGAATTATTTTATACTCAAATTTGTAATTTCCTGATTTAGGGTTTCCCTTAAGTTTTGTAGGAGCTTTTGTACAGTTATTTAGGTTAAAAAATGTGCTAGTTAGGGTTCATGATGAGGTTCTCAACAGTTATGCTGAGCCTCGTCAAGTGTCTTGCTAGAGTAGTAGATGACCATGGGTTTCCCGTCAATCTTTTTCCCCAGAACTGCTCCTACAGCAAAATCAGATGCATCGTACATGATCTCAAAGGGTTGAGACCAATCAGGGGACTGTAGGATCGGGGCTTGGGTATCTTGATCACGAAGGATCTGAAAAGGTACATCCTTGGTGAGAAGAGTGGTAAGGGGGCACACGATTTTTGAGAAATCAGGGATGAATCGATGGTAAAAATCGACGTGCCCCAGAAAAGATCGGATCTCCCTGATTGAGCTAGGCATAGGGAGTTTGGAAATCAGGTTAACCTTGGCTCGATCCACTTTGATGCCCCTCTCAGAAATCAAATGTCCCAGGACGATCCCCTCAGGCACCATAAAGTAGCTCTTTTCCCAGGAAAGAACCAGATTTACGTCAATGCAACGCCTGAGTATATGAACCAAGTGCTGGAGGCAATAGTCAAATGATGCCCCAAAAACTGAGATGTCATCCATGAAGACTTCCAGATAATCACCTACCATATCGGAGAATATGGCAAGCATGCACCGCTGAAAAGTCGCGGGTGCATTGCAGAGACCGAGAGGCATCCTTCGGAATGCGTATGTCCCGAAGGGGCAGGTGAACGTGGTCTTCTCTTGGTCCTCTGGATGAATCGCCACTTGGTTGTAACCGGAGTACTCGTCAAGAAAGCAGAAGAATCTATTTCCCGCTAGTTTTTCGAGAATTTGATCAATAAACGGTAGTGGGAAATGATCCTTCTTCGTGGAGGAATTGAGTCTTCGGTAATCTATGCAGACTCACCATGAGTTGGCTATACGGGTCTGTATGACCTCTCCGGTTTCAGTCATGATGGTGGTGAGCCCTGCCTTCTTCGACACAACCTGGATTGGGCTCACCTAGCGATTGTCGGAGATCGGGTAGATGATCCCTGCATCTAACCACTTAATGATGTCCTTTTTCACGACCTCTTGCAGATTAGGGTTCAGACGTCTCTGTATCTCAAGCGAAGGTCGTGCGCCCTCTTCGGAATAGATGTGGTGTGTGCAATAAGAGGGACTTATTCCAGTCAAATCATCGAGAGTCTAACCAATGGCTCTATGATGTTGCTGAAGAACAGTAATCAGACGGGATTCCTGATCAGGGGTAAGTCTGGAGTTTATAATCACAGGAAGTGTCTGATTGGAACCCAAAAAGACATATTTCAAATGATCGGGAAGGGGCTTGAGTTCCAAAACGGGGTTATTAGTAGTAGTGGGTGGTTTAGAATGGGTGTGAGGAACAAGGGTAGGAGTTAGGGGTGTGTCTAGATCGGGTTCAGATTCCCCTAATTGCGATTTTGGATCTTCTTGTGGTTGATCGGGGATAATCATGTTGTCCTCAATTTGTGGTTCATCAACCACGGTTCTGATATCACAAATTTGCTTTACCACACCGCAATTAATCCCTTGTTGGGCCTTAAAGATATCAATCTTGAGGGTTTGATTTATGAATTTCAACTCTATTTGGCCCTCCTCACAACTTATGTTGGCCCTTGCAGTGGCCAGAAAAGGTCTCCCTAGTATAATTGGTGTATCCCTTGGATTCTCAGGTGCGTCCATGTCTAGAACTATAAAATCTACAGGGAAGTAGAAATCCTGCACCCTAACAATAACATCCTCAAGAACTCTTTTAGGTGACTTAATGGAGCGATCAGCTAACTGCAATGTCACCTCAGTCGGTTTCAGCTCGGATTCTTCAAGGTGGTTAAGCAGGGATGTGGGTATCAGGTTTATGGAGGCACCTAGGTCTAATAATGCTCTATCAAACTGGGTTTCACCAATCTTACATGAAATCAGGGGAGTGCCTGGGTCTTTTGCCTTGGGTGGGAGTTTACTTAGGATCACAGAGCTGGCTTGCTCTGATAGTACAATTGGACTCCCACTCTTGGTTCGTGGCTTACACTGGGGTGTACACATGTTTTTTAAGAATCGTGCGTAAGCTGATACATGGCGGATTGCATCCATCAAGGGGATGTTTATTTGGACCTGCTCAAAGAGCTTGATCAGGTCCTCCTCAGGAGCCACGGGTTTAGTTGTCCTCTTTCCCTTGGTCAAGGCCTCGGGAAATGGAACCTTGGTTGGTTCCTCTAGAATAGGTCCAGGTTTTTGATCTGGGATAGGGACATCCTGGATAACTATCCTAGGGTTTGGGTTACTACCAGGCTTGGAGTGGTCTGGATAAGGTGGGTCTTGGGTTGCTTTACCACTATGGGTTGTTACAGAATTTAATCCTGCCTGGTTCTAGTTAGGGGTTAGTAAGATGGGTTGCTGTTGTTGATATCCCTCATAGGAGGTTGATGCTTCCATCTCGTCAAGTGATGGAACAGAAGGGGCCTGATAGGTCAAGTGTGCTTGGCCTAGGTTTGGGTTCATAACGCGCCTCTGGGTTGGCACGTTATTAGGGTTTGGCAGAGGTTGTGAAGGAAGAGTGCCCGGTTGGCGAGAATTCGCCATCTGGGCGAGTTGGTTGTGGACCTCTGTGATCTCGTCCTTGTGCTATTTTTGGATAGTCGCATTCGTTCTTTGAATGTCAGCCAGAGTTTGGAGGATGATGGACATTTAGTCTTGGTTGGGCCCGGATGGATAAGTGGGGTTGGGTCGAGGCTAAGGCGGCTGATAAGGACAAGGGGCTTATGGACGAGGCTGATAGAGTGGTCTTTGGGTCTGAGAGTTTCCTGCCCACTGGAAATTTTGATGGTTTTTCCATCCAGGGTTGTAGGTGTTGGAAATGGGTCATTCTGGATGGCATTGAGGTCCTCACAGGTCTGAGGAGTCTCAGGAAAATCAGAGTATGGGGGAGTAGTGTTTCCCCGGCAAGAATAGAAAGGATCGGAGGTCCCTCCGGTTCTGGAGTTAGATGGGGTGGATATGGGTCCATCCCAAGAGAAGATTGGTGGAAGATATTTTGCACAGTTTCCCTTGTGGGAGGCAGCTGTGCAAAGGAGTTTTGCGCAAAGGTGGCTCGCTGCAAGTGCTGAGTCAGCTCGTCCACCTTCTTCTCGATGATAGAGACCTTGTCCAACCGACTGACCATTAGTTCCAAGTCGACGGATGCGGACAGGCCCTGTGTCTCATGTGCTCCCCTAAGATTCGTCGATGCATGGGTATTTGTCCAGTCGAATAATCCCATGGAGTCATTGTTGATGGAGTTCTCGCACATATTCTCGAGAATCTCCCACACGGTGTCTTCATGTTGACCCATGATACTCCCTCTGCAAGTTGCATTGACGAATAATCTAATATCTTCACAGAGTCTCTGGTAAAAATACTGGACTTGTTCCCATTTAGGAACTCCGTGATGGGGGCACTTTCTTATGAGATCTAGGAATCGATCCCATGTCTCATGAAGAGGTTCTCCCGTTTGCTGGGTGAAGTGAGTAATCTGATGGCGCAAGGCATTTGTCCGACCAATGGGAAAGAACTTCTTCAAAAACTCGGACTGAAGTTCATCCCAGGTGTTGATCGGATGAGTCTGTCTGATACTAATGAGCCGCCTTGTCCATAAGGGAGAAAGAGAACATCTTCATGAGTAAGATATCCTGATTTTGCTCATCTGACCTGAAGGTTTGGGCCAGATGCTTGAGCTGTTTGATATGCTGGAAGGGATCTTCAGCGTTAAGCCCATAGAATTTAGGTATGGCATGAATCATATTGGGTTTCAGTTCAGAATCAGGTTCTCTAGTCGGGATTTTGACTCGAGGCTCAATTGCCACCGCAGCGGGATTATAGTGATCTCGCATCATGATGCGCTGTGGTGGGTTCATGAAATTCTGAAAGAGGTCATTAAGATGCTGGAGCTGGTGCTCAAGATTATTCTCTTCTTCAACAGGCTGAGCCATGATGGAAGAAGAGGGAGAACTAGGTTCAGAATCGGAAGAAAGGTCTATGTGGAGGTGTTGTTGCACAAACAAGGGTGCCGAGGCTTAGCCTCGGGGAGGGTGGATTTCTAGAGGAGGTTTCAAGGACCTCCTACCAAACATGCACTGATAGACTGGAGAGGATTAGAACGTACTGGACCCAATCAAGACACCCAAAATATGTTGAGTGACTATAGAGGTTTGGGGCGGATGATACCCCTTGATTAGAAGGTCGTTCACCTGAGAATTACTTGGGCAGCCAGAGAGGGTGAGTCCCACGAAGGCCCCTACATGGTAGAGCACCCCCATAGGTTATAGGGTTTCCCCCACCTGACCTCTCTTGTCACTGAGATTCCAGGTAGACTAGAATGGGGACTTTGACCTCTTAAGTCTACCACTTTTAATTAAGATCAAGGTGCTTAGGGTTTCACTTGAACTTTAAACCTTTTGTGTGCAGAAGTGACCTAATTTAAAGGTTGGTTGATCCAAAGGATCAACTTCAACTCTTTGTTCCTGTGAGAGCTTCTTAGGTCCTTTCTTTTAATGTTAAAGCAAATTAAGAGCCTGATTGCTTAGGGTTTCTCTTAAATAGGTCTTTTCAAACAATGGTTTAGACACACCTCTTTCGGAATTTTCAATTCTTTGTTTAGAAGAAGATGTGTCTCTAAAACCCTAGCTTGGAATCCTAGGTTGGCTCTAGTTGGTCCAATTAGTTGCATCAGAAATGGGTAACTAGGGCTCAAGCAAGAAGGTTTTAGCCCTAGTTACCTTAAGTGGATATGCAGTTAAGATGTGTTGAAACTAAAAAACAGGCAACTCTGTGAATTACAAAGTATAGAAGACAGGTAGCCCTAGATTGATTTTCTTTTTGTTTCTTTTCCTCTTTAGAATGTGAAGGGCTTAAGAGTGAAGGTTGAAGGTTACCTGTCCCCTGGTGTGGTTGTTGTGTGGTTGCTTGTCTTTTCTTGCCTTCCTTTCCTGCGCAACAAAAGAGAGATTAAGTCAGTATAAAATCAAAAATTGTGATTTTAGAAACTTCTAAAATGCCCGTTGCTCCCCGGCAACGGCGCCAAAGACTGGTGACGGGTTTTGATCACCGAGTTTGATTTGCATTTTACTTATTACTCGAATATTTTAAAAATTCTCCGAGGTCGAACTCAAGGAGCAAGTTTGATTTTAGAAGCGTAAAAACCACAATTTACAACAATGTATTGTTTTACAAAAAAAAACTAGAGAGAAAGGAAATAAAATATTTCTTGTCTTTTTCTTCTTTTCTCTCCTTCTCTTTGCTCTCTCTCTCTCTCTCTTTTCGTTCTTTGTACTTCAGACGTCTGATTCTAGGAATTAGATGCCTTAACTGGCGTAGCTACAGTGCACACCTTCCTCCTCTTCTTCCTTTGGCTGCTGCTGCTGCTCTGCTTCTTCTCCTTGGCTTTTTCTTCTTCTCTTCTTTTCTTTTCTTTTTGGTCTTCCTCTTTGCGGTAGCTCCCTTCCTTTCTTTTCTTCTTTTCTCTTTGGCTCTGTCTCTGCCTTCTTCTTCTTCAGTTGGCTTCTCCTCTTCCTCTTCTTCTGCTTCACCTCCTGCTCCTTCTTCTTTTTCTTCCTTTCCTTTCTTCTTGCTCCTTGGTGTGGCTAAGTCCTTGGACGCTTCCTCTTTTCTTCTTTTGCTTCCTCTTCCCTTTTCCTTCTGTGCTGCGCCTCTTCTTCTTCCTCCTTCAGCTTCCCTACACAGGTGCTTACGCGGCTAAATCGTGTTTTAACAGATATCTCGTTGTAATATAGATGAACTCTCCGCGAAAACAAATAAAAATTTATAACTCGAAATTTAGAATATTCCGAGGTCGAACTCAGGGAGCAAACTTAATTCTAGAAGCATACAAATTCACAATTCACTATAATATACTACTTTACAAAAATTTAAAGAGAGAGAGAGAGTGAACAAAAATCCTTTTCTCTTTTTTTTCTTTTCTTTCTTTCTTCTTCTCTCTTCCTTCTTTTCTTTCTCTGCCTTTCCTTTTTCGGACGTCTGATTCTTTGATTCAGACGCCTTATCTGCCCCTTTGCTACAATGCCTTGCAGGTTTTTCTCTTGGTTTCTTCTTCTCTTTTTTGCTTGGCTTCCTTCTCCTTCTTCTTCTTGCACTGTGCCTTCTCCTTCTTCAGTTGGCTTCTCTCCTCTTCAGCTTCAGCTTTGTCTTTTCTTCTTTTCCTTCTGCGAGTCTTCTTCTTTCTTCTGTCTTTAGTTTCTCTTTTTCATCTTCCTTTCTTTGCAGCTTCCTCATTCCTGTCTTCTTCTTTCTTCAGTTGCTCCTCTGCCTTGAGTTTCCTTCTTCTTTCTTCAGCAGCTGCCTCTTCCTTCTTCTTCAGCTACGCTCTATGCGGCTAAGTCTTTAGCCGCTCCTCCTCCTTTCTTCTTCTCTTGCTTCCCTACGCATTACAATGTTAGGAAAAACCTAACCCCTACCTGCCCCACGTCTCTCTCTCTATTTCTCTCTCAAAGGTTCGATCCCAGAGCATTCGCGGGTATACGGGTCAGGTAATGTGCCCAGGACCATGCCCACCGGCATGCGGTGGTGGGTGAGGAGTGCTTGGTCAGGTAATCGAGTTCAGACCCAGGTCCACAGGGCATGAGAGCGGGAGAGGGCGGGTGCGAGCGCGTGGTGCGCTGCGTGCGTGGGCGAGGGACCTGACCCCTGTGTATCGAAGGCGATAAGCGTAAGGCAGTTTTTCAATTTATTTGCAGCTCTACGCTTAAACGTTTACAAGGTGGGACTAAAAGTCCCACCTAAATTTCGCGAACGCTTGCATCAAGAGTTGCGTTCAATTGCCGATGCTGCAGGGGTCCTTGCAGCCAAACACTTGGCTGGGGTTGTGCGCAGGAGGATTTCGCGCAACCTGGGGCTATGCACCTGGAGCGAAGAGGCCTGCAGCTACAACAAGCTCTCTTCAAGCTTCTTCGGCAATGGCGGAGGGACGTCGAAACGTATAACGTGGAAACACGGCCTTGCATCCCTGTCAGATCAGAGGAAAACCTTCGCTGTATCACGGCGAAGGTGAAGCGGATGTTGGTTGGTCATGGGCGGCCTAGGTGTGTGTGCCTAGGTCGCTCTGTGGCCGGAGTTATGGGTTAGGACGGGGGAAGCGTGGAGTGCGTGTGGTGTTCTGTGGATGGGTGGAAGGTGTTCAGTGGAGTGTGGCAGAGGTTGTGAGGTGGGTGGCGGGACGTGTGGGGGTGCGGAGTGACGGAGGCGTCTCGCCAGAGGGTGGCCGAAGATAAGGAAGATGCGGGCGGACAGTGGCTGTCGAGGGTTGTTGTGTGAAATAGAATGAGGGAAATGAAAGAGTGGAAGACGAGGAGCTTATCTGGATTATTTGGAGCGAAGTGGGGGCAGCGGAGATGGATGGCTTGTTTGTGCCGTCGTCGGAGAAGACGACCCTGAGGGAGATAACAGCGATGAGGAGGACAGGAAGGCGTGCGCTGGTGCGGCGCGACGCGGGAGGACGAGGCGGAGTGAACCCTGCTGCAGGTATGGCAGTAGAGTGACGAGAGGGAGGAGGAGGAATCACCGGAGCTTGCGAGCTACTTGGCCGGAGAGAGGGGAGATGAAATCTAGGGGATTCTACGGCCAAAACAAGTCTGCCCGGAGCAGAACGATCTGGGCTTGCTTAAATAGGCACTGGTAGGCGGTTCATCGCACTGAGGCGGCCAGAAGTCGATGCTGGAGGCATGGTCGGAGAGGATACCCATACCTCTCGAGCGTTCGCACGAGAGGTATGGGGCGATTTAGGGTATGGGGAGCTGCTCATGCGGTAGGAGGTTTCGCAGAGAGCTCCCCTTTCAAGTCTGGGAGTAGCTCCCCAGGCAAGCACGGAGAAAAATGCCTCGCAATGTCGCCGGCAGTATGGGTCCCTGCTGCAATGGCAGAGGGACCTGAATGAAGAAAGTGACGAGAAAGTTGAGGGGGTTTTTGTAAGGCTTCAAAAAGTTAACGGTCAGAAAGTATTTGTTGAGGATCAATTTGTAAAGTAGGTCAAGACAAACTTCCCTTAGCTCCAAATATACTTATTTAGGTCAAAATGTGCTAGTTAGGGTTCATGATGAGGTTCTCATCATACCCCCATGCCTAGCTTTTGTTAGTCCCTTAGCAAAAATTTAAGGTTTTAACCTTTGTTCTAGACCATGAATTTCTTTCATCAATTTTGGTAAGTGCTTTTTCTCTTGTATCCTTGATTAGGTTAGAATGCCAATCATAGGACTAAAGGATACTCTAGTACCAACCAAGATCCAGATCTGTCTAGCTTTAGCCCTAGTCTTTAGCAAAGGTTTTTAAGGCCTACAGGAACTAACCTAAAGTTTATTGGACTCTGTGGTTAAAGCACCCGTGCTTGAGATATTTTTAGACCTGGTTCAGTTTGCAGTGCGTTTTGTAAGAAAGAGACAGAAGATTTATTCGTTTGGAGAGTCTTCTCTTTTCTTTTTAATTCTAGCTTAGGATTGGCTTCATAACATGATCTGTATCGGATTCCTTGTCCCCATCATCAATCATTAAGGGTCCCTAGCAGTCGATGCTTCGAGATAGCACCGCCCATGGTAACCCCCATTACTCTGGCTTTCGAGATTTCAAGATAATCCCGTCCATGGTGTTCCGTGGTCGAATTCAGACCTTGGCAATTGACACTTCGTGAAAATGCCATCCATGAAATCTGAACCAGCAGAGTGCTTACATGCCCTCGGTAGGATATGTAAATATCCTAGGAGACAAGCACCGAGGAGATGATATGTTACGCATCTTCGAGGGGAATTTTCCACCTCTCCGCGCTGGGAACTCGTCCAAATCAACTTGTGTTGATTGACTGCTCCTAATCTAGGTGACATTTTCAGAATATTTGCAACGCTTCTGCGTGATTTTGATATTTATGCTCGCTGAACCCGACTGTGTGTGAATTTGGGTGCTTAGGTTACTGAGTCCCATAAACTGAAAGTTAGTTAATGAGGCCAAATACTCCCTAAGCCTTGGACCTAATACTTAAGCTTTTCATTTTCCTCAACCTCTTAAGGAATATCTAGATCTTAATGGGTACTAAGAGTATAGCCGAGAATGCCTAAGGTTTACGTTCTTACTAATCTTGTTGTGCACTTTTGTTTTTCTTTTCCTTAATGTGGTCTAGAACTTAGGTTAATTCCTTAATTTCTTACTAATGACTATGCCTTTTCTCTTTCATTTTGTGCTCCTTTTTATCATTCTGCTCTTTTTCTCCTCCTCTTTCTGTAAAGTTTTCCATCATTTTCTTCCTCCTTCAAAGTTTTTTCTTTCGTATATGCGGATTTTTTTGTTGAAGCCTTTTCCTTGTTATTTTATTACACTTTCATACCCCCCATGCCTAAGATTTACAATGTCCTCATTGTACATTAGGTGAGTTTTTATTTAACTTGGTTCATGCATTAGGACAGGTATTTGGTGAGTGGATGAGTCGAAGTGACTGTTGCGGACGGTTTCTAATTTCAGGTACGAGTACCTGAGGTGAAGTTGGCTGTCCTAAAGGATGAACCTAAAGTGCAAAGAGATGTCAAAAAAGGTTTCAGGTTTTTCAGAAAGAATGACGGGCTGCCTCCCGTTGAGTGCTAAATTCGATGCATTCAGCCGAGCGGGAAATGGGATGGAGAGGGGATGGTCAAATCAGCGGTGTTTTGTAAGACAAGCATCTTAATTAAGAGCCTGGTTGGTCCAACCAGGTGCTTGTTCAGATCAGTAGGCTGATGATGCAGCCCAAATCCAATCAATCTGGTGGGTTGAAAAATGTAGATCAAGAAGTGTGGAACCCACCATATACTATGAAGCTCGGACAGATGTGGATGTGTGAATGCGGGGTTTGGCTGAGTCGAATCAGCCTGGTCAGAGTAGGGATCCGTAAAATAATCAGTGAATGACGCGGAAACCCTACAGGGGTGATCAGAGAATGATGGAGCATGGTCTTCAGTCTGAGCAATGTCTGATGCCCGGTATAGATGTGGAATTGAATCATCTGCAAATGACTCAATGGGAGGTGAATCTGAATAGAAATTGAATCCGATTGCGGGTCGGGGTTGAAAACATGTTTTGATCAGTTCTGTATGTGTAGAATAAGTGGCTTCAATGAGAATTGGGTATGAGGGCTCTTCTAGAAATGTCTGACTGGTGGTCTCCTGTAGAGAGTCCTCTGGGTAACTATCAAATGCCTAAAGAGTGTCTATAGGATGAAGGAAATTTGAATCGAGAAAAGATTTAAATTCTGGTTTGCAGTCACTCTTGGCATTTTCTGATTTTGATTCCTAAGAATCGAAAAGAAATGGTTCCATGTTACTGGAGCCTGAACTTAAATCAGTGATCTCGGGAACCGGGTCCTCAGAGTCAGAGTCGGAGAATGAGTCATGTGAATTGAGGTCGTAGTTTAGCAGAGTCTCTCCGAAATCATAGTCAAATTCGAAATTGTCGGAGAGTTTGCGAAAATGAGATTCAAGGTCATGATTTCCACCACAGAATAAATCACATGATGTGGGTTCAGCAGCCTGACTGGGGTCTAGCCTAAAGGTGTTCTTTCTAGGCTTAAGCTCCAAGCTGGTAGGACAGACCCAATTGAAATCCCATTCGTCCAATTCCTCGATTTCTGTATCGTATATTGGCATGACTTCCGAAAAGTCGATCTGATTTCCTGAGGAAATTGGAGAGGGATATTCATCAAATAGAGGCCCAAAATTGTATTCTTCATTGAAAATTTGATCTTCATCATGCAGGGCCTCGTAATCTTCCTAATAAGTTTCAGATCCAGATTCTAGGCTTAGGATGTGGGTGGAATTACTAGAATCTAAGTCCAAATAACCTTTGAGGGTCACCTTATCAGAATAAGGGGCGGGGTTTACACCCTCAAGAGGTTCAATTCTAATCTAATTATTGCAGGAGTCTTGGAATTCTAAGCTTGGTGATTCATGGTCTAGGGTTGGCTCAACATTATGTTCTCCTGCAATTTCCCAACCTAATTCAATGTTATCTTCTATCTGGGTTGGGAATCCACAACCACTCTATGCCTCAATCCCGTGATCTGGGAAACTGGATTGATCCTCAATACTGTTCCAAGATGGTTTATCCTCTGTTTGTGGTATATATGGGTATTTCTGGTTGATAGTTTGTTCCAGTAATCTCATCATCTCTACCCGTTTCTCAAGAGCATCTTGGTGTTGTTTCCAAAGTACAGGATTTGTCATGCATTGAAGGTATTCAGATTTGTGTAATTTTTCTATTTCAATATATCCTGTTATGAGTATGTCTCGGGTTGATCCTTTTGTGGCTTCTGTCAACAGAATTTGGGCACGGTTTATGATCACGGCTGTGGTTGTTGGGACATCAACCTGAATGTCTTCTATTGATGTTGAGGGTTTATATTTAATTTCATAGAACTCAAGGGCATCCTCAACCATCCTATCTCTCTTGGATCTTTGTGATTCAGGTTTCTTGAAGGGTAATCCTAAGTAACTAGGCTGCATATTAGATGGTGGAATCAAGATGTAGAATTAGAATTTTGATGTAGAATGAAGTTGTGCCATGATGGAAGAAGAGAAACGACTAGGTTCTGAATCGGAAGAAAGTTCTATGTGAAGGGGTTGTTGCACAAACAAGGGAGCCGAGGCTTGGCCTTAGGGAGAGTAGATTGCTAGGGGAGGTTTCAAGGACCTCCTTTTGACCATGCATTGACAGACTAGATGAGGTTAGAAGGTGTTGGACCAAATCAAGACACCCAAAATATGCTAAGTGACTATAGAGGTTCGGGGCGGATGATACCCCTTAATCAGAAGGTCGTCCACCTGAGAATTACCTGGGCAGCCAGAGAGGGTGAGTCCTGCGAAGACCCCTACACGGTAGAGTGCCCCCACGGGTTACAGGGTTTCCCCCACCCAACCTCTCTTGTCACTGAGATTCCAGGTAGACCAGAATGAGGACCTTGACCTCTTAAGTCTACCACTTTTAATTAGGATTAAGGTGCTTGGGGTTTCACTTGAACTTTATCCTTTTGAGTGCATAGAGTGACCTAATTTAAAGGTTGGTTGATCCAAGGGATCAACTTTACCTATTAGTTCCTGTGAGAGCTTATTAGGTCCTGTCTTTTAGGGTTCAAGTGACCTAAGAGCCGGATTGCTTTGGGTTTCTCTTAATAGATCTTTTCAAGCAATGGCTTAGGCACACTTCTTTTGGGACTTTTCAGTTCTTAATTATAAGATGTGTCTCTAAAATCCTAGCTTTGAGTCTTAGGTTGGCTCTAATTGGTCGAGTTAGTTGCCTCAGGATTAGGTAACTAGGGCTTAAGCAAGAAGGTTTTAGCCCTAATTACCTTTAGTGGATGTACAGATAGAATGTGTTGAAATTAAAAAAAACA
Organism: Thalassia testudinum; assembly: GCA_037157565.1. NCBI lineage: Eukaryota > Viridiplantae > Streptophyta > Magnoliopsida > Alismatales > Hydrocharitaceae > Thalassia > Thalassia testudinum. The sequence continues at coordinate 101,098,488 of JAZHRO010000022.1, forward strand.
GGCAACTCTTGTGATTTACTATGTATGAAAGACAGGTAACCCCTAGATTGCTTTTCTTTTTCTTCCTCTTTAGAATTTTAGGGGCTTAAAAGAGTGGATAGAAAATTACCTATCCTTTGGTGTGGTTGTTGTGCGTCTGCTTGTTCCTTCTTGTTTTCCTATGCCTGCACAACGAAAGAGAAGAGATTAAGTCAGCAGTAAATCAGAAATTGTGATTTAATAGCTTCTAGAATGCCCGTTGCTCCCCGGCAACGGCGCCAAAATGCTTACGCGGCTAGATTGTGTTTTAACAGATATCTCGTTGTAATATAGATAAACTCTCCACGAAAATAAATAAAAATTTATAACTCTAAATTTAGAATATTCCAAGGTCGAACTCAAGGAGCAAACTTAATTCTAAAAGCATACAAATTCACAATTCACTATAATATACTACTTTACAAAAATTTAAAGAGAGAGAGAGTGAACAAAAATCCTTTTCTCTTTTTTTTTATTTTCTTTCTTTCTTTCTTTCTTTCTTCTCTCTTCCTTCTTTTCTTTCTCTGCCTTTCCTTTTTCGGACGTCTGATTCTTTGAATCAGACGCCTTATCTGCCGCTTTGCTACAGTGCCTTGCAGGTTTTTCTCTTGGTTTCTTCTTCTTCTCTTTTTTGCTCAGCTTCCTTCTCCTTCTTCTTCTTGCACTGTGCCTTCTCCTTCTTCAGTTGGCTTCTCTCCTCTTCAGCTTCTGCTTTGTCTTTTCTTCTTTTCCTTCTGCGAGTCTTCTTCTTTCTTCTGTCTTTAGTTTCTCTTCTTCATCTTCCTTTCTCTGCAGCTTCCTCCTTCCTGTCTTCTTCCTCTTTCTTCAGTTGCTCCTTTGCCATGAGTTTACTTCTTCTTTCTTCAGCAGCTGCCTCTTCCTTCTTCTTCAGCTACGCTCTGTGCAGCTAAGTCTTCAGCCGCTCCTCCTCCTTTCTTCTTCTCCTGCTTCCCTGTGCATTACAAGGTTAGGCAAAACCTAACCCGTACCCGCCCCACGTCTCTCTTTCTCTATTTCTCTCTCAAAGGTTCGCTCCCAGAGCATTCGCGGGTATACGGGTCGGGTAATGTGCCTAGGACCAGGCCCACCGGCGTGCGGTGGTGGGTGAGGAGTGCTTGGTCGGGTAATCGGGTTCGGACCCAGGCCCGCAGGGCGTGAGTGCAGGCAAGGGCAGGTGTAAGCACGTGGCGCGTTGCGTGCGTGGGCGAGGGACCTGACACCTGTGCATGGAAGGTGATAACACCACGCAAGGGGGTAGTAATTAGGTTGAATATGGCCCATCTTTAGAATAAAAGGCACAACATAAAGTAGAATAAGAGCATTGCATGCATCAAGTACCAAGATTGCTTATAAACTGCATTAATGGCCATTTGTGTAAAGCATGTGTCAAAGCAGGCCTCAGATGAGCAATCGGACCACATGGATGGATTCAGAACGACGAACGGAGTCCAACGGACTCAAGATCAGCCAAATTCGACATCCGGAGCTCCCACAATGGGCCCAAGAAATTCTGACCGCTGATCTGGAGATCAATGGCCTAGAAAGCGCCACGTCACCCCAGCCCCACCGCTCGGACGCCCTCAAGCCATCCAAGGACGAATCTCGGCCGTTGATCTTCGATCGAACGACCGAAATCCGCACGCTCGCCCGCGGTCGCCGCGACAAAGCGCGGGTGTGGCGCAACAGCTAGCGCGCACGCCCGCATCGCAGCGATGCGCGTTCGAATCGCGCGGAGCGGAAACCAAGCGCGAGCGAAGGGGGCGGCAAAATTGGGCCGCCCGATCAGCAGCGGGCGGCCAGGATCGCGCCACGCGGCACGATGACAGCTCTCGAGTGCCCACGCGTGCGCGCACGCCGGGCGGAAACGCGCGCGCACACGTGCGCCCGATGCGCGATCTCAGCGCAGGCGCGGGAGGATCTCAGCCGTCCGATCTTCGATCGGATGGCTCTCGTTCAACGTCCACAGATCGCGCTTGGAGAGAGAGAGGGGCGGGCAGCTGACCGGCGACAGGAGGGCTTCACCGACGTATCTAGAAGCGATTTTAGCGACGTTCTGGATGTTGCTAAAGCACATTCTTCTTTTAGGAAGCCCTTAACTCTATTTAAACCCCCTTCTACCACCATTCAAGGCATCCTCTCCCACTTGCAACTACTCCACTCCTCTCCTATCTTGTTTTAGGCACTCTTGTAATCGCCGGAGACGACGAGTCGCCGACGGAGCCTCCTCCACTGCCGTGGCTGCCTCGTCGCTCTCCACTCTCTCTCTACCTCTCTCTCTCTTTTAAGCTTTCATTTACTTTTGTTGAAGCATGTATTTAATGTTGTAAACCATGAACTATGAATGCATGTTTAATGAAATTATTTTCCGTTTAGTTGACACTTTAATTTCTGTTTAAAGTGCATGATCAAAACCAAGAGCTTTCTAACCCTAAACTCTCTCTATCTCTCGCTTTTCAAAATCGTCTCTTTCGCAAGCAAAACTCCGCCTTTTTCGTGACAACAAGTGGTAAACAAAATCCGATTTCCACGCCTCCCTGAGACCGACACTCGGACTCACCTCCGTTTACTTCTTTTAAAATCGACGTATCAAGTGCAACTATAACGACACCTCTTAACACACACGCACGAGACCACCTCCTGGGTTTTGCGCCGTTGCCGGGGAGGCAACGGATTTGTTTTATCACCTCCATTTCACATTCATTCTCACATCGTCTAATGCCCTATTTTCCTTTTTACTTGACGTTTGCAGGAATTCGGCGCATGGACGACGAAGCGATGCATTCCACGACGGTAGCAAGGAAGTAGGCACCTCGAGGACCGAAAGTGAGTACCCTCTCGCTCATTATTTGCTTGCGTGAAAAAGCTAAAAAAATCATAAAAATTGAAAAAAATTGGCGTGGTGAATGATTGCTTGACCCACATTCTTAACACATCACCCTACAAAAAAAATGTACACTCTAATATGCTGAATAAATTCTTGGAGTGTTCTTTTCTTTTTCTCTTGAGTGGTGTTTGCAAAGCCACCGTGAGTTGACCTGGGCCGCACCACTCAACCCTAAAACTGACTCATCTAATAGAAGCTGCACGATTATCAGGATGAGTACACTAGGGTTTTAGAACCTCTACAAAATAAAAGGAAATCTACTTTCACTAAGTTGTGTGCAGAACTTGACGTGCCCACTGAAACTTGTTTGAAAACATTAGGACACGTCAACCCTAAAAAGTACTCAAGTAAGGATGAAACACTAAAAGACACTATATCTTAACAAATCCTTGCTTGAAAATCATGTTTTGCTAGAAGCACACACTTTGAAAGTGGAAAATTAAGAGGCACCACCCCAATCAACACCTCATCACATCACCCTAAGCACAAGCACTATCCTAGCCCTTTAAAACTGAGTAGACGTGCCCTAGGCAGGACTGAGTTAAGTCTCAAAAGGTGAGGTTTTGTCTGCTAGGCACTTGGCTTTCATTCCCTTGGTAGAATCTGGTGACTAGGCTGTGGGGCAGTGTCAAACGACCGTGGTTGTGGGGTCTATGGAACCGGAGGCGCAAGCCAAAGGAAGAACCTTCCTTGCAATCCCCTCGTAATCAACCTGGCCAGATTAGCCTTGAGAAGGGGAGTCCAGTGCTTACGGACTTAATCACCCTTTGTGAGATTTCTAGGTCTCCTAAGGAATACACCATAAGGATTAGGCTTGCGTGCTTGATTGAAACACATTTCTCGCATCTGTCGCCCTCCACATCCCCTCCTGTTCTTCTCTAGTGTATGCACGGGAGGCGCTCACTGCATCCCGAATTGTGTGTTTTGCGGCAGGAATCTAGGCGACGTAATTCTGTTGAAACCATGGCTGAACCTAGGGTAGATGAGGCTGAAGATCAACCCCCACCAGATGCTATGGCTATCATCCAGGCTCAAATCAATGCTAACCATCGGCTTCAGCAACAACAAATCCACACCATCATGCAAGCCATACAACGGTTACAGAACCCACAAGAACAACCACCACCTTTCAATGACATACCAGGACAACCACCACTTGATTTACCACCATTTCAGGACCAGCCAAGACCCCTCCGTGATTTCTATAACCCTTCTGCCATTAGAGTCGAGCCACACCTTAGGATCCCCGAAGGGGGAGATGATTTTGAGCTAAAACCTAATGTATTAAGTCTAATCCAGAGCCACTTTCATGGAAGCTCAAATGAAGACCCCTTTCAGCACCTAGAAGATCTCGACTGCATAGCAAGAACAGTAAAACCTAGGAACATTAGCCTTGACATTATTCTAATCAAGATGTTCCCTTTCTCATTAAGAGACAAGGCTTCTCATTGGCTCAGAACCCTAGGTAGACCCATCACCACCTGGGAAGAACTGAGGCATGCATTTTTAAAGAAATTCTTCCCCACAGGAAAGACCAATGCCCTCAGAAGAGCTATCACTACCTTCACACTCCAGGGTGGGGAACAATTTCATGAGGCGTGGGAAAGATTCAATGAACTTTTGAGGAAATGCCCACACCACGAAGTTCCAAGGTGGCAATTGGCCCAGATCTTCTACCACGGTCTGGACAGCAACCTACGGAACTTCGTCGATGCCTCATGCGGGGGAAACTTCTTAAACAAAGACGAGGAGAGCGCGTTTGAGCTCTTTGAGTCTATGAGCGAGAATTCGCTCAACAATGCCTCCATGAACCAGTTTAACAGGTCCAGTCAACCCCGTGGCGGGATTTATGAGGTGCAAGCAAATTCTGGAATGGTTGACATGGACATCATTGCCAAAAAGTTGGATCGAGTGGAATTGGTGGACAAGAAGATTGATGAGCTTCTAAACCAGACCAGGAACCCCTTGCAGACTTTCTCCCTAGCAAAGGGAGCACATAATGTTGACCTGGTCCAACCCTTCACCCAATCGAACCTAGAACAACCCCTGACCACGTTTTAGGTTGGGACCTTTGCTCCCTCGACCCTTGATTACTCCCTTCCCTCTTCATCAACATCGGCTATTCTAGAAGATGTGCAAGCCATCCAAGGATATGCAAAACCTGACCCTTTCTCCAACACTTACAACACCGGCTGGCGTAATCACCCCAACTTTGGTTGGACAAACCAGAAACCACCGCAATTCCAAAACCAGCCCAGGCCAAACCAACAGCCACACTTGCCCCCTATCAGCAAGGACCACCAGTTAGACCCCAATATAACCAGAATAGGGCGGCCCCTCCCCCACAAAACCAAATGGACACCCTAATAAAGACGATGGCTGACATGAACCAAAAACATCAGGAAGAAATGGCCTTGGTAAAGGGACAGTTAAGCCAACTCTTGGACTGTAAACAGCAAGGATCTCTACCTTCCCAACCGCAACCGAACTCGCGAAACATAATTAACAGAGGCCCCAATTCGCAAGGGTTCCAAGGCAACCCCGGTCAGGCTCATATGATCCAGCCGGCCCCACAAACACCTCCTGGGTTTGGCGCTTCTTCATCCTCGTCTTCTCAAGGATCACCCCATGGCCCCAATGCCTCTGCGAATGCGGTGACCTTGAGAAGCGGCACCAAAACCCAGGATCCCAAATGGCCAACTCTCCCCGAGACTTTACCCGACCTAGAAGAAGCACCAACCAAGGACCCAGACATGGAACCAATTCAGACACCCTATCCTGAGGCCTTGGAAACAATCAAGAGAAAAAAGAATACTGTGGAAACTGAGGAGCTGATGGAAATTTTTAAACAAGTACAGATTAATATTCCGCTTCTAGAAGCTGTCAAACACATCCCCGCTTACGCCAAGTTCTTAAAGGATGCCTGTACACCCAAGCGTAAGCTGAGACCTCAAGCACCTAGGAAGGTTGTACTCTCTGAGCAAGCCAGTTCCGTGATATCAAGCAACCTTCCACTCAAACGAACTGACCCAGGAGCACCCCTAATTTCCTGCAACATCGGGGACATGACATTTTATAGAGCGCTCCTAGACCTAGGTGCTTCTATCAACCTAATTCCCACAACCTTGTACCACCAATTTGGTTTTGGGGAGCTGGCACCAACCCCTGTCACCATCCAGCTGGTGGATAGATCAGTGAAAACCCCGAAGGGGGTTGTCGAGGACGTGATTGTACGGGTCAAGGACTTCTATTTCTCAGTCGACATTTTGGTGCTCGACATGGAAGTCCCTGAAAAATTACAGAACGCACCCATAATCTTAGGCAGACCTTTCTTAGATATGGCTAAAGCAAACATCGATTGCGACACGGGATGTATGGAAATCGCCTTCGAAGACAGGAAAATGCAATTGGATATCTTCCGGGCAACAAAGTCTTTTGATTGTGATTACATTGAGGAACATGATCCCGTGGAAACTTTAATCGAGGAATGCCTTACCCTCAGTTCTGTCTCAGACCACCAAACTCGTAGTTCTGACCCATCACCATCATTACCTGTGGACCTCTGTAAGGCTGAGTATCATCACATGACACCATTTGAAGAAATCGATGTTGATCAACTACCGCCCTTTCCATTCCCATCGACTATGGTCCCACCCGCACCTGAACTTAAACCATTGCCCGAGAATCTCAAGTACGTCTTCTTGGGACCTGGCTAGATCTTCCCAGTGATTATTAATTCCCATCTAACCAAGGATCAGGAACTAAGGTTGACTGCAACTCTTTCAGAACATCGGGCCGCCATTGGTTGGACCATCTCAGATCTAAGAGGAATTAGCCCCACCTATTGCACCCACAAGATTTACCTGGAAGACAGGGCCCGACCTTCCCGCCAGATGCAGAGACGGTTAAACCCTAACATGCGGGAGGTCGTTAAAAAAGAAATTATCAAGTGGCTCGACGCCGACATCATCTACCCTATCTCTGATAGCCCCTGGGTGTGCCCCACTCAAGTGGTTCCAAAGAAGGCTAGGCTCACCGTTGTCACTAATGATCATGGCGAATCCATCCCCACCCGCACCACCACCGCATGGCGAGTGTGTATTGATTATAGGAAGCTTAATGAAGCCACTAAGAAGGACCACTTCCCCTTGCCATTCATTGACCAAATCCTTGAAAGATTGGCAGGGCAGAAGTATTTTTGCTTCCTGGATGGATATTCAGGATATAACCAAGTCGCAATTGCTCCGGAAGATCAGGAAAAGACCACATTCACTTGCCCATATGGCACGTTTGCATTCCGTCGAATGCCGTTCGGGTTATGCAACGCACCCGCGACCTTCCAGCGTTGCATGCTAGCCATTTTTTCAGAAATGGTGGGTGAATACTTGGAGGTCTTTATGGATGATTTCTCTGTATTCGGGAATTCATTCGACCATTGTTTGAGCAACTTGGAGAAAATCCTGAAACGATGTATTGAGGTTAACTTGGTGTTAAGTTGGGAAAAGAGCCATTTTATGGTTCAAGAAGGAATTGTCCTCGGACACATCATTTTGCATAGGGGCATCGAGGTAGATCAAGCTAAGGTTGATTTAATTTCCAAACTCCCTCCACCTAGTTCGGTCCGACAGATTCGCTCTTTCCTAGGACATGTTGGCTTCTACCGAAGGTTCATCAAAGACTTTTCCAAACTTTCCAAACCCTTGACCGACCTTCTAGCCAACGACGCCACTTTCCACATGTCTCCTGATTGCATCCAGGCTTATCATACCCTCCGGGACTTAGTCTCCACCGCACCTGTACTTCAAACCCCAGACTGGTCCCAAGATTTTGAGATTATGTGTGATGCATCAGATTTTTCCATAGGCGCTGTCCTGGGACAAAGGCAAGACAAGAAGCCTGTGGTGATCTACTACGCGAGCAAAACGTTGGACGAGACCCAACGTAATTATACGGTCACAGAAAAAGAGTTGCTCGCTGTAGTCTTTGGACTGGAAAAATTCCGATCATACTTGCTGGGATCCCACATGACTATCTACACCGACCATTCAGCCATCCAGCACCTGTTGGCCAAAAAGGACGCAAAACCCAGGCTCATCAGATGGATCCTGCTTTTGCAGGAATTTGACCTGGAAATCCGAGACAAGGCCGGATCGAAAAATGTGGTGGCTGACCACCTGTCAAGACTTCATCCAGACCACATTGGACCCTCCCTACCTCTATCTGATACCTTCCCTGATGAACACATCCTAGATGTGCAGGACAAGAAAACGCCATGGTATGCTGACTATGTCAACTACTTGGTTATAGGACAAACCCCGCACAGCTGGTCCAGACAGCAACGGGATAGGTTCTTGGTTGAGGCCAAGCACTATTTCTGGGATGATCCCATGCTGTTTCACCTCTGTACTGATCAGATCATCAGGAGGTGCCTCCCCGAAGACGAACTTCAGAGTGTGCTTTCCTTTTGTCATGACCAAGCGTGTGGCGGCCATTTCTCTGGCAAGAAAACAGCTGCAAAAGTTTTACAGTCTGGATTTTATTGGCCGTCCCTATTCAAGGATGCACACATCTTTGCCAAGACTTGCTCACGATGCCAAACACTAGGGACAATGACCAAAAAAGATATGATGCCCCTTCAGCCCATTTTGATTGTCGAAATTTTTGACGTTTGGGGTATCGATTTTATGGGCCCCTTTCCACCATCCAACGGCTTCGAGTATATCCTGGTCTCGGTAGACTATGTTTCCAAATGGATTGAAGCCGTCGCCACCCGACGATGCGATCACAAGACGGTCATGGACTTTGTAAAGAAGAACATCTTTTCCCGATTTGGAATACCCAAGGCCATGATCAGTGATGGTGGAAGCCATTTTATCCATTCCCAGTTCCGTGCCCTACTTAGAAAATATGGGGTAAACCACCGCATTGCCACCCCGTATCATCCACAAACAAATGGGCAGACTGAGGTCTCAAACAGACAAATCAAGAACATTTTACAGAAGACTGTGAGACCTGACAGGAAAGACTGGTCCACACGACTTGATGATGCCCTGTGGGCATACAGGACCGCTTTTAAGACCCCGATAGGCATGTCACCTTACCGCTTGGTCTTTGGCAAAGCTTGCCATCTCCCTGTCGAATTGGAACACCAGGCTTACTGGGCTGTTAAGCAATGTAACATGGATCCCCAGTTAGCTGGTGCGCAAAGGACTCTTCAATTATCTGAGCTTGAAGAAATTCGTCGGGACGCCTTTGACAATAGTTGGCTATATAAGGAGAAAATGAAAGCCGTCCACGACCGACTCATTCATAGGAAAACCTTTGAGCCAAACCAACAAGTCTGGCTATTTGATGCACGCCTGAAACTCTTCCCAGGGAAACTTAGGTCCAAATGGACAGGACCATTTCGGGTGGTCAAGCCCTATTCCAATGGGGCAGTCGAAATCGTCGATCTTAATACCAGGCACACCTTTACAGTCAATGGTCAAAGATTGAAGCATTTCCTGGCCCAGGTACCCCCCAAGGAAAGTGTCACCCTTGTTGAGGGCTGACACCAAGCACCGCCCAGCTGGAGGCGTTAAACTCAGCGCTTCCTGGGAGACAACCCAGCGGATTCAGACTGATCTGGTAGTTTACATCACTCAGGTACTATCTTTTTGAACGCTTCTGCATCCATGCATCTGCCAATGAGGACATTGTCCAACTTAAGCATGGGGGGGATGGTAAATTGCATAATCCTGAGCTTAATTAATCAGTCTGAATGAATAAATTAATTGATTAAAAAAAAAATTGAATTTAGGAAGAAAAACTTAGACATTAGAAACTTGTCAATAGTGGGAAATAATACAAAAAGAACTTAAACACTTAGACTTTTCAGGCCTTCAGGCTTAATCAGCCCTGGTGTCCATTAAAATATGGATTTAGCGGCGAATCCTTGCAACTTTAAGCTATTCTAATCCACCTAATAAATAAGGTAATAAGTATACGACTTACCAACTCACCCTCTGACTCAGGAAAACTTTGAGTCTAAGCATCTACACACATTTTTGCACAGACTCACTTCTCGGAGATTTTGACAGAAATTGGGTAGCTAATGAACTCGCTAGGGTGGTATGGCTGGCAAGTTGTCGTGGGTAACAGCCCATTGGCAGGTTGTCCAGAACCCAGCCACAGGCCATTTCTTTTTCGCTGCCTCTAGGTACATTTGAGATTAGGGAAGCCACCTACGAAAAATAAACCACACTTCATTGCACAAGTATGGCTGGCAAGTGATCGTGGGTAACAGCCCATTGGTCGGTTGTCTAGAGCCCAGCTCAATAATTGCACAAAAAAAGACCAAAACACCTAAGGACGAAGCGGGGAAGTAGTACAAGCTGGGGAGATATACACTGGAAAATCCTTGTGTTGACCCCAAGTAAAATGAACGTAGGGAGAAAGCTACCAATCGAACAAATACACCTTCAAGCAAAAATTTATTTTCTTTTCCGGTCACCTAGGGGCGTAGAAACTCGAAGTCTATCTCAATTACCGTTAAGTGAGTCTATCACAACATTCACACCAAGATGCTTAGTACTTAGGGTTTTGACCGTGTTTTGGGTGGGTTGGGTAGCCGTAAAAAGTTACCAACCCACACTGAATTCCAAAAATTCTAAAAAGACATATATAGATATATACGTATACATATGTATAGAAAGCAAGGATTCGGGCGATTCGTATTTTGGAAGACACCCGGGCGCTGCTTAGTCTTTGTATATTAAGATCTTCGTATATTTCCTCTTATTGACGAGTAATGAAGTGCCTAAGCAATTACTTCTTGAATTCTCCAAAGAAATAAAGGCTAGAATAAACCTTGCTAAGGACTATCAAGGAGTAAGCATGGGGGTATGATAACACCACGCAAGGGGGTAGTAATTAGGTTGAATATGCCCATCTTTAGAATAAAAGGCACAACATAAAGTAGAATAGGAGCATTGCATGCATCAAGTACCAAGATTGCTTATAAACTGCATTAATGGCCATTTGTGTAAAGCATGTGTCAAAGTAGGCCTCAGATGAGCAATCGGACCGCACGGATGGATTCAGAACGACGAACGGAGTCCAACGGACTCAAGATCGGCCAAATCCGACATCCGGAGCACCCACAATGGACCCAAGAAATTCCGACCGCCGATCTGGAGATCAACGGCCCAGAAAGCGCCACGTCGCCCCGGCCCCACCGCTCGGACGCCCTCAAGCCATCCAAGGACGAATCTCGGCCGTTGATCTTCGATCGAACGGCCGAAATCCGTACGCTCGCCCGCGGTCGCCGCGACAAAGCGCGGGCGTGGCGCAACAGCTTGCGCGCACGCCCGCATCGCAGCGACGCACGTTCGAATCGCGCGGAGCGGAAACCAAGCGCGAGCGAAGGGCACGGCATAATTGGGCCGCCCAATCAGCAGGGGGCGGCCAGGATCGGGCCACGCGACGCGATGACAGCTCCCAAGCGCCCACGCGCGCGCGCACGTCGGGCGGAAACGCGCACGCACACGTGCGCCCGAGGCGCGATCTCAGCGCGGGCACGGGAGGATCTCAGCCGTCTGATCTTCAATCAGACGGCTCTCGTTCAACGTCCACGGATCGCGCTTGGAGAGAGAGAGTGGTGGGCAGCTGACCGGCGGCAGGAGGGCTTCACCGACGTATCTGGAAGCGGTTTTAGCGACGTTCTGGATGTCGCTAAAGCACATTCTTCTTTTAGGAAGCCCTTAACTCTATTTAAACCCCCTTCTACCACCATTCAAGGCATCCTCTCCCACTTGCAACTACTCCACTCCTCTCCTGGCTAGTTTTAGGCACTCTTGTAATCGCCGGAGACGACGAGCCGCCGACGGAGCCTCCTCCACCGCCGTGGCTGCCTCGTCGCTCTCCACTCTCTCTACCTCTCTCTCTCTCTCTTTTAAGCTTTCATTTACTTTTGTTGAAGCATGTATTTAATGTTGTAAACCACGAACTATGAATGCATGTTTAATGAAATTATTTTCCATTTAGTTGACATTTTAATTTCTGTTTAAAGTGCATGATCAAAACCAAGAGCTTTCTAACCCTAAACTCTCTCTCTATCTCTCGCTTTTCAAAATCGTCTCTTTTGCAAGCAAAACTCCGCCTTTTTCGTGACAAGTGGTAAACAAAATCCGATTTCCACGCCTCCCTGAGACCGACACTCGGACTCACCTCCGTTTACTTCTTTTAAAATCGACGTATCAAGTGCAACTATAACGACACATCTTAACACACACGCACGAGACCACGTCAGAAGGCGATAAGCGTAAGGAACTTTTTCAATTTATTTGCAGTGCTACGCTCAGACATTTACGAGGTGGGACTAAAAGTCCCACCTAAATTTCGCAAACGCTCGCAGCAGGAGCTACGTTCAATTGCTGACGCTGTAGGGGTCCTTGCAGCCAAACACTTGGCTGGGGTTGTGTGCAGGAGGATTCCACGCAACCTGGGGCTGTGCACCTAGAGCAGAGAGGCCTGCAGCTGCAGTAAGCTCCTTCAAGCTTCTTCGGCAATGGCGGAGGGATGTCGGAACCTGAAATGTGGAAACACGGCCTTGCGGCCCTGTCAGATCAGAGGAAAACCTTTGCCGTATCATGGCGAAGGTGAAGCGGATGTTGGCTGGCCGCAGGGCGGCCTAGGCGTGCATGCCTAGGTCGCTCTGTGGCCGAAGTTATGGGTTAGGTCGGGGGAAGCGTGGAGTGCATGTGGCGTTCTGTGGATGGGTGGAAGGTGTTCAGTGGAGTGTTGCGGAGGTTGTGAGGTGGGTGGCGAGACGTATGGGGGTGCAGAGTGACGGAGGCGTCTCGTCGGAGGGTGGCTGGAGATGGGGAAGATGCGGGCGGACAGTGGCCTAAGGAACCCAATGTTGTGGACCAATTTGTAAAGTGGGTCAAGACGACCTTCCCTTAGGTCCAAATTTTGGTATCAACCTAATGTGGACCTAAGGAACCCAATGGTGAAATTGTATTTTAGGTTTGATTACGTTTGACCAAATATTTTGCACAAAAACCTAAATTAGGTCAAAAATTGGGTATGGTTCTCAATCTAGCTCAAGATAGGTTCCAATGGCCAGATTGAAGGTTCTAAACCCTAGGAGATGTTTTTTCATGAACTTTAGAGGGTTTAATTGATTTTTATCTTTCCTGAAACTTCATGAATTAAAGCAGGTTTGTTTTAGGGTTATAGAATGTCATTTAATTTCCAGATTTTGTTATAACCCTTTCCTGATCGAATCATCCCACTTTTTCTCTTATTAAGCCTATTTGACTTGTGTGTGGACCCTTAGAAATCCTATTTATGTACTGCATTGGTAAAATTACAGTTTTACCCCTTGTGAATTATTTTATACTCAAATTTGTAATTTCCTGATTTAGGGTTTCCCTTAGGTTTTGTAGGAGCTTTTGTACACTTATTTAGGTTAAAAATATGTTAGTTAGGGTTCATGATGAGGTTCTCATCATACCCCCATTCCTAGCTTTTGCTAGTCAGCAAAATTTTAAGGTTTTAACCTCTGTTCTAGACCATGAATTTCTTTCATCAATTTTGGTAAGTGCTTTTTCTCTTGTATCCTTGATTAGGTCAGAATGACAATCATAGGACTAAAGGATACTCTAGTACCAACCAAGATCCAGATCTGTCTAGCTTTAGCCCTAGTCTTTAGCAAAGGTTTTTAAGGCCTACAGGAACTAACCTAAAATTTATTGGACTTCGTGGTTAAAGCACCTGTGCTTGAGATATTTTTAGCCTTGGTTCAGTTTGCAATGCGTTTTGTAAGAGAGAGACAGAAGGTTTATTTGTTTGGAGAGCTTTCTCTCTCTTTTCTTTTTAATTCTAGCTTAGGATTAGCTTTACAACCCGATTTGTATCGGATTTCTTATATCCATCATTAATCCTCAAAGGTCCCTGGCAATTGATACTTCGAGATAGCACTGCCCATGGTAACCCCCAGAACCGTAGCTTTTGAGATAATTCCGCCCATGGTTTTCCGTGACCGAATTTAGACCCTGGCAATTGACACTTCGTGATAATGTCATCCATGGAATCTGAACCAGCAGAGTGCTTACATGCCCCCGGTAGGATATGTAAATATCCTAGGAGACAAGCACCGAGGAGATGATATGTTGTTACGCATCTTCGAGGGGAATTTTCCACCTCTCCACGTCGGGAACTATCCAAATCAACTTGTGTTGATCGGCTGTTCCTAATCTAGGTGACATTTTCAGAATATTTGAAACGCTTCTGCGTGATTTTGATATTTATGCTCGCTGAAAAAGACTGTGTGTGTGAATTTGGGTGTTTAGGTTACTGAGTCCCATAAACCGAAGGTCAGTTAACGAGGTCGAATACTCCTTAAGCCTTAGACTTAATACTTAAGCTTTTCATTTTCCTCAACCTCTTGATGAATATCTAGATCTTAATGGGTACTAAGAGTCTAGCCAAGAATGCCCAAGGTTTGCGCTCTTACTAATCTTGTTGTGCACTTTCGCTTTACTTTTCTTTATTGTGGTCTAGAACTTTTGTTAATTCCTGAATTTCTTACTAATGACTATCCCTTTTCTCTTTCATTTTGTGCTCCTTTTTAGCATTCTACTCTTTTTCTCCTGCTTCTTCTATAAAGTTTACCAGCACTTTTCTTCCTCCAAAGTTTTTTTTTGTATATGCAGATTTTTTTGTTGAAACATTTTCTTGTTATGTCATTTCATTGCACTTTCATACCCCCCCATGCCTAAGGTTTGCAATGTCCTCATTGTTCATTAGATGGGTTTTTATTTGGTCAGGTTCAAGCATTAGGACAAAAATTTGGGCGAGTGGATGGGTCGAGGAGACTGTTGCGGACGATTTCTAATCTCAGGTACGAGTACCTAAGGTGAAGTTGGCTGTCCTAAGGAATGAACCTAAAGTGCAAAAAATTGTCAGAAAGGGTTTTGGTTTTTCAAAAAGAATGACAGGCTGCCTCCCGTTAAGCGCTGAGTTTTACGCCATCAGCTGGGCGCAATAAGCTCAGGGAGAATGGAGGATAAATGATGACTCAGCCAAATCTGTATTGGTTACGTCAATGAATGGTTTGAGTCTCTAACTGTTCACAATGAAAGGTTCGGAATCGTGGCTGAGTGGACTGATCTCGACGGCTCCATTTCCAAAAATCTGTCGGACAAGATATGGTCCGACCCACTTGGATCGCAGTTTCCCAGGGAAGAGTTTGAGTCGGGCATCGAAGAGTAGGACCTTCTAACTAGGGTGGAAGATCTTTCTAGATATGTTCTTGTCATGAAAGGCTTTAACCTGTTCTTTGTAGATTCGCGAGTTCTCATACGCATCCAGGTGTAATTCATCAATCTCGCTTATCTGAAGCTTTCTGCGGGTTCCAGCCTTAGAAAGATCTAAGTTGCAGCTCCATACTGCCTAATAGGCTTTGTGCTCCAGTTCGACGGGAAGGTGACACCCCTTCCCGTACACCAGTCTAAAAGGAGACATGCCTAATTGGGTCTTGTGGGTGGTCCTATAATCTCACAAAGCTTCCGGAAGTTGGGACGACCAGTCCTTCCTCTCAAGTCGAACAGTAACCTGCAGGATTTTCTTGATCTCCCGATTTAAGAGCTCAGCTAGACTATTAGTCTGGGGGTGGTAAGAAGTAGAGATTCGGTGAGACACCCCGTATTTGGTCATCAGTGACCTAAATTGAGCATTAGTAAAATGGGTCCCTCCATCAGAGATAATCGCACGAGGAATCCCAAACCGTGAGAAGATATTCTAAAGAATGAATTTGATGACGATCTTGTGATCACAGGTTCGAGTCGGAATGGCTTCGATCCATTTGGACACGAAGTCCACAGCGAGTAAAATGTACTCAAAGCCGTCTGAGATAGGGAAGGGGCCCATAAAATCAATCCCCCAAATATTGAAAATCTCGCGTACGAGAATCGACTGTAAAGGCATCATGTCGTGATGGCTCATGTTGCCCAAAGTTTGGTAATGACTGCATGCCTTACTATGACTGTATGCGTCCTTGAAGATGGTGGGCCAGTAAAAGCCACACTGGAGGATTTTTGATGCGATTTTGTGCCCAGAGAAATGGCCACCGCATGCCTGGTCATGGCAGAAAGAGAGAATGTCATTGATTTTGCCCTCCGGGACACATCGCCGGATGATTTGGTCAGCACCTATTCAGAATAGGTACGGGTCTTCCCAGATGTAGTACTTGGCATCGAGCGCAACTTGTCTTTCTTGGCCTTCAGCCAATCAGACGGGATCTGGTGTGTTGCCAAGTAGTTTACTATATCAGCAAACCATGGAAGCCTGGTACCAATAGTCAAGAGGTGCTCATCAGGAAAATGCTCCGTGATGGGTCCAGAAGGGTCAATGATCTCAGAAGGAAGGCGAGACAAGTGGTCAGCTACCACGTTCTGTCTTCCCGCCTTGTCGCGAATCTCGAGGTCGAATTCTTGCAACAACAAGATCCATTGGATTAATCGAGGCTTCGCATCCTTCTTCGCAAGGAGATGCCTCACAGCTGTGTGATCCGAGTAGATTATGACGTGGGAACCCAGGAGATAAGATCTGAATTTTTCAAGGGCAAATACTACCGTTAGCAGCTCTTTCTCCGTAACCGTGTAGTTATGCTGAGCCTTGTCAAGTGTCTTACTAGCGTAGTAGATGACCACGGGTTTCCCGTCAATATTTTGCCCCAGAACCGCTCCTACAGTGAAGTCAGATGCATCGCACATGATCTCAAAGGATTGAGACTAATCAGGAGACTGTAGGATCGGGGCATGGGTGACTCGGTCACGAAGGATCTCAAAAGCTTGAGTGCATTCCTTGGAAATCTTAAAGGGTACATCCTTGGAGAGAAGAGTAGCCAGGGGGCACGTGATTTTCGAGAAATTAGGAATGAAACGATGGTAAAAACTGACGTGCCCCAGAAAAGATCGGATGTCCCTAATCGAGCTAGGCATAGGAAGTCTAGAAATCAGATTAACCATGGCTTCGATCCATCTGGATGCCTCTCTCAGAAATTAAGTGTCCCAGGACGATCCCTTTAGGCACCATAAAGTGGCTCTTTTCCCACGAAAGAACCAGATTTATGTCAATGCAACGCCTGAGTATGTGAACCAAGTGCTGGAGGCAATCGTCAAATGATACCCTGAAAACTGAGAAGTCATCCATTAGGACTTCCAGATAATCACCTACCATATCAGAGAATATGGCAAGCATGCATCGCTGAAAAGTCGCGGGTGCATTGCAGAGACCGAAGGGCATCCTTCGGAATGCGTACATCCTGAAGGGGCAAGTGAATGTGGTCTTCTCTTGGTCCTCTAGATGAATCGCCACTTGGTTGTAATCAGAGTACCTATCAAAAAAGTAGAAGAATCTATTTCCCGCTAGTTTCTCGAGAATCTAATCAATGAACGGTAGGGGGAAATGATCCTTCTTCATGGAGGAATTGAGTCTTCGGTAATCTATGCAGACTCTCCACGAGTTGGCTACATGGGGAGGTATGACCTCTCCGGTTTCAGTCATGATGGTGGTGAGCCCCGCCTTCTTAGGCACAACCTGGATCGGGCTCACCCAACGACTGTCGGAGATCGAGTAGATGATCCCTGCATCTAACCACTTAATGATCTGTTTCTTCATGACCTCTTGCAGATTGGGATTTAGACGTCTCTGCATTTCACGTGAAGGTCGTGCGCCCTCTTTAGAATAGATGCAGTGTGTGCAATAAGATTGACTTATTCTAGTCAAATCATCGAGAGTCCAACCAATGACTCTGCGATGTTGCTGGAGAACAGCAATCAGATGGGATTCCTGATCAGGTGTGAGTTTGGAGTTTATAATCACAGGAAGCGTCTGATTCAAACCCAAAAAGACGTAGTTCAAATGATCGGGAAGGAGTTTGAGTTCAAGAATGGGGTTATCAGTAGTAGCAGGTGGTTCAGAGTGGGTGTGGGGTACAAGGGTAGGAGTTGTGGGTCTGTCTAGGTCATGTTCTGACTCCTCTAACTGAGATTTTAGATCTTCTTGTGGTTGATGAGGGATAATCATGTTGTCCTCAATTTGTGGTTCATCAACCACAGCTCTGATGTCACAAATTTGTTCAACGACACCGTAATTGATCCCTTGTTGGGCCTTAAAGATATCAATTTTGAGAGTCTGATTTCCAAATTTCAGCTCTGTTTGGACCTCTTCACAACTTATGTTGGCCCTTGCAGTGGCTAGAAAAGGTATCCCTAGTATAATTGGTGTATCCCTTGGGTTTTCAAGTGCGTCCATATTTAAAACTATGAAATCTATAGGGAAGTAGAAACCCCGCACCCTAACAATAACATCCTCAAGAATTCCCTTAGGTGACTTGATAGATCGATCTGCTAACTGCAATGTCACCTCGTTTGGTTTCAGCTCAGATTCTTCTAGATGGTTAAGTAGGGATGTGGGTATAAGTTTATGGAGGCACCTAGGTCCAATAATGCTCTGTTAAACTGGGTTTCACCGATTGATGAGAACCTTATCATGAACCCTAACTAGCACATTTTGACCTAAATAAGTGTATAAAAGCTCCTACAAAATCTAAGGGAAAGCTTAAATCAAAGAATTACAAATTTGAGTAAAAAAATAATTCACAAGGGGTAAAATTGTAATTTTACCAACGTAGTACATCAACGGAAATTCTAAGGGTCTAGACAAAGGTCAAGTAAACCTAATAAGAGAAAAAGTGGGGTTATAGCGACATCTAGGAATTAAATGACATCCTACAACTCTAAAATAAATCCACTTTAATTCATGAAGTTCCAGGTAAGATAAAAATCAATTAAACCCTCTAAAATTCATGGAAAAACATCCCCTAGGGTTTAGAATCTTCAATTTGCCATTGGAACCTATCTTGACCTAGATTGAGAACCATACCCAATTTTTGACCTAATTTGGGTTTTTGTGCAAAATGTCCAGTCAAACATGATCAAACCTAAAATCAAACTTCACCATTATATTCCTTAGGTCCAAATTAGGTTTGTACCAAAATTTGGACCTAAGGGAAGGCCATTTTGACCTACTTTACAAATTGGTCCTCAACAATTACTTTCTAACCCTTAAATTTTTGAACTCTTACATTTACCCCCTCAACTTTCCTTTCATATTTTGCGATTCGGTCCCTCTTCCACCTGCAGCAGCAGGCCATACCTCCGGCGACTTTACGCGGAGGATGGCGCCACTCAGGGTTTAGGAGCCGGCCCCAGAAATGAGAGGAGGGTCTCTTGCGTTGTCCTCTTCGGCATGGACCACCTCCCATGTCCTTTCGACACCCATACTTCTCATGCGAACACGCGAGAAGTATGGGTCTCTTTTTCGGCCACATCTCGTCTGATTGGCCGAAGGCCAAGAAAGACAAGTTGTGCTCTGATGCCAAGTACTACATTTGGGAAGACCCTACCTTTTCCGGATAAGTGCTGACAAAATCATCCGGCGACGTGTCCCGGAGGGTGAAATCAATGACATTCTCTCTTTCTTCCATGACCAGGCATGCGGTGGCCATTTTTCTGGGCACAAAACCGCATCAAAAATCCTCTAGTGTGGCTTTTACTGGCCCACCATCTTCAAGGACGCATACAGTCACTATAAGGCATGCAGTCATTGCCAAACTTTGGGCAACATGAGCCATCGCGACATGATGCCTTTACATCCGATTCTCGTATGCGAGATTTTCGATATTTGGGGGATTGATTTTATGGGCCCCTTCCATATTTCAGATGGCTTCGAGTACATTTACTCGCTGTGGACTAGGTGTCCAAATGGATCGAAGCCATTCCGACCCAAACCTGTGATCACAAGATCGTCATCAAATTCATTCGTCAGAATATCTTCTCACGGTTCGAGATTCCTCGTGTGATCATCTCTGATGGAGGGACCCATTTTACCAATGCTCAGTTCAGGTTACTGATGACCAAATACAGGGTGTCTCACCGAATCTCTACTCACCACCCCCAGACTAATGGTCTAGATGAGTTATCAAATCGGGAGATCAAGAAAATCCTGCAGGTTACTGTTCGACCTGATAGGAAGGACTAGTTGTCCTGACTTCTGGAAGCTTTGTGGGCTTATAGGACCGCCCACAAGACCCAATTAAGCATGTCTCCTTTTAGACTGGTGTACGGGAAGGCGTGTCACCTTCCCGTCGGGCAGTAAGGAGTTGCAACCTAGATCTTTCTAAGGTTGGAACCCACAGAAAGCTTCAGATAAGCGAGATTGATGAATTACGCCTTGATGAGTAGGAGAACTCGCGAATCTACAAAGAGCAGGTTAAAGCCTTTCATGACAAGCACATATCTAGAAAGATCTTCCACCCTGGTCAGAAGGTCCTACTCTTTGATGCCCGACTCAAACTCTTCCCTGGGAAACTACGATTCAAGTGGGTAGGACCATATCTTGTCTGACAAATCTTTGGAAATGGTGCAGTTGAGATCAGTCCACTCAGCCACGATTCCGAAACTTCCGTCATGAACGGTCAGAAACTCAAACCATTCATTGACGTAACCATTACAGATTTGGCTGAGTCATCATTTATTCTCCATTCTCCCTGAGCTTATTGCGCCCAGCCGATGGCGTAAAACTTATCGCTTAACTGGAGGCAGTTCGGCATTCTTTTTGAAAACTCCAAAACCTTTTTTGGCATTTCTTTGCACTTTAGGTTCATCCTTTAGGACAACCAACTTCACCTCAGGTACTCGTACCTGAGATTAGAAATCGTCCGCAACAGTCACCTCGACCCATCCACTCACCAAGTACCTATCATAATGCATGAACCAAGCTAAAAAAAACCCACCTAATGTATAATGAGGACATTGCAATCCTTAGGCATGGGGGGGTATGAAAGTGCAATGAAATGACATAACAAGAAAAGGTTTCCACAAAAAAATCCGCATATATGAAAAAAAAAACTTTGAAGGAGGAAGAAAATGCTGGAAAACTTTACAAGAAGAGGAGGAGAAAAAAAAAAGTGCAGAATGATAAAAAGGAGCACAAAATGAAAGAGAAAAGGTATAGTCATTAGTAAGAAATTAAGGAATTAACCAAAGTTCTAGACCACATTAAGGAAAAGAAAAGCGAAAGTGTACAACAAGATTAGTAAGAATGCAAACCTTGGGCATTCTTGGATAGACTCTTAGTACCCATTAAGATCTAGATATTCCTTAAGAGGTTGAGGAAAATGAAAAGCTTAAGCATTAGGTCCAAGGCTTAGGGAGTATTCAGCCTCGTTAACTGACCTTCGGTTTACGGGACTCAGTAAACTAAGCACCCAAATTCACACACATAGTTTGGTTCGAAGAGCATAAATATCAAAATCACGCAGAAGCATTTCAAATATTCTGAAAATGTTACCTAGATTAGGAGCAGCCGATCAACACAAGTTGATTTGGATGAGTTCCCGATGTGGAGAGGTGGGAAATTCCCCTCAAAGATGCGTAACAACATATCATCTCCTTGGTGCTTGTCACTTAAGATATTTACATATCCAACTGGGGGCATGTAAGCACTCTGCTGGTTCAGATTCCATGGATGGCATTATCACGAAGTGTTAATTGCAAGGGTCTGAATTTAGCCACGGAACACCAGGGATGGGATTATCTCGAAATCTTGAAAGCCAGGGTTCTAGGGGTTACCATGGATGGTGCTATCTCGAAGCATCGACTGCCAGAGACCCTTGGGGATTGATGATGGGGACAAGGAATCCGATACAGACCGTGTTGTGAAGCCAATCCTAAGCTAGAATTAAAAAGAAAAGTGAGAGAAAACTCTCCAAACAAATAAACCTTCTGTCTCTCTCTTACAAAACACACTGCAAACTGAACCAAGGCTAAAAATATCTCAAGCACGGGTGCTTTAACCACAAAGTCCAATAAACTTTAGGTCAGTTCCTGTAGGCCTTAAAAACCTTTGCTAAAGACTGAGGCTAAAGCTAGACAGATCTGGATCTTAGTTGGTACTAGAGTACCTTTTAGGCCTATGATTGGCATTCTTACCTAATCAAGGAGACAAAGGGAAGAAAAAAACACTTATCAAAATTGATGAAAGAAATTCATGGTCTAGAACAGAGGTTAAACCTTAAAATTTTGCTAAGGGACTAGCAAAAGCTAGGCATGGGGGTATGATGAGAACCTCATCATGAACCCTAACTAGCATATTTTGAACTAAATAAGTGTATAAATGCTCCTATAAAACCTATGGGAATTACAAATTTGAGTAAAAAAATAATTCACAAGGGGTAAAACTAAAATTTTACCTATGCAGTACATCAACGGGAATTCTAAGGGTCTAGACAAAGGTTAAGTAAACCTAATAAGAGAAAAAGTGGGGTGATTTGGTCTGAAAAGGATTATAGCGACATTTGGGAATTAAATGACATCCGACAACCCTAAAACAAACCCACTTTAATTTACGAAGTTTCAGGCAAGATAAAAATCAATTTAACTCTCTAAAATTCATGGAAAAACATCCGTTAGGGTTTAGAACCTTCAATTTAGCCATTGGAACCTATCTTGATCTTGATTGAGAACAATACCCAATTTTTGATCTAACTTGGGTTTTTGTAAAAATGTCTTGTCAAACATAATCAAACCTAAAATCAAACTTCACCATTGGATTCCTTTGGTCCAGATTAGGTTTGTACCAAAATTTGGACCTAAGGGAAGGCCATTTTGACCTACTTTACAAATTGGTCCTCAACAATTACTTTCTGACCCTTAACTTTTTGAAATCTTGCATTTACCCCCTCAACTTTCCTTTCATCTTTTGTGATTCGGTCCCTCTGCCACCTGCAGCAGCAGGCCATACCTCCGGCGACTTTGCGCAGAGGATGGCGTCGTGCAAGGTATAGGAGCCGGCTCCAGAAACAAGAGGAGGGTCCCTTGCGTTGTCCTCTTCCGCATGGACCACCTCCCATGTCCTGCCGACACCCATACTTCTTGTGCGAACGTGTGAGAAGTATGGGTCTCTTTTCCGGCCACGTCTCCGGCGACCAGCCCACGCCTCCTCCTCGTGTTTCCCTCCCTGCCAGCACCTATTTAAGGGATGGTAGGGGCTGCCGCTTCAGTCAAGCTTGTCTTGGCCAGAGTTCCACCCCAAGTTTGTCTTCTTCTCCTCTGGTCGAGTGGTCCAGCAAGCTCCGGCGAGCCTCCCTCCTCCTTCTTGTCGCTCTGCCACAATACCAGTGGTAGAGCTGTCCTCACCCTCTTCCTCCACTTCGCGCAGCACCCGCACGAGCACTTCTCGCCCCGTCGTTGCCGTCGTCTCCCTCCACTAGACATCATCTTCTCCGGCGACAGCAGGTACTGCCAGTCGTCGTCTCTCCCCTACGTCCACTTAATTAGGTTAGAAACACTCCTCTCTATCACCTCTTTAATTCCCCTCAATTTATTTCACAAAAAATACCCCTCGATTCCACTGTCCACCATCACCATCTCCACCTCCAGGCAGACCTCCGGTGAGGCGTCCCCATCGCTCCACACCTCCATCCGCCTCGCCAACCGATCCCTAAGCATCACCACCACCCACTGATCACTCTACGACCCTCCACTGACCGTGCCAACCCTTGTTGCCTTCCCCCGACCTAACCTATCCTCACAGCCATTGAGCAACCTAGGCACGCAAGCCTAGCCCGCCCCACGGCTAGCCAACCCCCGCCTTACCTTCGCCGTGACACGACGAAGGTTTTCTGATGGTCTGACAGGGCTGTAAGGCCATATTGCTAAGTTTCAGGTCCGACCCTCTTCCGCCATTGGAGCGGGCATGAAGAAGCTCGTGAGCTCACTCCAGGTTGTGCTACTCCAGATAAAAGAGCCCCAGGTGTGCGGAAGCATCCCACGACCCCTTCGTACCTAGCAATCGAGGGCTTCGTCGACCGCAACTGCATCAATCGCACAGGTGTTCCTCCTGCACGGGCGTGAAGAAGCGGGTGGGACTTTAGTCCCATCTCAGAAGTTTTCGGCGCAGGTGTGTCCTTTAAGTTATTTTTGTGTTTCTTGCTTATCGCCTCAGAACACGGGGTGAGGTCCCCTCGCCCACTCACCCGCCTCGTCCGTGACCCACGCTACATGGACCTGGCCGACCCATTTACCCTGCACTCCTTGCGCACCACCCATGCTGGTGCGCCTGGACCCGGGTGCGCGTAACCCGACCCGAATACCCGATTGGCTGGCTCTAGGAGAGCGAAGAGAGAAATAGCGAGAGAGCGTATGTGGCGGAGGGTAGGGGTAGGTTTTGCACTTGTGTGTGCAGGGAGCGGCTAAGGAAGGGAAGCTGAAGGAGAAGTTGCGAGATGGAAGGAAGCCAAGGGAAGGAAGTTGAAGACTTGAGAGCAGAAGCTGAAGAAGAAGGAAAGAAGAAGAGGAGGCAGTGCAACAGAGAAGGTCAGAAGAAGAAGAAGACAAGGGAAGACAAGGGAGTACAGCAGAGAAGAAGGGACACGGCTAAAGAAAAGGAAAGAAGAAGAAGCCCAGAAGGTCGAGTAGAGAAAGAGAGACCAAGGAAGAAGAAGAAGATGCAAGGCAAAGAAGAAGATAGGAGCAAAGGCTGAAGAAAGAGAAGCCGTAGAGAAGAAGAGAAGAAGAAGCCAAGAGGAAGAAGAACCAGCAGAAGCACTGTAGCAAGTGGCAGTTTAAGTCGTCTGACATTAGAGTCAGACGTCTGGAGAGAGAAAGATAGAGGAAGAAGAAAGAAAGAAGAAAAGAAGAGGAGAAATTTTATTCCCTTTCTCTAATTTTTTGTAAAGCAGTATATATCCAGATTGTAAATTGTGATTTTGTACGCTTTTAAAATTTAGTGTTGCTCCCTGAGTTCGACCTCGGAAATTTCCTATTTTTCGAGTAATAAAAACAACTATACTTGTTGGTTACCAACAAGCAGCCAACACCGATCTTACATGAAATCAGGGGAGTGCTTGAGTCTTTTGCCTTGGGTGGGAGTCTACTCAGGATTACAGAGTTGGCTTGCTCTGACAGTACAATTGGACTCCCACTCTTGGTTCGTGGCTTACGCAGAGGTGTACACACGTTCTTCAAGAATCGTGCGTAAGCCGATACGTGGTGAATCGCATCCATCAAGGGGATGTTTATTTGGACCTACTCAAAGAGCTTGATCAGATCCTCCTCAAGAGCCACGGGTTTAGTTGTCCACTGATGAGAGCCGCATCATGAACTCTAACTAGCACAATTTGATCTAAATAAGTGTGAAAAAGCTCCTACAAAACCTAAAGAAAAGCCTAACTTAGAGAATTCTGACTTGAAGAATAAAATAAGTCATGAGGGGTAAAACTGTAATTTACCAATGCAAGACACAAACAGGATATCTAAGGGTCTAAACACAGGTCAAATAAGCTTAATAAAGAAGGAAGTGGGATGTTCTGATTTGAAAAAGGGTTATACCAACTTCTAGGAATTAAATAACATTCTGTAACCCTAAAAATAAACCTGCTTTAATTCACGAGGTTCTTGGTAGGATAAAAATCAACTAAACCCTTTAAAATTCATGGAAAAATATTCCCTAGGGTTTAGAACCTTCAATTTGGCTTTTGGAAGCCTTCTTGACCTAAATTGAGAATTATGCCCAAATTTTAACCTAATTTAGTTTTTACACAAATTGACTAGTCAAACATGGTCAAACCTAAAATCAAATTACACCATTGAATTCCTTAGGTTCAAATTAGGTTGGTACAAAAATTTGGGCCTAGGAGAAGACCATCTTGACTGACTTTACAAATTGGTCCTCTTGAATTACTTTTTGACCCTTATCTTTTCAAAACCTTGCATTTAGCCCCCTATCTTCCCCTTCGTTCTTTGCAGAACAGTCCTCCCTACCACCCTGCGCTGGCACCATACCTCCAGCGACCTTACGCAGAGGATGGCGCTGCGCAGGGTAAGGCAACCGCTCTCAGGAACGAACGGGGGGTTCCCTGCGTCATCCTCTATCGCAGGGACCCTCCCTTGTGACCTACGGCTGCCCATGCCTCTCATGCGAACGCACAACAGGCATGGGTCTCCATCTCCGACCATCTCCAGCGAGCACCCTACGTCGCTCCCTCGAAACCCTCTCCTCGCCAGCACCTTTATAAGGAGCGGCAGGGGCAGCCGTCTCCTTCAAGCTAGTTTCGGCCGAGAAAACCCCTCTCCTTCATCTCCTCTCTCTCCGGTCAGATAGCCCAAGCTTCCGACGATCTTTCCTCCTCCTCCTCGTTGCTCTGCTGCCATACCGCAGCAGAGCTCACTCTGCCTCGTCTTCCCACGCTAGGCCGCACCAGCTGGCGTCCCCAGATCTCCTCATCGTCGCCGTTACTCCTCTTCTGGGCACCTTCATCCCTAGCTCCAGCAGGCACGAGCCGGGCTTCTTCCTCTCCCTCTTCGTCGATTAAGTAGGTGGGAACCTTCCTCTTACTCTCCTTTCACTTTTCCCTTCTTAAATTGGCATTTTAGACCCCTCGACTGCCACGACCACCTCCATTTGTTCCACCTCTGGCAACCATCTCCGGCGAGATCGCTCCACCTCCACAGGCCTTTCCACCCCTCGCTGACAAGCCCAGAAGCTCCCCCTCACTCCATACAAGCATTTCCCCCACTCCATTCACTGCCCTACACACTCTGAGCACCCCTCGAACACACCCACCTGCATATCTGCCGTGTGCCCTAGGCACATGACCACAGCCACTTTCCCGCCACGATGACCCCCGCACCACCTTCGTCGTCCTCTACCGAAGCTCCCTACATTGTCTGATGTGGCCGTGAGGCCGTCTTCGTGATTTTAGGTCTCAGACGACTTAACCCGCGGATGCTACAGTGTCGCTTCAGTTCTTCTTCTTCCACAGTCCTTCTCCTTCTTCACCTGTGCCTGCACGCTCAAGAGTTCAGCATCAGCGGGCAAAAACCTACTCTATTCCCCCCCCCCCCCCCCGCGTCTCTCTCTCTCAGAATTCGCTCTTAGGACAGCTCTCCCAGAGCAACCGGGTAATCGGGTACGCGGGTCGCGCCCAGGTCCAGGCCCACCTGCGTGCGGTGGTGGGCGAGGAGTGCAGGTCGGGCTTAGTCGGGTCGGGTCGGCCGGATCGGCGTGATGAGCTCGCGGACGGGCCGGGTGAAGCGGTGTGAGAGGGACCTCACCCCGTGTGCTGAGGCGATAAGCCTACAGCACTTTTCCAATTTATCTCACGGCGCTCGCTCACAATCTTCGGAGGTGTGACTAAATGTCCCACCCCAATGTGAGCGCCCGTGCGGAGAAGGCAGCGAGCAGTCGAGGGCCAATGCGAGGGCTTCGCGCGAGGACTTCGCCTCAGTTGCAGCTTGGCACTTCGCGAAGTCACCCCACGCAGCCTGGGAACTTGATCTAGGCGTGGCGTGCCTGGAGCAGCAGGTAGGCGGAGCTTCTTCACTCGTCAATGGCGACGGCGAGCACAGACCCTGTTTACAACAACACGGCCTCTCGGCCTAATCAGATATGCGGAGGACCTTCGCCGTGGCATGGCGAAGGTGGTCGGAGGGTCTGCAGGGGGCGTGGTGGAGAAAAAGGGTCGCCCTAGGTCAAACTACGGATGGAGAAGTGGGTGTGTTCGGTGGCTCTGCAGAGGGCGTTTGGTGGGAAGTGGAGGGGCGGAAGAGGATCAGGGTGAGGAGGCGGAGGTTATGCACAGGTCGGCGAGCCGTGTGGGGTGCTGGAGCGATGGGAGCGGTTCGCCGGAGTTTGGCCGGAAGTGGAGAAGGTGAGGGTGATCGGTGGGAAATCGGTGGCGACAGTAAGGGCTTTCAGTATGGAAAAGAAAGAGGGGAGGAAGAGGAGAAGTTTTACCTACTAAGCTGGACGAGGAGGGGTTGGCGCAGGCGACAGTCGTATCGACTGTCGTCGGAGAAGAAATTGCCCAGAGGAAGGGGCGGCGGCGAGGAGAGGGCCGGAGAGGCGCCAGCTGGGTGCGGCGTGACGCGGAGAGGGCCGTCGGAGCAAGGGGGCGTCCGTCGGAGTGGGAAGGGAGGAATTGAAGGGGTGTCTCCGTCAGATCCGAGCTCGGAAGAACGGCGGAGCGACGAGGGTATTTATAGGGGCAGAACCAAAGAGGAGGGCGGAGGGAGACGACGTGTCTCCCTCGCCGGAGGACTACGGAGAAAGGATACACATACCGTCCGTGCGTTCGCACGGCTGGTATGGGTGGGTGCAGCGCTCAGGGGGGTGTCCCTGCGGTGGCTGACGACGCAGGGTACCCCCCATTGACTTGCCAGGGCCCCTCCCCCACCCTGCGCAGCGCCATGCTCCGCGCAAGGTCGCCGGAGCATGGCGCTGCTCAGGTTTTGCAGGAGGGACCTGAACGCAAAGAACGAAGGAGAGTTAGGGGCCAAAATGTGAGGGTTCAAGAGTTGAGGGCCAAAACGTAAATATATGAGGACCAAAGTGTAAAGTTGGTCAAGAAGGTTTCTTCTTAGGCTCAAGTTTTTATACATGATGAATTAGGACCTAAGGAATCTGATGGTGAATTTTATTTCTAGATTAAACCTTGTTTGACCGGTCAATTTATGCAAAAACCCAAATTAAGTTGTTAATTGGGCATGATTCTCAATGTAGGTCAAAATGGGTTCCTAAGGCCAGATTGAAGGTTCTAAACCCTAGAGATTATTTTTCTATGAATTTTAGAGGGTTTATTGTATTTTTACTTTGCCTCGAACCTCGTGAATTGAAGTGGATTTGTTTTAGGGTTACAGATTATCATTTAGTTCCTTGGAATTGCTGTAGCCCTTATTGGATCAGATCATCCCACTTTCCTTCTTATTAGGTTGTTTTGACCTATGTTTGGACCCTGAGTTACCCTATTTTCAGATTGGATTGGTGAAATTACATTTTTACCCCACAATTTTTATTTTCTTTGCAAACTCAGAATCTCTCTGAGCCAAGCCTTTCTAAGGTTATGTAGGAGCTTTTTCCTGCAAATCAGGGTTAATTGGTGCTAGTTTAGGGCTCATGATGAGGTTCTCATCATACCCCCATGCCTAGCTTTTGCTAGTCCCTTAGCAAAAACTTAAGGTTTCAACCCTTGTTCTAGACCATGAAGTTCTTAATAGCTTCAGATAAGTGCTTTTTCATTTAAACTTAAATTAGGTTAGAATGTTGACCATAGGCTTAAAAGGTACTCTAGTACCAATCAAGATCCAAATCTGTTTAGCCTCAGCCTCAGTCCTTAGCAAAGGTTTTTAAGGCCCACAAGAACTAACCTAAGGTCTATTGGACTTTGTGGTTAAAGCACCCGTGCTTGAAATGATTTTAGCCCTGGTTCAGTTCGCAGTGCGTTTTGCAAGAGAGAGAGACAGAAATTTTTTCTGTTTGGAGAGTTTTCTCTCTCTTTTTCTTTTTAGTTCTAGCCTAGGATTGGCTTTTTCAACATGGTCTGTATTAGATTCATTGCTCCCATCATCAATCCTCAAGGGTTCCTGGCGATCGATGCTTCGAGATAGCACCGCCCATGGCAACCCCCCGAAACCCTGGCTATTGAGATTTCGAGATAATCCCATCCATGGTGTTCCGTGGCTGAATTCAGACCCTGGCAGTTGACACTTCGTGATAATGCCATCCATGGAATCTGAACCAGCAGGGTGCTTACATGCCCCCAGTAGGATATGTTAATATCCTAAGAGACAAGCACCGAGGAGATGATATTTTGTTACGCATCTTCGAGGGGATTTCCCGCCTCTCCGCGCTGGGAACTCGTCCAAATCACTTTGTATTGATCGGCCGCTCCTATTCTAGGTGTACTTTTCAGAATTTTTCGATGCTTTTGCGTGATTTTAATTTTTACGTTTACTGAACCAGGTTGTGTGTGAGGTTAGGGTGCTTAAGTTACTGAGTCCCGTAAACCAAAAATTAGTTAATGAGGCCAAATACTCCCTAAGCCTTAGACCTAATACTTCAGCTTTTCATTTTCCTCAACCTCTTGAGGAGTGTTCGGATCTTAATGGGTACTAAGTGTCTATTCAAGAATGTCTAAGGTTTGCGTTCTTACTAATCTTATTATGCACTTTTCAGTTATTTTCTTGAATGAGGTCTAGAACTTAGGTTAATTCCTTAGTTCCTTACTAATGACTATCACTTGTTTCTCATATTTTGTGCTCATTTTTTCCTTTTGTTTCTTTTCTCTTTCTCCTTCACAAAATTTCCTTTCTCCTCTTATTCTCTTATTCTTTTTCGAAAATTTTTAATTTTTATGGTGTTTTTGGCATATGTGAATTTTTTGTTTGAAACCTTTTCTTACACGTTTTGCACTTTCATACCCCCCATGCCTAAGATTTGCAATGTCCTCATTGTAACTTAGGGGGTTTTTATTCAACTTAGTTCATACATTAGGACAGATGTTTTAATGAGTGAATGGGTCGGGATGAATGTTTCGGACGATTTTTAATCTTAGATGCAAGCACCTGAGGTGGAGTCGGCTGTCCTAAAGTGTGAATTTCAAGTGCACAAAGGTTTTAGAAAAGGTTTCAGGTTTTTAAAGAGAATGACGGGCTGCCTCCCGTTGAGCGCTAAATTTGATGCCTTCAGCAAAGCGAGAAATGCGATGGAGAGGGGATGGTGAAATCAGTAGAGTTTTGTAATACAAGCACCTTGATTAAGAGCCTGGTTGGTCCAACCAAGTGCTTGTTCAGATCAACAGGATGATGATGCAGCCCAAATCCAATCAATCTGGTGGGTTGATAGATGTGGATAAAAAGGTGTGGAACCCACCATATACTATGAAGCTCAGATGGATGTGGAAGTGAAAACGCAGGGTTTGGCTGAGTCGAATCAGCCTGGTCAGAGTAGGGACCCGTAGAATAATCAATGAATGACGCGGAAACCCTACAGGGGTGATCAGAGAATGATGGAGCATGATATGTAGTCTGATCAGTGTTCCAAACCCGATGTGGAAATGCAATCGGCTCGGTGAGAGGTGAATCTGAATAGAAATTGAGTCCGATTGCGGGTCGGGGTTGGGAAGAGGTTTTGATTAGTTCTGTGTGTGCAGATGAGGTGGCAACTGTGCATGAGGGCTCTTTTAGAAAGGAATGACAGGTGATTTTCTGTAAAGAGTCCTCCGGGTAACTATCAAATGCCTGAAGAGTGTCTATAGGATGAAAGAAATCTGAATTGAGAAAAGATTTGAATTCTGGGTTGCAATCACTCTTGGCATTTTCTATTTTTGGTTCCTGATGATCGAAAAGGAGTGATTCTGTGTTATTAGTGATCTCGGGAATCAGGACCTCAGAGTCGGAGTCAGAGTCATGTGAACTGAGGTCGTAGATGGGCCTGGCGTGTTCAGGAAGGAAAGTCTCTCCGCAATTATAGTCAGATCTGAAATTGTCGGAGAGTTGGCGAAAATGAGATTCATGATCATGAATTCCACCATAGCAAAAATCATCAGATGTGGAATCAGCAGCCTGACTGGGTTCTAGCCTATATGTCAATTCTGGGCTCAAAAAGGTGTTCTGTCCAAGCTTGAAGCTGGTAGGATAGACCCCATTAAAACCTTGCTCATCCAACTCCTCAGTTTCTGTATCATAAATTGGCATGTTTTCTGAAAAATCGATCAGATTTCCTGAGGATGTTGGAGAGGGATATTCATCAAATAGAGGCCCGAAATCATATTCTGTAAAAATTTGATCTTTCTCATAAGGGGCCTCATAATCTTCCTAATAAGTTTCAGATCTAGGTTCTAGGCTTAGGATGTGGGTAGAATTATTAGAACCTAAGTCCAAATAACCTTCGAGAGCCACCTTATCAAAATAAGGGGTGGAATTTATACCCTCAAAAGGTTCAGTTCTGATCTCATTATTGCAGGAGTTTTGGAATTCTAGGCTTGGCAATTCATGGTCTAAGTTTGGCTCATCATTGTGTTCTCCTGCAATATTCCAACCTAATTCAACATTGTCTTCTATCTGGGTTGGGATTCCACAACCACTTTGTGCCTTAGTCCCGAGATCTGGGAAACTGGATTGTTCCTTAATACTGTTCCAAGATGGTTCATCCTCTGTTTCTGGTATATACGGGTATTTCTGGTTGATAGTTTGTTCTAGTGATCTCATCATTTCTACCCGTTTTATAAGGGCATCTTGGTGTTGTTCCCAAAGTACAAGATTTGTCAAGCATTGAAGGTATTCAGATTGGTGTAATTTTTCTATCTCAATGTATCCTGTCATGAGCATATCTCGGGTTGATCCTTTTGTAACTTCTGTCAATAGAATTTGGGCACAGTTTATGATGAAAGCTGTGGTTGTTGGGACATCAACCTGAATGTTTTCTATTGGTGTTGAGGGTTTACATTTGATTTCATAGAATTCAAGGGCATCCTCAATCATCTTATCTTTCATGGATCTCAGATATTCAGGTTTTTTGAATGGTAGTCTTGCTAGGTAATTAGGCTGCATCTTTGAATCAGGTGGTGGAATCAAGATATAGAATCGAAGTTTGAATCAAGATGGAAGAAGGGGATTTTGTTCAGAATCAGAGGAAATAGGGGCTATGTGAATGATTTCTGCAAAAACAAGGGAGCCAAGGCTTAGCCTCAGAGAGAGTGAATTTCTATAGGAGGTTTCAAGGACCTCCTGCAAAATACTGAAGGACTGGATGAGAGAAGCAGGTGCTGGACCCAATCAAGACACCCAAAATGTTGGGTGACTATAGAGGTTCGGGGCAGATGGACCCCTTGATCAGAAAGATCGTCCACCTGAGAATTACCTGGGCAGCCAGAGAGGGTGAGTCCCGCGAAGACCCCTACACGGTAGAGCATCCCCACGGGTTATAGGGTTTCCCCCACCCAACCTCTCTTGTCACTGTGGTTCCAGGTAGACCAGAATGGGGATCTTGACCTCTTAAGTCTACAAATTTTAGTTTAAGATCAGGGTGCTTAAAGTTACACTTGAACTCTTAGGTATTTTGAGTGAGAAAGTGACCTAATTTTAAGGTTGGTTGACCCAAGGGGTCAACTTTACCTCTTGTTCCTTTGAGAGCTTTTGGGTCCTTTCTTTTTGGGTTCAAGTGTTTAGAGAGCCAATTGTTTAGGGTTTCTCTGAATAAGTGTGTTCAATCAATGGTTTAGGCACACTTCTTTTGAATTTTCTCCATTCTTGATTTAAGTAGTGTGTCTCTAAAACCCTAATGTTGAATCTTATGTTGGCTCTACTTGGTCCAGTTAGTACTTTGGTGGGTAATTAGGGCTCAAGCAAGAATGTGTTAGCCCCTAAATACCCTTAATAGTGTGCAGGAATAATGGGTTGAAAACATGCAACTTCTTATGGTTTACTAAGTATAGAAGACAGGTTAGCCCTATATTGCTTGTTCTTTTCTTTTCTTCCTCTTTAGAGTTTAGGGGTTAATAGCGAGAGGAAAAAAAAAAAATTACCTGTCCTCGGAGTGGTTGTCGTGTGGTTGCTTGTCTTCTTGATTTCCTGTAGCTGCACAAAAGAGAGGAGATTATTAGAACTAAAAAGAAACAGAAATGCCTACCTCTAGAATAGCCGTTGCTCCCCGGCAACGGCGTCAAAAAATGAAACGGTTGGCGACAACTATGACTAGGTTTTGCTATAGCGTTGTAGTATAGCTAGTTATTGCCATCATTTCAAATATATATTTTTTTACTCGAAAAATAAAAGAGTTCCCGAGGTCGAACTCAGGGAGCAAGTCGTATTCTAGAGATATACATGTTCTATTACAAAAATAAAGAGAGAGAGAGAGAGATGAAAGTTTGGCTTCTTCTTCTTCTTCTCTTCTTTCTTCCTCTTCTTTGTCTTCTCTCCTCTTTCGCTTTTGTTCTTCATGTTCTTCTTCTTCTTCTTTTCTTGCTTCTTGCTTCTCTTCTTCTTCTGCTTTCTGTTTCTTCACTTGGCTGCTCCTTCTCTCTTCTTTTCTTCTTCTTCTTTGTCTTCACCTATCTTCAGGACGTCGTCTGATTTTCCAATCAGACGACTTAACCCGCGGATGCTACAGTGTCGCTTCAGTTCTTCTTCTTCCGCAGTCCTTCTCCTTCTTCACCTGTGCCTGCACGCTCAAGAGTTCAGCATCAGCGGGCAAAAACCTACTCTATTTCCCCCCCCGTGTCTCTCTCTCTCAGAATTCGCTCTTAGGACAGCTCTCCCAGAGCAACCGGGTAATCGGGTACGCGGGTCCCGCCCGGGTCCAGTCCCACCGGTGTGCGGTGGTGGGCGAGGAGTGCAGGTCGGGCTTAGTCGGGTCGGGTCGGCCGGATCCGCGTGATGAGCTCGCGGACGGGTCGGGTGAAGTGGTGTGAGAGGGACCTCACCCCGTGTGCTGAGGCGATAAGCCTACAGCACTTTTCCAATTTATCTCACGGCGCTCGCTCACAATCTTCCGAGGTGGGACTAAATGTTGTAGGTTTGGCCCTACGAGGAGGGGTGACGTAATAAATGCGGAAATAAAATATAAAGCAATCTCACCAAAGAAAACCAATCACACAATGTACACAATTGTTTTTAGGTGGAAACCCAAACAAGGTGAAAACCACCACCTAACCCTCTCGAGTTAGGATTTTCCGATCAACCAAGTTGATCAAAATCCACTAAACCGAATCACTTAAAACGAGGGTGATTCAACCTCAATACAACCACGCTACAAGTACGAGGGTAGCGTTCCTCAACCCCTTCTCTCCACGAGAAGGATTTTGTGCCACGAAGGACACGGGAATTCGTAAAGCGAATACCCAACCAAAATACAAAGATAAAATAAAACAAGTAATCCTATAGAGCCAACAAAGTAATTTAAACCTCGCTTCTATAGGAAATAGGAAACTCCCGTTTGCAAGGAGTGCGTCGAGTTGATGACGCGGTGCGTGTGCCACGCGATGGCGCAATGTCGCTCTCGTAGACAACGGCGGGAGAGCAGGTGCACGAAGGGAATTTAGCTCTCTAGGTGATGGAACTTAAGCTTGGAGAGCAAGATCTTTTCTTGGACATAAAAGGGTAGAAAGTATGTTGCTTAGGTGTATCCAAGTGTGTGTTGGTGTGTCAAAGGCTCCCCTCTATTTATAGAGGCCTTAGGAAGGCTTTGGAAGGCTTAGGAAAGGTTCTATAGCCATTGGGAACAAAGCCCAAGAGAATCAGCCCGAAATCAGGAACAATCATTGTTCTGACAGGCTTATCAGACGTCTAATTCTGGCATCAGACGTCTGGAACGCCACTTTAAGACGTCTGATTCCAAGGTCAGACGTCTGATTTTGGGCGGGTCTCTCCCTGACTTGGACCAGATCTAAACAGGGTTTTTGCGCAAGTCCATCAGACGACATACAGGACGTCTGGCACTATGTCTGGACGTCTGGAAACCTACTTTTACTGTGGGAATTGATTTCCAAACGTTGCAACGGCTAGAAAATCTCTGAGAAGAGATTTTGGGTCAGCCGAGGCAAAACGGTCAATTATCAGACGTCTGGAAAGGCCTAAGGACGTCTGATAAGGCTCTAACGGTCATATTCTTGAGTGTATGCTAAGCCAGCCAACGGTCCACTAATTGGACGTCTGGCAAAGTCATCAGACGTCTCCTAAGATGTCTGGTCTAAGGTCTGGACGTCTGATTTCATCAGACAGAACTAACTATGTCCAGCCTAACAGTTATCAGACGTCTGAAACAACAGTCAGACGTCTTAAAATACATTATCAGACGTCTGATTTTGGAATTAGACGTCTGGAAGTGCTGTTTGAGCCCTATGTTGGTTTTCTAAGTATTCTACAGAAAACCTAAGTATCCTAGGGTTGTGCCGGTGTTTCTAGGACTACTGTTAGAGTACTTTGAGGCTCTTTAACAATATTCTAAGGAAAATAAAAAGAGCAAGAAAATAAAGACAAGAGATACAAGAAAGGATTAAAAAGAATCTATCCTATTCTTCTTGTCTTCTATCTTCAATCTGTCGCTCCACGTGAACCTCCTCTGTTCTTCATTAAGCTCCTCCAATCCATCCTGGATGCGAGCTCGAGTTCCGTCTAAACACGTCCACATTTGCAATTGACCTGAAATCTAGGACTCAAATTGCAAATGTTAAATAACACCTGTTTTGTTATCATCAAAACAAATGATCATGGTGCTCTAGCACCAACAAATGTCCCACCCCAATGTGAGCGCCCGTGCGGAGAAGGCAGCAAGCAGTCGAGGGCCAATGCGAGGGCTTCGCGCGAGGACTTCGCCTCACCTGCAACCTGGCACTTCGCGAAGTCACCCCACGCAGCCTGGGAACCTGATCTAGGCGTGGCATGCCTGGAGCAGCAGGTAGGCGGAGCTTCTTCACTCGTCAATGGCGGCGGCGAGCACAGACCCTGTTTACAACAACACGGCCTCTCGGCCTAATCAGATATGCGGAGGACCTTCGCCGTGGCACGGCGAAGGTGGTCGGAGGGTCTACAGGGGGCGTGGTGGAGAAAAAGGGTCGCCCTAGGTCAAACTGCGGGCGGAGAAGTGGGTGTGTTCGGTGGTTCTTCAGAGGGCGTTTGGTGGGAAGTGGAGGGGCGAAAGAGGATCAGGGTGAGGAGGCGGAGGTTATGCACAGGTCGGCGAGCCGTGTGGGGTGCTGGAGCGATGGGAGCGATTCGTCGGAGTTTGGCCGGAAGTGGAGAAGGAGGGTGATCGGTGGGAAATCGGTGGCGACAGTAAGGGCTTTCAGTATGGAAAAGAAAGAGGGGAGGAAGAGGAGAAGTTTTACCTACTAAGCTGGACGAGGAGGGGTTGGCGCAGGCGACAGTCGTATCGACTATCGCCGGAGAAGAAATTGCCCAGAGGAAGGGGCGGCGGCGAGGAGAGGGCCGAAGAGGCGCTAGCTGGGTGTAAACACCAGTTTATCATCATTTTTATTCTTTAAAACTAACCTAGCTCTTAGGATTTTACTCCGCAAACGGGTTTTTGGGCTGCATTTAGGCATAAATTAGGATAGGCATGCATTGCATTTTTTATTATTGTTTTAATGTGTTTTTGTGAGTGTTAGGGATGTACAGATTCACAGATCCCTAAAACCCTAGCACTCAAGAAGGCAATTGGTGAAGGAGAAGCCCAGACTAGTTGGAACCCAGCTTGATCCAGCTCACCATAGCTGGAACCTAGCTTACTTGAACTAGGGTTAGCTCATCCCAGCTCCATTCAGCTAATCTCAGCTGGATGGCAGCTCAAGAGAGTTCACCTTAGCTCACCCTAGCTCAAGTCAGCTCAGATCCAGCTTAACTTAGCTGAGTCTAGCTCACCTCAGCTCCCACTAGTTCACAGGGAGCTCTAGCTAGCTCAGCTGAGTTGACAGGAGTTCACCCCAGCTCAGATCCAGCTACATCCAGCTCCCCTCAACTCCAGCCAGCTGAAGAAGAATTCATCTCAGCTCAGGAAGCTCAAGTCCAGCTCCGGGGGATTCAGCTTAGCTCATCTCAGTTGAGCTAAGCTACCTTAGCTGCCTCAACCAGCTTGATTCTCCCCGATAGCACCAGACCTAGCTCACCTTAGCTCATTTTGGTAGAAGCTAGCTCACTTTAGCTTGGCTTAGCAACTAGCAAAGAACTAGCAAGCTAAGCCAGCTAGAGTAGCCCCATGCCAGCCTCTTCAGCAGCAGCCAGCTCCAGCTCCAGCTCCAGACTTCTCCTCAGCTCCCTCCTCCAAACCCTAGCTCCAACACCTTCTCCTCTACTCCTCCATTAGCTAAGCTAGCTTAGCTTAGCTTAGCTTAGCTTAACTTAGCTATGCTCCAACTTCCTTGGCTTGTACTACCCCAAAAACCCACCTACCAACTCTACCCAACTAGCTCCACCTAAGCTCCACATAAGCTAACCTACTTGGCACCAACCTAACCTACCCACCACCTCCAAAAGACACCTAAAATTGGCGCCAAAAACTACCCATAACCACCCCTTAATGGCGCCACTTTTCCCACCAAAATCCCCCCCTCATCTCCACCACACAATCCTCCTTGAATCCATCTCCACCATCCACCTAACCCTCCTTCTAGAAGACCCCATGTTGGCGCCAACATGGGGTTGTCTCTCCACCACCAAAAGACACCAACACCACCATAACCACCCCCTTTAACACCCCTTGGGGTGGCACCAACTAACCCTAGCCATAGGATCACCAACCACCCTCATCCTTCCATCCTAGCCCTCCATTTCAAGGGGTACCTTAACCCCCCATCCTACCCTATAAAAAGACCACTACCCACCACCATTCAAGCCATCCTTGGCTAGCCATTTCACTCTCATATTCCACCAAGAATCCCACGTCCAAGAGAGAAGAAGAAGAAGAAGATTAAGGGGATATTCTGTCCCCTTGGTGCCTTCCCCTCTTCCCTTCTCTCTTGGGTCACGCCAGCCAAAGGAGAAGCCAGGCAAGGAAGATCTTGGAGGAGATCTTGAAGGTGGTCACGCCACCTTGGAGGAGTTTTAAGGGTGGTGCACGCCCACCCCTTTGGAGAGAGCATTAAAGGTGGTAGCTTCCACCTTGGAGGAGCTCTCAAGGAAGGAGAAGAAGGAGGCCCTCTTTTCAAGCCAAGGAGCAGCTAGGCTTGGAGCAAGAAGACAACCTTCTTCACCATTGTTACAAGAGGATTTGTGTTTCTTTTCTTGCTTTTAAATTGTTCAATTCTAGTAGAAGCTTTCCTCTACTTGTCCTTGAAAAGAACACTCATTCTACTCAATCAAAAATTGCCTTCTTTTAAGCTTTTTATTGCAGTTGTTTGTTTTGGTTCTAGCACTTATTTCACCTCTTCTTCCTAATTACCCTAGGCCTACACTTGCCTAGAGTGAGCTTAGGAAGAAGATATTTCTATCTTTTAGATTTTTAATCATTTGTAGGTGTTAGTTCTTTTCGCTACAATCTGCCGTTTGCCCTCGTCTTTTCAAAATACAAAAAAATTACATATTGAAAAATATTAAAAAGAAAGTTGAGATTGTATTCTAAGCAAGAGAATCATTATTTCAATTTTTGCCTCCTTGGACGACCCTAGATACTCCCCTATCTAGGATATAAATTTTAAAAGCGAAAGCGGATTCGCGTGTTACAACGACGTTAAAAAACTGCTTTTACAAATCACGCGTATTTCGCTATCAAGGCGACAGTCGTATCGACTATCGCCGGAGAAGAAATTGCCCAGAGGAAGGGGCGGCGGCGAGGAGAGGGCCGAAGAGGCGCCAGCTGGGTGCGGTGTGACGCGGAAAGATCGAGGGAAGGTAGCCCGGCTGCTGGTAGTGCGGAAGGGCGACGAGGAGGAGGAGGAGAGGCCGCCGGAGGAAGGGGGCGTCTGTCGGAGTGGGAAGGGAGGAATTGAGGGGGTGTCTCCGTCAGATCTGAGCTCGGAAGAACGGCGGAGCGACGGGGGTATTTATAGGGGCAGAACCAGAGAGGAGGGCGGAGGGAGACGACGTGTCTCCCTCGCCGGAGGACGCCGGAGGAAGGATACCCATACCGTCCGTGCGTTCGCACGACCGGTATGGGTGGGTGCAGCGCTCAGGGGGGTGTCCCTGCGGTGGCTGACGACGCAGGGTACCCCCCATTGACTTGCCAGGGCCCCTCCCCCACCCTGCGCAGCGCCATGCTCCGCGCAAGGTCGCCGGAGCATGGCGCTGCTCAGGTTTTGCAGGAGGGACCTGAATGCAAAGAACGAAGGAGAGTTAGGGGCCAAAATGTGAGGGTTCAAGAGTTGAGGGCCAAAAAGTAAATATATGAGGACCAAAGTGTAAAGTTGGTCAAGAAGGTTTCTTCTTAGGCTCAAGTTTTTATACATGACGAATTAGGACCTAAGGAATCTGATGGTGAATTTTATTTCTAGATTAAACCTTGTTTGACCGGTCAATTTATGCAAAAACCCAAATTAAGTTGTTAATTGGGCATGGTTCTCAATGTAGGTCAAAATGGGTTCCTAAGGCCAGATTGAAGGTTCTAAACCCTAGAGATTATTTTTCTATGAATTTTAGAGGGTCTATTGTATTTTTACTTTTCCTCGAACCTCGTGAATTGAAGTGGGTTTGTTTTAGGGTTACAGATTATCATTTAGTTCCTTGGAATTGCTGTAGCCCTTATTGGATCAGATCATCCCACTTTCCTTCTTATTAGGT
This sequence comes from Thalassia testudinum, assembly GCA_037157565.1. Classification (NCBI taxonomy): domain Eukaryota; kingdom Viridiplantae; phylum Streptophyta; class Magnoliopsida; order Alismatales; family Hydrocharitaceae; genus Thalassia; species Thalassia testudinum. The sequence continues at coordinate 101,138,487 of JAZHRO010000022.1, forward strand.
TGTTTTGACCTATGTTTGGACCCTGAGTTACCCTATTTTCAGATTGGATTGGTGAAATTACATTTTTATCCCTCAGTTTCTGTTTTCTTTGCAAACTCAGAATCTCTCTGAGCCAAGCCTTTCTAAGGTTATGTAGGAGCTTTCTCCTGCAAATCAGGGTTAATTGGTGCTAGTTTATGGCTCATGATGAGGTTCTCATCACCTGCCCACTGGAAGTTAGGATGGTTTCGCCATCCAGGATTATAGGTGTTGGAGAACGGGTCGTTCTGGATGTCGTTGAGGTCCTCGCATGTCTGAGGAACCTCCAGAGGGTTAGAGAAAGAGGAAATGGAATTCCCCAGGCAGGTGTAGAAGGAATCGGAAGGACCTCTGGGCAAAGATTCGGATGATGGGTCCATCCTAGGAGAAGATTGATGGAGAATGTTTTGCACAGTTTCCCTTGTGGAAAGAGGCTGTGCGAAAGGGTTATGCACAGAGGTGGCTTGCTGCAGATGCTGAGTCAGCTCATCCGCCTTCTTTTCGATAATCGAGACCTTGTCCAATCGACTGGCCATTAATTCTAGGTCGACTGATGCGGACAGGCCCTACGTCTCATGTGCTCCTCTAAGATTCGTCGATGCGCGGGTATTCGTCCTGTCGAATAATCCCATGGAGTCATTGTTGATGGAGTTCTCGCACATGTTTTCGAGAATCTCCCACACGGTGTCTTCATGTTGACCCATGACATTTCCTCCGCAGGTTGCATTGACGAAAAGACAGATGTCCTCACGGAGTCCCTGGTAAAAAGATTGGACCTGTTCCCATTTAGGAACTCCGTGATGGGGGCACTTTCTCTTGAGATCCTGGAAACGATCCCATGCCTCATGGAGAGGTTCCCCTGTTTGTTGGGTGAAATGTGTAATCTGATGGCGTAAGGCGTTGGTCCGTCCAACATGGAAGAACTTTTTTAGGAACTCGGACTGAAGTTCTTCCCAATTGTTGATCGGCCGGGTCTGAGTTTGATACCAATGGGCGGCCTTGTCCATAAGAGAAAAGGAGAACATCTTCGTGAGAAGAATATCCCGATTTTGTGCGTCTGACCCAAAAGTTTGGGCCAGATGCTTTAGCTGTTTGATGTGCTGGAAGGGATCTTCAGAATTAAGCCCATGGAATTTAGGTATAGCATGAATCATATTGGGCTTTAATTCAGAATCAGGTCCTCCAGTCGGGATTCTTACTCGAGGCTCGATGGCCACCACAACAGGATTATAATGGTCCCGCATCATGGGACGCTACGGTGGGTGCACAAAGTTTTGGAAGAGGTCGTTGAGTCGCTGGAGCTAGTGCTCCAGATTGTTCTCTTCCTCAACTGGCTGAGCCATGATAGAAGAAGGGTTTGATTCAGAATCAGAAGAGAGAATGATGGGGTTAGGTTGCTGTTCAAACATGGGAGTCAAGGCTGGGCCTTGACGAGAGTGAATTCTTAAAGGAGATCTTAAGGGTGGTCTTAAGGATCTCCTACCGTTCATGCACTG